>OX438762.1:11572623-12823623 GCA_949316455.1 Acleris holmiana | reverse complement strand
TTGCGGTTATGTGTAACAAGTATTCATATAAGAGTTGTAGATCATTTTATTACCTACAACTGCCATTAAACTTTTTTCCATAGGACTTGTAGTCTGACGATATGCGACTTGTAACGAAGTTCTCTAAAGAGGCAAGGCAAATATACGCATTTGGCATTATGCAAAGGTTTATACCAGTATCAAGAAATATATTTTTTTTTTTTTTTTTTTTTTTTTTTTTTTTTTTTTTTATTTATTTAGGAAACAAACAAACAAACAAATATATATTTCTAATACTTTATATTCCTCAGAGGTATAGGCCGCATTCACGCAAATTGTGGTCAATTAGTTCAACCTATTCCGATTAATATTATTCGACCGGATGAAGTATTCAATCTATATCCTATCTAGTATAGTTAGACTTATAACTAACCTCATCGTCCTGACTTAAAAAGAAACACATCGTTAATTGAATACAAAACGGACACATTTCAAAATCAGTCGTCAAGTACAGTCAAGGGCATTCATATCTACACACTACACAGCCATCGTGGACCTTATTGCCAGTGGCATAAAGGTGTATAGATATTTTTAACGTCTTGGGAACGTATATATATTTATGCCATTGACTGTACCTACGCCTAAACAACGAACAAATCTAATATTGGATACGGTTTTCATGTCCGATTTACAGAATTTAATATTCTTATGAATAAAACAGACAAAACGTCAGTTGCAATTTTTACGAACATATCCTACAGCTACGTAGGTAAACACGATACTAATCAAATCTAGGAATATGTGGCGCTTGGCGTACTTTGCATAGCTAGTTCAAAATGACAAAATATTGCCAAACGTGGTACACTTATCTTTAAACAATATGAAGACTAACACGATTAATACGTAGTACAAAGGTGTGTATTAAAACTACCTACCTACTTTCATGACAACTATTTTCAAGATCGTAAAAACATGGTTATAGAATAGAAGAAAAGCCCGTTTATAAGATTCGGTCTGCGAGAGCTTGATTTCAACAACAATAAAGATAAACGACACATTTTGCAAATTATATCCTTATTTCGCTGAAACTCTTATTATTTCATATTTATAGCGAGAGTTTCCATTCGTATGATGAGCTAAAAGGTGAGTAAACAAAATGTTAGTACTAAACAGCAAGTTACATTTTGGACACATTTGCTTAGAAGCTCTACTTTTAGATTTGCATACACCAAAATGTCTCTGTATGCTGGCTTCGTTAAGAAAATGCAATCCGCAATCACATTTATAAAGTTTTACCATTTCTTCTTTTTCAGTTTCTGCCACCCCACAGAAAGGCTTTTTATTATATGTGTTGTTTTCTTCAGCCCTCGTAACGACGTCTGAATCTGAATCAGTGTTACTATCTAAAAGCCCACAATCTCCATTTCTAGATGCAGTTGTTGTATTTTTGTTTAGGTCATAAGAGGATGGATCAAAAGAAACTATCGTCATATTTGACAGCAAATAAAAGGAGTCACTTTCGTGATTTCTCAAATGAGTTTTGAGTCTGCTCACGGAAAAAAGGAGACTGCATACTGGGCACCTAAATTGTTTCTTCTCAAGGTGACATGCATGCTTTGGTATACACTTCTCATTTTTTACGCAGAGTTGACATTTCTTACATTTGTATATTTTGTAGTCGTAAATTAGGCCCTGAAAATTACATCTTACGGTCTTTTCAACTTTTGCTGCACATTTTTTAACTTTCCCAAGAAGTATAACTTTCATATTTCGGTCATTAAAACTGTCAAATTCTTCGTGTATTTTTGCATGCGCCTCATATTCTCTGCTGTACAGGAACAATCTACATTGAGGACACTTTTTCAAATCGTTCTTATCGCATTGATGATTTTCCAATTTAAGTATATCTATAATTCCGCCACAATTTCTGCATAGGTATAAAACATATCTTTTACGGAAGTAAAAGGAACTATTCAACTGTTTGTCTCGCTCTTGATTAAAAAGGACAATCCTGTATGATTTTAATGTTATTCCAGGACGTTGGTGAACCTTTTCATGTTTTATTTGCGATTCTGCAGAGTTAAACGGCAAATTACATATTGTGCAAAAACGGCGTCTCAATTTAAAACAAGAATTTTCTGAATGTTTGTAAATTGAACTAGAATCAATGAAACAACAACATTGATCGCATTTATACACAGTCAAATCTGGAGGTCCCTGTTGAACAATATCCATCTTGATTCTACCCTCAAACCTATAAATAGATTTGCTCAGAATCTCCGTAACTTTTTCTTGCGGTACAGTCTTAAAAACATGATTTATCCATAATTGATTTTCTGAAGGAAAATAATAACTATCAAATTTTAAAACTTTCATTGAATTTCCCTTTTTATGCATACTGTGATGATTCAAATAGCAACTTCTGTCGATATGCAATTGACAAATGGTACATATTTCTGTTTCTATTGCTTTTTCTTCGGTTACGTAATGACCCTGGCAATGCTCAATCATTTTATCATATGTATCAACAGTAACATCGCAATTCCTGCATGTGTACAAAATTTCTTTATCCTTTAATGAGGAAGCGTTATCTTCGTCAATTTGCGAGTTTATGACGTTATCTATGGCTTTACCTTCATTGGAGCCATGATCTAAATTATTTATAGATTGATCAACCATTTGTATTGTAAATTTTTCATAATCATTTTGAAGGTAACTGTGATATTCCATATGCAGCTTAAAAGCTGCTTCAGAAAGCTTTATTTCACACTCCTTGCAAAATAAATATTCACCTACTTTGCAAGTGTGGTTAATCAGTGCGCCTTTAGTTACGAAATGCACGTTGCAATTTACGCATATCGGATATTTTGGCAGCGGTGGCTTCACAATTTGATTATTGTGAATATTATAAATCTTAAAATCCCAAATTTTCAAGTTCTGATTTTTATTATGTAATTTATTATGTGTCAGAGAACCATTACTAGTGGATACAAGACCACAAAATGTACATACAACTTGAACTGTATTTTTACAACGTCGCTGCCTATGCACACATTTCTTAAAGTTAGTAACGAAACATTTACAAGTATTACAATAAAAATACGATACGTTGGGCCTTTTAGTGTTGTCCGTCGGTTTGCAATTTGTAGTCATTGCCCGTTTTCTTTTAATTTTACTCAATGACCTTTTTCTATTAATTTTATTTGGCATTTTTTTTACCACTGCTCGCTTTCTTAGCTTTCTTTTGAAGATCTGGTTTCTATTAAAACACTGCATGAAAGATTTCCTTTTCCGCAATCTTCTACGCTTTTCGACTTTGTCGACAGCTTTATGACGATTATGTAGCATGTTCTTAGATTTAGGCGATATAGTTTCTGTTCTTAAGTCGGATTCAATTATTTCACAATCAGAATCATCAGATATAATTATTGGACGATCAGTTTCAATTATTGGACGATCAGCTTCAAATGTTTCAACTCTTGCCTCAGTTTCTTCATTATTGAGAATATTATCCGATTCTAGCGGAATTTCGCTTAAAGCTACGAGACATATAACGGGAATCGCATCTGATTTCTGATTTGATCGCGACGATTCTTTATTATTCATCATTTTATTTAATTCCGGCGAAATATATTTTGACGCTACTGAACATAGTGGTATAGGTTCAAAGATTGCGTTCACCGGTTCCGGTTTTTTTACATTAAGAATCATATCTGATTTTGACGCAACAGCTTCAAAGGCTTCGGAACTTGAATCATCATATACAAGTCTCGTAGATGAGTTTGACGACATCGATTCTAAAGATTCTAACATTGGTTCAGATTCCTTATTGTTGTGCATCTCATTTATTTCTTGCGGAATATCTTCGATATCGAGACTTTGATCAGAATCGTCGTCATATCTGAGAATTATGTCTGAATTCGGAGAAATAGCTTCAAGACAATCGTCCCTTGGCTTAGGCTCTTCATTGTTATGAATCTCTTCAATTATTAGCGATAAAGTATCGAAAGTTTTGAGGCCTGAACCGAATTCATTATTATAACTGATATCCGATTTCATACGTGCGTTGGGTTCATTTGCACCAAGTCTATGTAATACAACCTTGACTTCACCACATAGTTGTTCTAATTCCTTTACTTTCCTCCTTATATGAAATTTATCTACAGATTTATTTGCAATAACTTCGGTTTCAATCACTGTTAACTTCCTCATATTGAAGTCATTGCGGCAGTGATCCGATTCATGTACTATTTTTAATGTACTATCTAATAGTATATCACAAATATCGCAGTACACCGATTGCAAAGTCTCCAATTCACAGTATTGAAAATGATACATAAAGGCCTTTTCAGTAAAATGTGTGCAGCATTTATAACACTTAAAGAGAATTTTATTAACATCCACTTCCGCTAAGTTGTATGTTATAAAATTATTTGAGACTGAATGTTGTCTTTCATGATTCAATGCATCTTCTTTTTTGAATATTCTGTAACAGAAGGAGCACTTCCAATTTATTAACATTTCCATGTGTTCTGAGTGGCATTCTGCAACTTGTAAAGATACAAAGTGAATATCACATTTGTGACATTTAAATAAAATAGATTTCAACACTGGCTGAATGTCTGATGTATTCTTTAAATCATTAAGAATATCATATAAATGTTCAATCAGAAACTTCGGTGTTTCAAACATTTTATTGCAATGGAAACATTTTTTACTCAACTTTGCATTAGATTTATTGTAAGTATTGTTCGGGCTTCTTAAAATTTCATCATTGTTGTTGTTATTGTTAGGTTTATTGACGAAATGTGCATTGTGGCATTCGTAACTTTGTTCAATATGTATTCTTAGCAAAAAGATGGATGTAAATGTGTTAGAGCAAGTACTGCATTGGTATACTGTGCTTTTCGAATTGTTGTTCTGAGAAGTGTTTGGCATCTTTCGCCCGTGAAACGTTGCATGATGATTAAAATAGTCACTAGAGTCTGAGAATAAAGTTAAACAAATGCTACAGTATCGGTTTGACCCCTGTAAATAGGATTGTACATCTACTAAAATGACATTCAATTCATGAGGTTTTGTGAAGATATCAAAGGTGTCCGGGTCAACGGAAATCCCGTTAGGCTTAGAACCCAGTATAATAGTGTTACAAGGTTTTTTTTTTTTTGACGGTGGAGGTACTGAGTTGACTTGTTCTAAGTCTTGATTTAAGTTGGTTTCATGCTGTTCCGAACCTGGTATTGATTCAGATTCTGAAAAATAAAACCATTTTGTGAGGATTTGTCATCACAGCAATTTTAAAAACAAATAATAAATATGTTATTACCAAAATAGCTTTCTATCTCCCTTTTCAGAGCTATTTGATATGTTTCGTCGTCTCCATCAAAAGAAAACCTTTGTTTTATCGTATAAAGATCCATTGGAATTGCCATCTTCTTATTTATCTGCCACTGCAACAAAATAATTCGAGTACACAATTAAAGACTGATCCAAAGTCGACATACAGAAGAATGTCTGGCACATCTTGGATAACCCATAAAAAAGGCATGAAACTGTTAAGAACCATAACAGACAGGCACATCGGAGGAAAACCTTACCCTTGGAAGCTATGCTTATTCTACACGATGCTAAACAAGACGAGTTAAAAGGATCTGATGAAATCAGAAACAAACGTTTTTAGCAATTTGACCCCAGAGCCATGTGTGCAGGTGGTTAGTTGGAAACTAAATTGTTAGGGAGGGTATCCCAAAAGGTACCCCGCTTCACACCAAGAAACATAAAGAGGTGATTTTTTTTTTTTAATAATAAATACAGGAGGAGTATGTATGGTCAATCATGGTGGTGGAACTAAGTATAGGGATGTTTTTCTGTGTGCAGAGATGGACCCATTCGAAAACTTTAGGGCCTTTCGGTTGGTGATGACCACTTCCCGATATGGCCACTTCCTGATATGACCACCTCCCGATATGACCACCTCCCGATATGACCACTTCCCGATATGACCACTTCCCGATATGACCACTTCCCGATATGACCACTTCCCGATATGACCACTTCCCGATACGCCAAAGTGACCTCATTGCTTTTTCTCATCTCAAAATGTCCGAAACGCAAAATGACCGCCAAAATGAACATTACGTCACAGCTCAATACAAAATGCGAAGTTCTATGGAACAAATGGGACATACCCATTGTTTTTCTCATTTTATTTGTCCTAGCTCGACGGAGCCCCGCGTGGCGGAGCTTCTATTTCTGGGCAATTTGCCCTTCGGGCATTTGAAGTTACTTGGCGAACCTGACCAACCTAGTAACGCAAACGAAGTGGTCATTTTGCGTTTCGGACATTTTTATAATGTAGGCTAAAACTGATGTGCTCACTAACCGGTTATAGCCGGTTTTAACCGGTTACATTGCATGCCCTAGTGCTCACTTTTCCGAGTCGGTAATTTTGCGAGTTAGTCTACTATCCCAAAAAAGCTTGCAAATTTATTTAAAGGGAATCGAAATACACTTTACGACTATGATACTTTTCTGTACACTACTGGTAATAAGTTTCATTACAGAAAATATTAAAATCTCGATAATTTTTAATCGGTCTACTTTCCCTGTAAAAAATGCCGATACACCCCGTCGTGGCATTAACACCCATCACTAAATAAAAAAACAATTCTATAGTAACAAGAATACTTTATTTATAAATGTAGGTATATATATAACATAACTGCATTTTTTCTTAAATTAAATGCACAACTTTCAGCAAAAAGAAAACATAAATTAACATAATACCGGCAAGGATATTAATAATATGAATGGTTAATGTATTTTATCGAATGGTAATGTAAAGTTGGAAAAGTATGTGGTTGTTATTTAACTAATTTTATGAGATTAATTTTTCTCAAAAAAATTATTGCAGAGAGCTGCTTGTTCTCAAGCTTTTTTAATAAGTTCTTGTACTTTTGATCGAAACTTATATTCCGGTTTCTTCGGTTTTTTTTCAGATCATGGAACAAATTTGTAATAATCCTATTATCGCAATGATCAGCTTCTTTTTGAAGTTTATATAGGAATAAAAAAAAGTTTGGCTTGCGAGGAATGTTGCCATTTATTCTTCGATGCCAACCCTCAAGGGCGTTAGTTGTTCGGTGGTTGCCCTCAACGCAGCTAAAGACCTCGGGTTCCATATTTGGGAACCATTGAGATTCAAAATACCTTTTGAAGTTTATCCACTCGCTTGTCTGTGCTGCTATATTATCACAAATATATAACCATGCTTCGGAAATATAGTCTGCCGGGAGGAGAGGAATAAGTGCACTGAGTCGGCTACAAGTCCTACCTTCTTTAGTGACTTTCAGTTTATACTCTTTCGCTTTTTTCAGACAGCTTTGTTGAAGTGATGAAAGCAACCGGAAATATGGGCATCAGGATCGGTTTTTTTTAAATTAATTAATACTTGTAAAGAATCGTTGTGACGTTTAGGGGCATGTGCACACCGGAGTTTATTTTTGATACCTCTACTTATCAACAAATCAAACAAATGACTAAAAACTAAATTTTCGTTTTTGAAAAACTTAGGTAAATTACTTTCATCATAATTCGCATTGTAGGGCATAAATATATATAGGTCCCCAAGACGTCAAAAATATCTATACACCTTTATATCACTGGCAATATGGTCTGTGTATACACATTAATGCCCTTGACTGTATAGATATTTTTGGCTTGGGTTTTGTTCTTATGTATGTGAGAGTTGCCTGTTTATGGCCTCCTATTTGCTTACATATATTTGACTGACATTGTACATTTATTTATGGCCATGTAAATGTCTTTATCTTTTTGACTCTTTAAATGCTCCCATATTTCTAACCGAGTTATCGTACAGATATTTCTGGCTAATCAACTGTACAGATGTTTTTAGCTCCTTGGGAGCGTATATATATTTATGCCCTTGACTGGACATACTTACTGGGAACTGATACAATATTAAGAAGTGGTCATATCGGGAAGTGGTCATATCGGGAAGTGGTCATATTGGGAAGTGGTCATATCGGGAGGTGGTCATTTTCGGAAGTGGTCATATCGGGAGGTGGTCATATTGGGAAGTGGTTATATTGGGAAGTGGTCATATCAGGAGCGGACATATCGGGAGGTGGTCATATAAGGAAGTGGTGGTGGAAAAAACTAATTGGATGGAGCCTCCAACTCCTTATGAAAGCGAACGTATTACTAAAAAACGTAATCGATTAGGAAACAAAAGCATAAGGGCATCAATGTGTCTGTCGTCGTGGATGAATTTCCTATAATTTTTTTTTTTAAATAATTCAATCAAAATTTCTTTTATTACCTACCTATTATTATTATAATACAAAATGATTAAATAATTATGAATAGTTATTGTTTTATTTTTTTAGTCTATCCTTGTGGTTAGTAGGACAAAATAATATATGATGAGTCATGGTCATGTGTAATACTCAGGCGCGAGTCCATTTAAAAACAACTTTAGTCGTTTTAGTCTTTTAGTTTTTTGAAAACAACATTAGTTGTTTAAGTTGCTTAGTCTTTTAATACAACGACTAACTCTTATTAATAAAATCTCGAAACTTTAGTCTTTATTTTAGAGTCGAGTCCTGTAAGATGGAGGCCAGTCTTTTTAATAGCCCTTAAAAGACTAAGTCTCTTTCATCTCTAATAAGAATATATAAGAGGAGACAATAATTACGATCTCTGACAATCATTTGCCCGTAACATTAATCTTTAAAAATCATAATAATGCTCCTAAGTACATGGCCAACAGTATTCAATGTTTCCTTAGGGAACAACATATTTTCGTCTTAGACGGGCCTGCGAATGGTCCGCATTTAAATCGTATAGAAAATTTGTGGTATGTTGAAAAAAGTGTAATCACTACATAGTATAAAACAAAGTCGCTTTTTCTGTCCCTATATCCCTATGTATGCTTAAATCTTTAAAACTACGCAACGGATTTAGATGCGGTTTTTTTTAATAGATAGAGTGATTGAAGAGGAAGGTTTATATGTATAATACTTTAATCCGGAGCGAAGCGAGGGCTGGTCGCTAGTATTAAATAAACAGAAGAAAAGAACGACCTATCCAAAGCCTTTATAAGCATAGACGTATGAAAAATGTCTGTTCTAATTACGTGTCGATTATAAATAATATAGTAAATAAACCTTTTATTCAGACAAGCACACAACATTTACATTAGGTTCATATATAACACGAAGCTAATATATATTTCCTTTTTTCCTGTTACAGACAGCTCGCCTAGCTAGCGAGAAAAAGATTTAAGTTCTTACAATAGGTTAGGTTAAGTTCAATTGTTTTATCCTACTAGTAAGTCTGGACAGCTCGTCTAGCTAGCGAGAAACAGATTTAAGTTCTTACAATAGGTTACGTTAAGTTCAATTGTTTTATCCTACCAGTAAGTCTGTTTTAATTATATCTTCCATCTGTTAATATTAAGATTTAAGTAGTTTTATTTTGTTCCCCGAGGTACCTGGCTACACCTAGAACCTTTTTTTCAGAGGTCGGGTTCTCTCCGTGACTCATGAAGCACGGGAAGTTTCCAATTTGGAAATAAATGACGATTGGGTCCTCCCAAAGCTGGTAAACGTCCTGCCTCCACTGGTGTAAGTGTTGGTGGTACAACGTGTAGACCAACGGACAGCAACCCGATGGATATAAATTATATTAAGTTTTGTATATATGCAACGTGTTACAAAATATTCCGTAAAAAATAAATTACAAAAGTAGTGTCAACCCTCATTACATAGATCGTTATCGCGGGAGCAAAAACAAATCTCTTATAGAACACATATAACAGACTGTCTGTTTAGTAAAAAAGGAATATTGTGCCTACGCATTCTAAACCTCTAAGAAGTTCTTCTTATCTTACACGACGATTTCTCTGGAAAAGGCATAGTTGGTCAACAAAACTTTCATAATAAGCCAGCAATGTTTTTTTTTTAAACTGTTTCATTTAGCTTCACCGCGTATATTTGTTTGTTAGTGGCTGTTAGCTTCAAATCTTGCAATCGATTTAACGTACACGTTTTGTGACCCCGTGACCATGCAGAATTACGATACCTTCGATCTTTAAATCCTGATGCTGTAGATGGTACTGCTTAGCATAATGATATCAATACTAGATGGTTCATAAAAGGTTTTTCATTTTTTTTATTGAGGATTTAACATTATTAACTTTGTATTTTTTAAGGCACCTAGTCATACCTTTCCCATAGAGACGCGCCACTATGCGAGTGTCGCTTCTGTTATTGCCTACTTGTCATAATCTTTGAGTACTGTCAAATCGTATTTGCTCCCGCGATAACGATGTATGTATCTTAGGTATACAGTATACTAGGGTTGACACTACTTTCGTAATTTCTTTTTTACGGATTGTTTTGTAACACGTTGTATAGCAAATAAGATAGGTTTAGACCCAAAATGTAACGATCCCAATGTGAAAATATTCCGCTCGAGTGGCGTTAACGGTAGCGTACCTATAATATAAAAATGAATCGCAAAATGTGTTGGTAAGCGCATAACTCAACAACGACTGAACCAATTTTTCCAATTCTTTTTTTTAAATGTTCGTTGAAATCCATGGATGGTTTTTACGGCGAGAAAAAATCGAATAATTTCCGGGAAAGTCAGAAATTTGCAGCGGGGCGAAGCCGCTGGCGGGCCGCTAGTAAAAGTATAAATACTGGCAATAACGCACAGTCGGCGGAAGATCTTTGCCAGGTACCTGGAAGGCCAGTTCCAGCCAAACCCCACGGAAGATGAGGAGCACGTATCAGCAGTGGAGAAACACCTTGAAGAGTACTTCGCACCCCCGATCGGCCCCAAAGAGGACCCGGTCTACTTTTCACCTGGACAGGTGACCCGCGCCCTACGCCACAACAACCCCAAAAAAGCGCCACGCTCCATCGCGTCAGTGACCACCCTGTTTAACTGGATCTTGCATTCTGGGCACTTTCCCACCATCTGGAAACTGGGCCAGGTCATCATGATCCCGAAACCCGGGAAGATGAGGACCGAACCAGGGAGTTACCGGCCGATCACACTGCTGAACACTTTTCTAAGGAGTTCGAAAGACTCCTTCTGAACAGACTCAGCCCTAGATCGAGCCCCGTGACGAACAGTCTGGCTTTCATACAACCCATTCTACGACTCTGCTAGTGCGTTCTCTTAGCTTCAAAAAAAGGCTAGAATAGTTCACTTTGTGATAGATACCAGCACCCAATTTTAGTATATTATTATATTATATTATATTGTATTATATGTATCTTAAATACATCGGGACCCCACCTGTAAAGTACCTGGATCCGGAGCTATGACGTCATCAAAATGGCGGCCGCCATATTTTGAAAATTGCGGATTATTCTCAGCTTTCGTTTGGTATCATTTTTTTAAAGATATTCTGAATAGGTCGAGAGATACTGGGCGGAGAACTCAAACTCAGCTTGAGTCGATTTTTTTGCTCGCGAGTGTACAGCTTGACAACCCATGTCATAATTTCTAGTGTGTCTTTGTGTCCACACGAGAATATTATATTAACGATACAAATGTTATAATTTGTGCACTGATAAAAAAATTACCCTGTATGTTCTAGTGTTTCGTTGCACGCAGGAAGTTGACGATTACCGTTTTTTTTAATCATGTTTTAAATATAAATAAACATACGATCTAACTAGAAATTTATATAATGGTGATAATATCATTATTGACGTGCACTTTCAGTATTTTTAATACTGTTTACCATAAACTTATTCTATTCATGTTAAGACTATTGAATGTAACGTTTACTCCGCCAAGGTTCTTTGTCTATGATAGGTATTTGAAGTGAATTATCATCTGTGGTAATGTTTTTGTTTGGTGGACAATAAAGGGTTTTGTATTGTATTGTATTATATATGTATATAAGTATCTATATGTATTTATCTATTATATGTATATATCGTCGCCTAGTATGTACCCACAACACAAGCCTTATTGAGCTTACCGTGGGCCTAGGTTGATTTGTGTAAGATTATAAGTTAAAAGTGCTAACGGATTTTGTTTGTGCCCTTTTGGTGAGTCGAGTCAATGTCAGTACAACAGAGCTTTATATGTAATTTAATTACTTTGCAGATCTGTCTTGTAACAGCGACGTCTTTAGAGTTATCTCAAACATAACCGAACAGCCGAAAATAGCAATTATTTTTTATTAATTAAATAATAATAATAATAATAATAATAATTACTAATGTACATAATAAAAAAACGCTACTTCGCGTCTTAGACTGCCATTGTATAAAAATTGGTAAAGGTGTTGACTATTTCCATTACGCAGTGAAATGCATAGTATTGAAAGTCCTAATGCAAATTTTGAGAACCGCCAATTTGTGTCGAAAAATGACACAGATTTGTGTCATCGGCATTGTATAAGGGTAACTTTTATGAAATCTAAAAAACTTGCAGATTTTAAAACCAAAGCGGAATTCGATTAATATTTCAATAACAATTATTTCATAAAAAATAAAAAAATGGAAATTTGTCGAGAAAATGGCTAGAAAATAAAAACACAACATATGTGTCACCGGCATAGGAGTCAGAATTTTTTGATCACAGACGTTGTGTCACCGCCGCCGAACGTGTTAAGTCTTAAGTATGGTAAAAATAAGACCAAATACACGGAATCCTAGGCGTACATATTCATGTATTCAACATTGAATATTACCAATTCTTATACACACTTTAAACCCTTAATTAAGCACCTTAGGAGCAGCTTCTCCAAATCATCGACAACATATTTTTAATTTTAATCAGTAGTCTAAACACTATTTTAGCAATCGCTGAAATACGGTTTGCATTCTTTGGATTGAAGAGCACTTCTACCAACTTTCAAGTAATTTGACCATAAAAAAAACCCTTTACAAACTACAACCATTGGGCATTTCTACTGTTTCAAGAAAATTTGTAAGTAAAAATATTTTTTCCTGTACAAACTTAGCCACCCCTTTCCATCCCCCGAGGCGTCGAATTGCTGAAATAGGTGTCTCATTATTTGCATGAAAAAGTATTTCTACTAAGTTTCAAGTAAATTTGACCATAGTAAAATCCTTTACAAACTACATCCCCTTTCTTTTTTCATCCTTCGAGGGGTTGCATTTTAATAATACCTGAAATACATGTATCATTATTTGCACTGAAGAGCACTTCTACTAAGTTTCAAGTAATTTTCTCAGTAAAATATTTTTTCTTATACAAACTTAGCCACCCCTTTCCATCCCCCGAGGGGTCGAATTGCTGAAATAGGTGTCTCATTATTTGCATAGAAAAGTATTTCTACCAAGTTTCAAGTAAATTTGACGATAAAGTATTTTTCCCATACAAACTTTGCAACCCCCTTTTATTCCTCTAGCGGTTGAGTTTTAGTAATCGCTAAAATACGCGTCCAACCCCCTTTCATTTCTCTAGCGGTTGAGTTTTAGTAATCGCTAAAATACGCGTCTCATTATTTGCATTGAAGAGCATTTCCACTAAGTTTCAAGTAAATTTGACCAAAAAAACCGGGCAAGAGCATGTCGGACCACGCTCAGTGTAGGGTTCCGAAGCCGTTAAGTACTACAAACATAAAAATCAACATTTAATAACTATTTTTCTATTTAAACTCAATTGGTGCCGTCTTAGATGATTTAAGTAGGTAAAAACACTTTAATCATCTGTATCTCAAGAACCAATGATGTCTACTTAGTCGTGATAGTTTTCCTTTAAAATTCGTCATATGCTCGTTCAAATAAGATTTTAGGGGGGGGGGGGGGGAACACTTGAGTACAAAAATGAGCGCTTTAAAGCTTAATATTTGATAAACGGATTACTTAATCGAAAAACTGTTTTCACTAACCCGTAATATTTTTGGAAGGTTACTTGTAGGGGAGGTACCCTAAATTTTTTTTTTTAATATTTTGCTGTACCACTTCGTTGGCGTGAAAATATGCATATTCATGCCAAATTACAGCTTTCTAGTACAAAGAGTCTCTGTGCTAGGCTGCGGACGGACGGACGGACATGGCGAAACTAAAAGGGTTCCTAGTTTAACTACGGAACCCTAAAAATATTGACCCCCATGTTTTTTTTTTATTATAAATAGTACTGTACTCTAAATACCAATTTTCCACATTTCTAAATACAAAAATGATGAATCTCATACAAACTTCAAGCCCCGCCCCTTTTTCTGTTTTCTTGAGTACCAAACAATTTTGTGCAATGCAAAAAAAATTTAATGCACTTCCACGTAAATCAAAAAGATTACCAAAAAACTTCAAATGTCAGATTTGATTTTTACACCTGGGCCGAGATTCTACACGGAAGGCAAAACAATATCGCTTTTCAAGTGCTACCGTATCGTCAACGTTTTGGTAACTCGATGTCATTGACAGTAATGGCGGCCGAGTCATAAACGATTCTAAAACACCACCACCACCAGAAGGTTTATTGATTTATGCGTGTATGGACTGTAAGGAAATATGATAATATGTATAAAAATGTCTACCTTTAAAATATAAATTTGTCTGAGTATTAGAAAGCCAATACTTCAAAAGGTTTAAGTCTTATCAAGTCGTAATATAAAAATGACTACTATCCAAGTATTTTTATACATCGTCATATTTTCTTTTAGTCTACTGTCGCAACATCTTTATATGTCGTCTAATATACATGTGGACATTGTTATACTTTGTCAAAATTATACAGGGACGACATTATTCAAGTGGCCATTTTTATACATCGCCATATTTCCTTATAGTCCATACACGCATAAATCGCTTTATTTTACTAAGTAATACGTAATATTGCTTTTTACATGTCATGGTCAAAATTATGATATCTCTTATTTACTAGACAGTAATGACAGCGGGTTTCAATTGCAATTGATGTTATCCTAGTAGCAATCAATTTGATTATATCAGAAATCTTAAGCTTTGTTTTTAAAAAGCTTGGATTCTAAAAATTTCGCCTTGTACCTTTTTACATATAAGTAAAAATCAGAATTGAGCAGAATTTACAACCCTAAGGCCAGTGCGAAGTTTGGCAACGAGATGACTGGCACAATCCCCTGCGTCCATTGGCATTTGAGCCTTTTCATTGGTCATGACTAGATCCCTGTGGCACTCAAAAGGTTACTTGACTTCAACATAAAGGAGGGTAATTGGTTTAAGAGGAGTACAAAAATAATAATAGATGTATTATTTATTTTTTTAAGTTAATATGTATTAAATCTAAATTCCCGTTGTTGATTTGTGTAACATATCCTGTTGAATAAATTTCCTAAAATTAAATTATACATCAATTAATGATTTACTAGTATAAATATAAAATGGAGGGGTAATGACTAAACATCGGTATCAGTTGAATCAACGTTTAACTTTCATGGCAGAGAATGGTTTGCAGAAAAACAACTAAAAATAATTACATTTAGTAGTACGAGCATTATTTTTTTATAAATAAAGACGCTAAAAATGTATTCAAAGCTTGAAAAAATTACTAAAATTAGTTCTATAGATCTTCTGCTGTCAACCTGTGACGTCTATTATAATATATCTATTTTAAATGACTAAATGACCTATCCACACTGATTGAGATTATGGGAAGCTAAGTAAAGTACTGAAAATATTGAACACATTTTTTATTTACACTTGCTGGTATTTCAACCTCTTTGCTTTTTAACAGTTAACAATTTGAATAGCGTATAACCAGGGTTTTTCTTTAACACATTTAATTTAAGATAGATGTATCTGCTAAAAAAACACTGAAAATAAAGATTATTAATTAAATATTCAAATGCATTTATTTTCTTTGCTACCTTTATCTGTGTCATAAAAGGTAATACTGTTTAGTAATGACCAGACCCCACATTGGAGGTATCATCACCGTAGCATATATAAACAGTTTTATGTTAGGGTTGGCGTTTACGATGAATCATTTTCTTACTTTACTGTATGTATGATTAATACAATTTAATGATACCCAAGGAAACTGCTATTCAAATAAATCCTACATAAAGTCAAAATAATTATTTAAAAAGATACGTCTGGATTTAGTAAGAAACTTATTTAAAAGAGAAACAGGCCAGCCATATGAATTGGAAACATCATGTGAGTATTATACAATAGAGAAGAATGTTCAGATGCATAGCTTGTATACAATTCACAATGGTACCTTTCATTCATTACATTTATGGATAAGAACGTAATCAAACATAGTTTGTTACAAAATAATGTCGAAGTAAATGATTGATTGTAGTAGGTACATTGTGACAACCCTGACGTACATCTGCTACAAATTCCCTAGTTCGATCGCGGGGTATGGTAATGAAGCTCCTTTATTATGAAGTTAACCTTTCAAGTGCCACAGTCAAAGACCTAGGTTTGTTGCGAGGCATCAGTCACCAGTAAAAGAAACTGATGAAATAGGGTAGCAAAATAGTGTATAGGTACAATCAATTGAGTCAGGTGTCACTGACTATTGTAGTTCAGTATAAGTAAATTAATTATTTATGTGTCATAAGTAAGTGATTACATTCATTTGAAACTTTAAAACTAACAATAAGTAACATGGCATTCAAACACGTAGTCATTACTGAGCATTTCAAATCATCATTCAAACTATCATAAGTAACTGAATATGGGTTTTTAGGACTTCATGACCTCTCAAGACCACCTCGGAATACAAGTCAGACATTCGCCTGATTTATTTGTATTTGTTAGACAAACACGCGAAACTACTATAACACCATCATAACACCTCTCATCTCCGTCACAGATTAAAATGAGTTCCTATCTCTTTAACGTTTTTTGGGGCAATATTTTAAATAAATCCTTTTTATTTGAGTGAGTAATTTAGTAAATCAGAATAGTTTTCATTTCAACATTTTAAAATGTTGACTTTCCCTTTTCTGTCACCTGGCTTAAAATGTCATCACTCTTTATTCAAGTTGTCAATAAAGATATAAGTAGTTATGAAATCATGTATTATTATTTCACTTTGACTTAATGTCCCTGTCCATGTTGTGATCATTTTGTTTTGACTAATTTAATGTTCTGTTGGAAATGACACCGTAATCTGTCAGATCTGGGGTGCCGTCATGCTAGACATATTTTGAAATGTTGCATGGCTCTTCATTCATAGTGTGGCCGTCAAGAGGTTAACATTATTTTTGTATTGTAGCAAATGTATGAAAAATCTATTGTCCTTCATGTACCTAAGGTTCACAAATTCCTCTGTTATATTCTAAATTGATTAGAATAAGTACCAATTTCACCATACAATGTTAAATTTAATCAATGTTTTTCGACTGTTAGTTCATACATTTTGCCAACTGTTAATGCTCAAATCGTCTGTTAGAGGTTAACATCGTATGGTGAAATATGTACTAAATTTATTAAATCTATTATTGATGCTACCCCAAAGATTAGAAGATAGGGAATAATACCCATACTTTGCCTACAGGCAATTTTTACTCAATTAAATTGGCAATATGTTTCACCTGAAAGTAGTTTGTAATATCATAAAGTGCTCGTAACAATAGCCTGAGATAAGTCAATTGTTTGCTATATGTAAAATAATAAAATAATTTAAATCTGGATAAATTGTTGAAAAAGGGGTCAAAACCCATGCAAAGTAAGGGATCTAGACTGTAGGTATTTTAGATTCCGATTCATTACAGCCAAATATCAAAATGCCCTTTTACATTATTTTACTAAATCTCAAATTTTGTTTAGTTCCAATATGCCTTAATTCCCAAATTGAGTAATTTTTCAATACAATAAAATGTCATAATAACATTTACACATTACATCCGATATCCAAATTGTATAGTTGGTAAAATGAACAATTACTTCAAATACCGTATTATTATTAAGACTGAAAGTCAAAATGCATTTGACGACAAGCTAGCCTAGTTGGAAGTGACCCTGCCTTCGAAGCTAGGGGTCCTGGGCTCAAATCCCGGTAAGGGCAGATATTTGTGTGATGAGCACGAGTATTTGTTCCAGAGTCTTGGATGTCTTCTATGTATTTAAGTATATATTTCCTTATGTACGTAAGTACCCATAGTACAAGCCTAGAGCTTAGTTTGGGACTACGTCAATTTGTGTCATTGTCCGCTGATTTATTTATTTTTTATTATTATTATTAATTTCAAAATTACCAAAATTAAAAAAGGCCTTTTGTTGACAGGCCCAAAGATCAAAATGACACTTTCGCATAATACCTAAAATTTTAACCACACAGTATTTTTAGTGTTGCTTATTTACAAAAATGTAAATAATTAGTTCAGTTTATCACAATTAGTTTAGCAATTTATAACTACTAAGCTTTTGTAAACGATCAAACAAAATCTTATGAGCAAGAGCCTATAGGTACCACAAAACTTTACAAGCGTAAAATTTCAACAAATTTATCAACCTTTTACTATGGAAAAACTACAATTTTGTATAATTGTACACTTGTTAAGTTTTGTGGTATAGGGGTCTAGTATTCTAGAGTTCCATACTCAAACCTCACCCCAGCAGTCTTACTTAATAAATTCTCAATTATACAGAATAAAAGTAGTAAAAAAACGAAAATTGGGATGCCATTGATAATTTATTTAATTAATAATTACTCATTGGTTAAAAACATAATTTCAAATATTTTTCATAGATACCGAGTTTCAGATATTTTGACAATGTGACGTTTTCATGTCTAGTTAATTTGAGTTTAAGACATTTTGGGAAATGGTATAATTGAAAATTCATCAAAACAGGATCAATTCATGTTTTAGACATTTTGGGAAATGGTAGAATTGAAAATTTATCAAAACAAGATAGTCTAAATGACTGTATATCATAGTTTCGACTACATACTCTCGGAATATCATACTATCGAATGTTCTAATGCTCGACTGTTATTGGACCAAATATTCGCTATATCGAAATACTTGTGGCCGAAATAGTTACAATCGAAAAAACGTAATCTAGAATTGTATGGTTTCAATCAGTGGTGTATCGAAAGTTTATTGGCTCGAATTATATTGTAACGAATATTCGCTATATCGAAATACTTGTGGCCGAAATAGTTACAATCGACAAAACGTAATCTAGAATTGTATAGTTTCGATCAGTGGTGTATCGAATTTTCAGTGGTCACATCAAGACTGAGTCGATCACCTGCAGGATCCACATTCGTTGATTCTTTTTTCAAGATGTATTTAAGTCTGATATCTATTGAAAATTCGTCCGTTTTATTACTAATAAGGTGAATAACGCTTCTTGCTATCCTTCTTAATGATAACTCTTTATTTCAAGTACTGGCACTTTGTAATAATAAGTTCATATTTTATTATTAAACTTAATAAAATATGAACTTATGATTTCTTGTTCCTAAGTTTTTTGACCCATCGAATATTCAATCCAGTAACAGTTGAGTCAATGAACATTCGGGTCTGAGATCTTCTGTGCGATGACAAACGAAACATCAATTTCGATTTGACGATTTATTGTTCATAAGTTTTTCGACCCATCGAATATTCAATCCAGTAACAGTCGAGCCAATGAACATTCAGGTCTGAGATCTTCTGTGCGATGACAATCGAAACATCAATTTTGCAAGCAAATTGCAAAATACGATTCCGGTTTGTTACAGCCAAATATCATAATAATGTGTTCCTTGAATATCAAAATGTCAAAACAGATTATTCTCATAATGTCTAAAGATCGAAATGACGTACCCGTATTCTTAATATGACTATTATTCATTTAGACTGACTGTATATCATAGTTTCGACTACGTACTCTCGGAATATCATACTATCGAATGTTTGAATACTTGACTGTTACTGGATCGAATATTCAATGGGTCGAAAAACTTAGGAACAATAAATCGTCAAATCGAAATTGATGTTTCGTTTGTCACCGCACAGAAGATCTCAGACCTCAATGTTCATTGGCTCGACTGTTACTGGATTGAATATTCGATGGGTCAAAATGTAATAAGAACTCTTTCTTAGGCTTATCTGGTAGGGCCGCCCTAGGCGACCTTTTTTAATCAAATCAGATAAATTCTGCATTGGTCCGAATCTAAGTACCCGAAACCAATGTGCATGCACGACTCTATGTCTGTGTAATGTGGAAGAAGCGAAAGAGGTTTTTCAGGATTCTAACAGGTGGAAAGAAGTGATCTCTCCCTACCCATCTGGGAAATATGTGTGATTTAATTTAAGCGCAATCGAAGACACTGTTAATTGTAGATTTACAATTGAACATAAACCTTATTGCAACATATTAAAGTCTATGGGTGGTCAGTTAACAGTTTCTTTGTTTGTATGTATGTATCAGTTAGTGATTTTGGTTTATCCTATGCAATAGGGTGTCCTAGGTGCAGAACATTTGATGCAACAGGATCAATATCAGATTAATTCAAGAGATTTTTTATTGATTTCTGGGTTAAATCCCCATTTGAACAATTTACTCAGTAATTGCTTAGTTGACTTTGCCACACCTCAAGATCATTTTATTGGTCATATGGCTTAGCCCCACCTAACAGTGATCAGCCAGTTTCTATGCATTTTTGGCGTTGCTGACGCCCGACCGCACACCTAGTAGTGACACAGCAGCAGCAGACGGCAGCGGCAGGCGTCACTACTAGTTGCTATGAAATAACAGACTTAGTAAAAGTAGCCATTTTGAGTTCTAAAGACAGAGACTAACTCGTAAGCGTTAAGTGTAACTCTGGAAAAGGCTCGTGCCGCGAGCCGCAGAGATCTTAGCGACTTCTAAGGACGCAGTCGGGTCGGGTGCCGTAGATGCGGCCGGAGTGGTTAAACACAAAGACCTATATGCATTTTTAGTAGTGATCGCGACCGCAGACGGCAGCAGCAGACGGCAGCGGCAGGCATCACTACTAGATTCTATGTATTTCTATAAAATGGCCGACTTAGTAAAGGTAGCCATTTTGAGCGTCCTAAAGACGGAGACTAACTCGTAAGCGTTAAGTAGGTGGAAAAGGCACGTGCCGCCGAAAGATCTAAGCGACTTGTATGGGCGCAGTCGGGTTGGGCGCCGTAGATGCGGCCAGAGTGATTAAACACAAAGACCTATTGGAGCGGTGCAGACTGATAAAAGCTCGAATATACTTGTGTAGAATGGGTATAGATACCTTGCTCTTATTTTTCCACTATTTCGGTTTCATGAGCTTTCTTCACATTCACGAAAGCCTGCAAGTCTTGACTAAAGACTTGCGTACCCTCGTTGCCTGAAGTCAACTACGAGGGCCACTGTAATAAAAAAATAACGCACACTTCATAAAATACATTCGTGTACCGTATTCTTTAACACTAAAGTACTCAATTGATATTTTTCCATACAAGTATTAATTACATTTAGCGAGCCAAACTAATCTCTACTATCACGCTTACCATTATTTTTAATTCATCGATCCTTGCATGCAACTCCAAGAATTTAAGACAGATAATGCGAGGCGTCACTGTTTTGAACTTTAGTTTCCAAAGTAAAACATAACAACAAATAAGAATGATATGAATTCAATTTTACCAACATAAGCACGTACCCTAAAAAGCTACAAAAAACATCGGTAAGTAATATTACTCCGATGTCCTAAACTCAGAATTCAACGTGGTCACCCTTGAGAATGGGACAAAAAACATAAGCGACGTATTTGTATTCAGCTGATAAAGAGGATAAAAGCTTGTGCACGTAAAATGGATAAGATTGCCGTCCAGCGTTCTTATGTGACCATTTTGACGAAGCTCCGTCGAACAGCTGACCACGGACCACATTCAAATGTTCATTGATAGCTTTCGAAATAAATACAGTGTGTTTTTAATGCTATTATATTTAAGTTTGACTTTAGATCTTGTCATATAATTTTTTCACCTCTTTTAGAAATTCTCGTGTTTTTGTTATCAACCGTTAGACTAGACGTATTCTCTTGATAATAGAGTCGAGTGTAGATAATTTTGAGCTCTTCGGTTTCGTAGCTACTTCTGCTGCTGACTGCACGTATCAAAGAATATAATTACTCGTATATAGAGAAGGAAAATTCTATAGTACATACAAAAACGTCACTTTCACGTATACTACTTGCAACACCGTGAGCTATAAAAGAACTAATAAATGGTGGGTTTTTCAAAAGGCAGGCACCTAGAAATCAAAATTGAAATCGTCAACTTTTATTTATAGTACTTAAATATGAAGAAGCGAGTACAAAGGTGAAGGGCAAGTAAGCAAAAATTCTTCAGCTTTATAGCCTCTTTTTCACTTACGTTAGGTATGTAAATGACTGCCTACAAGCATTTAAATATAATAAATACTCAGAAAAAAACAAAACATACAGAAAGCATTTATTATTTAAGATATGGTACTTAATGTCTTATACACCGCAACAACCAAAAAAACACTTGCATAATTCTGGCTTTGGTTTGTTTCAATACATCCTCTGAAATATGTAAAACACAGTACTAGATATAGTTCTGTGATGTAAAATGTCTGCTAGTTCCTGCTATTAAATTAACACAGCCTGCGAATGTTGAATCCATACACATAGGCGCAAGTTTCTACTTCGAAAGAAAGTAGCTAGGCCGGTTTACAAAAAAGATGAGTTATTCCAGATTTTAGGAAACAATTAGACATTGTTGGTAATAGAAGCCTTTCCTTTGTATTTACTAACACAACTTCTTATGCACGTATTAACACCATTAACGCTGAATTATTTATCTTTATGGTTCGGTTAACATAGTACTCGTGTTTCGGTTTAATATCCAGTGTTGAAGTTGAACTGACGTTGCTTATGTTTTTTTTTCCCTTTTATTAAAAATCAAGAACACGCTAAAGAAATGGACAAAAAACATAAGTGACGTCATTCACGGTTACTTTTCATTGCTTCAAAGCGTTGTTCGCCGTGCAATCACCAGTGTCATATATAAGCATCTTGGAATAGATTAATAATCAAAGAAAATATAGGTAATAAGTGACTCTACTTTATGGAAAAAGGTAATGTGTAACCAGCATTACGACACACTAATTAATGGGTAATTATCTCAACCACATTTTTTGAGCGGCGGACGTGATAATTGGGGTGTAAAGTACATGTATTGGAAAACTATTTATTTTATAAATAATCTCACTCAAAGTACCATATTGAGCCAAAGTTAAAATTATTATTAACTTATTATATTTATCGTAAAAAAATATTTTCAATCCAAAATCAATTTTGGTGTCGTGTCCTGTACTTCCCGCGTATACTGATATGTCGTGGTACAAACTTATTAAGCCTCAACTAGACTTATATTTTAGTTATCTGTATTCCTTATTAGTTGAGGTATTTTAAAATGTATCAATTATTGCATTTGCAAGTAAAAGGAAACTGGGAGCAGTGTAAATAAAACTGTCCAAGCGAAATAGTTAATTTTGGTGGTGAATATTGAAATTTATTTTATGATCGAACGAAACGTGATTAAACAAACAAATATAGCGTCAGTTGTTCGTTCAGTTTCACTCCAGCAATAGACGGTGAAAGATTTGTACCATCTTTCTGCGTCTTCCCGCTAAGCATATAAGTATCTAATTTTGGTGGTATGGAATACACTTTATTAATCGTGATAACTTAGATAACTCATTATTTCGCAAAAAGTTTTGTTGTGTGATATTTTTTTCAAGTATGTTTATGGTGTCTTTTTAACTGTAACGAGTTAAGTTTTTGTTAAACTAAAACATTTGTTTTTAATTTAAAAAAAATGTTAAGTTTTATAATTTTGGTGGTACAATTTTGGTGGCTTTTGCGAAACACCAAAATTATCAAAATTTCTGGTCTCCACCAAAATGATTTAAACAACAAATAATCATTATTTATTATATTAGAAACTTACGTTTTGGATTTTCAAAAATAACAAGGAAGATTCCCTAACGATTATATTTTAATTAGCCCGATATGTTATTATTGATCGTGAGTTTTTCTAAGAAAAGTAATTTTGGTGGATAATAACAATTTTGGTGGTACATAATTAGTAAAATCGTTATATCTTAAAAAACACTTAGTATAATAAAGGGCCATTTTAACACTGTTTTTATAATGACTAATGACGTCACTTAAACGTTTAATTGTAAACCCTACTAAGAAAATAAAAAATACCACCAAAATTAGGATAATTTGACGCTTGTTGAAATTCACCCTAATCATATCATCACCCCTTTGTTTTGTATGTAATCTAATGTATGACGTTCTCTTTTTGTTTTAAATCTTTAAGTACTAAAGAGAGTAATTATAAGTAAAACGCAATTAGAATGCTATTTCATTGTATCGATCCGTATCGTATAACCAAGTATATGGTTGAACTCTTTTCTAAATATTGTCCTTCGACTTGTTTCACTACTTTGTTGAAGGCTAGTATCTTTTATTCCGTTTTAACCCTTTTCTTTTAATTCCGTTTCTCCGTTTTTGTTGACACACGGGCTAAAAGCACAAACCGTGCAAAAACCAGTAAGTAGGCTAGTATTAAATCGTGCTCACGTGCGCTTCGAATAAATTTATTATTTGCTAGTACCTACTAGAGTTAATAAATAACAATCTTACAAACTGAAGTCACTCCTTTTGCTAGAAAGAGAGTTCCACTTGTAATTTGTAACTTGTAGCTTTATTATAAAACAGGGCCTGTGTACAGTTTATGGTGTAAAGCTTTGTTATTTAATCTGTGTAGGCCTTCCATCCCCCTTCGCTCCACCTCACCGCACAGCTGATCAAATGTCAAGATGGAGTTTTGTTACGCATTTATCAGATAAGAAATTTGTAAATTATGGAATCTGGGTATTTTGTTTTTATATCCTTTATGGGTTAAAATGGATAGCACAGCTCCATTTCAACCTTGGGCTAAAGACGGTGTTAAGAACGTTAAATCGGAAAAAGAACTAGTGGATGACGCGAAACTTCATCAAGAAAATGTCAATCATCCAAAACATACGCAAACTGCGTCTTACGATAAAGGTAGTATTTCCGCCTCGGGCGAAGATCCGGGAGCGTCCAGCGCCGCGGAGCCTGACGCGGAGCCTTCCAGGCGCGAGAACGCGAGCATGGACCCGGGGAAAATAGCTTCTATGCAGCAATTGATTGAGAATACTCTCAGGTGAACTGACTATACCATTACTGATGCTTAATTAAATATGCACACTTTGATCCTTTTAATATAACTACACATTAGTTCAGCTTGTTTCAAATTGGCTTGTTTAACTTTAAATCTTAAGCCTTAGGTCAGTTTATTTAATTTGTAAAGTCAATATAATGCTATGTTGTTTTCCTTTACTTGTTTATGATATTTAACAAGTATCAAATGCATATTCTAAATAATTCAAATAGTTACACAAGGTTGGGACACTACTATCTGATGTATATAATCGTTTTTTTATTTTTCTTGATTAGTGTAAGTAATGAATTCATATACTATTTCTTATTTACTGAATTATCTTATTTTGTAGCCATGAGGGTAGACAACGGGTAACACAACTACTTGAGGAAATAGAGGCTTTGAATGGTGCTGAAAGGCTTCTTTTATATCTTCGCCTGCCCACTGGGATACCACCACAGGATCCGTTAAAGCAACCAATTAATCCATTAGGCTCCAGGTTTGTTTGCATTTACTCTACACTCAACATAATAATATGCACTATGATGAATGGTATAGTCAAAGACTTCAATTTGTGACCCACCTTAGGTCCAAAGCCAATCTGACATTCTACATCAATAAGGTTGAGTTTCCTCTAAGTTACAAATGACTTGACATCTCTAAGGCACCCCACAGATGATCAATATATTTGTGCAATCACACTGATTGCCCAAACTTTTTGATCGTCATGGATATGATTGAAGTTTATGCAATCATTTTATAAAAGTTTGACAGAGTTGAATTTTGTTTGTGCCATCACGTGTGACTGTGTTGCCTGTAGTAGTGATTGTTCAATTTACCGTTTTATTCTTTCTTCTTTAATTAAATTATCAGCACAATTGCAGTAGCCAAATCCTTGTTCATCAGACATCTTTCATAATATCTCAATGTAGCTGTTTTTCAAGTGACATTGAGCCTTATAACTCAGTTTTAGTTTTTAATAAATCATGGACCATAGATCATAATGATTGTTGAATTTGATGATTGACTCTATCAATTGACACATGTAGTTGCAAAACCTGTTTCAATCATATTGTACAAAAATACGATTGCGCAAACATTTTGTAGATCTGTGGGGGAGGGGGGGGGTTGGGGCTAAGGACATTGAAAACTTCAAGCATTTTTTTTAAAATGGGTTTTAAATTTTTGTTCATGACTACATAGGAAATGAAATATGAACCTCAGCAATAAATTGCATATGTAACCAACTACATTGCCCTGCTAAGCAAAATGGTGGCATCTCAGACAAAACTCCCATAGCAAGCGCAATATGATATCTAACAGGAGTGGATTAAATCTGCTTGGGTTATTGAATTTGAGGTACTGTCTCTATTGTCAATCGACTCAGAAGGATGGTACAAGTCACATCTTCAAGCTTGTAAAAAAGCATATAAAAATGTAATATATAGTTTTTAGTCAATCCAAACCATGAAAACTGTGGAGCACCATGGCATATATATGCATATTACAATTGTATTGAATAAATAAATAAATAAATTACAATATATTAATTTCAACCACTGAACCACTCTGATTTCCATATTCAAACAGGGTGCTCAACAGGTTGAACTGGACTTAAATTTATTTATTTACTTTAATTTCCATAAGGTTAAAGCTGTTCCTTCTACCCTTTGTACTAATGATATGATGAATAAAAATAATTATCAGGTTTTGTAAATAGAGAAAATTAAGGCAACTTTTTATTTTTTAGGGCTGAACTTCAACAAACAGTTACATGGATCCAAACACATTTAGAAGTAGACCCTGAAGTTTCCCTGCCTAAACAGGATGTATACGATGAATACATGTAAGTTGACTATCTAGTAGTATTAAACAATAAAAAATTGACCTAATAATTTTAGTTTAAGGCAGAGTAATTCAAAACAGTTTTGATGACACTGTTATAGGCTTGTAGTACTGTAAGGCGATGGGCTTGCAGCCTGTCACTAATAATACACTAGTAAACATGCAACCTCCTACCAACCTACTTGTGCAAAATGTGGTTACAGAATTATCAGCAAGTCTTTTTAAACTTGTTGGTATTTCAGTAGCTCTGCCTACCCAACTCTGGGCGTGATGCTATATAAATAAAATGAAATGTAGGCGTGATGTTATATAATGTATGTGTATGTGTTATACTTGGTAGTGACCCTGTCATGTATGTATGATTATGTATTTAAGTATTTTATGTATGTCCACGCATGTTTGCAAGGACTTGTTTTTCAGTCAATCATTCTAGTTACGGTTTTTGATATAGGGGTAAGGTGGCTAAGGACAGCCTAGATGGTATAACATAGGTTGTTACATAATGGTTGTCAAAATCGAAAAGTCAATTTTTGAAGGGTACCTATGTATATATAAATAAATAAATAAATAAATATCACAGGACAATGTCACACAAATTGACTTGGTCTCAAACCAAGCTCTAGGCTTGTACTATGGGTACCTACTAGACAACTAAAATAAATACTTATATACATAGAAAACATCCAAGACTCATGCTCATCACAGGAATTCGGACCTTAACGGGATTTGAACCCGGGACCGCCGGCTTTAAAAGGCAGGGTCACTTCCAACTAGGCCAACGTATCGTCAAATATATATAAAGCCTGACAAGTTTCTATTTGGCCCTATAATATAATATAAAAGCAAGTATAGGCTTTACATGTAAAATATTCAAAGTCCTGTCTGATTGGCTGATATAACAACGCACAGCCGAAACCGCTTGACCTAGGGACTTCAAAATTCGGAGGGAATATTTCTAGGGTGCAATAATAAGGGATTTTTGGAAATTCATCCCCTAAGGGATTAAAATAGGACTGGGGAGTAAACCGAAATTAATTCAACGCGTATAAAGTTGCGGATGGACTCTAGTTAAGGATAAAGCTACTCCTTAAGGATAAGATCTATGAATTACGTTCTAAACTTTTAATCTAATAGACACCAGATCAGCATTTAAAAAGTTAAATCAGTTGGTCTTAACACTGCACAGTTTATTCACTCTCCCATAATGTTGGTCTAAATGACTTGAGCAATATTACCTACAGTAATACTGTCGGTCTGTCTGTCTGTCTGTTTGTTACGCTTTCATGGGTAAACCGCTGAACCGATTTAGATAAAATTGGGTATGGAGATAGTTTGAGGCCTGGGGAAGGCCATAAGGCTCTTTTTATCCGGATACATGGGATGGTTCCTGAGGGTATAACAATTAACGACTTCTACGCGGACGGAGTGGTGGGAAACGGCTAGTTCTAAATAAGCGAGGATATCAAAACCTGGTGGTCAACTATCTGTTTACTCAACAGTGCCCATTGCATGAGTAGCAACATGAAGCCTCTATCAACAGCTGACTTCGGCAAGGTTATGAAACAAGTCTACCCGAGCGTGCGGCCGCGGCGGCTGGGTACTCGCGGCAACTCTAGGTAATATTCCTATTTATGCTTTACAACATTAAATCTTTTAACTACCTAATTACTTTTATGCTCTAGTTAGGAAGAAGACTTGATTTTAAGCCTCATTTCGTTTTTCATAAAATAATTAATTTTCAAAGCAAAAAATACAATTTAATGAGTAACCTGTTTTTAAATACGAGATGGTCCAGAAGAAACCCAGAATCGATTGGAACAAAATTGATACCGGTAGGTTCATTATAGGGCTTAATTTATACCACCGAAAGGGCAACTCCGAAATTAATGAGGTATATGAACAGGCCGATAAAAAAACATGATAATATCATGACTTGCTCGTGTTATAAGACAGTTTTTCCACCATCAATGATGTATTAATGACAACAATAATGTCAGGATTACTGTAGTAGTGATTACTATTTCAAAACTTCCTGAGTCTAATAAACTACATTTACTGGAAGCCTGCCTTGATCAGAATAAGATATATCAAGCAGTATGCATCTTCGAATCCCGGCTCGCAGGAAAAAATTAATATTAATCATTTGAAAGGCAGCATTATAAGTTTGCAGCATGTCATTGTAGAGAAACTCGAGTAGGAGGCGGCTATTCGTTATATTGCTTCAAGACCAGATCGAGTTCACTCAGAACACTGACATCTCAGAAGTGGCTGTCTATTGAATATGTTCTTGAAGTCTGTGCCCCAGAATTAACTCAACCAAATATTTTACTTATATTAATGTACTGGAATAGAAGAGAAGAAGACTTATTTTATAAACAATTAAACATGATCTTAAAACACGTAACCAATAAATACTGTAAACATGACATTATAGTAGGAAGGGATTTTAAAATAAAAAGAGTCACAAAACCGATCCAAATAATTATCACCCTCTTACCAAAAAAGTACGCAATTGTTATAATTTTGGACATGACTAAAGCTTAGGACAAAGTAAATTTTAAGATTCTATTGAATAGACTATATGGATTAGGGATTCGTGGTATTGCACATAATTGGTTTGCTTCGCATCTCAAAGATCGCGAACATTCCACGGAGGTGGAGGAGAAGCCGAGACCGGAGGAATAGTAAATGTTCCTTCTGATAGCAAAGTAATTAACGCTTCAATCTCTGAACGAAGTGTAATGTTATGTAACGAAGTGTAGTGTAATGTTATTATTTATAAATTCTTTTATCCTTAGTCAGCATGGTTCTATGCAACGTAAATCTACAGTATCCAATCTCGTGCTTTTTAATGATAACGTTACTAAGGCTATGGACAGTGGCAGTCAGGTAGATGTTATATATACGGACTATAGTAAGGCGTTTGACCGTATAGATCACAAATTGCTTATTATGAAACTTAAACGCATGGGAATTAGCGGTGATCTGTTGAGATGGTTCTCGTCATACTTAGATAACAGGTCACAGGCTGTTGTCATGAGCAATTATATTTCTGGGTGGGTTACCGTTTCAAGTGGCGTCCCACAAGGTTCTTTGCTAGGTCCCTTACTTTTCAATGTATTTGTTGATGACATCAGCACGTGTTTCACTTTCTCGAGATTACTTTGCTTCGCTGATGATATGAAGATTTTCGCTCAGATTATGTCTGTACAGGACTCTGCTCTCATACAGGCTGATCTCGATCGTCTAGACACATACTGCCGATCCAATAAGTTAGACCTCAATCCATCTAAATGTTTTGTCGTTACCTTCTCACGGAAGCGTGCACCGATTAATACTCTCTACAAGCTTAAGCACCAACTTCTGTCCAAAGCACCTTCCTTGAGAGACTTAGGTGTTTTTCATGATTCTAAACTACTTTTCGACGTTCACATTGATAGTATAGTCAAAAGTGCAAATAGGTCTCTTGTGTTAGCTGTTGGTTTTCCTTAAATAAATAAATAAATAAGAAAACTTTTTCCATTCATTTTAGTAGGGTTAAAAGCGATGTGGAATTTTCTTAAGCTTAAAGATAATTATTATTTTAGGGGATAACTTCCATTAAAAATGTCAAAAATCGGTATTCTTACAAATAAAAAATCTTGTCGCATGTGGAAGTTTAAAAAAATAATTGTCCGCCAATCACGTCTTTTTGACGAAAATATGGAAGTGGTGGTGTTGACTCTCGTAGAAGCTTATCCGGAGATTTCTTCAAGAGAAGTCGGTGACGAATTAGGTACTTCTCACACAACGATTTTAAAAATCAGCAAAAAATACGGCTACAAATGTTATCGAAATGGGCTAATTGTTCAAACTTCACATCCAGAAGATAATTTACGCAGATCGATCTTTTGTAGTTGGCTTAGAGGAAAAATTTGCAGAGATCGGTCGGTTCTTTCTTAAATTACATTTTGTGGTCTGACGAAACCAATTTTTCAAATAATGGTATGTTTAATAGACGAAATCATCATTATTGGGCTACAGAGAATCCGCTGAGAACGTGTGGAAGCCATAACCAGGTTCGTTTTTCTTTCAATTGTTTGTGTGGTCTAATGGCAAACCGGGTTGTGATGGTAAAATTCTACCAAAGTACCTTGAAATCAAACATTTATAACAGTACCATATTGGGCAGTCTCCAAGAACAATTAGACGATTTGCCGCTGGCCGAGCTCACAATAGTGTATTTCCAGCAAGACGGTGGACCGCTACACAACAGCCGTAACACTCGGTCCAATTTAAATCAACTCTTCGGTACACACGGACCCATAAATTGGCCACCTCGCAGCCCTGACCTACCGCCACTTTTTTTTTTGTTTTGGGCGTACCTCAAAAATCAAGTGAATTAAAAGAAATACAACAATGTACACCAATTAAAATTTGTGATTGAATCAATTTTGTATAACATTCATCCTACAACTTTATTTTCCGCAGGGTTATCAGGGTAGTAATATTGAATGGAATTTCATAACTGCCCTGATATCAGGGTAGTAATATCGTATGGAAATCCATTATTACCCCTTTTTTAGGATTCCGTAGTAAAACTAGGAACTCTTTTAGTTTCGCCATGTCCGTTCGTCCGCAGCCTAGCGCAGAGACTCTTACTACTAGAAAGCTGTAATTTGGCATGAATATGCACATTGGTCACGTCAAAATGGTACAATAAAATGTAAAAAAAAGTGTGTTGTGTTTTTGGGTACACGTAACGTGGGAATGTTTTTTTGTCTCGTCTACCCTATAGTGTGGGGTGTCGTTAGATAAGTCTTTTAAAAATATTACGGGTTTGTAAAAACAGTTCTTCGATTAAGTAATCCGTTTATGAAATATTAAGCTTTAAAGCTCTAATTGCTGCGCTGGATGGTTCCAGCGGAAGATCAGCGCTGGTTTGAATGCCAGCATAACGCTGAGTTGGAACCATTTCGTGACTACACAGGTCTTTGTTTGTGTTAGAATTTTGTTACTTTTTGTTTGTCACGAATAAATGTTTAACCTACAAATGCTAAAATTCTAAAAAAAATCTTAAACGAAAGAGCATATAACGAATTTAAAAAAGTAGACATTATTGGTTCTTGATTCTGGCGATTAAATTGTTTATACCTACTAAAATCATCTAAGACGGCACCAATTGACTTTAAATAGAAATTTAGTTATTACTTGTTGTGTGTACTTAACGGCTTCTGAATCCTACACTGAGCATGGTCCGACATGCTCTTGCCGGATTTTTTTTTAATTATTGGTTGCGTTGTCAATCAACCCATTTTACCACGCGGCCCGACGCAAAGCCTTACTCCCCTCGGTGAATAATAGTAGTTTTTTTTTACTGTCAATTTTAACGCTTCGTACAGTTCGCGTGCCATAAGACGTTAAAGAAGGTGAATACGCCCCGATTTGCAGGGTTGCGTGCGTGTTTAAGTGGGTTGATTGAAAACGTCATCTAGATTAAAAACAAAATACAATACGGGGTAATAATGGATTTTCAAACGACATTACTGGTCTGATAACGGGGAGTTATGAAGTGCCATCCAATATTACTTCCCTGATTTTTGAGAAGGTTTAATGAACGGCATTCACGCCTTTTATTAGGGTAGTAATTATTCACTTACTAACAAAGTGTACTGTAAAATGCAATAAACATTTGAGTATTATATTGTGTACTATTAACCGATTATACTCGGATGGGATGATTACCCTAATCAAGTACAAAAGTATATTGTACGAGAAATATATTTACAGGCATTTTTTCTATATCTACTAATATGCAATGTAAAAACCCAGCAGGCTAAATAACGATGTTGATTATATGAGCACAACTGCCCAATGTGCGGCGACCATGAATATGAATATGCACGGGAGAAAAAGCGCATAATATGTGCGATATAGTTACAGTTCCAATGCTATGCGGTTTGTAATAATTACTGCTACTTACTGTCCCCTGTCGTTATTATCATATAAATCATGATTAGGTAGGTCATGATTTTTTCCCTTCTGGGGCATATATGTCCAAGGGTCAGAGAGTCCAGGTGTCACATTGTCCATTGTCAAAAAGTCGGAGGGATGAAACGTCCTAGGGTCTGAAAGTCCAAGAGTCAAAAAGTCCATGGTCAAAAAGTCCGGAGGACGAAACGTCCTAGTGTCTGAAAGTCCTAGTGTTAAAAAGTACATGGTCAAAAAGTCCATAGGATGAAACGTCCTAGTGTCTGAAAGTCCAAGCGTCAAAAAGTCGATGGTCAAAAAGTCCAGATGATGAAACGTCCTAGTGTCGAGAAGCCTGAATGTCATAATGTCTAGAATAAAAATAATTGAAAAAGTAATGCTCACCTGCATAATTTCCTGTGTATTATCTAACACCCTCAGGCCCATTCTCGTTAAGATTCAGATGCGTCTATGATAACTCGTAAGTACATGTGTCAACGAGAATTGACTGACTAGCTGTTACAGTAATGGACAGGGTAATACTGGGGCCCAATTCTACATTGTCTTTTCCCATATTGTTGTCTACGTAGTGACAGCTCTTATTGACTTGACGGTAAAGGCGATCGAGTCGAAAATAATTCGATAGCAATAGGTGTAAAACTAAAATAGAATGAGGAATGTTTAGTGAAAATTAAAGAAAAATATGCTTAATATTGTATTTTGGTTATTCTTACAGAACATGTTTTTACCAATAAGAACAAAAATGCCATTCGTTAAAAAAAAATTACCTTAAAATACAGTTATCTATTTATGTGTAATAGTTTCTTAGCTCCACTATGCTCTCCAATAATTCCATGCTGGAAATATTCCCATCTGTGTGCTCTTGATTTTTTTTTTGTATTCACGATCAAACAATATGTTCACTTTCTTTCTTTTTTCTTTTTCAAATATGCTCCTTTTTATACGTCCATCTTGGAACTTCGCTTCTTGTCTTAATAAATATACGAATCGATATAATTGGTTTTTTGATATCAGAATTCTTCTTTTAAGACGGCTGTGCCACCATTCAATTGCATTATTGGTGCGATGTCTTTCGAATGCACAACTTATGTCTGCCAATAATGATTTAGAAAACCATTGCCGAGTAAAATATTCAGCAAATGTTTTCTGTGCTGTAGAATTCTGAAGCTGCCCTGAAATTAAATCCCATGCTTCATTTATAGCATCTTTCGGCAAGAGCGGCAAATATGAAGATAATCTTACTGCATTATCATTGCTCAGGCCTAAGGTTTCTGCTTTTCGCCAAATTGCTCTATTATAATGGAAAAAGCATCCGCTAACCATACTATATTTGAAAATGGCTTTAAAGCCATTGATAAGAGCTTTTTCGTAATCACACTTGAAATTATTTATATCAACAGCGAAATGTTCTTTGATTAAAGAAAACATCCGAGTGTAAGTGTCCGTAGTTTTGTCGGGGAGCAACGCGAAAATTACAGGTACTATGTTAGTTTGCTCATCTGTACTGTTAAGATCTAAATGTATTCCAAAATCTGGTAAAATGGTTTAGGAGCTTTTTCGAATGTTCCATCGCCAAATACCATTCTATTTTCTGCATATAATTGTACAGTTTTTATTGCCAAAGGAGTGGAAAAGATCAATATCTTATCGGTTGTTCCGTCTTCGCAAACTAAAAATTGGTCCTTGAGTATTTTGGGAATTTGTACATCCTGTAGTGATTTACAAGTCGTTTTCATATTCAATATCTTTTCGCGTGCCCTGTAAAGAGAGCGTTTTTTTGCTTCAAATGAAGGGAGTTTGTTCGAATAATTTGATTCTTCACATATTACGTTGCTAGTACATTTTTCATAAGTCTGTTGCAAAGAAGTAAATTTTGTACATACTTTCTGCACACAATTTTGATAGGCTAAGTGCATCTCGTTTTTCGAAGCAGTGGGCTCGCAAGTATGTTCACTCTGACGTAAAACTTTGGTTTTTTCTTTGTTTATAGTCACGGATGCAGAACAAAGCTCACGGTATACGCACCTCCATTGCGTAGAATTTTAATTTTTTGTGTTTAAATTGTATCTATATACACCGATTAATAATGTCTCGCCCCCCTTTTGATTAACGCTAAATACTAAATTTCCCTTACTTGAGGACTCCATTTTCGCTAAAATTGAAGTAAATGTTCTTCTTCATTGAATGACTTAATATTCTGCCAAACCACTTTGCTTTTAATCTCAAGTGGCATTCACGTCATATCGTTACAATTATAATTGAATAGGTTTTAAGCTTGTTAATAGTTAAATAAATGTACACTAAAGTAATTTGTGCAATTTGGACATTGTGATATTGAGACATTGTCACATTAGGCCTTTTTAACAATTTAATATTGTTACACTAGGACTATCCGACATTAGGGCATTATAACTTTTGAACTTTTCGACAATGGACAATATGACACGTATACTATCCGACGTATGGACAATCCAACCAGGGGCCATTATAACCTTCGAACTTTTTGACAATGGACAATGTGACACATGAACTATCCGACATATGGACATTCCGACCAGGGGGCATTATAACCTTCGAACTTTTTGACAATGGACAATGTGACACCTGGACTCTCTGACCCTTGGACATATATGCCCCAGAAGGATTTTTTCATATATGAAAGGTCCACGGGAAAAACATGTCTAATCACTTTTTTTTGAAAATGAGTTTTGAATCTCAAAATGTAGAGGACGAAATGAAATGAAGATTTAATTTCTAAACTGAGTGCAGTTTAGGATATAAATCTGCATATTTCTTGTATATTTTCACTTTTAAAAAACCTCTACACGAAAATTACGTACAAGATGTCATGGTTCCTAAGAAGACATGTTCTTTCCGTGGACCCTTCATATACTAAAGTAAATAAATCAGATCAGACAGTAGATTAGACAGTAGATAAATCAGTAAATAAAGGGTGTCCCAAAATCGTTATCGTAAACCTTGGGTTTTTTTTTTGTAATTTTGAGTATTTATGTAGTAATTAATAAATCAATAACTCAGTCTATCTATAGCTTATATACCCCATTGATTTCGGCGTTGCGAAGGTAAATTGTGGATTATAATGCACCTACTGGTACCAATTTTGTTCCAGTCAATTCTAGGTTTTCGTTCCATACGTTTTTGGACCATGTCCTTTATCAATAGGGTATTATTTTTAACCCGACTGGCCGAAGAAAAACGGTAATGTTTTTGACCGTATGTATGTTTGCATGTAAGGTTCTTTGTTCCTTCGTGAGAGAGGCTGAAATAAGAAAAATGGCGGATATTAACATATACACGATGATTTTTAATCGGTGATCAGGAGTTAAAAAACATTGATTTCCAGTCAAAATTAAATTCAATAGATGAAGTCCCACGCAATTACCTCATTGTTTAATTAATTACAACTAATGATATCGTTAAAACCAATAACCACTGGATACATGGTCATCCTACATTCGTTATTGAAGTAAAGTAGATAGGTAAGTCAAGTGCCATTGCTTTGGCAAAGAATTTGACAGATCTTACGTCAAAAAACTATTCCCTCTTCTTGTTGAAATTATGATTGGTAATTTCGACATCGGAAAAATGAAAAACCCACGATTTTATCCGAATGATGATAGTTGCTATGGCTACGTTTTAACAACGGCTACTATTGGATATACAACGTCCAATCAGCTATTCTTACTGAACACAGTCGTTATTGGTCGATTCAATAGGGTTGCTATGGCCACGTTTCTACAAAACCACCAAATCACATTGACGTTTACGTAAAATAACGTTACGTTTACGTTACAGAAAAATATTTTCTTCTTTCCTTGATTAAATAGCATATCTACCGTAGAACAGGTTTACCAGTGACAATTTAATAAAATAATGTCAATGAACCTAATTTCTTCAACGTAATAATCAGAAACTCTTTAACACAGTGTAGATACAATTACAACAATTAGTAGGGTGACAACTAATTTCAATTAAGTCATTTTCAAAATGGAAATTATGTCTATATATAAAAAAGTTATTTCTTTGTAACTGCGACTTTAACGTGATCTCCATCAATTACTGAACTAAAAAAAATGGTACCTGATCAGCTGATCACCGATTAAAACTCATCGTGTATAGACGACAATATCAAAACATGCAGCCGGGTTTTTATAAACATAGATGCAAGCTTTCATCTATTTCCGGGATTGCCATTTAAGTCGAAAATTATAGGCAAACAAATCTCATCAAAGCGTTGCTCTATAGGCATATTTTACAAAATCATATTAGTCCAGACAATAAAGGATGTGTAGAGTGCGTGAGCAGGAACCTAAGCAATTTCTTCAGATATTTGTTCAGGATGCTTAGGGAGTGAACATACTAAAAGTCCCATTTCTAGGTGGTGTGCCGGGGGGAGGGGGGGCAAAACAGGTGCGATTTTTAGGTTTTTAAATTATATCTCGATAATGGTGCGACGTGCGAAGACTACAGATGGCCACCAGAACTTCTCAACGTTACCTATTTCAAGGGTGGCGATAAGATATCTTTAAGCACATTTTAATGGTTTAAATACATGACTAGACTTTCCCTCGGCGTTGCTTGTGGCGAACTTAAAATGTCCTATAGTTTCTTATTAATTGAGATAGGAATAACCTAACAGCATCTTATGATCACTTAAACGTATGCAATAAAATAAATGTTAAAAAATAAATAAGTACCACGTTCAATTTTTATTTACTTTCTGCTATGTGTGTTTCATTTTGAATTAAGATATACGCCTGCAAATGTATAACGTTCCAGAATATTATACTCAAATTGTAAGTCTTAAAAGGGCAGCATCACTTATGGGACCTTACCTTACGCAGTTATGCTCTCTTGTTTTTTAGACCGCTGTAATTGGTTCAAACGAAATAGTATTTATCTCAACAGTTAAACACTTCGCTCTGCAGCTAATGTTTCACAGCCATACATAGTCATAGATCCCGTTGAGGTTGCTTCACAAATTACTTTAACATCTTGCAGTATGCAAGTTTCATCACGTGGTTTTCTTTTACTAAAAAGCATTCGGGAAATATGGAGGTGCAAATTGTGCTTTTTGGAATACATTTATGTCGTTAAGATTATTACTTTTTAATTATTTATCATTCTTCGATTCGTAGTTGGCTAAGAAGGCTGGGCTCTATCTATTAACTGAAAATTCGAAATAGTGGTCATCATTTTTATTAATAATCGGCTTAGGCATCGGGACTATCCTCTCTTTGGTTTAACGGTGCTATTTAATTTAAAATTGAATTGTGCTTAAGATAAATAAATTGAACAAAACAAAAGATGTTTCATGTATTTGTCTGCGTTATGCGAAAGTTTTATTATCATGGTGAGTTCGTTTGGTGGCTGAACTGGCTGGGCTTTCAAATTTTTAAAGAGCGCTTATTGATAGTATAATAATTATATTATATAGCTAAACTTATTTATTTGCGAAAATTGCACTACAGGCGGTTTATATAAAAGTATGCTGCAAGATTTGTTTTTTACTGTGCTCATGTTATAAGATTTGACTGTACGTATACAAAATATGGAAGCTATAGAGCATTATTTTAGCATTAGGGTAAAAACAGAACCCTATTACTAAGACTCCACTGTCTGTAAGTCTGTCTGTCTGCCTGTGACCAGGCTGTATCTCATGAACCGTGTTAGCTAGACAGTTGAAATTGATTTCACAGATGATGTATTTCTCTTGCCGCTATAACAAGAAATACTAAAAACAGAATAAAATGAATATTTAAGAGGGGCTCCCACAAAACAAATGTGTTTTATTTTTCCCTTACAGATGGACACCGAAAAGGGGGAAACAAAAAAAAAGAGATTATAATATTATAGTGTCTAATGTTATATAGATAATGTGGTACGGAACTCTTCGTGCGGGAGTCCGACTCGCACTTGAACAGTTTCTTATCATGTCTTAGATAAACATCAAGTGAAAAGATAATATTAATTCGGGCAAACAAATTTTACAAAGATATTAATGCATTATTTTAAGAAATTGATAAATTTAATTGATAGGTACTACAAGAGATTAGATACCTAATGCTATCACCGACTGCGTTAAAAGGCGTGTCGGAAACTTCTGTCTGGGACTCTATTCTAATAGTTAAAACCATATTGATTTTGACTTGTTATAGTATTGTTTTTAACTTTTACCATTACTGTAAAATTAATAAGAGCTATCGTATTGACAATACGACAACATGTCAAACTTTATAATCTCCATAGATGATAATGTGATAATTGATAATACAAAAAATAAGTGAGAATCTCTGTTCTACATTATATTGACCCATATTTCTTCAACATCGTAATCATATTGTTGACGCTTTAACAGGTCTTCTCCACTTGACAATAAAAGCTACCATTACGATTACGTTTTGTAAGATTAACTAAAACGAAGTAGAATAAAGTCCTAGTGTTCATTTAGAGGGCGATGTCGTTGTATCAATGTACTGCCGCTGCGCGAACATTAATTTTAATATTACTTCCTACTGTATATATATATATATATATATATATATAATGTTCAATGCGACAGTTCAGATGATTGTTACTCAATTGGGATATCCCGAAAAAACCCCTATATTTGTATTTTTTTCAATAAATAGACTAACAAATTGAAGACACTTAATTCGTTGTTTTTGTCTTTAAATAAGCAATTTAATTTATTTAATTTTTTAAGCAAAATTGAGTTATGACGTCACTACAAAATTGGTTTGTTTGGAGACATGTTTTAGAACTATCGAATTCGAAAGTAAAACGTTATTGTATTTTTTGTGCCTGGCAGCACTGTGCGTTTTCGTCAGATCACGTCAAATTACAATTTCGGCCACAGACTAGCCTACGGGCGGAGGAGGGTCCATAACGGACTTATATTTTGATCATTCCATTATTTTAAGGATCTTATTTGCCTTGATTTCAATAAGAGCAAAATAAAACCGAAATAAATAAGACAAAATTCGATATCCATTGTTTGTATATTACTGCATTTCGGACTCATATGCAGTACTATGGTTGATCATAGATTAGATACAACTTACCAATAAGGATCGTGACGTCACTATATTAGAGGTCAAATAATGTGAAATGATAATTTAAAATTAACTATTTAATACTAATTTACTTATTCTCGTAAAGGTTTTTGAATGACCATACATTATAAAATTATGGGACAACCCAATTTCGCCAGTGCTGGTGAATGGATCGGGATTCATTTAGGCGCAGGGATAGATTATAGTCCGAAAAAGCATATACTCGTAGGTAATAGCGATAAACGACTTTAACGCGGACGGTGTCTAGTAAAAACTAGTATAGTATAAAGTACCTTTTCCCCAGTAACGTCTCTTTGTTAATTTGGAGTATCAAAAAATCAAGCTTTTACGTCAAAGCAATCTGAAAAGCATAAAAGCAAGGTGTAACTGTAGCTTTATTAAAAATCCGAATATCGTTAATATAAAATGTGTTTAAAAACTTTCATTTGCACCGTGACGTATGTATAGACGTAAGTAAAAAAAAATTTCACTTTCACAGCAGTATAGTCTTTCTTTTTGCTGGGTATAAGCTGCATAAAATCGCATTTTATTTACTAGTGCATAAAGTGTTGTCATCTAGACTAAGACAATTAAGCCCTACAGCCAGACAGATTAGGTGACTGAACCAAATAAACTTGTTATTTAAATATAATTTTCTATATGTTTTCCTACATAGACCATGTCGTCAGGCAAGATACAACGTGGCAGATTAAATGTCATCGTTTAAAATAGTCATACAATTAAAACAATACTTCTGATTCCAAAATTGAACAAGTTTTTATTTTAAGCTTACTCCAATCCTTAAAAAAAAAATCACAAGCTCAAATCGCTCTCCTATGCTTGTATAATTCTACGCATTCTTCCATAGAATGAGTAGCTCGCGACACGCACTACCTCAGCAGTTATCAGGTCTGTATATCATCCCACATCTTGACTAACCGATTCAAGAATGAATTTAAATTACATTTAAATAACATACCCTTTGTGTTCCCAATCCTACTCAGCATAATATTATACCCATATCGAAAAGACGAGGGCCATTCTTGCCAAAGTATAAGATCTGTCAAAATTGATCGATATTAGTCTTGAGTGCATTTAGCTTTGTAAATAGAATAGAGTTTCGTTTTGTGGCTTTTAACATTTGTGTTGGCACCATGATTTCAGGCAGGCACAAGTCAGGTTTAAGGAAGGCACACGTTTAAATAGAAAGTTAACAGTTTAGATGGGGCATTAGCTTGTTTAAAACAATAACAGTCGTTTTCATATAATTTGTGGACATTTTCTAGCATATGACCCTGCATCACGTTCTGAATAAAGTAATCTTGATTAATTTTGACTCCCCGATCAATGAACAGAGGTGGTAGGTTGCCTCGAGGCGACATCCCACCCCATACCATGACAGCTGATGCACTTTGAAACCGTTTTACGGCTAATTTATCCACTGCAATATCCCTCAATGAATTACCATAAACAGGATCATTATGTTGGTGGTGGCTACATTGTAATTAGAACATCGGATAGTCGGAAAAAAAAAATTCATCGCCCTCGTGCCAAGCTAGCAACTCCCTGCATTTTTTCTCATAGATCGTCGGGATATTTTCATGTATTTAGCGAGATTGCTTGCACTTGGGGCTGGATTTCGTTTAATACGCTCACGAGCGTTTTTGATGATATTTTGACGCGAACAGTTAGTTTTCGACCAGACTTGTGCTTGATCCGCGGGATCCCGTTTCTTTTAATCACTTAATCGTCCGCGATATGAACCTTATATTTATAACTAAATATTTTAGGTTGTTCAATATCTCGCACGGTCGGCAATTTTTCTTGTATAAATTGACAACGACCTGGCGTTTTGCATCCATTGTAGAAAACAATATAAAAACAAAACATATCAAGCTGACGTCAAGAAATCATATTAGGGACGATTTAAGTAAATATTTGCTTAGTTAAGAGCTTTAATTTAAACAAAAGTTAATTAATTCCTTTGTGTAACGAAAGTTATCCATATAGTTTGTAAGACTAACTTTCGTTACACAAAGGACGCGATCTTGGTTTTGTTTTCATTAAGCCTTTAACTATGTACATTTTTTTTTAATTCAAGGTGAAAATAAATGTTCCGTTATATTTAATTTAATCGCCATACAAAACTAGGACACTTAATCTGCCCAACCCTGTATATGGTTTCTGGTTTAGGCCAAGCATTCGTGTCTGTTAGAGTCCTCTATTTATAGTTCGCTGTAAATAATGCTAATTGTAACCTTACGATAGAATCGCCTTTAGGAGGAGAACTTTGACGAGAATTTTGACTTGTAAAAGTGACCGTGCGGCCTACTTACTAAATAAACAACTTTATTATCTTTTTTAACTTTTTAGTGCCTATGCCCGTGCGTGTTTTTATACTATTTTGACTGCAAGACCCATTATATAAGATATGTGTGTTTGTATTTGATATTCCTTTTTAGAGTTGTATTTTTTTTATACGAGTATTTGAGTCTTGCAGCCTAATGTTATTTACCTAGTGTAATGTAATGTTATATAACTCGCATAGCATTAAACCTCTGATTTACTTAAGTAACTGGTTTGCAGTTTGGCGAAATTATTTCAAATGTTTTTAAATTTGTATCTTTTGGCATGAATAACAAAATAAAAAGTTTTTAGGTTGATTTGTGTCTGCTCTTAAATTACGTCATTGTTAAATATTGCTTTACAGCTCATTCGCCAAAGCTAATTATTGTAACTAAGTAGTAACTTCAAATAGTCAAAAATATCAAAAAGCGACCGAATGTTTAAGCTATCAGCTTTCAGCAAGGCCTTGTTTTCTTTTGATAAACTTATTTTCATACATGTATACACGCCTTCATTCCCAGAGTGGGTTAGGCAGCGCTACAGAGATACCACCCACTCTAAAAAAGCTTGTTGATATATCTGTAACGTCATTTTGCGCAATCAGGCTAAGAAATTTATTTTAATTTTAATAAATTCATCACGTTTCAGTTTATCAGTAGTTGTATCATAGAATTCTCGTTATTTACCAACCTCGTTACTTACTTTGATAAGGTGTAGAGAACGGTGACCGATTTGTTCTTATGGTGTGACTTATTAAATATGCTAAGCTGATATATACATTTTATAGCTAAAGAGGTGATACAATCGCGAACAAGAACGCTGGTATAAACCGCCGACCGCGGTCTAACAATCGCTAGGACGCTCGAGTCCACGTAGACAAATATTAAAAGGCAACCTTAATACCGCAAGGGTCACTGCGGTCGCTGTGAACGCTTGAAATCCTAAGACCGCGAACGGGAGCCAACTATTTAACTTGCCAATGAATCCCCCACCTAAAATCTTAAAGTATATGGTGTTGTTATTCTATTATATTGGTTCGCTTTTGCTGTGCAAGGCCATTTACACGCTCTGCGTACACTTGCTGTAATAGGATTCAGTCTCTAAACACGTCAGTGGCATGTTTAAATCATACTACCTACTATAGCGAATGTTTTAAATACATGCTTTTGATAACGGCTTATATTTTTTATGCACTTTATAATTAATGATTTGTCACAATAAACCTGCGAATTTAATAAAATAAATGTTATGGCATAATAATGGCATGTCGTGTGTCTCTGCGATAAAGTTTTAAGCGCAAGGCCATCGCTCTATCTAGTATATTAGTAGTTTTTCAGGAAATACTAAACCCTTGATAAATCAATCGGTGGAACTGTTATAAAATAAAATGCTATCCATTCATTGTAAAATGCGATGCTATATAAGGTCACATAATTAAAAGGACTTGTATAATCTAACACGAGTTATTTGGGCATTTAATGTACTCTTAACGTATTCGATTTAATTACTCGTAGGTTATACAGCGTTAATTAGATAGGTGCTAAAATGTAAATTACCAAAACACGAGATGAAACAATAAGATAAAAGAGCGTCGTGGTGCCCTTGACCAGTATACCCAAGTCTTGTAAGGTTTAAGTGATAAAATAATATGAGTCTTATGGGTAAGCAGAGCTACAGAAATACCAACAACTCTAAAAAGACTTTTATTGTTTTGTTGTGTGGTTGTCGGGTTACAATAGTGCCACTCCATGTCTTCCCGTGGATGTCGTAAGAGGCGACTAAGGGACTAAAGGCGTTTAGTAAAGTTAGGCAATGGACTTGCAACCTGTCACTGAAACACTAGTAAACATCTCGGTCCGAATGTTTATATGATTACAAGCTAAATCGATTAGTCCGTTTTCACTAGGGCAACAGAAACTTGGTAGCTTAGCTTCGACGCGATGGCGCGTCCATGGCATCATTTTACGTAGGTATATTTACGCAAACGCGCAACGTCTATTTGTGTGACGGCGCGTGCTGTTGTGGGTTGACAATAACTACCTATGGACATGGGCATTTGCAGAGAATATTTTAGATTTGGTACAAAATATACCATATAATTAATTGATTGTTCAACATTTGAACACTTCCATTTTAAGAATATCACAACCCATTGGCACCTACACTTAATCAGGGCGCACCCGTACATGCATCGTAAGCCCGGCGCACTCTTTATTGAAAATACTTAGGAGAATATCTATTGTCGAGGAAAGTGCTTTTTTGCATATCGTTGACCTTAACTGTAAGATTTTAGTCGCCTAAAAATGTATATCCTACTATAAGGACACCTTTCTTTATCTCCCACAATTAGAAGAAAATAAGATCAATAATGTTCTGCTTACACAATCATATAAATATCAGAAATGTATTTGTTAGAGATGTTTTATTTCATTTATTTGATAGAAAGTTGTGTTGGCGCCCTGGACGTGGGGTGTTGACTTGGATGGATCTCTGCTAATTTTCTTCCCCCTTTTTTGCATCGTTTATCATCCTATCGGTCGACGACATATCGATGCTTGACATAATGTGTAATTATTTATGAACATGTTTATGATGACAAGTTACTTATAAGTATATTAAATACTAAAACTAACAATTTCCAGGTATTGCTATGCTGGCCTTCGGAAAAAAATAAAACTTGAAGTTCCACAGCTACCAGACTTGGGTGAATCATCAAAAGTAAGTAAAACAAGATGGTATATAATGTGTAGGTACATCAAATTCGTCACATAACTATTCTTTTATAACCATTATAGCATTACCATGGTTATAACAGCATGGTTACGGTCATTCCAGATATCTTTTGGCTGGCTTTTAGTGAACACTTTGTATACAAAATCGTTTTTTTTTAACAACTATTGTAATGGCGTTTAAAAATAATAATAAAGGTAATAATTTTGACGTGTTTAAAATTATTTTTTTATTAATTCACTGAAAAAAGATGATTAATTTTCATCCACAGATTATTAGTTACCATGATTGCGCTTGATATGGATATCAGCAAGTCCCTTTATTTTTGTCATTATCATTTTATTTAAGCTTGTAGAAAACCTTTATGTATGGAACGGTATTTAATTAGGTCTAAAGATAGTTGCTATAAACGCAATTTACGGCAATTGATGAATAAAATACTTCCTTTTGCAGGGCTCATCCTGACGACCCAAAGGTTGATTTAAGAAGGGGAGCTATCCAAAAAATTCATATAATTTTTCAAGTTACGGGGGGAGAGGGGGACCATTTAAATCACCCAAATGTTATTTTTATACTTATAAGGTCATGTTTGGTATCATTTTCGTGTAAAGCAAACATTCTGAATTCATTATTGATATTGAATGTACACGGTCTCATACAAAAAAGGAAAAAAACGCCTTTTTTTTCTTTTTTAAAATTACCTCTTATTTTTTTTATGATTATTTTTAAAAAAGTATGAAAGTATGCACATGGCATTTAAGAAAGCCCATTCTTTCTACATTTTAAAAAGTATGAAAGTATGCACATGGCAATTAAGAACACCCATTCTTTCTACTTTTAAAAAAGTATGAAAGTATGCACATGGCATATTGACTTAAGAATAGCTGTGAAAATCATGTTAATTGACACGGAACCAGGACTACATATAATAAAGCAATAGACGTACCTGCTTTGGACTACAATCTCAATTTATGGGAATAGGTGATGTCGCTCAAGATAGACCATCTTTCCCGGGAAATTCCTCTGCTAAAATAATCATACATTTTGTAATTTATCCGTTCCGTAGGTCTAAGAGTAACCTTCAAGATGCATATTCAACGAGCGTAGATATATGACTGTCTGATAAGATACTCGCAGGATTAAAAACTACTGGGTCACAGTTTTACCCAAAATAAATATTGAATAGTCAATCAATGAACGAACGATTTTTGACGTCGATGTTCCTGCAAGCTGAAAACCTCTGTAAGTGAAGAGCGAAATGCGACGTTTCTAAGTATATTTGTTACAAGACAAATTTAGGCAGGCATGTTTGACCTCAGCATCTCTTAGGCAAGTATCATCAGACCAAACCTCGTCACTGACCTTAGGAAATATAGTAGTAGAAAGCAAGCCAATGGTTTAATTGTGATCTTGGTTCCACGTCAAATAAAACATTGTTCTTTAGGCCGTTTCCTATCATGTCGGCTTCTCAAACTGGTCTTCTTCCAAGAAATGACTCTTTCCTATAATGTCAGCAAATTGTTTCCTATCATGCCACTGTCCTAGAATGATCGCTTCCTATTATGTCCGTTTCGAAAATCGACCTACTTCCTATAATGTTAGTTCCTTGTGATGTCCTATTCTTACGATGTATGCTTCCTATAATGCCCACTATTTTTGTTCTAAAGCCCATTTCCTACAATGTCTGCTTTTCACATTTTTTTATTTTTTGTCCCAGAATTCAAGAAGTAGTTTCCGGAAGTAGGTACTTGAAATAAGCATGCCTGGGATACTTCGGGGCACCTGTACGAAAGTGATGTAGCAAAATATTATCGACAAAAAAATATATCGCTCCCGGTACATTAGCACCTAAGCTCAAATTACCCTTATACTCAGTACAACCCAATGTCAAAAACTCATATTGTCACATAAACTGAAACACCTTTTTTTGTACCATGTTTTTAGCAAATAAATGATGATTATTATTATTATTATTATTAAACATAAATTTAAAATAGCCTAATCTCTAAACACTAGAGTCCCAAAAAACACAAAAAATCGGACATTATGAGAAGTAGACACCATAGGAAACTGACACTGTGGGAAGTAGACAATTTTAGGAAACGGACCGAACGAGCCTGAGCTGTTCTTTTCGTGAAATACACTCAAAGCAAATAATACACATATTGTATGTCTACTTTGTAAAACACAGAATTATAAGGCTTTTTATTTGTGATCCATGTTTTTAAAATAGTTATAATTAGATAGAGAAGAGGTATTACTATTAATATTCTGTGTTAAAATGATTTCTTGTTTTTGGTCGAAAAATTTACAAACGAAATATCAGAAATTAACCCAGCACGTTTGTTTTACCAAAAATAATACCACATATAACCCATTCTCTGAATATCTTGAGGGTTAGTTACTCTTAGATCTACTACATGAAAAAATTACAAAGTTGACGACCAATTTACAGAGCTACTGCCAACCTTAGGAAATTACGAGTATTGTAACAGGATTTTTCCAGGAAAGATGTTTTATCTTGAACGACATCTTCGCTTCCCGTAAAGCGATGAAGTTTTTTCATATGAAAGGTATGAAAGGGGTGGATATTCATGACGACTTATAAAATGGTTTGGGCGAATGTGCTCTCTCTTATGCTAAGGACTGTATCGAAAAGAAAGTAGACAACTTTAGGGTCGTATAAATACTTATACGCAACTCCGATTTACGAATAGTTTTTAGTAGGTTATAAACCTTATACTTGGGTACGATAATATGTCAAAAGCAATACGTCTTTTCTTAACAAATTGTCAAAATGGGACGGATTAACTTAGACACTAGAAAAAGATTTTGGACGACTGGTGCAAAATTAAGGGTATAACAATAAGAAAACTTGCTAAAAAGTATGTTGTCAGTCCTGCAGGAATAAACATGTTGATAAATAAGGTCGGCAACACCTTAACTTTGGAAGACCTGCCTAAGAGCGGCAGAAAACGAGGACCTTGGGACCCTGCATTGCAAAAAAAGAGTTGTACGATTTTTTTTACAAAATCCCACTGTTTCTGTCCGAGATGCTGCTAAAAAAGCTAAAACTTCTCCATCAATGGTTCAGCGAATTAAAAAAAGATGTAACTTAAAGACTTATAAAAAACAGAAACAACCTAAAAGAGACGAAAAGCAAGTGGCATCCGTTAGAAAACGAACAAGAAAAAAATATGATCGTGTATTAACCAAGAAAACGCAATATATTATTATGGACGACGAAACATACTGCAAATTAGATTTTAAAACATTGCCCGGACCTTAGTTTTTTACTGTACCCGCTGGTAAAAAGGTTTCTCAAAAAGATAAAGCCATCAGTGTTGAGAAATTCGGTAAAAAGATACTAATTTGGCAAGCAATTTGTCAATGTGGCTTGCGGTCGAAATCCTTTTTCACCACAGGTAACTTAAACGCTGAAGTATATCGTGAGGAGTGCTTGAAAAAAAGACTACTGCCTTTCATTAAAATGCACAGGATGCCTATTTTATTTTGGCCAGACTTGGCATCAAGCCATTACTCAAAAGCTACACTGGAATGGCATAAGGCCCACAAGGTTGATATAGTCGAAAGAGACATGAACCCCTCCAACTGCCCTCAAGTCCGCCCTATCGAAAGGTACTGGGCTATTATGAAACGGCAGCTCCAAAAGAATGTCAAAGCTGCAACATCAGTCCAGGACTTTAAAGAAAAGTGGAACAGAGTGTCAGGAAAAATAGCAAATACTGTCGTCCAAAACTTAATGAAGGACATCAAAAAGAAAGTAAGATTGCAGGATAAATAGGAGGTCAACGACAGTTTTCTTAAAATTAGTACTTGAAAAATTGTTTTATTTTAGTTTATTTTATGTTTTATTTCCAAATGTCAACCAGAATAAAAATTATGTCATTTTTAATTTGTCTACTTTTTTTCGATACGGTCCTTACGGTTAAGAACTGGGCGGCCGAGTTTAAACTGACCCGGACGTCCAAAAAGCGTCACGACTTCGGAAATGGTCTGATAATACAGGTATATTAAAAGAACGGTACATCATATATATTTATTTATTATACTTAGTGAAGATTTGAATATGAAAAAGCGGTCCGCCCGTTGGGTGCCGCGATTACTTACACTCGATAAAAAAGAGTTCGAATGCAAAACTCTAAACATTGTTTAGACCGTTTTCAAAGAAATTAATTGGATTTCTTACGACGAATTGTAACAACGGGTGAAACTTGGGTTCACTACTATACACCAGAAACCAAAATGCAATGGGAACAGTGGACAGAATCCGGGAGCTCAACACCAAATAAAGCGAAAGCCGTGAAATCAGCTGTAAAAGTGATGGCATCGGTCTTATGGGATTCGAACTGAATTTTGTTCCTAGACTACGTCCCAAAAGGTCAAACTATAAACGCGGAATACTATGCTAATCTATTAGATAAGCTACAGGAATGCATTGAGCAAAAAAAACAGACTTAGCTTGAAAAAATAATAATTTTTCATCAAGACAATGCAAGAATTCACACTTGTCTTAACGCCATAACCAAAATTAAGGAATTGCATTATGATTTGTTGCCTCACTCACTTTATTCACCTGATCTCGCACCGTCAGACTTCCATCTGTTCCCCAAACTCAAAACTTTCTGTGGGGGGACAGAAATTTAAAACGAATGAAGAGGTCATAGCTGCTGTAGGGGAGTATTTTACAGGCCTCGAGAAAAGCCATTTTATGGAGGGTATAACAGCGTTGGAGCGAAGGTGGACCAAGTGCGTAGAGCTTAACGGAGATTATGTAGAAAAATAATAGTAAAAAAATTACACTAACACTACAATAATACTACAGTCCTGCCCTCGTAGCTGTACAAATAAAATAACAAAATGATTTTTATGGTCCCCTCAACTTGAAAATAACACATTTATTTTTTGTATAGCTCCCCTTTTTAAATCAACGTTTGGGGCGTCAGAATGAGCCCTGAAAATGGAAAACTGAAACCGTCGACTGTTTTGTGAATTTTGTTGTAAGAGGTTTAGAATATCGCATATTCACGAATCGTTTTGACCTCTAAAAGAGATGAAAAAATTACAATTTATTGCTGTAAATGTGGTCTACAAATGTTTGAATCACTTTTTATCACAATGTAAAGAAATTGTTAACTTGGTAAAAATTGTTTTTGATTTCGGCTACTTAAAACTCTCATTCATAAAATTAAAACAACAGTAACAAACTTCAGTTCAAAATCAATCCATAACCATAAAAAACATGAAATAATGAAAAAAATATAGCAATATATAATATTTAAAAACAACCTAAATCTCGCATTATAATACTCGACAGAAATAAAACAGTAGCTCATTCATTTGTAACTCATTTATTCGGTCATACCTGAAACAATATTTCACGATGTGCATTAAAACTTACAGAAAAGCAGTATTTTAACTGTAAAATCACGAAAATAAGCCGGCAAAATTTCGTATACGGACTCTTAAAGTTATAGTCCTGTAGCTGTTGCCTGGGGCTCCGTCCCCGTAGAAGCCGTTTATTGCTACTTGTGGTAAACAGTACCCCATGTACAACCACTACCAACCATGTACCGCTTCAAGCTATCTCCATACCAACTTTCATCGAAATCGGTTCAGCGGTGAACCCGAGTGGCTGAAGCCGTGAAAGCGTCGTAGACAGATAGACAGAGTTACTTTCGCATTTATATTATTAGTATCGATATGGATTTTGCAAAGCCCTTAGTAGATAGAAAAATAGGCTCTGATTAAGGGTAATTTGTACCTCCTTGGTTTTAATCGTCACTTATCGAGAGAATACCGTGAATAACAAAAGTTGAAATCTCAACGTATGTGAAGTACATGGTGCGTTCGTCAGTTCGACCAAGAGACGTTGTTAGAGTATAAGGATTCACTAGTTCTACGTAGAACGAAGTCGTGGGCCAAAGCTAGTAATATACTATTATTATTGTAGTTTGGTATCCCCCAAATTTAACTATTATATTAAATCCATGAAATGTATATATTGTCGTTTGTTGTAGGAACCAAAAGAGGTACCAAGAGAGCCGGACCGGACGGTCCTTGACTGGGCTGAGAGTAAATTGGGTAAGTTTTACGATACAAATAAAGATATTAAACGATCATTAACATGCACGCTGATATTATTATTTTTTATATGAGAGAGAGAGGCCAATTAACAAGCGGGTTGGTTGCCAGCGGGAGCTGGGCCTCTATTGTTCTGGGTAAAAACGATATTGCCTTTGACGTGGTTTAGTATTGTTTTTAAGCCGCCATTATTGTCAAGTAAATAAGAGTTATCAAAACTTTGACAATACGGAAACACGTCGAAGGCAATATCCTTTTTACTGTGTAGAATTTCAGCCCTGATACGAAGTGCGGTCCAAAAGATATGTACTGAAAATCTGAAAAAGGAATGAACTAATGGAGAAAAAAAAATTGATGGTCCTAACGAATGAAATGACACCTGATTTTGGTTCTTCGTCGTCGTTTTACCACACCGTATAAAACAACGGGATCCCACGTTTTATACGATTCGGCATATTCGGCATAGATAAACGGTAAATCAAACACACATGTATGACGGAGGATCATTTGAGAATGACTTGACCTATTTGTTGTTTTTGTTGTTTTCGTAATTGTAAGCGCAAGGTTGTATGCAAGAATAAATGCACCCGGGTGACACCGCCCGGGTGCAAGGCATCTTATCATTGGTGAATATTGTTTTGTCCCCAGGAGTAAAACTCACAACTATGCTTGAGCTCTCTCGGCACGTGGCCTCCATGGGCCCGCGCTCCATCCCCGCGCCCCCCAGCCACACCCCACCGCCGCTCGCGCCCACGCACGGTACGTGTTTTTGTATAGTAAACGAATGAAAGAATAGACAGCCACCATCCACGTTAATTAGACCCAAATGAACCAACCGCGTATGTTTAACCAAGTTATCTTCGCCACTGATCTTTAATTCTGTGATGGTTGCATAAATTCTATTACACGATACTATTTACATCAGAATAATGAAGTTTAATTTAGTATCCTAACAATCATGTTTTTTTCAGCATCAGGAATATCTGAAGAACCAAGTGGCAGACAGTTAATGAAGCAACTCAAACGAAAAATACAGGTGAGTCAGTTAATACCCCTAACGAGGAACACAACGAAACAATGGAAATAATAAGCTTCCGTCAAAAAATGTAACTATAGTTAAAGCTTTTGTCATTTGTGCCACTTTTACTATTCAAACTGTCTTGGTGGACCAGTATAGATTTTTAACACAATTGCCCGGAAATGGTGTCATTTCAAACTTAGGAGGTTTATAAGGAGCCAAGATTTATTTCCTATATTCAAAACTTGGCTGCAAACAAATGTTTGTGTATAAACTGATCCGGTACAGAATGAGCCGGTGCACCATCTTGTTGGAACCAAGTGACACGTCTTTCAGCCAGTGGTAATTCGTCCAGGGCTGGAATTCTACAAGGTAATAACGATATCGTTTTTGACCTGTTTCCGTATTGTCAACGTTCAGATAACTCTTATGTCATTTACAATAATGGCGACTGTGACATAAACGATTCTTAAACGTGTCAAACACGATATCGTTTTACCGTGTAGAATCTCGGCCCTGATAACTAACTAACTCGGTGTTCAAAAGAGACATGTATAGAGTTGGAAGCTGAAACACAGGTCCTATGATAGTTTCTCCGTGAATCGCCGCCCAGACGTTAATAGACCCACAATACTGGTGACTCGAGAATCGATAAGCGAAAGGATTGTCCTCGGCATACACATGTTCGTTTCGTCTATTCCATATTCCGTTGCGTGCTCCATATTACAACTATATTATAGTGATTTGTGAAGGGAATTAAATATATCACGAAGTACTGTACGCTTTAGGATAAGATGAGGGGGAAGAAGAAAGTCTTCTAGACGGCCCACAATAACGAGCACGCAGCTAGAAAATAAAAAGACGGAATTAGGAAGAAAATAAATTTACTCCTAAGAATCGTTATGCGGAAGAATTTGATGTCAGCAATGTCAGCATGGAGGCATTCGGCAGCATCTGCACAGTATAGGACATGGAACTGTATTTTAGAAGTGACGCTTAAAAAATAACATTTTCATCACACATGCTCGGAAAGGATGTTATAACAAGCAGGCGTATAGGGCAGATATAGCTTATTTACCTCCTAAGGGAGCTATGAGTTTAGTTTTAAAATATAGAATCTACTAGTACATTATTTCAGACTGAGGACGTGTAAAATCAGCCAAGGTTTGTTTGTTTCCTATATTCAAAACTTGGCCACAAACCAATTTTACCGTATGTAAAACTTGTAAGGTACATTTAACTGCATTATATTAATATTTTACTATTATTACAGACACATTTGTAATTATTTTTATTACATGTTATATTGAAAATTAGAACAATCTGGCAGTATGGCCTGTCAAGTTTGAAAACTAAAGGCAGTTCTTAGCATTATCTGTGAAAGACTATATTGAGAAAAGTTGAGTTGACTTGTTGACAATCTCTTAGCGACTCGAATATAACACGTGGCTCAAGAAGTCCCGAGACTAAGTACTAAAACAAGGTTTATTTAAAAAAAAAAAAAAAAATATTCATTAACGTAGTCTCCTCCAAGAGCGATACAGTCCCTCCAACGCTTTTCTAACTTTTCTATCCCATGCGTGTAGGACGATTTGTCTTTGGCTTCAAAATAAGCCTTCGTTGCTGCGATAACTTCACTATTTGAGTCAAATTTCTTACCCAGGAGCATTTTTTTGAGGTCTGCAAACAGCCAGTAATCGCTGGGGGCAAAGTCTGGCGAATAAGGGGGATGAGGAAGCAATTCGAAACCCAATTCATTAATTTTGGCCATCGTTCTCACGGACTTGTGACAAGGCGCGTTGTCCTGGTGATACACCACTTTCTTTTTGTTAATTTGAGGCCGTTTATCAGCAATTTCTTACTTCCATAGCTCCAATAAGCACATGTAATAGTCACTGTTTATATTTTGCCCCTTTTCAAGGTAGTCGATGAAAAGTATTCCATGCGCGCGCATCCCAGAATATAGAGGCCATAACCTTACCGGCCGATTTCTGAGTCTTTGGCTGTTTCGGGCGGCTTTCACCAGCCGCTCTCCACTCCGCTGACTGCCGGATTGGATTCCGGAGTGAAACGGTGTATCCATGTTTCATCCATTGTCACATACCGACATAAAAAATCCTTTTTATTACGATTTATCAGCGCCAAACATCGCTCTGAACCAATGATACGTTGTTCCTTTTGATCAATTGTAAGCTAGCGCGGCATTCACTTGGAAAAAAGCTTTTTCGTGGCCAATTTTTTTTGTAAAATTTTGAAAAGACTACCAGCTGAAATCTTCACTATCTCGCCTTTCTCGCGCACTTTTACCTTCCGATCTTCCATTACGATTTTCAGGACTTGGTTAATATTTTGTCGAGTCACTGCTTAACTTGGACGACCTGAGTGTTCCCCATCATTTGTATCCATGCGACCGCGTTTGAAGTCGGAATACCATCGACAAATGGTTGCTTGCGGGAGCTGATCCCGCATAACATTTTATAAGCCATTGCGGTGCTTCAACGGTATTTTTCCCCATTAAAAAACAATGTTTTATGAACACGCGAAACTCGTTTTTTTCCATTGTGTCGAAATTACAAGCGTAGCGTCACTTAAATATCTGTAAAATCAATATTTTATTGTTCTATTTTTTAAATTTAACACATGTTATATTTATGGCCAGTACTTTTTAAAAATCAAAAGAGTCTTTTATATTTGTGCCATTTCCAAGTTAGTCTCGGGACTTATTGAACGATCTAGTAATTCATTTATAGGTTGTTGTTTTCTTTGATACTCTTATTTTTTTATTGTTTCCTTGCAAATGGGATGAAGAACATTGTGTGTATCACGGGCCGTAAGGGGATAAGAAACTCGAGTAATTAAAAGCCCTCCGCCTACGTCTACTCTGGTTAGTTATCTCCTTCTTAGTTCCCGTCATGCACAATGTACTATTGTCTGACGCGAACAAAATAGCACGTTTAAATTTTGCCCGGAACTTCTTAGATTTTGATTGGTTTACAACTATATTTACGGATGAAAAGACGTTTAAATCGAGTCAACATGGCCGAATAAGAAATGAAGTCTCTGGCGTTATAATATTACCAGATATACTGATGAGCACATAGTGTCTACCACGGAGTCTGGTAGAATCAGTGTCAATATTTGGGGCGTCAGCGGCTGGATGTAGGCGGACAGAGTCGGAGAGTTCAGTAGACTTAAGTAGACCTTCAAAAGCAACAGCTTTAGAAAATCTAGAACAAACTATGTTGCCAACCGTCTGAAATGTATATCCAGAAAGTGATTTGCAAGAATTTTATTTTCTTCAAGACAACTACTACATACGGCTAGGGTGACCCGTGCCTGGTTCCAACAACATCCACACATTCGATTGATTCCATGGCCTTCCAGAAGTCCAGATCTTAATCCGATAAATAGAGAATCTTTGGGGGGACTCATGGGTCAGAGGTGGGAACACCGCAACGAGAGAAGCGGAGAAGCTATTGAAAAGCCACTGCCATGAAGTTTGGGAGGCCATGCGAGGAACATGCATTTGGTTACGCCTTGTCGCCTCTATGTGAAACCGACATTTAGCAGTAATAGAGGCAAAGGGTGGAAACACATGTTACTAGATAGATTGACAGCTGAAGTATTTTTTAAAACGTTATTGTTAAGTTTTATGAAGCATAGATTTTTGTTATGTTTAAACTTTGTTTTATTATTTGTTAATTAAATTCTACCATTATCACCTTGCTATTCATTAACTTAATATGGAGAAATTTTAATTACCGCTTCCGGAATAGTAAACTAGGTAGTAGGCTGGGCTAAACAAAAAAACAAACCAGTAGTTATTGCTTTAATTTAAAGATAGTCCGGATTATAAAAACTAAGGAGTGATAGCTGTACCTAAATGTGCCGATCTATTCCACTTTTTTCAACCTGGCTGTAGAAATAATGACGAACTAAGTTCGCGGTAATGTACAGTAATTAAAATTATGTGTATTTTTGACTTTCAGACACAAGGGACTCCGGGCCGGCCTAAAAAGAATAAAGTTGTGGAGATATCGGGTGAGTCGCCGCCGCCGTCGTCGTCGTCGTCGTCGTACTCGCACGCACGTGGTACGATCGCACCTCACGCGCCGCACGCGCCTGTCAAACACGAAAGCGAGGGAGACTACCACTATCAAGGGTATGGGTACGAGGCGCGGCCCCCATCGTTCCCTCCGTTCGGCGCACCCCCGCGCGCTCATCCGCCCCCCGCGCCTTCTCACGAGTACCGGTCCGAGGCATATGTATTCGAGACGCCATACGCGCCCCGCGACCTTAGCGTGCCCGACACCGCGCACAACCTGCCAATCAACTTAAGCAGCGACGCATCGCTCGATCTGTCAACTGATCGCACTGACTGGCAGCGCCGCCGTCCGCCCGAGCCGCCGCCAGCGCCGATACGAATTCACCTCCCTGGGAAAAAGCTCATCCTCGAAACATATCAGAGCGAGACGCAGGCCGGCTCGCTACGCTCTTCTCATGTTGATGAGCGCGCCTCGTCTCACCCTCCGCTCCCGCCGCACGCCCCCCACCTGGAAGAGTTCCCTAGGGCCGAATATTTGCCCAAGAAAATGCGCGCCGCCGAGATCCTAGGAGGCAAGCTCGGATCCGCCCGCCTGGCGCTAGTGGCCGCGGAGGCCGCCGTTGTCTCCTCCTCCGCCTCCGGGACCGGTGTCGTTACTACAGTTCGTTCGGAGGTTGCTTTTTTAGAGGATCCAAAAAACGTATCGAGCCGGTCCAAAAGCACCGCCGCGGCGCTGGCCCGGGAGGAACAGGAGGCGGCGAGTCCGACTCAGTCGGTGAAGGATCCGACGCCTAAGTGTGACCACAAACTGCGGGCCCCAGACACTGTTCGGATGAAAGGCACCCCGCCAGTCGGCGCCAACTCCCCGGAACGGCCGGCCTCGCCTGACTCGTGTTGCGGCCTAGACGGAATCAATATTAAAACTGGAATGATTTGTGAGGAGAAACATTCAGAAATACTCAACAGGGAACGCGTCATTAGCATCTGCAACATTGACAAACACGCTCTAGACGACTACCTTAACGAGGGGAACAGCCAAGAGCACGAGGAAGAACTGCTCCAGTATTTCCATCATCGAGACGGTGACCCGCAACAGCCGATAGACACGGACGCTTGTGAAAACACCGCTGCTTTTTTAGAAGCAGGCCAGGACCCTCAAGACGACCATAGCCAGGGTACAAAAGAAAAGATATCTCAATTGCGCGAGCTACTGGCAAAGAACTTAAAAAATCAGAATGGGGCCAGCTCTAAAACTCTTCCAATTAATAAAGAGGCTCAACTCCCTCAAGAAAATGCGAACGAGAACATCGATCACGTCACTACTTCTGCTGCCAAGGAAGGGGCTTTTAAGCCTGTCCTCGGCACTGGAGTCATGGTCATGAACGGCCCGACGGTGTCAAATCAAACTGAAATAATCAGCAGTAAACATTGTACTACGATTACTAACGGGAACGGAACTGCTGCCTCATATGCCCCCCCTGGTTGCCCTAACCAAATGGCGACGACCGTAGGCCCTAATATTTACAACGGCTATAGTCACAATGTCCCTCAGAGTCCGACTACAAGAACGCAGCAGTATGATTTCGTGCCTATATCTGATGGCTGTCACTCTCCCGGAAATTTTCACGCGAAGTCGCCGGTCGGTTTTGTGCAAAGAAGTCACAGCCCTATTAAAGCAAACAAACCTGTGATGATAGGGGGGTCCTTGCAGACTTCACCGATATCGCACAGCACGGCGGCCAGTCCGTTCGTGAGCCCGAGGAACACGCCAGTGCCGCGCTCGAGGCTCTGTCCCCGTCCGATACCAAAATTGAATGGGAGAAAGAGACGCAATCCTCTGTCTTTAGGTGTCGGCGACCCCAACTCCAAACCGTTCGCTATTCCGAATGAACAAAAGTACTTTCATAAAACATCATTATGCGGACCTAATATCAAGTACTGTCAACCTATGTCGGCACCGCCGTCACCCAATATATTGTCTTCTCAATACAAGAGCCACATGTTCCAGGTCAGTCCAGGCGTGACCAACGGCAATAGCAATTTACATTTGAATTTTTTTCATAACGTGCCGTTTAGAGATAACGTAAATGGTGATATTAGTCAGCCGTTGTCAGCTGACCCACTGTCTAGTGAAGTGAGCCAGTTTTTTCAAGAGTCCATGGCGAGCTACCGCGGCGAAGGCGAGGCTTTCCGCTCGCAGTCTGTACCACTTAAGCAGGCGCTGGGTGTGCTGCCCCTACTGGGCTACACGCACACACCCGTGGGCTCCGTGCCGCCCACGCCCGTGCCTAACGAGTTCTGCGATTTCGGCTCTCTCGCTGACACCTGCGACATCTCCAAAGCCGGGCTCAACCCAGAGACGCTAGACAAAATCTACGATGCCATAGACAGCAGTAACAATGTACTTAACACGGGTGCGGCGCAAAACTTACTCAACGCATCTAATTCTCTGAGCAATGGTTGCGACCCGCTGCCCGGAGAACAGATTTTAACAGAAGAACAGCTGAATTCGCTTATCCCGAGTGATGGCGAGCTCCTCGACCAACCTACTGCTCCGTTCAACCACTCGTACCCCGAGAACCCGGCTGCCACCGCCGATAATGTTGATGATTTTTTGAAACGCGCCCACAGCATCGAATTCGATTTGTCGGAGTTGGTCTCTGATAAGAGTAAATATTACACTTCGCGTTCGGTGCCAAGTACGCCGCTACCGTTCAAGCGCGCGGGGCCGAATTTGCAGATAGACTCGCAGCGGTCGCGGGAAGTGTTCGCAGCGGCCAGCTACGTCACCTCGTCGAACGGCATCTCATCGAAGAGCGTGCCGTCGACGCCGCAGCTGGGAGAGGAACGGGGAGTGTTTAGTTACAGCAATCGCGACTTTCTGATTAATGGTAACTCGGTGGAAGCTTGTGGGACGCTTCGCTGCGCGCACCCGGGGCGCGCGCTACCCGCGGGCCCGCTGCAAGACATGCTCCGTGAAGAACTCCTCGCACCTCTCACACCCGCCGCCGAGCTCCTCGCAGACCTCGACAAGATCGACGGACCCCCCTATGTCGACCTCTAGTCACCACTACGCCTTTTGTAAATAATCTTGTCTCCGCTTTATATTTGTAAAGGTACCAAAGTTGGATATCTCTACGATATTTGTATGCCTTCAGTGAAGGTCGCCCGCTGATAAGTTTCGTATCCGATGGACCACGCTCCCTAAAGTAGAGTCAATATGCGACGGGATTGTTATAGCGACCGTCAGTTGTGGTCCGTGCAACACGTATCTACCTGTTTGTCCGCCTTAAACAAATTTACAATTGGATTATTCAACGTCGCTGTTTAGAATATGCGAATACTCACAATTTAAGAGTACTAGGATGAGCCGCTGGTGGGATATTTGTATAATATGTCTCGCGCACCGCTTTCGTCCCGAAGGATTCTTCAAGTTTACCAGTACCTTTAATAGGATTAATAAGATCATACGAACACATACGCTGCGTAGCCACAATGTGCTCTACACGTGTGACTATCTGTTTTTATTAAACGACCCAAGTGGCAGGTGGCCAAAAACCACACCACATTAAAATCACAGCTAGTTGTAATTATTGTTAAATATATTCGAGTTCGAAAGTGTACATAATATGTAAATAAGTAGTATACCTTGGTGCACACGTGTCACGCATGTTGTAACATAGTAATTATGTATATCATTTAAAAAACAACTAAAGGGCCAGGTATAAATCAATGTTATTAATGTGATTATTATTAGCTCGAGTGTGCATTAAAGTAAGAAGTAAACTTGTGCTCTAACTAAAGGGGGTATTTTCTCTATGAATTCGAGTATAGCGTTATTTTTTCTGGGAAATTATAATTTGAAAATTGCTGTATCGCCATTTTATATAAACGACGCTTTAGGCGACTACAAGCTTTCCTGAAATACAATCTTTTGGTAAATATATTGCAAATAAACTGAATGAAAATGACTAACCAAAAAGTTACGGCTCGTTTTTCGAGGTTAATGGTTAAGCAAACAACGAAGTTGTATTTCTGTACGATATCTATATTTACAATGCACATAGTGTAGGCTGGAGTTACAGCTCATATTACTTGACTAGCGTGACGCTCTGTCCTTCATCTAACATTTTAACTAGTTACTATCTATTCAGACCAATGCGCGCCAAGCGCGCTTAGAAAAATATTATTGGTTTTATTGGTATAAATTACGATAGATAGAATATAGTTTATGAAAATGAATTTATTGTAAGTTAGCACAAAGATTTAATATATTTTATTATCACATAGGAATTTTACTTGATATATCGATACGTAAGTATGTGTACATACTATTAACTGCATCAAATGCAGATGAGGAAATATTCTGCCATAATGGCTGCGGTGAGCTTATGAAGGAGACATAGTGAAGGCTGGCGAGCGGTTATAGTTTGGCTACCTATATCTATTCTCCTAAGTAAAAGGGGCACATGTGCAATTTATAAGCCGATGCATTTTACTTTTCACCGCAGAAATTATTTTTCGGTCATGCTCTTGTAGACACAGATATGTAATTTCTATTTAAACTATAAGGCTTCGGCTAAATAAGCTGCATATTTGTTATTGTATAAGTTAAATAGACTAGGTTAAACCCCATGCGATTACAAAAGGTCGTATACAAGTCTAAAAGGTTGCTCCCTTTTTGCTAAGGAGGCAGACATCAATATCTTAGCATACCTTGCCACAGCCAGGCGCTTGGGCGAAACCGGTTTCTTTCTCATTAAATAATTTTTAAGTGGGTTTGTGTATCACCTGGCTAGTCTACAACTTTGTAGATGTTGTTTTGTGTTGAGAGCGGCCTAAAGTTTATTAAGGTAGGCGCACGATTTTACTTGTTTATTGGGCAATGTGAGGTAAGTGTGCTTTATTCGTGACAGGTAAACATACAACTATATTAAGGTGTATGCAATTGGTTTCTTGGTTGGACTTATAACCTTTTTAATGACGTTCAGCAATTCACGTCAATGGATTCTAAAGTTAGATTTTTATTTCCACAGAAATAAATAAATAAAAGTGTTGCCATTAACGAAAAACATTTGCAGCCATCGATATATTTCTATTCTCCACATTAAAAAAATCGTAATAGTATATTTTAATCAGGATAAAATAATTCAATTTTTTGATGGCAAACTATATTTTAACATTAGTTTATTAAACTAGCTTATTTAAATTATACATTACATACATTTAAAAAGGGAATCCTTTTTCGTGTTTTGTTGCTATACGTATACGTTATTGCATATGCGCGTGCTAACTCGGGGCACGAATACTAGTGTTGTAGCAAAATATTTTTGTGAAAAAAAAGTTTATCGAAGTTTCTGTCAAATCAGCATGATGCTCAACATTAGTAAATATTATTTATTCTGTTTACATTATAAAAAAAAAGAGTTATTGTTTTTCATTTTGAAAATATTATGTTTAATAGTAATGTTTAAACAATTAATGTTTTTTTTTTTAATATCTGTCCTTAGTAACAATTGCTGTCTAGATGAAAAATTCCACTTTTAATTACTAATAGCTCTTTCAACGTTTACTGTGGTCAATGGGGCAGTCTTCAAATATTTAAAATGACTGAAACCCGTTTTCTGATTCATGAACGATATTGTGATTTATTCACCTTTTATAAGACTATGACTTTGTTATCTTAAGAGTAGCAGTTTTTTTTATAAATAAATATTGACATCTTATTTATCGACATCAAATCCCTAGGACGTGCCCAGAGTTAGGTTAGCACACATATGGTTATGCATTGGCATTAGACTCTGCAAGTAATGGAGTGTAACGAGTGCAAGAGTCTTGCAAGGGACAGACGGGTGGAATATTATGTACAGGTGTACCATAAATATAAAAACCCTCGCCATATTATAAAAATAATGATATGAACTATCTCTTCTATTACAAGGCGTGTAACGCGGATTATAAGGAGTATAAGTGGCGCTATTTTAAATGGCTTTCATTCTTCTTGACAGGCTTTAATTAAAATATCACAATAACTTGCTTGTGTAGCTCCCAAAGCTTTAGGTGAAATAAAAAGGAACCAACATTTTTGAAACGTAACAATTTTCTTAAACTTGTAAACAAATCTTCGACGTGGAGAGTATCCCTCCAGCCGTATTCGATGGTCGTTTGAAAATTTCTACCCGAATAATAAAATGTGTTTGTTAATATATATTATGTAAATATTAGTCTTAAGAGTTAGAGGTCATGGAATTCCGTACACTTATCTTACAGATATTAATTATAAAGCATTGCCCTCTTACCGTGCATGAAAGCGGTAAGAAAACTGTTTGAATGCTTACGAGTCGTACGATGATTGTAATATAGTACAAAATGACACACTGATTCGACAGGGATGTATAATATAATATGTAAGTAAACCGAAGACTGTTAATCTTTTTAGATATTTTGGACGAGAAGTTATTAATTACCGTTGGCTGTCATTATCGTGGACCGGAATACGTAGTGCAATTTTGATTAAATCATAAATCCTTAGCCCTTTGAACGCTAATGAGTCTAATGACGACTAAAGTAGTCATGAGCTGTCGTGCCTACAACGCCAGCGACACTTATAGTTGTCACAGGTACAGTTTAAAAGAGACGTTATTTCGTATGGATTAAGTTAAATTTTGTATAACTTTTCATACATGTTTGGCGTGTGAGTGACGTAAGGCGTTGAAAAGGTTAAGGCATGGATGTGCCGCAGGGTTCTGGGAGAATAACTTGAGGATGTTTGTTATATTTGTAGACAAATTAAATAGCCTCCTAATAAAAAGGAGCTTATTTTAATGCTGCCCTCGAGGCCTTTGTAGGTAGGTAGGATAAGATTTGAAAATAATACTTAAACTTTAAAGTCTCGTAAGAAATACTAACACATGACATGATACTGACGATTAATCGTGAGTAGATCGTTTATTTAGTGTAAGAAAATAACTTGTTTATTTAGTCGTGGCTGTTCAAAAACCTCTATGTATATTTATTTATCTTTGTAGGAATGTACTATTTATATTACATCTTTATTGAATTCGCTGCCATCCCTTTTCCCAATTATGTAGGTACTTAAGGAAGTCCTGTGGTCACGGAAACGTATATGAGTTACGTTACTGAAACGTTTTCAAAAATAGTGTACTAAGTTAAGGGCTTTAATTAAAACAAAACTTCATCGATTCCTTTGTGTAACGAAAGTTCCCCATATAGTTTGAATGACATATTTTCGTTACACAAAGGAAGCGATCGTGATTTTGTTTTCACTAAGCCTTTAACTATGTGTTTTTTGAAAATGACCCTAATAGAGAACTAATGGATTGTGTGGCAATATTAACGATATTGGCAATATTATCATGTCCAATTTCCGTGAAATTGCACTACTTATTCTGATCTTTGCATTATCCCTGGTAGGTAAAGGCCGGAGCACCTCAGTGATCAGTGTTATTATTCCAATTTGGTATACAACTTACCAAATCCAGCTAGTACCTAATTAATTAGTTAAGTTGTATATTTTGTTAAGTTAAATCGCTATAATGTTGTATTTATTTGTTGCACTGTCTGATGGAAAATATAATGATACTTTTGAGAGTATAATGAATGATCAGCGCAGGCTTCAAAGGAAAAAATAATATGAGAGCTGGGAAAGCTTTAATCTATTGTCAAAGTTTGAGCATTGTTTTGCAATATTATATATCTACATTATATAGTTGATACAATTAGTTCAATCACTGTCTGACAGACCCCGCCAGAGGCGGCAGTTTAACTTGGGTAGTATTTTTTCTGAATTTAGATATTAACAAGCATGGGTTTAGTAAATCAACTTTTAACAGGTCGCAGAAAAAGTGGTTTATGTACCAGAAAAAGCCATTAATGACAGTTTGGATGGAAGATGTTAATAAACAATGCCTGTGCAAAGATATCTACGGTTGTATCCAGGGCTAAAGAAAACGTGCGTTAAAATAATGTACTAGTCTACGTAATAGTTAAGCTAAACCCGTGTAAATAACAGAGTTTTCATCAGGGATTATATTTGCCACTACTTTCTAGACCCCCATTATTTCTCTTTCGTGATTTATTCGACTGCCAGGCCGTCTGCATATCGTAAATTAACAATTGAAAAGTGACGGACTTTCATTATTATATAGGTTAAGACCTATTAGACCTACCATTTAGCGTTTCCTAATCAAACTAGTTTATCTAAAAGTAGGTATGTTTTAACGTTATTTTTATACTTTTACAAAATCAAAAAAGCTTGTCCAATAGTGTCTGCAACCCCTTATGCATAAACCACCGGTTTCAAAAGTCTCTTTCACAGGGCGACATTTGTCAGGTCCTTACACAAAGGGAGCCAACGGGTTCATATTACAATGTGTATCCTATCCGTTTTGTGGTTTAAGTGCTTAGTACTTTTGTTTTAAAGCGTAATTAATAATAATATCAAAAATTAAAAAATACACCTTATTTTCTAAACTATTCCGTCTAGGTTGTTTTATTAAAATAGCTGTGTTTGTAATGTGCGTATTCAGGTACAGTCGACTACAAAGAGATGTGTCCACTTTGTTCACCTTATTGCATTAATAATAAGTAGAAAGTATTTATCGTCATTACAGTCAGTATCACATATATTGTATCAGCCAAAGTGACCATATATAATACTTCATATTGTACAAAATATATGGTTGTTACTAATTATTTGGTCACTTTGTCCGTTACAATATATTTGATGGCAGTCGCCACAAATAATTTTCATAATGAGTGATAATTAACGAAAAAAGTGTGGTAAATTGGATAAACTTTTTTAAATTGTCACTTACGAGTATTTAGTACAATTTATAATATCTTGTTCATCGACTGACATTATTTCACTACTAACTCTGCCAATAAACATCCGAAATGTCCCGCTAACTACAATACAAGAACAAAAAAATAGACTGTTTAAATTTAATTTTTACACATAATTACGATCATTAAAAATAAGGTAAGAATGTCATTTAATTTAAAAAATGTAAAATCTAATCGTATTTCGATCAGCAAAAATAAATAACCTTTGACGATTATGCAATCGTGAGAATTAAAGAGGGAATGTAAGAAAAATTATTCTTAACTGATATTACGCATTTAACTTGAACGGTTTTACAGATTTTGCCGCTGTATGTCTGTATAGAAGTTAGTGTCCGGCGTGTCCGTTCCCGATATTTAAACCGTAAAAAGATGCGGTTACTTAAACTGATCGGAGACTTTGAAAGAGATGGATGGACAGTGGATGAAGTGTAGTATGAAAAAAGGTTTATTGCCACATGCTACCGCCACTCTGTTACCATTGGAAACAACGGAGATTTTTTTATAACGATTGCCAGTAGTCACCATCCAGTTTATTTGGTAACAGATGGGAAGTTTTATTCCCAGTCCTTACATTGGTTTTTCGAAAGAGGGGTTATTCGGGTCTAGAAACCGATCAGTCAATTTTTAATCTTCAGGGCTCCATGGTCTTATCATTTTTAAATCATGTCGCGACTACAGTGTCAAGGCCCGTCATCGCCACAGGGGTACGGTGGTACGCGAACTTTCCTCGGCAGTAGGTACCTACATGGAAGCCAAAATAAGTTTTACGAGCACCGTCGAATACCAGTTCGTAGAATGATTAAAATATTAACGGCAAAAATAAAAAGTTGCAATTTGCTGTTAATCTTACAGTAATTAATTTATTTTTTATATTTTCCTCAATCTTTTACGATTGCAATGTTTACATTCATGTTTTAAAACAAAAAGGGCATAGGCATTGTTTATGACTTTGACTAAACGATACTATTGCAATCGTTTTGTTAAGATGCTGTAGCTCTTATTAACTTGACAGCAGAGGCAGCCGCATATGTATATGAAACAACAATATGGTTTAGCACTGAGTCAAATTGAGGGGGTTCCTATCATCTGTTAGTACGAATATTATAAAGAGGTAAAGTTTGTGAGGTTATAGGGGGTAATGTTTGGATCTACTGAACCGATTTAGATGAAATTTGGTATGGAGATAGTTTGAGTCCCGAGGATGGAAATAGGGTAAGTAGGTACTTTTAATTCCGAAAATTGACGTTTCCTGAGGGAATAGCGATAAACGACTTCTATGCGGACGGAGAATTAAAACTACTACTTATCACGATATGACCATTATGTTTTTCTAGCGACCCGCCCTCGCTTCTCTCCGGTTTAAAGTACTATGCATATAAACCTTCCTCTTAAATCACTCTTGTCTATTAAATAAAACCGCATCAAAATCCGTTGCGTAGTTTTAAAGATCTAAGCATACATAGGGACAGACAGACATCGGGAAGCTACTTTGTTTTATACTATGCCTATGTAGTAGACATGTGCGCCGACGGTCAAAAGACCGGCGGCGGCGTCTGGTTAAAAAAAAATCGGCGGCGGCGGCGTCATCGGCGTGAAATCGGCGTGAGGTATCAAGTAAAAAAAAGGCAGGAATAAGGGAAATATACGAGGGGTTATTGGAAAATTCGCGGCCTAAGTATGAAATCAAATCAAAAGGATTTTTTTATATTACGTAGACCCCGTCGAGGTCTTTGCACTTGTTCCATCTGGATTCCAAAGCCAATACACCACTTTTAAAGAAACTTTCCTCTAGGTCTTCAAAATAGGTGTCCACTTCAGCTTGGACCTCGTCGTTGGCCGAAAATTTCTTACCGCCCATGTGTTTTTTTAAGTTTGGTGGGGCAATAATTCAAACCCACAGTTGTGAATTTCTGCCATCGATTTAAGTGACGTGTGCACACGTGCGTTGTCACACCTGGTGAAAAAGAACTTTTTTTGTCAACAATCTAGGTCTTTTTACTTTCAGTTCCTCTCGTAATCGCCGTAAAAGTTCGCAATAATAGTCGAGTTTATAGTGGTACCTTTCTGGAGATAGTCAACCATGATTACTCCCTTTGCGTCGCAGAAGACTGATGCCATGACTTTATTCGCCGACAAAATGGCCTTTGCCTTTTTGGGAGGCGGAGATCCAGCACGAACCCACTGCTTCGATTGCTGTTTAGTCTCTGGCGTGTAGTGGTGGACCCATGTCTCATCCATAGTAACATATCTGTCCAAAAAGTCTTGAGGGTCAGCTTCATACAGGTCTAACAGTCGAGTGAAATTGTTAGTCGAGTGATTTTTTGTTCCACTGAAAGGAGCTTTGGAACCCATCTCGCCGACACCTTCGAAAAACCCAATTCGTTGACTATAATGTTTTGGGTGCTTGGGGCATCTCCTATGAAAAATTATAGGAGATGTCCATGATGTCAGCTATTACTCTTACTTTTAACCGTCGGTCTTTCATTATCATGTCGCATATAATTGCCACATTATGTGGATTGGTTGCAGTGGTTGGCCTTCCGGGACGAGGGTCATCTGCGATACTAACTCGTCCCCGTTTAAATTCAGCTGCCCACTTTTTTACCATCGTATATGATGGACAGGATTGCCCCAATGTACACTGCATATCTTCATAAATTTGTTTTGGAGATCCTTTTTTGTGAAGATATTTAATTACGGCACGCTGCTCCAAATCGTCCATTATGAAAAATCTGTTTACACGTATTTTTTAAATCAGACGTAAAATTTATATCAAATATTGTCTTCCTATTAAAATTTCGCGGGATGAAAACTGAGTAATGATAGTTCAAAATGGCGGCAGTTTTTTTTTTTTTGGTCGGGCCACTTTCCTATCAGCCCTCGTAAGATAAGTTTAAAAAATGCATTGCCGGTAGCCATCGATAGTTAGCATAGGTAGCATTACCTTACTGATCGCTCATCCACGGTTAAAAAAAATTGAATTGATAACAATAATTTAAAATCACGTTAGAATATACTTCATCATTCAAAATAAAAACTTCATATGGGGAAAAAACAATCTGTTGAGGAAGATTGGAGAATATTTTCACGCCGATTTTACGCCGACGGTTGAACCGGCGGCGGCGGCGTGAGGCAAATCATCGGCGGCGGCGGCGCGGCGGCGCGGCGCACATGTCTACTATGTAGTGATGACCCATTATGTATTTGGAACTTTATATACCATTATGATACGGTACCAAACTGCGGCCCAGTGAAGTGGATTCAGAATTTGTAAGATTTTTTACAATTGTTTTAGATATTTTATTGATTGCATATAAAATCATGTGATAAGTAGAACCATTGTTTCCGACAGTCTCGGCCATAGGTCGGGTGAACAACACATAGCAATTAAAAAGTATAACTACATGTGTCAGTCAGTGTAAAATGCAGATTTTGTTACTAGAATTAAGAGATTGTTCTGTGAGTTCGAAATTAATTTTATTTTTAAGATGCGTTGGTAGTAGGCATTGTTTATCTTTATGTGCTAGGTACGCTAACATTGTTCTGTTAGATATTGTTTATAATATAATACAAAAATGTGTTAAAATAGAAGTTCGATTTTAATTGAGTGTTAATTTTAAGTGAAATATCCATGTTGTTAATTAGTCTTTATGGATGTTGACTTACACCATTTGCTATGCAGTGATAATAAATAATATGACAGTATTTTTGAAGGTTTTTTCATTTGAATTTAACATTAAAACAGGCATTACAAGCCTGTTTTAATTTCAATCTTACAGGTATGTATTTAGGTTACTTTTACACTATCAACTATGATGGATGGGTGAACCTGTGGTGCCGACATCGAAATATAATAATTAATAAGTATGGAAGGTTAATCTCAAACAAAATCGACTGATTAACCCTTTGTTCTACGTCGGCCTAAAACGCATTATACCTTTGTCGCGTTTTGCCTAAACTTCATTCTTTGGTAGGATTTAGGCTATATGGTTAATTTGTCTATTTCGCTGTTGATCTATTGAGTACAATGCCTATTTCGGTAATGTACCTACTCCGCCATTTGACTAAGTCGCATTTCGCCTAAACTTCATTATTATGTAGTACTGTGCCTACTCCGCCATTTGACTAAGTCGCGTTTTGCCTAAACTTCATTATTATGAAGAATGTAAATTTTTTGTTTAAAATAAGTGTCTCAAAATTGTTAATATAGTTTTTAATTTGACGATGCTTTTCATTTCATATATTTTTTTAACTTTTTTCCAACTTTTTGTTTGAATATTACCAATGGAGAGTAAGTAAGAGGTCTGATCGCCTGTTTGTCACTCAATCCATCTTGGTTAAGCCACCATGATCGCTCAATAATTACACTAAACGTATAAAATTGCTGGATGAGTCAGTCAGGGAGTGAGTCAGGACTTTTCACTTGATAAATAAAAGATGAGGGAGTAGCTTTCTACGCACTTTCTACTAAGTACTTCGTTTTAGGGATTATACGTTTTAGGCATAATGCGTTTTAGTCTCAATCCTGATGCAGTCCAAATGCATTTCAGTCTTAATCCCACTGTAGTCCAAATGCGTGTTAGTCATAACGCGATATAGCTTGACAGCCATTTAGTCTTATTACCGATTAGTTCAACAGAGATGAACGCATATTGCTAATTAGGAAGTTAGCGTTTTATACTATTTACGACTTAGACTTTGTAGCCACATAGGCACAATCCGTTTTAGGTAGGCGGAGAACAAAGGGTCAAATCCACCCAAAAATACCCATCAACCACTTTTTGAAATGAAGGTCTTATGTATAGAATGGTTTCGATAATCAACTAAATGTTAGTTGAATTAAGGTTTGAAGTCATTTATGTCAGATATTGATATAACGTTTGAGTATACTGTTAACTTTAGTAAGGATTTGTACAGTTCGAAAGGCGAAAACTCTCTGACATTAGAATATTTTAACTGACAATATTTTTTTCATAAGGTTACTTAATAACTTCAAGCGGCCATGTATTTCAACATTTGACGTACGAGCAGATGGTTTAGTACAAAAGAAACGGTTTTTTAATGATAGTGGTTTAACAAATTTACTGATTATTCCCCTTGAATCATTTAACATTTCTATGTTACACTATTATAAATTTGTAAAAGACCATATCTGTACAGTCAGCATCAAATAGTCCTAAGCATCCAAAGTGCCAAATATATCGCACGCATCTTTATTTTTAGGCATAAAGATTCGTGACAGTATAAGTTAAGCCGGCTCAGGTACACCTAATAGATGAGTTATAAACCACTCGACGTCTGATATCAATTAATGTATTATTAACATTATTGTAAATGATGACAACGTACTGTACTGACAATTTGAGACTGCTGTGACTTTAATAAAACGTATTCCAGTTTTTGAGATGATACGAATGCGATTCATCAAAATGCATGCTGCAAGTTCTGCAGTGTTTGCAAGACATCCAATTTTCGTTACCCAAGCCAGAGGGCGTTCTTAATATTTTGGAAAACTTAAAAAGATCATAATACCCAAGTATTTGTTTTATTATGTACAGTAACTAACTCTAACTATAGTAAAGATGAAATATTTTTTGTTTCCTATTTTTCTAAGTAGGTATTTTATTCACATTTTCCAAAGCTATATTATTGCATAACATCGGCCATGACATTTTAGTTTGGGGATGTTTAAATTTCAATAATCTACTAATGAAAATAAATATCACTTCACTATGCAACTTGGCATGATTGCAGCATTATATAAATTCTGTACCTACTAATCATTAAAATCGAATTATTTATGTTGTAATTATAAACAACTGTTTGACACTACGTCGGAAAGTCGACTGATAGAAAGTTCGGCACTAAGTATTAGCTCCACGCCCGCCGGCACAAGTCAGTGGGGCCGATTTTGAGCGTGCGTAGGTTAAACTTCCATACTTATTATATTACTAATGATGTATTTCTGTTGCCCACTTATTATATTATATTTCGACGGGTGTCGGTGTATCCGACAATAGAGTTGTAGAGATTAACCCTTTAATGGATATTTATTTTATCTGAATGGAACGAAAAATTTAGTAGTACCCACGCACAGCATAGTTTTTTTGGGATTTTAATGGTATTCAAATATATATCGACAAGTAGAAAGGTAAAAATGAAAAAGCGCCACTACATATTAAGTACTAGTTTCCGGCCCGGTGTGGTTTCCGGGTTAGAATAGTGCCACTCCATGTCTTCCCGTGGATGTCGTAAGAGGCGATTAAGGGAATAAAGGTTTCTAGTATTGTTAGGCGATGGGCTTGCAAACTGTCACTAATACACTAGTAAACATCTCAGCCTACTTATGCAAAATGTGGTTACAGAATTATTAACATGTCTTTTTAGAGTTGTTGGTATTTCTATTGCTCTGCCTACCCCACTTAGGGAATGAAGGTGTGATGTTATGTATGTATGTATATATATTTTTTTTATATTTAAAAAGTATCCTATGTTACTTCTAACGGGTGATAACAAAAAAATGAGAATCATTTTCAGTAGTCTTAAAAAAAATATCTATTGTCATTGACAAAAAAGTCGTTCATGAGGTTATTTTTACCTCTTTTGAGATTCTTGATTTTCATTTGTTTTATTTTTCCAATCATTTATAATTGTCAAAATGACGTCGAAACAAAAAGCTCTGCGAAAACGCGTTGTACATTTTTATAATAAAAATATAAACATGGGGAAAAAGTACACAGTAGATCATTTTACCAAAGAAAATGTATCAGTTTCTACTATATATAGAATTCTTGCATCCTTGACGACAGCTCGCAAATGTGGTAGCGGCCGACCAGCTAAAATAATGACCAAGGGAAGACCGAAGAAACTCCATACCACTTTCAATGATAGTGATTCCATGAGCCAACGAGATGCCGCGAAAGTATTTAAATGTTCTCAACCGTACATTTGCCGGTTTTTAAAAAATGTGGGTTTGGAGTGCCGCAAGAAGGTACGGGCACCGGAATACACCGATCAGCAAAAATCTAACATTATGTCACAACGCCGCTGGATGGTTACAAATTACAGAGGAAATCGTTTATTTTGGATGATGAAAGTTATTTCCCTTTGAGCAAAACCCATATACCAGGAAATGATCGGTACTATACCAGCAATATTTCAACAACACCAGACAATATAAAACACAAGTATAAGCACAAGATTGAGCAGAAAGTTATGCTTTATGTGGCTATTTCCGATAAAGGTGTGTCAAAACTGTGGGTCAAACCTAGTGGTTTAGCGGTCAATCAAAAAGTATATGAGAGTGAATGCTTGAAAAAAATACTTATACCTACCGTTTATTCGCCAACATCACCCTGATGGACAATATGTATTTTGGCCAGATAAGGCATCGTCGCATTACGCCAAAAAACATTGCATTTCCTGGAATCCCATAATGTGCCATTTGTACCGAAAATCCGAAATCCCACAAACCTTCCACAATTTCGGCCTATCGAAGATTTTTTGGTCATTTGAACAGTCTGGTTTACAAAAATAATTGGAGCGCAGAAAATTGTGCCGAACTAATTAAAAGGATCAAAACTTGTGTGCGAAAAATTGACAAAAATGCCGTCCAACGGTCTTGTTCGGGCATTATGTCAAAACTGCGTCGAACAGCTGATCACGGGCCTTATTGTAACGTTCATTGATTATTTTGTAAATAGTTAAATGTGTATTATAACCTTACTATAAAAAAGTTTGATAAAATGTTACATAAGTATTTTTTTACAGCTTTGCAAATAATTCTCATTTTTTTGTTATCACCCGTTAGTACCTCCCAGAAAATGTGTAAGTACAAAGTTTCACGATGATTCGTCAAGTAGATTTTGCGTGAAAGCGTAACAAACATTCACGCTTTCATATTTATAATATTATCTTTACCAAATATGGTAAAGATACGACACCAACGGACTCACTACGATAAAAACATCAGAGAAAGCAGCACTCAAGAAGCTTTTCTTTTAGTTTCTTGCCACTGTAAAACAGGATGCAGCTTAGCATGGTGGTGCAGGGAAGCTGGGTTTCATTGCTCTGTTGTGTGTGGATTCTGTAGGTCAGCCCTGCAAAAAGCGTTGCAGATTCGGATAGAAAACGAGAACAATTATGACGAAATTTTATTTTTTAGCTCTAAAGACATTGAGACGGAAAATTCCACCGAGTAGGTCTAATTATTATAAATTATTATTAAAGTTTTCTTTATTCAGACAATTTCATCCATAAGTTCGTAAAATCGTTTAAAATCAACTTAATCACTATGGTTAGTACAAAATTTCAAATTCGAAAAAATAATTAATAATACAATTATACAACAGAATTGTGGGGGACGCGGCCTCAACCAGGCCGGCGTCGAGTGCCCCCGGATTTGGGCACTGGCAAAAGTACACCAACACACAGCTCAGACACGAACAAGAAAACCACAATGTTAATTACAAATATATTTACAATAAATAAAGTCACTCAAAAGTACAAACACTATAACTAAAACACTTAGCACTAACAAGTCCCTTAACCTAGTTCGAGTCCCTTTTCTCACAATAGTGGCCCTCGTGGCACACTTAGTACCCCGACCGTCCAGGGGTACGGCGACCTGTGCTCGCGGCTGCCTCAGTGCGACCCACGTGTCGCAACTAGTGAGGGGAGCACCCAGGTCGCTGATCGACGCTCACGGAAATCTCACTGTGCGACCCCACGTGGCGCAACTAGTGAGCGGAGCGACGAGGTAGCGGATCCTAAGCTAATTGGAACTTTCCCTACTATGCACTTTTCAGACTTGGCACTTTGTTCCTTTACTTCTTCCTGTTTTCTTGAGGGCGGATCCTGATCGACTACTACTAGTCGACTATTACTACTACAATTTTCCATTAAACCGTACCGGTTTATATACTGCCCTACTTTACCATGGAGAGTCCTCTCCCTCCATGACGTCTTGCCTCTAATTGGCTATTAATTATTACGCAATTTCGATGATTTATTGATACATTTTTCACTATGGAATTCCTACTTTGTGGCCTATGATTTCCTAATTATTTTAACAAGACTTTTCCTTCATGGCCACAGTGATGCAGGGGGTTGCCGCCCTACTTCCTACGGGGTCCCTGCCGCTATAATTCAGACTTTAATAGCGGCAGGGCCAGCTTTCTCACAGCTGTGGGAGCGCCGACCTCATTTCCTACAGAGGTCGACGCCTCCCGTCTCCCAGGAGCGCTCCCACTCTATAGTTCAGACTTTAATAGTAGTGGAGCACTCCTGGGGACCAAATAAAACAACATCCAACCTTTTATTTTATTTTCAGCGGCGGCAATCGGCCCTAATGTATGCTACGCTAAGTACAATTGCTATCCTACTCTAATACTTAACGCTAATCAATTGCTATCCCTCTCATAATCAACTAATTTCTGGCTCCTACAATCAACGAAACATTTTACACAAATTTAAAAGCTAGCCGTCCGCAACATTCTCCCCCCGGCGTTAGTCCAGCGCTCTCGCTGGCGTAGCCTCTTCCACGGCAAGGACGGCGAGCTTGCTCGTGGGCCGACGGAAGATCCCTCCGCGTGTCCTCACGTCGGCGCTCCGGATGGCTCCGTCCGGTCCCGGGTGTGTTGCTTCGACGACTCCACGCGGCCAAAGGTTTCGCGGCAGCGTGGCATCAGCGACCACCACCAGGTCGCCAATCTTCAGGGGACGCTCCCCTCCGCTGGGGGACCCGCGGGGCACGAGTGTCGGTAGGTACTCGCGCACCCAACGGGCCCAAAACTGGTCGGCTAGGGCTTGGGCGGCGCGCCAAGTTCGTCGGTCCGCCTCCTCGCAAGCCCCCGTAGTTGGGAGACCCTCCGAGCTGCCCAACAGGAAATGGTTGGGCGTGAGGGCCTCGTCATCTCCCGGCTGGACACTGACGTGCGTGAGAGGCCGAGCGTTGACTGTGTACTCGGCCTCTGCCAGCACGGTCTTCAGCACCTCTTCTTTAGGCGCCTTTTCGTGTAGCGTGGCGGCTAGCGCGTTCTTTACACTTCGCACTAGTCGCTCCCAGGCGCCTCCCTGATTGGGCGCTCCGGGCGGGATGAAGCGCCACTCGGCGCGTCGCAGCTGGGCGTACTGTTGCAGCGCCGGCTGCCATTCTTCGTGGGCGGCGCGCAGCTCGTTGTCGGCCCCGTGGAAGCATGTTGCGTTGTCACTATACAACATGCGGGGCCAACCTCGTCGCGCCGCCATTCGTCGTAGGGCCATGATGGCCGAGTCCGTCGATAATGAGTGCACCACCTCCAAGTGGACGGCGCGGGTGGTGAGACACGTGAAGAGCGCTACCCAGCGCTTCTCCCGGCGCCGTCCGATGGTGACTTGTACTGGTCCGAAGTAGTCGACCCCCGTGTTCGTAAAGGGCCGACTGTAAGGCGCCACTCTGGCGCGGGGCAGGTTTCCCGCGGCTGGTGTGCTCGGCTGTGCCTTCTTCACTAGGCACACCGGGCAGGAGCGGGCGACAGCGCGTACCGTGGGCCGCAGGTTGACGACCCAGTACCGCTGCCGCAGATCGTTCACCACGCGCTCGTTCGCTGCGTGGCCGGCTCGTTGGTGCGCCTGTAACACTAGTAAGCGTACCAGTTGATGTCGCCCGTCCAGGATGACGGGCCGCTTCGTCGCTGTTGGTACCGGCGCCGCGTCGATGCGGCCGCGCACACGTAGCAGCCCCGCCTCCACTACCGGGTCCAACTGGTAGAGGCGGCTGCTACGGGCTACGGCTCTACCGGCGCCGATGTCGCGTAGCTCGTCGCCGAACGCGTCGGTTTGGCTACGCCGTAGCCACAGCTCTTCCGCTTCTTCGATGTGGCGTAGCCGTAGTTCCTTGCTACGCCCTCTACAGGCGTCTACGAACTGTAGCACCCTCGCTGTTGCCCGGATCAGCCGCTCGTAGCTCGAGAAGCGGCCGATGTCCGGGAGCCACTGCAGTGTCGGTCTCTTCGTGACCGTCACGTTGACCCTCTCCTCTTGGTGGCTCGCGACCGGTGGTGTCGTTTCGTCTTGGGGCCAGGCTTCACGTCCCTGCGTTAGGAAGCCCGGCCCGGTGTACCACCGGTCAGTGCTGTGTGGCGCGCCCGTCTCGCCGCGCGTCGCGTCGTCGGCGACATTATGGGCCGTCGGCACCCAGCGCCACTGGCCCGGGCGCGTGAGCTCGGCTATCTCGCCGAGGCGGTGCGCGACGTAGGTGCTAAACCTTCGCGCGTCGTTTCTAATCCACTGTAACACAGTTTTCGAGTCAGTCCAATAAATTACCTCGTTTATCCTGAGGCGTTGCTCCTTCTGAATGTTCGCGGCGAGCCGCGCCCCGATGACCGCGGCTTGTAGCTCTAGCCGCGGCACACTCTGCTGTTTCATCGGCGCGACCTTAGCCTTGCCGGCGACGAGCTGCACCGTCGTCTCGCCGTCCGACGTCAAGTGCCGCCAGTAGGCCGCCGCTGCGTAGGCGGTCTCGCTGGCGTCCACGAACACGTGCAGCTCGCGGCGTGCAACCTCTCCCCCCGTATGGTAGCTACGGGGGAGTTGCAGCGCGGCGACCGCGTCGAGCCCGCTCAACCATGCACCGAAGTCTTCCCAGTCCCTCCCCGGGATAGGCTCGTCCCAGGGTAGCTCCTGCCGCCACAGGTTCTGTAATAAAATTTTCGCTCGGATAGTGTATGGCGACAGGAGCCCAAGCGGGTCATAGATACTCATGACCGTGCTTAAGGCCTCCCGCTTCGTAGGCGCTCGCCGGCCGTTCTTGACCTCGGCCGGCACGCGGTTCATCGCTGTATTGAACCCCAGACTGTCCGTGTCCGGACTCCAGCACAGCCCAAGGATTTTGTTCTCAGCTGGGCCAAGCTGGGCAGGCTTGCCCGCTAGCAAGCTTGGCTCAATCCTCTTCTTTAGCTCCGGGCTGTTAGTGCTCCAGCCGCGGAGCTGAAAGTCGGCCCGCTTGTGGACCGCTGCCACTGCCGCCGACACTCGCACCGCCTCCTCCTGCGAAGCGAACGAGTCTACAAAGTCATCCATATAATGATTCTTGGTGATTGCGTCGACGGCCTCTGGATACTCTGCGGCATGTTTTCTCGCGTTAAAGTTGCGCACACTGTGCGCCAGGAAGGGTGAGCTCGATGCTCCAAATATCATCGAAGTCATTTTAAAAACTTCGGGCTTCGTTTCTTGGCCCGGACTGCGCCACACGAATAACTGAGCCGGCTGGTCCTCTTCTCTGATTTTGATTCGCAGGAACATTTCTTGTACATCGGCTGTTGCGGCGTAGCGGCCCTCCCGGAAGCGAAACAGGATGCCCGGGAGGGACTGCAGTAAGTCCGGCCCCTCGAGCAGAAAGTCGTTCAGGCTTCGGTTCTGTGACTTTGCTGCCGCGTCGAAAACAAGCCGCAATTTCCCTGGCTTATTGGGGTTACGGACCCCAAAATGCGGCAGCACCCAGGCTCGCGGGTGCCGTAGATCCTCTTCGGAGGCCCTCTTGGCGTATCCCTTCTCCAACAAATTTCTCACCTGCGCCTCGTACTGCTCGGCGAACTCGGGATCACGCCGCATCTTCTTTTCTTGATTCTTGAGGCGCGACAGCGCCATCTCCAATGTCGCCGGCATCGCGACGTTGTCCTCTCTCCACGGGAGGCCCACTTCGTAGCGCCCGTCGCGGTGCACGACGGTTTCTTCGAAAATGCGCTCCGCCCGCGCGTCCGCCGGCCTTTTCTTCACGGCCAGCGACACGCCGAGCGCATCGATTGCAAAGTGTTTACGTACCTCGTCCGCGAGCTCGTTGTCGCGCTCCGCTGTGCGCGTAAACATGATCACTTCTTCATTTGAGGCCCGTGCCATTGCCCTCGGCACGGACCCGAATATCACCCAGCCTAACCTTGTTTTCACTGCTGCCGGCTCGCTGCGTCGTCCTGCTCGCACCTTTCTGGCAAGCATCAAATCCCAATTATCGTTTCCTATGAGAAGACGCGGCGTAGCATCTTCGTAGCACGCACCCTCTAGCGCGCGTAGATGCCGGAACTTGGTTAGGCTGGCCGGCAGCGTTTGCCGGCCCAGCACCAGCGGCCGCACTGTCCTGGCGGCGATGCGGTGCGCGGACCCCTTGCCGCACACCTCGATGATCACGTGCTGGCTTACTGGTTGCTCGATGGTCGCGCCGACCCCGCTCATCGTTAGCGGCGCGACAGGTCCGCCGGCCCCGATTTCCTCCGCGAGGCTGGCGTCAATCAAAGTGACGGTTGAACCGTCGTCGAGCAGGGCGTATGTGTCCACGGCGCCCCGCGGTCCCCGCACTGTCACGGGGCACATCTTCAACACGACCCGTCCCTGGCTGCGGGTTGTAGAGATGCGATGCTCCTCTGGCGCCGGCGCTTGTGCCGACGCGGCTCGCTGCACCGATACCTGTGCCGGTGCAGCTTGTTTTGGTGCCAGCCCACGTGCTGGCGTGCGTCGCGGCGCCGGCCCACGTGCCGGCGCGCCACGTGGCGTCGGCCCTCGTGCCGACGCGGTGTGTGGCGCCTCTCGTTCGCGAGGCGCCCCGGAGTACGCCGCCCTCTCAGGCGGTGTAGTGTGTAGCAGCGTGTGATGCGGGCGAGTGCACCCCGGGCTCTTGCATCCCTGGGCGCGACACTGGTAGCGGCGATGCCTATCCGATAGGCACCGGAAACACACCCCCTGCTGCTTGGCCCACTCCCAGCGGGCGTCGACGTCCAATGCTGCCAGCCGGCCACAACTCGTACTTCTGTGGCGGCCGGCGCAGCACAAGCAGCCGCCGTCCTCCCCCACGCCGGCGGCGGCGGCCGTCGCGTAGACAGCGCGCGGCTGCTCAAAGGCCGCGCTTGGCCTTAGCGCGTTCCTTGGCGCCTTCCTAGGCGCCGGCTTCTGTTCGGCGCGGGCGGGTGGTGCATGGGCACCCGCGTGCGCCTCTCCGATGGTCCAGTGGCACATGACCCGGCTCGCTTCATGCTTCAAGAAGCGGCCCATTGTCACGATCGGAGGATCCTCGGGGTTGCCCCGGTCCGCTGCGTAGTCGCAATACTTCGACCGCAGGACCGGCGACAGATGATCCATAACCTCCTCATTCAGTTGCGGGTTATAGAGGTATCCAAACTTTCTCACTGCTGTAAGGATACTTACGACATTCTGTACCTTGATCGCGATTAAATTCAAGTCCGCGGGCATCGGCGATGCGGAGAGCTTCGGCAGCTTCTTGAGTGTTGCCAAAGCTTCGTGCGCGACCACTGACGGCTGGCCGTAGGTCGCGCGCAGCGTGGCCATCATGTCCTCCGGGTCTCTCGTGGTGAAGAGCTGAGGCGCGATAAGCTCCCGCGCCTTGCCCTTAATACACAGCCTCAGCCGCGCCATATTGTCGGCGCTGCCGAAGCGGTTTGCCTCCGTCGACTCGTAATAAGCCGCCTCGAAGGCGAGCCACTCCCCCCATCCGCCGCTGAAATCAGGCAGGTCGTAAATCTGCCTGGGCAGACGGGAGCGCGAAGAGTGGCCGATTACCTCAGCTACGGCTCGGATGGCGCGCTCGGTGCTCTCACTGCGCGCCCGCTGAGGTTCTTGCGCCGCTGGCTGCGGTGGCGGCGCGGTCGGCGGCGCGTAGTACGCGCTAACCAGCGTCGTAGGCGGCGCGTAGCTCCATGGTTTCGCCGCGGTGGGTAGCGCCGGTGGCGCATAACTAGCGCCGACCGACGTCGCAGGCTGCATGCACGCCGGCGGCAGGTAGGCGGGCGCCGCGTGCGTGGTCTCGGTGGCAGCAATGTGGGTCGGCGTGTGGCTCACACCGACCGTCGTCGTTGCGGGCACCCGGCTGGGTGCATAGCGCTGCGGCCCTGCCGCGGCAGGCGCAGCGGGTGGCGGCATCGCAGACGTAGCGTCCGTCCGGCTTGACGGCTGCGGATTGTTCTTCAACCAATCTGCTACCCGGGCGTGGACGCTGGCTTCCGTGCCCGCCTGCGAGCCCTCTGCTTCAATGTCTTCAAGCTGCACGGCCAACCGCGCGGCCTCCAGTTGCTGGCGGATCCGCGCCAGCTCCGCCTCCTGCTCCATCTTCCGCAGAAGGTCTTGTTCGCACCGTTGTAGCAGGCGCAGCTGCGCATCGCGCTCGGCCTGGCGCATGCGCACAGCTGTGCACGCCGAAGAGTGTGAGGCTGCTTGCTCCGGCCTCGCCTCGTCCTGCTCCGCTTCTGGCGCCGCGGTCAGCGGCACGGAGAAGGCCACCGCAGGTCGCTGCGGCGGCGGCTGTTGCTGCTGCTGCTGCTGTGTAGCTGACGGGCCGGCGCCCGCGTCAGCCCGTTCGTGTGACGGCCCGGCGCTCGGCTGCGTCTCGCTCGGTGAGAAGGGCGGGTCCGTGAACACGAGCGGCTGTACTCGCTCGTACTCTTCCATGGACTGCCGCCTCCGTTGATGGGTTTCCTGCTGTCTGGCTAGTCGGCGACGCTCTTCATCGGCGCGGCGCTCCTCTTCGCGACGCCGCTCTTCGGCGCGGCGCCGTGCCTCGAGCTCGTCGACCTCCTTCGGTACCAATCCCATGGCACTGGCTGTGGTGGTGTCCTGGTGAGAACCAGGATCCGGTTCGAAGGACCAAGAGATGTGGGGGACGCGGCCTCAACCAGGCCGGCGTCGAGTGCCCCCGGATTTGGGCACTGGCAAAAGTACACCAACACACAGCTCAGACACGAACAAGAAAACCACAATGTTAATTACAAATATATTTACAATAAATAAAGTCACTCAAAAGTACAAACACTATAACTAAAACACTTAGCACTAACAAGTCCCTTAACCTAGTTCGAGTCCCTTTTCTCACAATAGTGGCCCTCGTGGCACACTTAGTACCCCGACCGTCCAGGGGTACGGCGACCTGTGCTCGCGGCTGCCTCAGTGCGACCCACGTGTCGCAACTAGTGAGGGGAGCACCCAGGTCGCTGATCGACGCTCACGGAAATCTCACTGTGCGACCCCACGTGGCGCAACTAGTGAGCGGAGCGACGAGGTAGCGGATCCTAAGCTAATTGGAACTTTCCCTACTATGCACTTTTCAGACTTGGCACTTTGTTCCTTTACTTCTTCCTGTTTTCTTGAGGGCGGATCCTGATCGACTACTACTAGTCGACTATTACTACTACAATTTTCCATTAAACCGTACCGGTTTATATACTGCCCTACTTTACCATGGAGAGTCCTCTCCCTCCATGACGTCTTGCCTCTAATTGGCTATTAATTATTACGCAATTTCGATGATTTATTGATACATTTTTCACTATGGAATTCCTACTTTGTGGCCTATGATTTCCTAATTATTTTAACAAGACTTTTCCTTCATGGCCACAGTGATGCAGGGGGTTGCCGCCCTACTTCCTACGGGGTCCCTGCCGCTATAATTCAGACTTTAATAGCGGCAGGGCCAGCTTTCTCACAGCTGTGGGAGCGCCGACCTCATTTCCTACAGAGGTCGACGCCTCCCGTCTCCCAGGAGCGCTCCCACTCTATAGTTCAGACTTTAATAGTAGTGGAGCACTCCTGGGGACCAAATAAAACAACATCCAACCTTTTATTTTATTTTCAGCGGCGGCAATCGGCCCTAATGTATGCTACGCTAAGTACAATTGCTATCCTACTCTAATACTTAACGCTAATCAATTGCTATCCCTCTCATAATCAACTAATTTCTGGCTCCTACAATCAACGAAACATTTTACACAAATTTAAAAGCTAGCCGTCCGCAACAAGAATAATAAATAATCAAATTAAACAAATTAACCTAATGCAGTACTAGGTTAATTTGTGTAGGTAGGTACTACTCGCGAACAGGAATACTTGAGCATGCATACGCATCCAGTGCTTCATAAAGGAGCCGTCTAGCCTGTCAGCCACGACCGCAAGGAGGCCATTGCGGCTGTCCCGCACCCGCTGCGCCATAGAAGCACAGCGTTTGCGGATGGTGGCAAAAAAACAATCTACGCGTGCCTCCGCAAACATACCCGAGGCGCTGCAGAATCTGGGCAGCCGCAGCAGCAACCTGAGCGCGTTGTTGTACTGAACGCGGAGAGCGCTGTACGATTTTTGGCTGTTATTTACCCACAGGCTGCTCGTGTAGAATGCTGTGCAATATGCTCGGAACAATGTAGTTTTAACAACTTTAGAACAACGAGCAAACCATATTTGATCTGACTGACAACGCTCTCCGCTCCCGTTCAACCTCCCGATCGTCAGTTATGGTATCCGTCACCATGTGACCAAGGTACTTGACCTCAGCAACCCTTCGCAATGGCACTCCATGTAGTCTGACAGGGGGTACATTCATAGGACAATTCGTCTGCGACCTGAACGCCATAAGTTCACTTTTAAGGTGTTATATTTCAGGCCGTGTTTAGGAGCATATAGTTCGCAGACATTCACGAGCTCACGCAAACACCCGACCGACGCACCAAACAGCAGACGCACAAAAGTAGTCCACATTAATCTACCCGGACCATCAAGAAGGATTACAAAATAATTGTTCAACAATATTGAATTTAAACTACCTAAATTGATTTTTGGAAATAATATTTTACTTACTTTATACCTGTAAGACTTACAGAATAAGCATGTACCTACGAAAGTAACTTAACTAATATTGTTCTCTTAATACTTCTAATACACTTATATCATAAAGAAAACTGTGGAGATGTTATTTAAGTAATAACTAAGTTTGGCACCTTCGTTTCAAGAGGCACTATGGCTCGAGCGCACCAAGGTCGAAAACTTGGATTTTTATTCGGGCGCCATACCTAAGCATCATTGTCTCAAAACCGTTTCTACTCCACCTTTTGTAGAGAATAAATACCTATCGACTGTATGTACTAATTACTCACCGTATGAGATTTCAAAATCAACCCTAATGATATGACTTATAAAATACAATACAAATATTTAAAAAAAATCTTCATATATTGAATGACTTAATTACTTGCCTCAAAGACAGGGTTAGGGCACACAATGTGCTAGTTCCCTTAAAATCATAATCGCAAATATCAAATTGCCGACATACATGCTAATCAAAATATACCATACCAGTGTTTTATGTTACTTTATACATCAGATTTATAAAATACCATGTTCTCAATACACCATGTACAGTCAAACTAATAAGTAGCTGTACATTTTAGTACTTTCTACATTTTAGTACGCAATGCCAATAAGTAAAAAAGGTGGTTTGAATTTAGTATATCAATAGCTATAAAACCCAAAATAACAATTATACCCAAAATAATAAATTTCGAAGTCGCAAGAATCTCAAGACACTGAAATAATTTACAAACCTCATTCGGAAAACACAATTTTCTTGAAACAACTTGAACTCACACCTTAGCATAATCTGATCATGTGAATATCTACTTAATTTTACAAACAGCAGAATTCCGATAAACCAGATTTTTGATATACCAAATTTCAGAACACCCGGTCAAATATCAAACAAGGTCAGGAGCACCCACGCATACCTTTAGCTTCATATTCTAAATAAAGAAATCTAAGCTGCCCGTGATACACTTACGACTAATGAGTTCCTGTGGTCATATTTGGTCTTCATCATCAGTTCCTCTTCACCAAGAGGTGCTTTTAGAATGCTCATTACTAAGGTCTTACAAGTAAATCTCTGTATGTGTGTCTATAACTTTTGAAGAGTTCCCTCGATTTCTCTAGGATGCCATTATTATATTATCCTGATTTGATGACGATGGGACAAACTGTAAACTGCCCTTTAAAACAAAAAAATGTTTTTTTTCAAAGCAGTCCAACCGTCATCGAGTAATTAATTAGGTACAGTAAATCACAACTGATACGGCTTACCGATGACGAATTTTCGAAATGCGGGATCCAATCAGCATGATCCACGTGTTGTGCGTCGGTATTTTGTGCTATTATTGGTTATTAGTGACGCCATGTTAACGTGTAATTATTTAATTTGCACCTTATAGTAGCTATTACGTACAAGTCTGATCGTGGGTTTTAATCGTGCTTACGGAAATGATAGGAAAAGAAAGAAATACAGGGGAATTGAGAACCTCCCTTTATTGAAGTCGGTAAAAAAACATTTATAGAAAACTATTTTTTATTTACCGAGTAGGTATGGCTATTTTTGTCTTTACTTACTTATTTTTTTATTCTTAGACTTTATTCGTCAATCGTTAATAATTATGTAAGAACAGTAGTTATTAATAGTTTACAAAGAAATTTTGATATTTACAGTTGGTTTTGTTGTCTAACCGTTCTTATGTAAACAATCAAAGTAAAAATTTAGTGTTTTAGGAATTTAGGCATTCGGAAATCAAGTATAATCAGCATCTGGTGTTGGGAATTAAGTAAACTGGCAATCTGGTGTTTTCAGTAGGTATCTGCTAGATTAAGAAACTTATTTTGCAGTTTTGATATTTAGGGAACGAGCGACATCCCATTTACAAAACATCTATTCTACAAAGTCATTTTGGCATAACACAGACAAACCTTAATCTTAACGACTTTCATAAAATAGGTAAGTACACTATTATTATTATAAAATAAATAATAAGACATTCCTTACATTAGGAATAATAAAAAACCTTAATTTTTAGTTTCCGCCAATACCAAATTAATTTTATTAACATATTTGTAAACTATATTCTACTTTCCAATTGTTATAAAATTTGTATTTTATGTAATTACTTATTTTTAGTGGTTACTCTATAAAATGTAAACCGACACACAGGTTCCCAAGATACAGGTTCACCCTAATTTGGGGTCCTTAGAATATTGTACCTTATGTGTAAACCGTTTCTCTTAATAAATATTATTCTTATTCTACTTACTTCTTTTTTTCTTATTCTTATTCTATTTTCTAAATATTTAATTACACTTATTACAAAAACATGATACACCCTAATTCATATGTAGATAAAATGATATCGATTTTGAATTCAAAATGGCGGACATGGTTTTCTAAATTTTGTTGCTCTTCGTGGATGCCGATTACAAAAATGTTGGCGGTTTAAAATTTCATGATAGTGGCATATCCGAGGTAGTATGACGAGTACTTTAGTATAACCTATCCTATCCTATTAAACATAGAAAGCAGCAGGGCAGCACAAGGGCTAGCACAAGTTGACCGCGACTTGATGTCGCTCGGATCTCCCTTTCTAAGTAGTCTGCACCGATAGGGACGTACTAATCGACAAGCGAGAAAAAACAACTTATGCTAGGCGTACATGAAAAACAGGGAACGTGCATGAAGAACAGAATTGAGTTTCATTGATACAATTTCGGAGAAAATGTACAAAAGCACATATAACACTATACGCTAAGTTAAGTAATAACCGCAGAGTGGTACACTAACAACTGTTTGTCACTTGTCTTGAAAAAAGTTCGGGAGAAACGACATCGCAGTAGGATCCTCCTTCACCACGACGACGCCTCGTCGCATACCGCCATTATTGGAACGATCAACTATTTGGCGACGGCAGACGTGGAATTACTGGGTTTTTATTTATTCCCGAGAATAAAAGACAAACTTCGAGGAAAACGTTTTATGGACGCGGAGGGAGCAGCGGCTGCGTTTCAAAAGGCCGTCGAAGTGACCCCTCAGGACGAGTGGGCAAAGTGCTTTTCTCAGTGGTTCCATCGGATGCAGCGATGTATTGACGTGAATGGGCACTATTTAAATATATATAATAAAAATAACTTGCTAGTGTATTCAGTTTAAATTTTCTAGGAACTTTCAGTTTGACCCTCATCTGATGAAAACGTCATGCACTTTAGAAAAAGGAACTTTAATTTTATAACTGACAATATAGACCCCATGTTTATTAATTTAAAGAAGTGTAACAAAAAGCAAGTTTTTAAAACCCGACTGCATGTTTTGATAATGTCGTTCTATATGCAGTGGTGGACATATAATTAGAAACACTTGCGACGTATTTCACATTACACAAGGCACGTTGCCGTAAAACTTTTATTTTTGGATATAAAACAACAACATTACGCACAGAATACGTTCAACAACTTATAATTCAATAAAAAAAAATATCCGACTTTACAACTACCATTTAGATATTTATTTTAGGTACAAACAACTAAACGACATTCGCAGTACCATCCGTCATGGACAAGTAATTAGAAACAATAGAACTGAGGTAAAAATCAAAGTTATTAACGTGTTAACGTCATCAATTTCAAATTATTTATGTAAAATTATGTCTGATCTACTAAATTTCTAAAAACTATTATTTAATTGCATAGCCTTTGTTATTAATGACGGCTATGCAACGACGTGGCATTGATTCAAGTTATTTCATACATTTATCAAGTGGGATCGAGTTCCATGCTTGACCAAGCCTTCGTAAAGTTCATTTTGACTGGAATTACGTTTAAAGGAGACTTTTTATTAGCGACGTACCACAAATTTTCAATAGGATTTAAATCGGGACTATTGTCAGGCCAGTCTAACACGGTAACACGTTGCTCACTAAGAAAGGATTTAACACTGCGGGCCGTGTGTTTTGGGTCGTTATCGTGCTGAAAGATCTAGGTCACAGGCAAATGGTCGTCGGTTTAGGGAACCATTGTCTCTTGTAAGGTGTTTTTGTATTGAAATTGATCCATCAAACCTTCTATCTTACGGACGGGTCCAACTCCGCAACCAGAAAAACGGCCCCATACTTATGTTACCACCGCCGTGTTAGACTATGCTCCTCGTGTATTTATAATCAAAAGCATGGTTTTTTGAACGTGTAACGTAGCGTTTGCCTTCTGAATTCACCATATTTATTTTTGTTTCATCCGAAAATAACACTTTCCATTCTCGTGCGGTCCAGTTAAGATATTTATTAGCAAATAATAATCGCTTCTCTCGGTGTTGCTTGGTAAGAAGCGGTATCTATCGAGAAACCCTACCGAACAATTTGGCTTCCACTAATCTTCGGCGCACTAGTTTCGAGGAAATGTATTTTGGGTCGTCAGCTGAAAAAACTTCATTTCTAATCTCGTTGGAGCCTTTAAACGGGTCTTGTTTAGCTACACGTATTATTTGCAAATCTTCCCAGGGAGACGTTTTCCTCGGAGTAGCCTTTCTAACAACACTTTTAGTAGTTCCGTTTCCTTTTACTGCTTTTTTTTCTGTCCGAATGTTTTATCTTAGGTCGAACGGAATACTGCCAGTTTAGCGAAGAAAACAAGTAATTATTAGTCCAAAACGAGGCAAAAACATCTTTCCCGCCACAGTATTTGTTTTTTCTTTATTCTGCATAAAAGTTTTAATTTAGGTCGAACGCAATACTGCAAAGTCATAAGTTGATTTTGTATTTTTTTTTAAATAATGTTTGTATTTATTAGTTTTAAATTTCATTTTTGCTAGATGCAAATTTGAAGGCAAATAAATTAAAGTAAATTATTCAAATAAGAAGTTCATGTAGTGCAGTCACCTCGTCAGTCTGGCTGTAGGGTTTACGTAATTGTCTTAGTCTAGATGACAACAACACTTTATGCACTAGTGCATAAAATGCGATTTTGTGCAGCCTATATTTTGGGTCGTCAGCTGAAAAAACTTCATTTCTAATCTCGTTGGAGCCTTTAAACGGGTCTTGTTTAGCTACACGTATTATTTGCAAATCTTCCCAGGGAGACGTTTTCCTCGGAGTAGCCTTTCTTACAACACTTTTAGTAGTTCCGTTTCTGGCCCTTATATGAATGAGTAAGTTTACAGGGCTTATATCTTTTTAACCGTAATAAGTAGCCAGTTGAAATCTTCACAGAATATGTCTTATTATAAACTCTATCGTTTAAAATTATAAAATGAACGATAAATCAAATTCCAAGAGGGGTCCCCATACAAGAAACATGAAAAAAACCCATTTTTTTAGCATTTTTATTCGGATTGTATTTTTATAATGGTTTATTATTTTGATGCTACTTTAAGCTTAAGTTATAGTCTAACTTTCATAGTTTACGATTCAACAGCAATCTCAAGTAAAACTGCTACAAATATGTCACAAAACTGATTTTATCAACACGTTTTAAGCGGTCACCCATCCTGTTTTAGACTACGCTCTTAGTTGCTTAACTTTGGAAGTCGAAATATTTTTACGAATTCGTTTGGATGTTACTACTTATGGTTATGTAGTTATGGTTATGTATTGTTTTGTATTACATAACTACAGTTAAAATAAACTGTCTGTCACTGACCGGCTTTTCAGTTTGTAATGTTTGTCGAACAAGTTGGTTAAATAAAGTTAGAATAAAAGGGAATCAAGCACTTACCTATAATTTTGGGTCACCGTATTTTACATAAAAATACCAAAAACATTAATGCATAAAGTATAATGTTGATAGCTTAAGTGAAACATCCCCAAAACTTAAAAACAAAGCGGGAGACGCGAACGCGGGAAGCGAGACGCGGGACGCGGGCGGCAGAGCCCGCAGCGGTAAGTATTCAACAATTAAATACTATGATTCACGCAGTTCGTTACGCGGTCTATCCTCGCATTTCGGCAGCAACAAAGTTACTGTTCCTTGAAAAATACTCAGCGACCATAAGCCCATCTATTTTTGGTAGATGGTCCGATTGCCCTTTTTCAAATCCTTCCTCCATTGCGTTTACTTGATTTATAGCTACCTACTTTATATTATATCTAACACAACACTATCTTGCATACACGAAATAATAAAGTAATAATAATAACTAATAATGTTCCAAAACACTACCTACTTGCTACAGCTCGCGGCCACTAATGCCAACTTTGCCAACGTCTAAGCCTAGCGAAGCGAGTGTTGTAGGCATGTATAATTACCTATTTAACTAATCGCGAGTGAGCGACTTGGTGTCGATCGCGCGCGAAATTTGAAATCGATGAAATGAATATGTACACAAAATAGGTATCAGAACTCAAAAAAACATATTTTATAGTTCATTATTTTATACGGTCGCAATATTAATTCTATATACCTATCACGAAATTTGTAAAGAAAGGCCCACCGCCAAAGTTTAGCAATCACCGCCACATCATCGTGTTCATTTAAACTAGGCACTTCTTAACACAAAGTTTTATTACTGTTTGGTCGTAAACTATAGGTTAGTATGGAGTTTAGATTAATGTGACCCCGAAATAAAAAGCCATCATACAAATACAGCCCTTACTTCGCCTCCCAAAGTTAAGCAACTACAAGCGTAGTCTAAAACAGGATGGGTGATGTAACTAACCACAGTGAGGCAACACTGTTGTTTAGTATACAAACTCTATTTGTAATAAGTAATAAAGTAGCATTCTAAAGGCTATCGTAATGGGGGAGCATCTGTATCTTATACACAAAGGGTAACATCATAGAGATTTGGTTGCAGCGCAATCTAGCGGTTATATCTAGAACTAATTACAATACATTGTTGCGAAGGAAGGATTTAAGTAAGCTACGTATTGAACATAGGCTAATAGTTGACACAGATAGCGTTAGGTGGCGTTTATATTAGTAATCATTAGTAAGTGAAAAGCGACACATATCAACATGTCGAGTAGTTCACATTAGTACGCTACGCACCGATAGATTGCACTGGAGATGATAGGCCTTCGGGGACACAATTAGGGCTCCTGGATAATCTAGGTATTATGTTAAAACCATTTAATGTTAGTTAGGTGTGATTTCGAGAAAGAAAACTCATGTTCTGCGTTCAGTAGGTATAGTTCGAAATCTCGAAAAACACACTTTAGAAGATAAAAACTGCATAAAAAATAGTATAAATAAGAGAGGCTCGACCTAAGGTACCGACCAGAAGAATTTGCAGAACAAAAACAACGTTATTACTAATAAAGCGGACAAAAGAAAGTGGGCGGAAGTTCTTCTGTCAACAATCCATTTCCGGGATCTAGAATATTCGCGTGATTCTAAAATATTCACCGCTATTAACAATACCATCTGTTGTCAAATAGAGTACAACTTCGTGTTTTCCATATGTTAGTGGCGCACTGTTATTTGGCGGCGAGTGGCGTTACTTGTCGTTACAACGTTAGTTAGAAGTTCAGCTACTTCGCAACAGGGCGCGCTACTTTTTGTTTTTGAGCTTTACGGTTAAAGATATATAGTTCACTTTCGAATGCAAATTCGTGCTTTTTGGAGACTTAACTTTGATATCGTATGCTTGCCTATATAAGGCAATTTCTATTATTGTTGCGCAATAACAGGTACGGATGAAAAAAGGTAATCTTGTGGAATTTCTGGATTTTTCCACAATTACGAAGGTTATAAAAGGGGATGTCAGTCGCAAATCGGGGTCCAGAAGATCAGCAACTGTCGTCAGAGAAGGGCTTCCTCACGTTCGCTTAAATCGATACTTAGGTATTTTGCTGTTCGTTTACGTGCTTATTACTTACGTTGTGTTAAATTCACGTTTGATTTTATTATCGTGTTGCGTTGATTCGTTTGATCATAGTTTATAATTATCTTGTGTAGGAATACATAGTCACGGTATTTAACGGAAATAGAAGTGCGTTACGTTTACGGTTTAATTTATAACGTCGGACGTTATAGTGCTTATTGTAAGGATACATAGCCGCGGTAATTAACGGATAATAGAAATACGTTACGTTCACGGTTTAACTTTAACGTTGTTTATAGTGTTCATACCTAGTGAGATTCGGGGTCTATTTTCTTACAGCTGACGTCGGAGAAGGGTTCTGACGTGTTAGGGTCGGTGTCGCGTAGTTTATAGGGGTATCTAGGTATTTACGGTTCGGTTACGTGCTTACTTTTTTATGTTGTGCTAAATTCATGTTTGCATTTAATATCGTGTTGCATCGATTAATTGATTATAATTCAGTATAAGGTTGCATAGACACTGTATTTAACGGGTAAAACTCATTCATTTTGTAGTGAAATTTTATATTGTAAATAATAATGTTTTCTTACGGTTTTGTGCGTGCGGGTTATTAAAATAGGATTCTTTTCGGGTTATGTTTGATACATAATTAACTTCATTATTATATTATTCAAAGGTTGAGTTTCATACATTTAGTTGCGGTTTTAACGATTTGTGTCGATTTTATTTTAGTTTAGTTGGAATACCTACAATAAAATACGGCTAGTTCAAAGCATTTATGGTTAAAGTTAATTGTTCAAGCAAGTTGTTTTAAAATACGGTTTCTTAGTTTCGAAATTAATAGGGATCGTATATCCTCGGTTTATTTTATGAGGAAATAGGTAGTTTTGCGTTGCATTTGAGTTATAGTCGCGAAGATTTTGTTTATTCGTTTTATTTAATTGTTAAAAAAATTAGGAAGTTTATTAGGAGGGAGCCTAACTTTGGAGTTGCGGGTGGACTAATTCTTGGTTGTCATTAGTGTCTAGCGCGTTGCAAAATTAATAAATTAGTGTGGGATTAATGTGACAATTTCTTGTGGGGAGATTGTTTTGCTATTTGTATTAAGCTAGATTAGCATTATTCGCGCTAGAACTATGACTAGACAAACAGTGTGTCTGACGAACTATATCTAACTTATAACGGTGACAAACGGGTCTGGTTCGGAACTATTAAATTCTAAAAGAGCCTCGGGCAAGCCCAGATGATCTTTTTACCAACACAGACATCTGTATAAGAGCCCACCATTCTCATTCGCCAGCCTGGAGTGGGATCGGGGTCCACAGGTTGGGCATGCAATTGCACCCGTGAAAGCTCTGGGAAGTTTGAGGATTGGTTCCTTAAAACTCTATATATTTATATACACTAAACCACACAATAGGGCGTCATACTCTCACCGTCTTGGACTTCGGTCTGTGTGAGGGGGGTGGCAATCACACGGGTGTTAGGTTGCTTTCTCAGCAGACCCGGCTGAACTTTACAGTTTACCTAGGGAACTAGCTAATTACGAGGATAAGGTAAGCCTCTAGGATGTAGTTCTTTGTAGAATAGGCCTTATAAGTAGAGTTAGGGTAGAATCAATTGTCTAGGGTATTAGGGATTTAGGTATTTAATCAGTAGGATTTTATTTAGGAATAGTATCATTAGGATGCGCTAAAAATTAGCTTTTAAACTCGTCAACGTTTGGTCTTGTACTGCCACTGCATATAAATAGAAGTTCTATTAAATCTAATAATCGTCATAAATATAGACTGGGGATTTATCTGAATTTTCATAGGATTTTATTCTGAGAAGTTCACAGATTATCATGTTTTATTTGACCATTTGTGTTCATATAAGTTTGACAGGAAGTAAATATTTCCAGTTGTAGATTCTGCATTTGGTAAAATCCAGGTAATATTTATGGGTTGGACTGTCTTCTTTCTTCTACGGCTGTTGTTTTCTCCGTCATAATACTGGGTTACGACTCGGCCGTCACTGTCTAAGGGCATCGGCTAGTGTTTTGCGGTTGAAACATCACGCCATTCCCAAGGGAATCTAAAGTGTAAAAATATACACGTAACGTTGGCAGAGGTCTCCCCGTTTATATTGAGGTACCTACTTGTATTAATTAAATAGTTAAATGACTGGAAAACTTTACTGTAATAAATTAGAAATTGTTATTTAAATATAACTAGGAAAACTACCGAGTCGCGTACTCAGCCGTCACTGTCTAAGTCTAAGGGCAACAGCTAGTGTTTAGAGGTTGAAACATCACGCTATTCCCAAGGGAATCTAAAGTGTAAAAATATACACATAACACTGTCATAGGTCGTTTTAGAGAGGCCAGACCCCATCCAAAGAAAGGACTAATTTGATTTTAGATTTCAGTTCAAATAACTATTAAATACCATAGTACCATACCATACCATAGTAGTAATAAACCTAAGATCAAATAGGTTCTCGCTGTAACCGGCCTCATTTCAAGGTAGGGGTTTAGGTAGGGCAAATATAATTATATTGTTTCTCTTAAACACATAGGTAGGGAATAATATTACATGTTAGGTATTCGGGTAACAGCTAGTAATTAAATATTATTAAAGACATTAGATAAAGTAAAGGGTCAGGGTAGGTTAATTAGGAGTGAGATTAATAAAGGAACGGTAGTTTATATAATTATAATTTAAAAAATATAGGAGAATCATTAGGGCTTGTAGAATTAGAAGAATTCCAAATCTGACTATGCTCCATATAAAAGACATGGGTGCTGCGGTGCAATGTAGGATTCTGACACTAGACGATCAAAAGGCCAAATAAATATATCAAATTAGAATATTCTATTCATTAAGATTCATTAGGAGTTTAAATATTTAAGAGTTTAAATAAATTAAATATATTAAGATTAGTATTATAAAGAATTATAATTTATTTAGTAGTCGAAGGGGGGTTGTTACAATTGGTTACAATTAATGTACGTGACCAGGATAGTAGGTATAGAATAGTTAAAAGATACTGAGGCTTTGCGCTGCGTTAGGTGCCTTAGTAGCCGTAGTAGGATATGATAGCCGTTTAGGCTACAATTGTTGTACGTGAAAAACGGAGTATGGACTGGTCGGATTTTGAATTCTTAAATAAAATATAAACAAGTAGATTATATTTAATTTTACAACCTGAATTCTCTCTAAGTAGATGTTATTCTCAGTCGGTGAAAAGATAACAATTTAGCAATGATAAAATTCAAACTGTTCGAATCATATAGGAGAGCTTGTGGTTGTATTAGCCAGAGTTAACATAGGAAACCTTGTCGGCAAGGTGGTGTTGTTGTGTTCCGTCATCTGGTTTTCTTGAGATCGATTGGTGATAGTAGGTGTCTAGTATGATGCGTTGTTTATTAATAGGCACTAATAGGTAGTGTGCTTGCGGCTTGATGGCATTGTGTGTAACGAAGACAGATTGTAAAGGTAGATGTCAAAATTCTATAAAATTATACTTTGCCAAATTCATGTAGAAATTTGATATTTGGTTATTGTGATATTTAGTTATTACTAATATTGATATTATTGTATAATGATCAGAAAAATGTTAAGTAGATTCTGTGGTTTCATAGACGCTATCTAGGAACATTTTATAGATCTTTACTGTTTATGGTATAAATCACAGATTAATATATATGTAGTAGGTACACGTATAAATCAAAGACCATCTTGTCACTTTAGTTATTTGTTAAAGAGCAGATTTTATATGACTCTTACGTCTTCGACTTAAGACATAGTGTTGTCTGTGACACGATTAGACATTTATTTGGATTTTAAGGACAACAGACGGCATTTTTTGTTTTGATTAAGTAGTTACGTTTACGGGCAGTTGCGATGTGAAATTTTTTGAACCATGGTTTTAATAATTCGCGATACAAAGAGTATTTATTGAATATAGTGATAGTTTATGCGTATGTTGGATGAAAGTTAGTTACTATAATAGTGCGTGGTTTATTAAGAGCAATGTAATACAGAGATGGTTCAGATTTAAAATGCAAATAGGTACATTCGAGTGAAACATTATAAGATGAATACATGCTTTTTGCGTTTACGAAATATTTAGCTATTAGAATGTATTTTGCCGTGATTATTACTAAAATGAAGAAAAAAAAAAAAGTATACTTTTTAGAATTTGCTGATAGACAAATTGTTACATAGTTTTATTAGGGTCCCGTATTTATTATTATTTTTATTTTAAAGTTGTAAAAAAACGCGGAACATGACTATGCTGTAGATAGATGGTTGGTAACGAGTATCGGGGCGTAGATTTATAGATTACCCGGACGTCGGGCGTTACATTATGGTTTCCTCGTGTCGTGTTGTTACATCATTGTGTCATCGTGGCGTTATATTATTAAAATATCGGACCGTCGGGGCGTAAAATTGTGTCATCGGGGCGTTACATTATAAGAGTATCGGACTGTCGGGGCGTAAAATTATTGTGTCATCGGGGCGTTATATTATTAAAATATCGGACTGTCGGGGCGTAAAATTATTGTGTCATCGGGGCGTTAGGTACATTATAAAAGTATCGGACTGTCGGGACGTAGAAATAAGATAGGTTGTTTTGCGCGGTACCCTTGGAAAAGAAAAAAGGATTTACTTACATACCTAAAGATAAAAGATAGAGATGAGCTTTATTAGTGGGGGCTTAGTGATGTTGCTTTGTTATTGTTTTGATATAAGGTTGGGTTAGTAAAGTTTTCAGTTTATCATTGGTTTTAGTATACCTAATTTTGTCTAAAGACGAGGGAATTGGGCTACATTGATTTTATTTATAGTAGATAATAAATTGTTGGATAATTAATTTCAAATTGATCATATATCAAGGACGTTGGCAGATCGAAGGGATCGAGCGAACAGGCAAAAGAGGAAGGAATAAAGGGTGTTTTAGTTATGTGTGAATAAGGCAAATGAATGTGAGAGATGTATGTGTGTTGTATAATGTGTATTGGGTAATGCGTAATGTGTACTGTGTGTTATAGAAAGTAGGTATTATGGGTCCTTTCGTGATGACGATGTTGTGTATATGATCAAACAGGATTTGTTGGTGTCCGGACTTACACAATACTACACAATTTGGCTGGCACATTCTTAGATGCTTAGGTTAGAATCGTTATCGCTACAACGATAAGGTCTTTTAGTGACAGTTTGTGAAAGCCAAACACTGCACAAGAAGCTAAGACTAAATAATGGGTTTTACACATCCACTGTTGGAAATAGACAGAGTGCAAAATCACATATAATCATGTTCTTACTTAAAAAAAAAAAGAAAAGAACATTGGTTATTAATATTATTATGGTTCAACAATGAAAGTTTAATTTTAAGATAGGTGCAATACTTATTACCATTTTTAATGTTTATTCATGGATATGGAGTATAGAGAATAATTTAAATGAAATAAAAGATTTCATTGATTTTTAATGATTTGAAAGTGTACGTTTGCCGGAAAATATACACTTTGTGCTCATAGGAAAGCTGATTGTTACTGTGTATAACAAACTACATAACACATACCATGTAACATAGTTAAGTTTATTTCCAACGTGAAACATTCACCAAGAAACAGTGATTGAAGGTGTTTTAGGATTGGGGAAGGATCGAATACTCGTAGTGAACTTAAGAGCTTCCCGGTACCTCATCGAAAGGTGTTCCCAGGTTGTTTGGGGGGGTTTTTGCTTGCTCGCTTATGGCTTGGACAATGTAAGTCAAATTCATAGATCGGACAATGTGATCGCCGAATTGGAGCGAACCACCAAAGCCAGATTACTAGAGTCTATGTGCCTCACAACCACATACTTCTTATGACTTGGGAATTCGTGGGGAAAGGTTGTATCAGTTCTCTGTTAGTGTTCCATGGTCTAAACTCAGTACTAGTACATTAACAGTTACTTAGTATTGGTATAAATATACATTACACCGTAGGGTTCACCATAAATTTATTTATTTTGTATTTTTATACAGGTGTTGTGATTTCCGTATATTTCTGACCTCTGTGTAAAGGTACTAACTTATTTCTAATTATATATATCTGTGGGTTTGGATACTAACAAATTTTAACTTCAAGATAGGAAAAATAATAGAAGGAGGGTTTGAGATGTAAATTTCGAGGATTCTACATGCATAGCGTGGCAATGCATTGCGAATCTTCGACGGGGCGACTGTAACTAACCACAGTGAGGCAACACTGTTGTTTAGTATACAAACTCTATTTGTAATAAGTAATAAAGTAGCATTCTAAAGGCTATCGTAATGGGGGAGCATCTGTATCTTATACACAAAGGGTAACATCATAGAGATTTGGTTGCAGCGCAATCTAGCGGTTATATCTAGAACTAATTACAATACATTGTTGCGAAGGAAGGATTTAAGTAAGCTACGTATTGAACATAGGCTAATAGTTGACACAGATAGCGTTAGGTGGCGTTTATATTAGTAATCATTAGTAAGTGAAAAGCGACACATATCAACATGTCGAGTAGTTCACATTAGTACGCTACGCACCGATAGATTGCACTGGAGATGATAGGCCTTCGGGGACACAATTAGGGCTCCTGGATAATCTAGGTATTATGTTAAAACCATTTAATGTTAGTTAGGTGTGATTTCGAGAAAGAAAACTCATGTTCTGCGTTCAGTAGGTATAGTTCGAAATCTCGAAAAACACACTTTAGAAGATAAAAACTGCATAAAAAATAGTATAAATAAGAGAGGCTCGACCTAAGGTACCGACCAGAAGAATTTGCAGAACAAAAACAACGTTATTACTAATAAAGCGGACAAAAGAAAGTGGGCGGAAGTTCTTCTGTCAACAATCCATTTCCGGGATCTAGAATATTCGCGTGATTCTAAAATATTCACCGCTATTAACAATACCATCTGTTGTCAAATAGAGTACAACTTCGTGTTTTCCATATGTTAGTGGCGCACTGTTATTTGGCGGCGAGTGGCGTTACTTGTCGTTACAACGTTAGTTAGAAGTTCAGCTACTTCGCAACAGGGCGCGCTACTTTTTGTTTTTGAGCTTTACGGTTAAAGATATATAGTTCACTTTCGAATGCAAATTCGTGCTTTTTGGAGACTTAACTTTGATATCGTATGCTTGCCTATATAAGGCAATTTCTATTATTGTTGCGCAATAACAGGTACGGATGAAAAAAGGTAATCTTGTGGAATTTCTGGATTTTTCCACAATTACGAAGGTTATAAAAGGGGATGTCAGTCGCAAATCGGGGTCCAGAAGATCAGCAACTGTCGTCAGAGAAGGGCTTCCTCACGTTCGCTTAAATCGATACTTAGGTATTTTGCTGTTCGTTTACGTGCTTATTACTTACGTTGTGTTAAATTCACGTTTGATTTTATTATCGTGTTGCGTTGATTCGTTTGATCATAGTTTATAATTATCTTGTGTAGGAATACATAGTCACGGTATTTAACGGAAATAGAAGTGCGTTACGTTTACGGTTTAATTTATAACGTCGGACGTTATAGTGCTTATTGTAAGGATACATAGCCGCGGTAATTAACGGATAATAGAAATACGTTACGTTCACGGTTTAACTTTAACGTTGTTTATAGTGTTCATACCTAGTGAGATTCGGGGTCTATTTTCTTACAGCTGACGTCGGAGAAGGGTTCTGACGTGTTAGGGTCGGTGTCGCGTAGTTTATAGGGGTATCTAGGTATTTACGGTTCGGTTACGTGCTTACTTTTTTATGTTGTGCTAAATTCATGTTTGCATTTAATATCGTGTTGCATCGATTAATTGATTATAATTCAGTATAAGGTTGCATAGACACTGTATTTAACGGGTAAAACTCATTCATTTTGTAGTGAAATTTTATATTGTAAATAATAATGTTTTCTTACGGTTTTGTGCGTGCGGGTTATTAAAATAGGATTCTTTTCGGGTTATGTTTGATACATAATTAACTTCATTATTATATTATTCAAAGGTTGAGTTTCATACATTTAGTTGCGGTTTTAACGATTTGTGTCGATTTTATTTTAGTTTAGTTGGAATACCTACAATAAAATACGGCTAGTTCAAAGCATTTATGGTTAAAGTTAATTGTTCAAGCAAGTTGTTTTAAAATACGGTTTCTTAGTTTCGAAATTAATAGGGATCGTATATCCTCGGTTTATTTTATGAGGAAATAGGTAGTTTTGCGTTGCATTTGAGTTATAGTCGCGAAGATTTTGTTTATTCGTTTTATTTAATTGTTAAAAAAATTAGGAAGTTTATTAGGAGGGAGCCTAACTTTGGAGTTGCGGGTGGACTAATTCTTGGTTGTCATTAGTGTCTAGCGCGTTGCAAAATTAATAAATTAGTGTGGGATTAATGTGACAATTTCTTGTGGGGAGATTGTTTTGCTATTTGTATTAAGCTAGATTAGCATTATTCGCGCTAGAACTATGACTAGACAAACAGTGTGTCTGACGAACTATATCTAACTTATAACGGTGACAAACGGGTCTGGTTCGGAACTATTAAATTCTAAAAGAGCCTCGGGCAAGCCCAGATGATCTTTTTACCAACACAGACATCTGTATAAGAGCCCACCATTCTCATTCGCCAGCCTGGAGTGGGATCGGGGTCCACAGGTTGGGCATGCAATTGCACCCGTGAAAGCTCTGGGAAGTTTGAGGATTGGTTCCTTAAAACTCTATATATTTATATACACTAAACCACACAATAGGGCGTCATACTCTCACCGTCTTGGACTTCGGTCTGTGTGAGGGGGGTGGCAATCACACGGGTGTTAGGTTGCTTTCTCAGCAGACCCGGCTGAACTTTACAGTTTACCTAGGGAACTAGCTAATTACGAGGATAAGGTAAGCCTCTAGGATGTAGTTCTTTGTAGAATAGGCCTTATAAGTAGAGTTAGGGTAGAATCAATTGTCTAGGGTATTAGGGATTTAGGTATTTAATCAGTAGGATTTTATTTAGGAATAGTATCATTAGGATGCGCTAAAAATTAGCTTTTAAACTCGTCAACGTTTGGTCTTGTACTGCCACTGCATATAAATAGAAGTTCTATTAAATCTAATAATCGTCATAAATATAGACTGGGGATTTATCTGAATTTTCATAGGATTTTATTCTGAGAAGTTCACAGATTATCATGTTTTATTTGACCATTTGTGTTCATATAAGTTTGACAGGAAGTAAATATTTCCAGTTGTAGATTCTGCATTTGGTAAAATCCAGGTAATATTTATGGGTTGGACTGTCTTCTTTCTTCTACGGCTGTTGTTTTCTCCGTCATAATACTGGGTTACGACTCGGCCGTCACTGTCTAAGGGCATCGGCTAGTGTTTTGCGGTTGAAACATCACGCCATTCCCAAGGGAATCTAAAGTGTAAAAATATACACGTAACGTTGGCAGAGGTCTCCCCGTTTATATTGAGGTACCTACTTGTATTAATTAAATAGTTAAATGACTGGAAAACTTTACTGTAATAAATTAGAAATTGTTATTTAAATATAACTAGGAAAACTACCGAGTCGCGTACTCAGCCGTCACTGTCTAAGTCTAAGGGCAACAGCTAGTGTTTAGAGGTTGAAACATCACGCTATTCCCAAGGGAATCTAAAGTGTAAAAATATACACATAACACTGTCATAGGTCGTTTTAGAGAGGCCAGACCCCATCCAAAGAAAGGACTAATTTGATTTTAGATTTCAGTTCAAATAACTATTAAATACCATAGTACCATACCATACCATAGTAGTAATAAACCTAAGATCAAATAGGTTCTCGCTGTAACCGGCCTCATTTCAAGGTAGGGGTTTAGGTAGGGCAAATATAATTATATTGTTTCTCTTAAACACATAGGTAGGGAATAATATTACATGTTAGGTATTCGGGTAACAGCTAGTAATTAAATATTATTAAAGACATTAGATAAAGTAAAGGGTCAGGGTAGGTTAATTAGGAGTGAGATTAATAAAGGAACGGTAGTTTATATAATTATAATTTAAAAAATATAGGAGAATCATTAGGGCTTGTAGAATTAGAAGAATTCCAAATCTGACTATGCTCCATATAAAAGACATGGGTGCTGCGGTGCAATGTAGGATTCTGACACTAGACGATCAAAAGGCCAAATAAATATATCAAATTAGAATATTCTATTCATTAAGAGTTTAAATTAAATAATATATTAAGATTAGTTATAAAGTATTAAATTATTTAAGTAGGCAGAAGACGGGGGGTGGTTACAGTGACCGCCTAAAACTCCGTGTTGATAATAGTACATTTTGATACAAGTGCGGAAAGTATGTCATTTTACACGAGTCCCGAAGTATCTTGGCCCGAGCTGCAAGCGAGGGACAAGACTCGGGACGAGTTAAAATGACAGTTCCGCACGTGTATCAAACGACGTTTTTTAATACATTTGCGAAAAAATATCAATGAAACAATAATAAATCAGTAAATAAAACTATTACAAGAGAATTTTACTTTTAATTGACACTGACTTTATGAAATGGCAACGGTTGTGACCATTCAGCCAAATAAAAAAAGTCACAATAATTTAATTAAATACCTATATTTAAAAATCAAAAAGTGTAATTCTCTATTAACCAAATGCATAAAGGTGGATTCACATTACGCCGTACTGGGCTGGGCCCGGTTTCGGCATGGTGTAATGTGAATTCACCTTAATACGCAACTATCTAATCATTCGTAATACTAATTCAGATTCAGCCATCTTGAGAGCTGTTTTTTTTTTAAATATTACCTAAGTATATACATGTTATGTGTGTATGTATGTTTGTATTTAATTTTAATATTTTAAATTGTATTACCTATGTATAGTCTCAATGCTAAATGACGAAATCAAAAAGTGGTTGAACATGCAAACTCTTTGGTTGGATGCACGGCTTGGAAGTTGAAACAAAATTATAATTAAAAACAATGGAAAACTATAACGCACTAGTGCGTAATATCCAACTTTCCGCACGATATACAGCTACGAAAAGTACCACTTTTTGAGCAACTGTGTTAAAAAATCAGTTTTGTGACATATTTGTAGGAGTTTTACTTGAGATTTCTATTTAGTCGTAAACTATGAAGGTTAGATTACAATTTAAGCTTAAAATAGTATCAAAATAAGAAGCCATTATAAAAATACAATCGAATAAAAATGCTAAAAAAATTGGGTTTTTTTCATGTTTCTTGTATGGGGACCCCTCTTGGGATTTGATTTATCGTTCATTTTATAATATTAAACGATAGAGTTTATGATAAGACATATTCTGTGAAAATTTCAACTGGCTACTTATTTCGGCCGTTTCCTCGTGGTCCTACTGACTTTCGACGGAGCCCCGCCCAAGGCGGGGCTCCTACTTCTAGGTGGTTTTGCCCTTCGGGCATCTGAAGATACCTAACGAACCTAACCTACCTACTTTTACAACCATAATTACTATTTAGTGATCAAATCTAGGTTCACTTTTTGACTAGTAGGACAAATTAGTAGGACCACGAGGAAGTAAGCCTTATTTCGGTTAAAAAGATATAAGCCCTGCAAACTTACTCATTCATATAAGGGCGAGTACCGCTGTTAAATGATGACGTCACTGTAGCAAGATGGCGATCGCGCGTTTTAATATTATTGTCCGAAATTTTAAACGTTCGTAGAATCAAAACTACTGGGTCTATTTGAATGAAACAAATAGTAGAATGTTTGTTTATTTTTAAACTTTACTGAAACAAAGTTTCAAGCGATTTGGCGTACCTACCGACATTCTCCATTAGTTGTCCAAGTGGCCAGTAATAAAAATTCAACTGTCATGATAATTAAACTCTTTTAATCATTAAAGACAGAACCTATTCCTTTTTTTTTTATATTTTGAGTTTTTTGACTCATTGGCTATATTTTGGCATGGTTAAAAGTGATTTTATCCATATATTTTTTACTCATAACGATAGTATAATCTGTGTTGACCTAAGTTTTATGTACTGTTTCTCAATATAATATGTCCACCACTGTATACTAGTTCTTCTTCTTCTTCTTTCTTTGCCCCCGCGGCGACTTGAACAGCTACTACCGCGGGGATATGGCGTTTCCACGTGAAGTGATTTCGCCAGTGTCAAGTAAGTACATATAATTATAAATCAATATAGCAATAAAACACAATCCAATCTTCTCTAGGAAGATTGGGGGCAACGTTGTACGGTGATTTGTAGGTCAGAGGTCAAGATAGTTTTAACCTCTGCACCACTGCGAGTCCACTTGAAACGAGAAGAAAGATGCCAGATACACGAAATAAGTCCAAGTCTTCAATCACTGTGCGACACAAAGGCATAAAAAGTACAAATCACTATCAGAAAAGAACTTTGAACACCTAATTACCCAAAAATTAAAGTCTAAAACAAATCACACGTCCGCCATCTTTTAACGTTGCAAATGGCCCCCCAAGTTACCCAAGTTAGTTCCCTGTGACACTTGCGACGTTAAGACGAATCTAATGACATCTCGCTTGTTGAAATCGGTCCATCCATCCAGCCTCTACGAGGGAACATTTTTAATGCACATCATGAAATATCATTTCAGTTATGAATGTTATGATCTAATACGAGGGCCGTTCTGAAAGTTTCTAGCTGTCCCGAACCTATTAACAAAACTATACTTTTTATAGTACCGATTAAAACCTTTTTTTATTGCCTTCAAAACACTGGCCTAAAATTATTACAAATATTTTGCAAAGACATTAAAAAAATGATTTTAAAAATATGATTTTAAAAATATGAAAGAAAACAGAAATATTACACATAGAGAGATACAAGATGAACTGAAGATTGGATTACAAGCAGTTTCAAATATTTTGAACGATCACCTAAAAGTACGGAAAGTTTGTTAACGATGAATACCGCATTTGCTCACTGAAGATCAAAAAGCTCGGCGAGTAGATTGGTGCAAATATATGCTCCAAAAATTTGACTACGGCAAATCAGAACAAGTGTCCAGCATCCTGACGAGTGATGAATCGTGGATATATAGCTACGACCCACTTACCAAGCAACAATTCACGCAATGGGTGTTCGAGGAAGATGGCTTACCTACGAAAGTTGTTCGAGGTAGGACGGTCAACAAAAAAATGATCGCCGTGTTTTTTCGACGTAGTGGTCCTGTGGCAGTTATTCCTCTAGAAGACCGAAGAAGTGTCACTAGTCAATGGTATACCGAAGTGTGCTTACCTCAAGCCTTCGAACAGCTCAGCGAGGATCGTCCGAAAAGCGGTACCCGCGGCATTCTTTTTCACCGAGATAACGCCCCAGCTCACACTGCTGCTCGGACCCTCGAATTTTTGGCCATTTCCGGTGTATAACTATTGCCTTACCCACCATATAGCCCAGATCTCGCTCCGTGCGACTTTTTCCCGTTTCCCACAATAAAGAAAACCTTGTGAGGACGAACTTTTAACGACTCCAATGATGCAGTCAATGAATTTATTTTTCGACCTTCCGCAAGATCGATTTTTTTTCTAGTTTCGAAAGTTGGTTTCGAAGAATGTAAAAGTGCATCGAAGCTGCAGGCGAATACTTCGAAAAACTGTCAATAAATAATAAAGATATCTCTTCGTTTTTTTGAGTAGCTAGAAATTTTCGGAACAGCCCTCGTAAATGGGTTACGAATGGATGAGCTACTTTTTTATTTTTGTAAAAACATTATGTTCACGACGCAATTAAATAGTCCCTATTAGAAAAGATAAATGTTTATCTTAATCCTCTAGTCTTAGTAGTATAAGTCCCTTAATAATGTAAAAATAATATTCACCTCTATTTCCCTACAAATAAGAATAGTAGATTGTACAACAAGGGCATAAAACACCATTTTATCCAAGACTATGGTATCCATCCGAGCCGGTAGGCGAGGGTGGATAATAAGTCTAGGATTAAATGGGTTTTAAGACCGAGTTATACACTCTGCTTTTCACCTCGAATACGAGGAAATAAAAGTTATAATGTAAAAACTTTATCTTGGATTTAGTGCGGCAATGTCTGTTTAATAAGTTCTTATGCATTATAACTAACAAATAGTGCGATAGGTGTGAGCATTATTTCCTCTTCACTTGACGACATTTTAACAAAATTCCATAACACAACAAGTTTTGCAAAGAAAACAACTAATTCATAGTTCAAAACGAGACAAAAACCTCTTTCCTGCCACTGCTTTTTTTTCTGTCTGAATCTTTTATCTTAGGTCGAACGGAATACTGCCAGTTTAGCGAAGAAAACAAGTAATTATTAGTCCAAAACGAGGCAAAAACCTCTTTCCCGCCACAGTATTTGTTTTTTCTTTATTCTGCATAAAAGTTTTAATTTAGGTCGAACGCAATACCTACTGCCAAGTCATACGTTGATTTTGTATTTTTTTTTTAATAATGTTTGTATTTATTAGTTTTAAATTTCATTTTTGCTAGATGCAACATTGAAGGCAAATAAATTAAAGTAAATGTATTCAAATAAGAAGTTCATGTAGTGCAGTCACCTCGTCAGTCTGGCTGTAGGGTTTACGTAATTGTCTTAGTCTAGATGACTACAACACTTTATGCACTAGTGCATAAAATGCGATTTTATGCAGCCTATACCCAGCATAAAGAAGGAGTTTATGAGCATGAGAAGTGAAAATATATTTTTGCTATTTATTTTCCTGTGATTAGTAAGGCACAAATAAAGTTATTACCGTTGTGTTTCATTAAAATAGCATATCCACTTGGCTCCGCGACGCTCGCTGAATGACTAGGGGGCGAGCGCCGCGCAGGCTAGTATTTATCGGGGGACGCGGTCGTATAAATATGGCGCGCTACCTTTTTTGTCGCCTGGACTCCCATCAGGAGTCCGCCCTCTCTCCGGCGAAGTAGTCAAAGCCATCAGAGGATAACTACGTAGGTCCCTCAAAAAAAAAAAAAATTGCCGCCACTCTCCCCGCTGCCACCAAACACATAGGAACTAAATAAGACTAGGACATAAGTATGCCTAGGAACGCTAATAAGTATTGTAAGTATTGTATTGTAAGTATTGTATTGTAATATTCATAAGATTATTATGAATAAATAAAAACAAGCACCCGTAGGGGGTGAGATCGAACGCTGAGTGGTGGTGGGGCAGGAAAAATATATAAAAATGGCACGCCCGCCATAAAAAATCAGGATTTTTGCGCTCGAGCCGACGTTGCGACCTCACGTGCGCTCCGTCGTCTCTGTGTGCTACGCCGCTCCCCGCCACGCCGTCACCAGCCATCGTCGAGACCGCTCCGTTGCGCTACGTCGCGCGCTACGCCCCGCCTACGCCGTCGTAGAGCCCCGCTCCGATGCGAAGGATTACAGTGCACTGCAGTGATGCCGTACACGGCTAGTGTTGTGGTAGTGAGATAGTGACTTTTTTTGTGCGTGTTGTTACCTATGGCTAATGCCAATGCGCCACCTGCCTCCTCAGGCCTTACGGGCCTAGGAGCCAATGTCTTCAAACAATTGCGCCTAATTGAAGGTCGCATGCCGCAATTCACCGGAATTACTCAGATTCTGCTGGAGCTCGCCGCAGAAAAGGCAGCCGCTACTTCTACGGTTCGATCTTGTTGTGCCTCGGTCTCACCGATAGCACCTGATGCCCCGATCCAAGAGGACCACGCAGCTTCAGCCTGCCACCTCCATTAAATCGGAACCTAGAGTCCTGCTCTCGCACTCCAGTCGCTGCGGTTTACCTCACTGACTCGGACGATTCATTTGATCCGACAACGCACTTAGGTAAAAATGCCTTCGAGGCCCCAAATGAATGCACTAAGGCCCTCTCCCGCTCGCCAAAGGGCTTGCGCGTATCACACTCTCCCTCTCGCGGTTGCGTGAGGGCCACCGCCAACCCTACTGCTCCTGCTTTGGACGAAGTAATGGACACGAAAGCCGCCAAATCCAAAGCTCCTCCGTCTCCGCCACAAACCCAACCGCCTGCCAAAACAGCTCGCGGACGGGAAGGAATCGCCTCGCCTTCCTCTAACGGCGAGTCATCTTCCACTGTTTCCCTTCCCCAGCCCAGATCACGCCCCCCACCTCCCATTGTCATCGATGACAAGGGGAAGTGGGATGAGCTCTCCCATGCAATCCACACTAACGGCATAAACTTTAACAGAGCACGCAACACTCTACTAGGCTTTAGCGTCAATGTCAACGACATCACGGATTACCGTAACCTTACACGGCTTCTTAACACACGTAAAATTGCTTATCATACTTTCACTCCCCCTGAAGACCGTGTTATACGGGCGGTAATCCGTGGTGTCCCGAAGGAGTGGTCAACAGATGTAATTAAATCAGATTTATCCGAACAAGACATTCATGTACTGGAGGTACATCCCTTAATAAATAGGTTTCTGGGTACACTGGACTTGGTGCTAGTGATCTGTGAAAGTAAAGCCCTATTCAAAATCACCAATGTCTGTAATCTCTCTGGCATCAATGTCGAGGCACCCAGAAAAAATCGGTTATTTCTCAATGCCACAACTGTCACAATTACGGGCATAGCTAGAGAAACTGTCATGGTAAACCTAGGTGCGTCAAGTGCCTAGGTGACCATGGCACCTCTGAGTGTGCCCCTGTCAAGGGCACTTCGGAGCCCTCTGGCTGCGTATTGTGCGGCCAACTGGGCCACACAGCCAATTACCGTGGTTGTCCGAAAGCCCCTCGCATGCCCAGCCGGGCTGCCCCGAGGAGCTCTTACACTCCTCTTCACGGCCTTAGATCCTTCGTAAGGAGAGAGACTGACTTCCCACTCCTGGTTCGCTCCCAGAGATCGCCCACTCAAACCTTTGCGCCCTCAGCGCAAGTTAACCCGTGGGCTTCTGGCTCCCCGCGCATGTCCAACCTCTCTCCTTCCCAGCTGCCCCACGGAAGCCCGCGATGAATCCGAGGGCTGATACCACGCCCACCCTAGACCTTACTGCCTTCCCTCCTGTATGCCGGGCTATCACAATTAGCAAGCGCCTGGCCGTGCTAGCTAGTATGGCGGAGCATAAGGATATCATCGCGGCCTTCAGTGGCGCAGCCTCTAGTTCATAAGACTATGGATAATAGCTAACGGTGTCGGAGGTCAAAAAAACTTATTAATCGATTTCACAAAGCAGCACGACCTAGACTTATTTCTAATCCAGGAATCATGCCTGAAACCAAGCACGCGCAGTTCCAGAATTCCTAACTACATTACTATACGCAACGACCGACTAAATAATAGATTAGCGGGTACCCTAATCTATTATAGACGTAACTTGCATTGTTGCCCTCTCGATCCTCCTCCCTTGACTAGCGTGGAAGTGTCAGTCTGCCGCCTCGCTATGACCGGCCGGTGACAGTGGCGTCAGCCTACCTTTCACCCAACAAAGACTTACTTAAAGCAGACACCGAATCCCTCTTAGCCTTTGGTCCCTCAGTTATTATTGCTGGGGACCTAAATTCTAAACACGTAGCCTGGAAAACGACGACTAACAGCAACGGACTGAGACTGTTTAAAATAGTGGAGGACCTTTCAGTGGACCTTATAGCTCCACAGGAACCCACCCACTATCCCCATGACACTAACTATAGACCCGACATACTAGACATAGTGCTTCTGAAGAACGTGTCCTTAAGGATGCGTGACTATCTATTTATTTTATAGATAAACTAATGATGAAACACTTGTTAGCACTAAAACTGTCTTTGAACATGAAATTGATAAATTTAAACACTGAACTGAACTGATTAAATGTAGAATTGTTAACATTTATTTTTTCATTGCAAATCTCTATTTAAAATTTTCAGCCACTTAAAAGTTATATAAAAGAGATCGCTCTGCGGCGATAAGACCGCCTGTTGTTTACCTTTACTCTTAATCTTCATGGATATGTTGTGTTGTGTTCTATAATGTATTGATAAAATTATGTATATCGGAAGTCGATAAACGAGAAGTCCCTATGACACAAAAATTACTACGAAAATTTTGGGCTCTGTTGATTACCTATAATAAATATTAGATCATAGTAGAAAAATTGGTTTTCAGTCTCTATGACACAAAAATTACTACGAAAATTCCGGGCTCTGTTGATTACCTATAATAAATATTAGATCATAGTAGAAAAATTGGTTTTCTTAACTTTCCAAAGGGGTCCCAAATTTATGTGTGCCCAAGGGCCCCAGCACAGTTTAAGACAGCCCTGCCTATTGCTAAGAATATAAAATCAAATAGGCGGAAATCTACAGTTTTGGACTGGACCTCAGTCCCGTACCAATTTCCAAGTGAGTTTTCTATTAACAAGGTTGCCTTAACTTTCCAAACTGATGAATAAACCAATTAGGTAGTATAGGATCATCTTCATTGTTGTAGCGATCAACCATCTGCACTGGCATGCCTGGATTCCACTCCAGAAGAATACTTATCAATGGTAATCTTTGTAAATTGAACAAGGCATTCTCATTGTGCCGTCTTCTGATTTCATCAGCAAAACAGTCTTTCACAAATATTAAGAAAGCATCCAAAAAGTTGAAACAGACATTAGGGTCCCAGTACCTCTGAAAATAAAAAAGGGTAAGAATTTAAATTTAAAATGTGGTTACACACTGCTTTTGTATGTTATAAGGGATTAATAAACTGATCTTGAATGAGATGCCTGTCTCAAAGTGTGGCAGGAATGACAGTTTATTAATCCACCCTTTTAGTTATTTAGGTATGTTTGTTTGTTACCTGTGACATTTTTGTTAAATCCTTCATTGTGTAAGTTTTCAATTGATGCACAATGCCAGAATCATCCCTTTCACCACAAACCACTATGTTTATACCAGCTAAAAATGACTGGCACCACCACTTCCGTGTTTTGAATCTTCTGTAAAATTTTAATTCACTGTAGTTATCTATTAACCCAAGTCTAATCTAAAATTGAACAATAGGGGTGTGGACTGATAGTTCAAATCAGCTTCTTTTTAGTATGTGACAAAAGGATAGTTTGCATGGAAATTTATATCAGTACCTACTTACCTGTAACAATACAAGTTTTTATTGTTTAATCATCTTTAAGGTAAATAATTTAAAAATTATTAAGAACACAAACATAGATCTAGTATTGATAGGAAAAGTGTTTAAAGATTTTTCGTTCGTTTTACGCTGAGAAGTGATAAAAAAACATTGGCGACTCGTTGCATTTAGGTAGCATTTGACGTTTCTGACAGACTAGTGATGTAACAATTTTTTTCTGTACAAGTTGAGCAAAAGAAACCAATTAGAAAAAACCTTTTCAATCATTTAATATATGTACATATATGACATTTGTTATAGACAATCAAATTATAACTTCTTAGAATATATGCTACGTCTTCTATTTGAGAAAATCCACTTGGTGTAAGAAAATTATCTTTCGGCTTGGACTGACGTGATGGGTAAATAAAGCATTCTTCTGTAATGTTGCAGCATATTTTTGTTGGTGTTATCTTTGATTTCAACTTCTTTATTTTGTAATAAGTTATTAATATTTTTTATTGTAACACGGTGGTGTGGATTTTTTTATAAAACTATTTCTAGTTTTTGATTACCTTTTGGATGCAGCCTCAGTAATGAAAGTGACTTTTCTACTTATTTTTAGGTCTTCATTTGCTATTTTATCTTATCTGAAAACACACTTGAAAAACGTGTCTCATCACTAGTGCTACCTAATTGCCACGAGTCGCCGATGTTTAGTTATAAAATATTTATAAGGAATAAGACTTAAAATTGCTGAATAATTTGGTGAAAATATGTGTATTTAGTCTTTTGCTCTGTTTTTAATTTATTTTGTTTTATTTGTCTTAGCATGAATATCCACATCACTCAGGTTTTAAGGAATGCATGTTACTAAGTAAGTACCTTATTGTCCTGTATTCAGGAGAGTACTTAGATTTCATGGTTAGTGTAAATTACTATGTACTATTGCCAACATTCCTACAGGGCCTCTATTCAACTGCGTTATAACGATATTGTGTTTGACGTGTTTTAGAATTGTTTATGTCACAGTCGCCATTATTGTAAATGACATAAGAGTTATCAAAACGTTGACCATACGGAAACACGTCAAATACGATATCGTTAATACTTTCTAGAATCCCAGCCCTGAACAAATGAAATGCCTTTATTATTCTTGTTAATGGTAATCATAAAAATTCTCACCTGAAACTGGCATCTTGTTGATGGTTTTCTATTTTCTTGCAGGTTTTGAGCTCCAAAAATTCTTTAGTAGATAAATAGTCTTGAAGACCAGTGCGGTCTGTTGCAGTGGAAATAAATTAAAATGAATTGACCATCCTTTTACTCATTTATTACTCACATTTTGGCACAGAAGTTTCACATATATAAAGTCAATGAAAATAGGATAAACCAGGAACAGCTTGGGAAAGCGCGTCCTGCCGGTAGGATTACCAAAGAGAAAGAGGAAGCGATACAAGCATAGACAATATATTACATACGTGCAACATAAACCTAACCATACACTATTTGGTATTGTAAGGGTGGTTATACAACATAAGATATTTCTACACTTCCCCTCACAGCTTACAACACCATTGCAACATGCCTAAACACAAAAGAGACAAGAAAGACTATACACACATGACAAACAAACATTTGTATTTCTTAGCGTCTCTAATGTAAGGAATGAACCTAATATAATATTAATTATATTAATGTTAACATTGATCACAATGTTTACCTAGAGAGAGACTTCAACTCTATACAAATTTACACAATAACATGCTATCACATGACACAAACACGGATCAATCAACAGTTATAAGCATACTATCACATGGCTGTACATTTACATTGTTACATGCCTACATTACTTAACATTCATGCCATGAATAAATTTGGAATGTTTACAAAAGCTCAGCGGTTTCGTAAGTACATCGGCTATCATTTCTTCAGTTGGCAAGTACTTAACAGTTAATACATTGTTATGGACTAAGTCTTTTATGTAATGATACCTGACATCGATGTGTTTAGTGCGTTCATGACAATATTCTTTAGCCAGCAGCAGTTTGTGTGCACTTTGGTTATCATTATACACGGTGATGCTTGGTTTCACACATAAAATCTCTGCTAAAAAGTTCTTAATGAAACACAAGTCCTTACAAACATCATTGATGGCAATAAATTCACTCTCTGTGGAACTAAGTGCAATACAACGTTGTTTCCTAGATTCCCAGTTTATAATGCTTGAACCTAGTTTTATAACAAAACCAGTATATGAACGTCTATCTAACGTGTCATTAGCCCAGTCGGCGTCTGTATATGCAGTTATATTTAATTCTTTACTCTTTATGAAATATAAGGAATAATGAATTGTTCCTGCTAAATACCTAAGGATTCTTTTAGCTGCAAGCCAATGACTCTTATTAAATTTAGAATTATACTGACTTAAGTGGCTACACGCATAAGCTATATCAGGTCGACTGCATACAGCTAGATACAGCAGTGAACCCATCAGTTCTCTATAATTATAAGTTTCATCACACAGAGTTTCATCATCACTATCGAGCTTACAACCTACAGTCATAGGTGTTGATACAGGTTTACAGTTTTCCATATTAAACCGCTTGAGCACTTTCATAATATATTCACTCTGATCAAGTTTTAAAACATCTTTCTCTCTTGTAACATTTATCCCAAGACAGTTCTTTAAAGTGCCTAGATTTTTGCAATTAAATTCGTTTTGCAATACATTTAGCAGCTCATTTTTACGCGAGCTGTTATTAGAAAATATGTAAAAGTCATCTACATACAATGCTATGATTAATAAAATATTCTTATATTTACTTATATAAATGCATGGTTCATATTTACTTTGTAAGAACCCATTTTCACATAGTATTTTGTTTACTTTGTTATTCCAAATTCTACTTGCTTGTTTTAGACCATAGATACCCTTTTTCAACAAACAGACTTTATCTTTATTACCATTATCAAAACCTGGTGGTTGTTCCATGTATATGGTTTCCTCAAGATCTCCATTAAGAAAGGCTGTGGTTACATCAATGTGATCTATGCTCAGATCAAATTGACAAGCTAAAGCAAATAATATTCTCATAGTACTGTGTCTTACGACTGGTGAAAATGTGTCCTTATAATCCACACCATGAACCTGCGTATAACCCATGGCAACAAGTCTTGCTTTATATTTTTCAAAGTTACCAGATGCATCCTTTTTAATTTTATATACCCATTTCGATTTTATTACATTGGTATTTTTTAGGTCTATCAGTTAATCTCCAAACTTTATTAGCTATCAGAGAGTCATACTCACTTTTCATGGCAGTAGACCATTCTGTGCTAAGTGGACTATTAATTGCTTCCTTATAGGATGCAGGTACACTTTCATTGTCGACAGACGTGACGTTATGCGCGACCAGGGAGAAGTCAGACGTATAATCATCATACCTTTTTGGTGGTTGTGACCTTGTAGACCGTATAGGTCTAGAAGAACGATCAGCAGGAGCACCCACTGAGGGTAGCTCTTCCCCTGAATGTGACGGTCGCTGCGACAGCGCTATAGGCTCGCACGACGAGTCACTTGGGACTGACTCTTCTTCATTCTCACTGCCGGTACAGTAGTGATCTGGATCTGAAAAAACCATGGGAGAATTGTTAAAGCTATGACTAGACATATGAGGTTCTTTATTTGGACTAGACATAGGGGTCTCATTGATTTGACTAGACATTAAATTAATTTCATTATTTTTATAATTATTATTAAATGTCACTTCATATTCATAAAATAAATTGTCATTGTCTTTTTCATTAAAATTCACCATGTCTAAATTATTGTAAAATTTATTTTCTAAAAATACAACATTCCTTGACAAAATTACATTATGGGGGTCAAGTGGGTTCAATAACCTAAAACCTTTTGTTGTTTCACTGTAACCAACAAAAATGTAAGGTTTACTTTTAGGATCTAGTTTGCGACGTTTCTGTTTAGGTATAAGCGAGTAAGCAATGCACCCGAAGACATGAAGGTGACTAAGGTCCGGTTTCGAACCTGTCCAAACCCCTTCAGGAGTTTGTCCTGCTAAAGCTCTGGTGGGGCTCCTATTTTTCAAATAAGCTGCAGTCATCACTGCCTCACCCCAAAAACGCTTGCAAAGACCAGCTTCTAACAGCATGCATCTCGCCTTCTCCAAGAGTGTCCTATTAAGACGCTCAGAGACACCATTTTGCTGCGGACTGTAGGGCACAGTCTTTTGATGAATGATGCCCTGTCCCTTAAGAAACTCAGCAAAACTATTATTGCAATATTCTGAACCCCCATCTGAACGAAGTATTAAAATTGGCAATCCAAGTTGTTTTTCAACTTCATTTTTAAAATTAATAAAATGGTTAATTACCTCAGATTTATTCTTCATCAAGTAGATATAGGTCTTCCTGGAGTAGTCATCCGTCAAACTTAGCATATACCTTGCACCTCCAAAGCTGTTCTCCTGCATCGGGCCTGCTACATCACTATGTATAATTTCTAAAGGTTTTTTAGCTCGTGTAGCCTCGCCTACGGGGAACGGCAAGGCAACTTGCTTCCCGAGCAGACAGGTCTCACACTTTGCTTCTGAACATACCTGAAATTTGATACCGGTTGCAAGATCATCCCTTAAAGAACACATTCCTTTAAGATTAAGATGGCCAAGACGCTTGTGCCAGAGCTCAGCTGGCAACATGGAGACAGCGACGTTAGCACTCTTTGTTTCTTGTCTATTACACAAAAACATGGAAGAATGCACTTCCTGCAAAGTATCCCGACTACACCCTTTCCACTCATATAATCCATTTATATTTGATGCAGAGGTAATCATATTGCCATGAATTTTACAATTTTTATAAATTTTACATTGCTCTTTGTCAAAAATAACAGTAAATCCTTTACCACAAAGTTTACTAACAGACAACAAATTAGCTGACGAATTAGGAACGTACAATACCTTGTCAAGCTTATTGATGACACCATCTACAGTCATTTCACCGATGCCCTCCGCTCTCATTGACTCACTGTTAGCCAGTGTAACCTCACTGCCATTGCCTGGTAGCTCCTGATAGTTGCTTAGCAAGTTCTTGTTGTTGCAAAGATGATTGGAGCACCCAGAGTCCAAATACCACGATGACTTCTTGACGAAGAATGCTGTTGTAGGTGCATCCGCAGCCAGTAGCGAGTGATTCTTCATCTTGTCTTTTCTGTATTTGAAGCATTTGTTTTTAATGTGGCCTATTTTTCCACAGTAATGGCACGTTGGTTTCACAGCTTTCATGGTAGGACGATTATGAGACTTGGAAAATAAAGCAGTCTCTTCAGTGCTAGAGTTGTTTGATTTCCTCGACTCCTCTTGTAGTAGTCTGGATCGCACCATTTCTACAGTTAGGTCAGCATTTGCTATGTTAGCAGTCTCTAAATTACTGACTAGGGCGTCGTATTCACGAGGCAAACCGCTCAGCAACAGTTCGATTATTTCCTTGTCTTCAATTACTTTATCTATGTCCGCCAATTGATGAACGAGAGACATAATTGATTCCAAATAACGCGACATGCAGTTGAATTGATTATATTCAGTTTTATGCAATTGTCGAAGCAGAAGAACTCTACGATATAAACCTTTATTTTCAAAGACATTTTTTAGGTTAGTCCATGCTGTCTTCGCTGTGTCGGCGTTACAAACATGTTGAAGGCATGGTGGTGACACGCTTAAACCGATGCGGGCTAGAGCGCGGTTAACACGAGATGCGTCATTGTCTGTTCCATCTACGGCATCCCATAAGCCGTCGAGAATTAAAAGCATTTTCATTTGATACTTCCATGTGCAGTAGTTTTCAGCTCCACGCAATTTTTCTATAGCGTTGTTTGAATGACTTGTAGTTATAGTTGGCTGATTGTTAGTTTCACTAGCCATTTTGTAATGAGTACCTTAGCGTCTCAATCTCCCGATGCGATGCGACGACCACGCCACGTGTTCGATGTGGGCACGGCAACGACGGCGCGGCGCACGACAATCACGACGACGGAGAAGAAGTAGCACGGCGAGCAGCGTTGTTATGCCAGCGCCATTGTGCTCAACGAAGCGGCACTCTAAATTTAATGGTGTTGAAATAGGCTGGACAATTTATTCGACTGGGGCCACCATAACCTCTTGAAGACCAGTGCGGTCTGTTGCAGTGGAAATAAATTAAAATGAATTGACCATCCTTTTACTCATTTATTACTCACATTTTGGCACAGAAGTTTCACATATATAAAGTCAATGAAAATAGGATAAACCAGGAACAGCTTGGGAAAGCGCGTCCTGCCGGTAGGATTACCAAAGAGAAAGAGGAAGCGATACAAGCATAGACAATATATTACATACGTGCAACATAAACCTAACCATACACTATTTGGTATTGTAAGGGTGGTTATACAACATAAGATATTTCTACAAATAGTTGTTAATGTCTTCTGGTCCTAGTTCTGCTGGCGGGGACGAGACATTGCCGCCATGACATATTATTCCATCCACCTCAGCACCATACACTAGTTTATGCCTGTTTAAATGTGTTGCTAAGACTAATGAACATTCCTTACTTTCATCTACAGGAATATTCGGATTAGGTTCTGTATACGGGGTATCTGAAAACCAGTTGTGTTTAATAAATGCTACAATAAAGAAAAAAATAGATAACACTCTAAAATTCTATAAGACTTACCAGATAACATATACTGTTCAAATTTGAAGCCCCAAGATGAGAACTTTATTTCATCAGGGGTGATGTTGAGTCTCTTTTTAATCTTATCTTCTGTGGCTCTAGCACATAAATATATGTTCCCATTAAAGAGTAAGGCCACTAATTTCCATGGCTCTCTATTCTCATAAGGTGTACATGCTATGCATGTCAATAAGCCCCGGTAACAAAAGAAACGTGCTGTATCCATGTTACTTTGGTAAGGTAAGTTCAATCTCGCTTCATGTTCGAGGAGAAACCTGAGTAAACATGTCAATTTGACATCAATTCCATGGGGCTTGTGTCTAACTTTGTCCAGATGTAAATTAAGGTCAAAATTCACTTTGGTGTTGGAAATGTTTCTGGCAAACTTTATGTTCTGGAAATCAATGCAACCGATGATAACGGGTCGCCCAAAACTTGGGAAGGCGCCAAAATATTTTTCCACATTCACATGAAGTTCTGGCATCATTTTTTTTTTGTAATAGGTATATTTAACACAAATTACACAAATAGCACTTTTCTTTTCTTTTCATATTCTTACTTTTTTTTGGTTAGATTTAATAAATGAAAAAAATAAGCAAGGCAATTAAATGAACTTTATTAAACCATCTTTCTCTTTCTTTATGGCGGAAACACTAGCAAAGTAGAGGAGAAAATCCACGCGGAAAATTGATTGATATTGATTACCAAAAAAATTTTTTATCATTTCTTTTGGGTTAGACAAGAATCAAAGATCATACAGCCAACTCGTTCATTAGTCCAGTCAATAAAGGAAGTGTAGAGTGCGTGAGCAGAGGCCCATTTTACGAAGCCACAAGTTTAAAGCGGAAGTCTCTTTCTAACTCCTTTTGCTAGAAAGAGAGTTCCGCTTGTAATTTAGGTTTGTAAAACGGGCTACAGCAAGCAGGAGGGCTAGCACAAGTTGCCCGCGGGTCATTTCGCATTTTTGATAAAAAGACTTGTTCCGGGCAATAAAAAAATACACATTGCTTTCTTATTATTAATTCTTTAGGAGAACGTTAGGGTAAATGTTTCGTTATATTATAATGCGCCGCAATACAAAATGTTTTATATCTTACACATGATTTTAAAATTAATTAAACACGCCCTAAACGGCATTACCATATCAGAAAATATTGGAGGTATAGGTATTTGTATATATTTTTTGGAAAACCCACCGAACGGAATGCGTTTTCTTTTTAAATTAAGTAAATACATATTGCCTTGACCGGTATGAAAAACCACCATGCAATTAAATACATAACATCTAAGAGTAAAAATATTTTTAAAAAATGTCACGGAAATTCGTCAACACCATTGCGGTACCGTCAAAGTATTTTTGTTATTGTTCTACGCGACTTATTACCTGGACCGCCACGCTTACCCCACTCCTCAATCCCTACTACAAAGCGGAGTCGAGCGCACGTCAAGTTGTTAGTAATAAAAATACGTTATTTGGCCCTAAACAAAGTTTTAAATGTTGTTTGTCACAGTTTTGCGTCATTGCCATTAAACACAGTTAACAAGGTAAGATAATATTAGATTGTTTTGTACCATGTTGTGTGCTTATGTATATTGTGTACATTCTCAAAATGGCTGACGAATTTTCTGCTATAAACAGTCATTTTAGAGTTTTTTTGAAATTAATCCATTTTCGTCATCACCATTGCCATCATTGCCATTTTTTCCGTGTAAATGGTAATGATTTTACGTGACAGGTAATGACAAACTGGCACTTCTTTAGGATTTTCAAAGCGAAATAAACGAAAAAAAACCATCTTAACATCGTTTAATGATTAAATCTAATCGTTTTGGCTTATCGAAACTATTCTTATAATTCATTAACACTGAATAATCAACAAGGAACGAAATTATCACACTTAGTCACATTTTAAAACTTCAACATCGATTTTTTTTTATTTCTATAAATTTATATATGTATTTTAACGATTTAACAAAAGTTACAAACTTTTCATAGTTTTTTCTCCTTAATTTTTACGATTCATCATAGAAAGTTTTCAATTATTTTGAATGTCCCACTTCGCCAAGTTATCAATTAAAATTACCTCTCCGCGGTTTTTAAGCAAGTGGTATAAATTTATTAACTGTTCTCTGTCATTACCCTTTTTTATTATATCAACGCCGATACTCATGTTAAATTTTTGTGTATGAACTCCAGATGTAATTTCATTTCTTCATAATCTTCACACAACGCTCGACACTCTCCTCCTTGTTGTGTGGCAAATATCGTATTATAATTCTGTAGTATCTTTAAAAAATACTTAGAATCTATAAAATGTCGATTAAAGTTAATATGTAATTATGTAATATTGAAGCTTCATTTTCCTTTTATTACCCTGTGTAATCTATTCTTTTTTCAAGGCAGTAGTTGTCACGTAAATTGATATACTTTTAATAAACGGACATTGCATTAATTGCCTATTCAAATTAAAACAGCAAAGTGATATTTAAACCAACTTCAAAACTAATTACAGTTTTTTTTGCTTCAATTTGGTTCGAGTAACTTCATATAAAACAACAGAACGTCCTCTCGTGCGAAGGTTTCTGGACACACTGACCGGATTGAAGTGTAGGTAGGTAGTTGCAAAGTTTAGTTACCTAGTTTTGTTAGCTAGTGTTGTTATTACATTTGACTCGAGTATGTTTCGGTTTTTACCAGAAACAAAATAGACTAAATTAGACTAAAATATAATAAATTCGTAAACATATACAATGTATATTTGATTAGATGATGGATTGTAGAAAGTTTTTCCCCTCCTAGTTATTTTGGCCCTTAAATATTTTACAATGCTTGTCTAACAAATTTGTGAATCTTTGAATTGGCTCATATTACTCTGTACAACTATTATTTACACCAAAGTAAAACTCAAATCATTGGCTGTCTTATTTTGATAGATCATCACATATTATTACCACGATCCTTTATGGAAAACCAGGAATAGTTGTAAAATTAAATTTATTGACTTGCGGAAATAGAAAGCTGTCTATTTATTCTTTCTCCAGTTTGTCCTAATAATTCCTCTTTTTTTAGAAACGTACTTCTAACTATCATGAACAGAAAAAGAAAACCCAAAAAAATGAGCGCATAGAAAAATTAAAAGTAGCCAGATGCAACAAATATGCTGCAATAAAAGAAGATCCAGAACTGTACGAGTTAAAAAAAGAAAAATAAAAAAGAAGGTATCAAGAAAGGAAGAGGAAGAAACAAATTAAAAGTGTGCATGAGGACTCTCCTCGCGATCAACGGGGAAAATACAGAAACAAAAGCGCTACATGAACAATACACAAAAAGTTTTGCATGAGAAATTTATGAAAAAAATGAAGTGAAAGTTAGCTAGGTACACCTTTTTTCATTAAATACATTACATGAACATGAGTGTAAAAAATATTTCAATATGCGTCATTACCAGTTACTTGGTATCATTACCATTTATAAAATAGTCATTCCATACTACTAACGTCATTACCATTTCAATCAATTAACTTTGGAGACCAATAACTTTTAATTTAATGATTGGATAATGGTGCCTCCTGCAGGTTTTTAAAGCTTATTATTATATCTTTAAATTTCAGTCGCTAAACACGCAAAAACAAAATATTTTCAAAAAAAATAAAAAATATTAAGAAATAATCAAAAAGGCGAATCCACCCCCGCGTCTTGTTTGTCGCTCGGATCTTCCTTTCTATCTAGTCTGTAATGATAGAGACTCACTGAGCGACAAGCGAGAAAATACAACTTGTGCTACCCGTACAGAAAGTCACGACCAAGAAGCTTATATCACTACATAGTATAAAACAAAGTCGCTCGCTGCTGTCTGTCCCTATGTATGCTTAGATCTTAAAAACTACGCTACGGATTTTGATGCGGTTTTTTTTAATACACAGAGTGATTCAAGAGGAAGGTTTATATGTAAAATACTTTAACCCGGAGCGAAGCGAGGGCGGGTCGCTAGTTATAATAATATACTTCACTGGAGATTTCTCCTAGAACATTTTTGTGAAGACAAGTTTAATGCCCCTGATTAGGTTTTTTATCCCTCTCACTTGCCTCTCACACAATAACTGAAAATGCCAGGTTAAAAAAAAAAGTCCCAATCACGTCACGGATAGATGGATGAGCCCAAGCTTCTTGGATGAGCATAGCAAGATTTCACAAGGTTATACGTTCTTCTCAACTTCTTTTACTGATTTATCAAGAGTTTTGACAAATTATATAGGTACCCACTATTTTGATGTCAATAAAAATACCTATACGGAAGATCGGCCCTTCACGCTCTTATTTCCCTGATTGTTGGTAGCTACTACGATTTTTTTTATAAATAAAAAAAAAACATCGTTAAATTGTCAGTTTATATAATGTATTTACTATACAGTCCTAAATTGCAGAAGTGTGTGAAAACCAAATTGTAGCACTAGATTTTATAGGTCAGTCTATTTTTACGCTAATACTGGTATATAACCATATTCATACAAATTTAAATTAGGTAGGATTATAATGTAAAGTTAGTATTAATACATTTTCGCGTCGTGTGATTGTATATTAATGTTATACCTATTTTATTCTGTAAATTTCGTATCATATTTATCAAGTTAATACAATTTATAACATAATTATCTTACTTACTAAGATACGAGTAGGGTGACCATTATCACAGAACTATACCGAGATAGATGGAAAAAGCGTATTTACCTCGCGTGCCGAAACAACGATAACAAAATCGTCGTTGCTCGCCGCGATGCTCTGTCCGCTCTCGACCGTTTTACGCGTGTGACGATCAAGTGTAAAAAAAATAATGGACCCTTGCTCGATAATAAACTGTTCAAACACCACCAAAATACTCGAAGCTGTAAATCAAGATATTTCCTTTTATCGGTAACAACTCTTTACCCTAAAATATCTGTTTTTATTTATAAAACAACTAGCTTTCCGCCCGCGACTTCGTCTGCGGTGAGTCAGAATAAAATTGCCAGATAAAGTATATTCACTGCCCTTCTGATACAATTACGTCTTTTTGTAGTCGCTCGTTTAAAAATAAAACGTGTAGGTATTAAGACGATAGTTTCTGTTTATATGCATTGGTGCCATTTACTCATTTTTTTTAATAATGTTAGGTTTTTACGTAATAAATGTATCAATACCACTATTTGCATTTGTTTAAAGTTGTTGTTGTGTTTGTCACATTTAATGGATGTAAATAAAAGAGAGAAATGGAGAAGAAAGTAGGAAAGACTGGGCAAGAGCATATCGGAACATGCTCAGTGTAGGATTCCGACGTCGTTACCATGAACACAAAAAACTATCTCGAAAAATGAGAATTGAATTGAGAAAGAGTTATTTGTTGTTCTTGACTTGTGGCAGCCTGCGTAGTTCAGGTGTTCAACAACCTCTAAACAACTGCCATTCTATAATGCTCTATTACGACACTATAACTAAAGTATGTGAAGTTTTATTTTATATGTCCTTATAAACAACGTTTACAGCATTTTTGTCATTAGACAATACACACATGTTTTGTTTAGCGGTTACTCTTGAAAGAGCGACATATATATAATTGTACACAATATAGAACTTCCTAGATTATTCCAGAAAGTTATAGAACTTTCTAGATCATTCCAGCCATTTCCAGAACTTTCTAGAACATTCCAGATCGAATACATTTTAGAATTTTCTAGAACATTCTCTTTAATCAGAATCTAGGGATATATTTGAGAACTTTCCAGATAATTCTAGAAATTTTCTAGAACCATCCAGATCATTATAGATCAATGATAGTCTCACATTTTTGAAGTTAACTTTTTTCAACCCCCGTATTTTTCACACCCTTATAGTTATTGACTTGCAACCACCATAGTGCACAATGGGAGCCTTGTACCTATTGCCACATACAAACACTATGCGTCTGCGATATGTAGTTTTGGCTACAAAGTGAGATATAGGGACACACACCTCAATTTTTATATATATAAAGATTTATTTTGTTGCTCAGTATAAATTTCATATAAACTGTAGCAGGCGACTCTGTATATAATGCTACTTTTCCACTGCGGCTTTAATTTGACGCGCCAGACTAGGCATGCATTAAAAACCAGCAACGAAAATAAAACAAACCAGACTGTCGAGCACTTGTCGAGACGCGTCCAAGGTTGATTTCTCATAATTCTGTCAAAAGTAAGATAGTGTTGTACCCTGCGATTTTCAATGCCGATTTCTTAGACGATGAAAATCGTTGAAAACAGAAAAAGTGATAATTATTTTTTAAAGCTACTATTATGTAGCCGTGCGATGATATAGTAGTCAAAACGAAGATACCTTTACTGGCCCATCAAAGTACCGGCGAATAATCAGTTCAGCTTATACAGCAGCGTGCTATTCAGCAGCGTGCGTGCGTCTGTGCCTGCGTGCGTGTGGGTGTGCGTGTGTGCGAGTGTGTGCCCGTGTTGTGTCGCCTGCTAATGTTCATATGACATAATTTCATATGAACATTAGTAGGCGACAGTACTAAGTACTGAGCATCAAATAATTTTTTTTATAAATAATATCAGATATACATCGTGGTGAGCAATAACGTTTTCTAATCGTCGTTTCAGCACGCGATACACTCTTTCCTTCTATCTCAATATAGTTCTGTGTGTTGGCTCACTGACGCAATAGCGAAATATAGAAATATTATTGCGATCGATGACACGATTGGAAACGATTCTGTTTATGTTATGCACATCACTAAAACACTCGCGTGACGTCAAAATACCTACACAAAAAGTTTCACGCACTAAATACACTGGGAAACATCTTGGCCTGATTAAGCAAAATGTGGTGACAGAACTATCAAGAAGTCTTTTTAGAGTTATTGATATTTCTTTAGTTCTGCCTACTCCACTTTGGGAATGAAGGCGTGATGTTTTGTATGTATGTATGTAAAATACGTAATAGAAACAGCAATACGTGTTTGGTATTAAAATTTGCGTTTCAATTACTTGCTTAAAATTTAATTTGTATTTCGCATTTCAAATACCTGACGCAGAGACATTTGTAGATAGTATTTCAAATACTTTTAGCTTCAAAAAACATTTTAACATAAATACATTTAACCTTCATTTAGCGATCTTATTACTGGGTGGGTTCTGAAGAAAATAGCGCTCGATACCTTTCGTAAGTGCTTTGACGCGCGCCATATTAATTGTGTCCTGCTTTGCAGTTGGAGCATCGACCTTAATGTAAACTAAGTAGGTATGGGAGTACAATTATTCCCCATTATTGCAATGTTTAGTTTCTATAGAACCCTCAGTGCGCGAGTTTATTTTTAAGGTTCCGTACCACAAGGCTAAAAACGGGACCCTATTACTAAGATTCCACTATACGTCTGTCTGTCTGTCACCAGACATAATCTCGTGAGCCGTGATAGGTAGACATTAGGAATTTTCACAGATGATGTATTTCTGCTGCGGCTATAACAACAAATACTAAAAACAAAATAAAAAATATATTTAAGTGTTACACGTTTGTTGTACAACAAATTTTATACAACAAACGTGTCTATTTGCCGTTTTATTGCTAGATATTAATAACAGCAAGACGCTTTATAACTACCATCATAAATATAGTTAGTATTTTATATGATCAAACGAGCTTCGCAAGCGAAGTTCGATCAATATTATATGACTCGCTTCATTGGAAGATATAATTAAGTTTACATTATTGTAGTTTATTTAATCTACTGGCAACATTTTGCACGCTTATTTTAGAGAGATTTAAAAAAATAAGTATTTAAATTGACTAAAAACATTCTCAAACCCCACCATGTCGGGTAACCTCCTAGCATTCTGTCCTCATTATTTTTAGAGATGATTAGATGCAAAACTTTTGACTGGGTATACTGGGGGGGGTGGGAAATTATATCTTCCAATGAAGCGAGTCATATAATATTGATCGAACTTCGCTTGCGAAGCTCGTTTGATCATATATTAATATTTCCTCGCTTCATTGTTCGATATAATTAAGTTTACATTATTGTAGCTATTTAGAGACAAAGTTTTGCATATATTTTAGGAAACAAAATTAAATTATTTTAATTTGATTTAGTTTTTTAATTAGTAGCCTTTGATTCATACATGAACAATATATATCTACTTATCTTATAAATTATAATCTTAATCAGTCTGATAATCGCTTACAATTGTTCGAAATCAGTTATAAGTTGCATACTGCTCTTGCAAATATTCCCTCGTCTGTAATTTGACGGTTATAAAATTTAGCGAAAATTTGTGAGGTGGAGGTCCACCCTGCAGTCTTCCTAATAAGGCCGACATTGACCCCTGCCGAGGCGGCTGTGGATGTGGCAGCATGGCGCGTGCTGTGTGCGCTAAATGTTGCCACATCCACACCACTTTCTGCTAGAACCTGCTTTATCCACCTACTTATTGACTGTGCTGTTGCGTCCCTATGAGGACGCTTCACAGTTATTAAGAGGCGTTCAGAGTTCTGCGGTCGTTTGTCACTAGTTATTGCTAAATAGTCACGGAGGACTGTGGCCGCACAAATTTCAGGTCTCTCATCAAAATATGGAAGGAACAATATTGGTTGTTTTCTACCAGCAGTAGAAGTCTTAATTATATCGGATATAATAATTTTTATACCGTTAAAGCAAACGTGTACATTACAGGTTTTTATTAGTGATAATGTTTGGACACGGTGAGCAGTGCATAAAGCTAATAATATGACCAGCTTTTTAGTAATCTGCTCTAAAGAGATGGTCGTATTTGGGTACCATTTAGCAATATGATCTAGGACTAATTTTGGATCCCATGTGTGTGTATATTTTGGGAACGTAGGTCTCATTTTATATACACCCTTCAACAAGCGCTGAACGTGTTCATTTTTTCCAATGTTATTTCCGAGGAACAGGGATAATGCTGACCTGTGACTATTAATTGAACCGTAAGACGCTCCGTGGTGAAACTGTTCGGTTAAGAATTTTAAAACCAAATCAACCGAACTAACAAAAACGTCTTGACCGAGTTGTGAACAGAATGTCCACCACAATTTTAAAGATACATTATATTGCTGAATGGTATTTTTAGATAAAGATGCCAGCATCAATTCCCATGCGGTCGCAGGGATGCCGCGCCGCTCGTAAGCTAGCCGGAGAGCACCGCTGCACCCAGGGTAAGGTGCTTGTGAAACGGGCTCCTGGTCCTGTAATCAGAACAGACCAGGTGTTCTTCGGGGTTCATATATAATATGTCAGATTTTATTAACGATTTTAATAAAGGGAACCACGCTTGAGATGTCCAGATAGGAAAAACTAGAATTCCCGTAGCCTTATCATGAATTATCTTTTGTAAACATTTTAACATGACCGAGAATGGGGGAAAACTATAAAAGAAATAACTATCCCATTTTAATGTGAAAGCGTCTATAGCTTTCGCTTCGGGGTCTTTCTGCCATGATACGTAATTGCGACATTTGGCATTGGCGCGGGAAGCGAAGAGATCTATCTCTGGTTGTCCAAATTTACAAGTTATGCGCTGAAAAGCTTGGTTAGATAGCTCCCATTCTGTATCGGGATTCACTTTTCGTGATTCCCTGTCAGCTTCGATATTATCCCTCGTATTAATATACGATGCAAAAATCCAGATATTTCGTTCCTCGCACCACTGTCTGGAGAGTTCATTTAAATGCAGGAATTGGACGCCCCCCATGCGATTTACATAGCTGATAGCGGTCGTATTATCTATATGCAGAAGAATAGAGCAGTTGTGTTGGTCATATGCGAAATGTTTAAGTGCAAGAAATACAGCTAACAATTCCAATTGATTTATGTGGAATTCTCTTTCCTCTAATCTCCAGGCTCCATGTGCGCGAGCGTTATTTGCAAACGCTCCCCACCCAGTTAGGGATGCGTCCGAGAATATCTCAAGTGAATACGCAGGGGGTATAATCGAATGAAAACATGAGAATACATGCGTTTTCCACCATATTAGATCATTTAAAATTATGTCAGGTAATTTGATTTTTCTATCATAGTTCGGATCACGTTGCAAAGCCAGATATTTTTGTCTTTCCAATATTCTTGTATACAGCCACCCGTATTTAACCGCAGGGCAAGCAGCAATAAGCATTCCTATGAGCTGAGAAAGTTCTCTGACAGTACAAATGGGGAGAGACCAAAATTTGTCAACCAAACTCGCGATTTTTTCACGTTTTTCCCGGGGAAGGGATAACGTCATATCCACTGAATTGAAAATGAAACCTAAATATCGGCAAACTTGCTGGGGTGTTAACATACACTTTTGAAAGTTTATTACAAATCCTAAGCATTGTAATATATTAACTGTTTGTTGGACATTGTGTAAACATTCGTCATAATTGTCCCCAATGCAAAGAATGTCGTCTAGAAAAAATACTGACTTAAGACCTTGACTTCTTAGGTAAGTGATAACCTCTCTCATAATCTTTGTAAAGGTTCTCGGCGCTAGCGAAAGACCATATGGCAAAGCCGTAAACTCGTATGTTAGTAATTGTGAATGGTCATCTTCAAAATGGAAGCGCAAATATTTTCTGTAATTAGCCGCGATAGGAACTAATAAGTAAGCCTCTTTTAAATCAATCGTGGCCATAAAACCATGATTTGGAATGAGCTTAACAGCAGTTCGATGATCTTCCATTTTGAAGTGTTTCTTGGGAATAAATTTGTTTAATTTTTGTAAGTTTAAAATAAACCGTTTGGTTCCGTTTGGTTTTGGTGCTAAAAAAGTTCTAGAAATAAATTGGTCGTCACACTGAGTGCAAGGTGTTATTGCATGTAACTGCAGTAAATTTTGAATAGCTACATTCATGTCGTCTCTTTCTGTGGTTGACCAATTTATTTTAGGTACACAATTTTGAACAACTGCCGTTTCGAAAGGAATAGGAAATCCGTTTTTGATCCAGTCCAAAATAACAACATTTGAAGTTATTTTACACCAACAATTATAAAAATATTTTAATCTACCCGCATGTTGTACCTGATTCATTGTTGCGGAGTGGCACGGGGTTTCCCCTGGCCCGCTGGTCTGGACGACGGATTCGGAGCTGGTTTTCGGTCCGCCGCACCTCTCCTCTGGCCTCCACGCCCCCCCCTGTTCGACGGATAACGCGAGGGGCCTGACCAGTTTCCCTGAAACTGGTAATTACTGCGCGGAGTAGTTGAGGTCGAAGTTGACGGCGTAGTCAACGTATTTTTATTAACTGGTACGGATTTTCTGATCTGAAAACCCTGTTTTTCAATAGCTTTAGAGGCTTTTATCTTGTCTGGGAGTTTACTTCCGAACAGTAGCTCGTCCCTTTCAGTTTCTTGAATAATATTCAAGAAAGGTTTGGCTAGGCAAGGTGTTAATAATTTTGTGCGCACTTGTGTCTCGCAAAAGTGCAAGTCTGAAAATATGCGACAACTATCGCCCAATATCTTTATAGCTTTCACTATGTCGCCACTTGTTAACAATATTGTCATCGCTCGATTAATAGCTGTGACCCCAATACCTAATTGTTGTTGAGCTGTTTCCATCTTTTTATCACGATTTCGCGCCATTTCGGTAATTGCTGCAGAAATTTCCGCATTTAACTTAGGTGCTTGTAACAAAGTACAATTTTCCGGAACGGGATATTCTTTTAATATCTTGTCCTTTGAATCCCTTGTCAAACCCTTGCGGAGTAACGGTGGCCAGAGTGAAGCCAAATTATTGTGTATTTTCTCTCCGAATTTAGGTGTGTCATCTGTAACTTCCCCTAATGCGGAGAGAAGTTCCGGGTCCAAATCTGGCATTTCTATGTTATCCGGAACCGGATTGGAACTGGCAGGGTCAGGCGTTAGGGTGTTGTCCCCTGGTGGAGCAGGGTCCTCTGATGGAGCAGGGTCCACTGGTAGAGCAGGATCTACTGGTGGATCCTCTGGTACGCTCTCGTTGATAAAAGGGTTTGGGGTTTGCCACGAAATTGGGTTGTCTGGGACCATTTCGATCTCCGGTACTTCGATAAAGTCTTCGCTTTCTATGTAGAACAAAAGAAACCTTAATTTAAAAAACCCATATAAAAATAAAAATAAAAGTGGGTAGATTTACTCCAATGATATACGTTTTTCATAATTTTTACCTCACGGATAATAATTAGTTAACGCTTACATATCAACATGTATTCTTAATAGAATTAGGTACCATGTCTTACATGTAATTTGCCTTCGTGTTGACTCACGGCCAACCCCCAGGCTCACGTCTTGTACAAAGTACGTTTTATTTTCCACATCTTTTATACATTGATAAAGTTTTAGGAGAAAACATTACGCGTTAACGACTGTCTGTCGATAAGAATAACGTAATGAGAACCCTTATTTCAAAAATATAATAGTAGGTACTCACGAGATTCTTCGTCCGATGACGGTGAAGATATACCAATATACTTTCTCAACTTTCGTTGATAATGTTCAATCTTTTCTTGATTAGTGCGCTTACGTTTTGGCATTGTTGAAAAAAGGTTTTTTACTTGAATACTGTAACTACACAGAATAAAGTTTTTCGTTGGAGGGAATAGTGGACGCGTGCGTCTGTCGCCGTGCACGAAAAAATAATGAGGACAGAATGCTAGGAGGTTACCCGACATGGTGGGGTTTGAGAATGTTTTTAGTCAATTTAAATACACTTATTTTTTTAAATCTCTCTAAAATAAGCGTGCAAAATGTTGCCAGTAGATTAAATAAACTACAATAATGTAAACTTAATTATATCGAACAATGAAGCGAGGAAATATTAATTAACTTCGGAACTAATATTTACTATATAGTAGATGCAAGTGCGGTGATAATGGTCACCCTACCTAAGTAAGATAATTATGTTATAAATTGTATAAACTTGAGAAATGTGATACGAAATGTACAAAATAAAATAGGTATAACATTAATATACGAGGGTGGTATGATAAGTAGTGAGCCTACCCAAGTTTTTTTTTTTGTTTATTTTTTTTTGTTTTTATTTTTCTACGTAGTCCCCTTTCGAAAGTATGTACTTATCCCAACGCGTCTCCAACTTCTTTAAGCCCTCCAAAAAATACGTCTTCGGAAACTCTGCAAAATACTTCTCTGTGGTCTCTATGACCTTTTCATTTGACATGAAGCGTTTGCCTCCTAGCCAGGATTTCATGTTTGGGAACAAGAAGGTCTGTCGTCGTTGTGTTGGTGTGTGCACGTGCCCGGAGTTATCAGGTTTAAAAATTCTGGTTTCGGTTGCGTACCTATTTATAATAGTAATATTTATTTAGGTGAAGGTGTATTATATTAACTTTAAAACGTAGTTTTATAAAATAATAACATTTCGTTGGTAAAATGAGCGACAAAGATCCCCCCGACAAGGGTGGACCCGAGTCGGCCATTTTTCCTGAGGGTAGTTGTAATATAGCGAATGACTGTACCCTTTTTGTAGATTCTCAGATGGATTCCGATATAATTGAGTCTAATAAAAGAAAGCGCTTTTTAGTGCCTGAGAGTACTCCAGACTTGCCCAATATTAAAAAGATTAGGTCTCCAGGCGAGTCAATTCAAAATATGTATATTTGCCCTGGCTATGGCGCTGACGATCCACCTTTATTCTACGCAGCTTTGGACAATGGTCCCTTTGTGGTTCATGTCAGTAAAGTAGAAATGCAGCCTACGGCCGGACTTACGTTACAAGTATTAAGACTCGCGCAATTGTTACACAAAAATAACGTGAATAATATAGTTGAGGGCTCTATAAAGTCGCTCGGACGTAACAAAATCGCCTTGAGCTTTAAATCAGCTGAAGAGGCTAATAATTTTCATAAACTGGAGTTTTTAAATAAAAACAATTTGGTAGCCTCCATTCCTAGGTACCAAGTGTCTAGGATGGGAGTTATCAAAAATATCCCGTCAGATTGGTCTTTGGAGGAGTTGGTTGCTGGGATCCAGATTCCTGCTGGTTTTGGATACAATGGATGTAAAGTAATAAAAGCTCGTCGCCTTTTTCGGAAGGTTCGTAGGGAAGGCGAAGAGCCCGAATGGGTTCCTTCGTTTACGGTAGTCCTTACATTTCATTCACAGAACCTACCAGAAAAAATATATGTCTACAATTCATCAATTCCGGTTTCGACGTACGACCTCCCCACAATTCAATGCAGGAAATGCTGCAGATTTGGCCATATAGCTGCCAAATGCAGATCTCGTCCCTGTTGCTACCTCTGTGCTCAACCCCATACAGGCGACTCGTGTAATATTACGGATGACAAAATTAGTTGCGTTCTCTGTTTAGGTCTGCATAAGGCCACAGACGTGAAATGTCCTGAACACGCCAGGCAAAAATCGATTAAAATCGTGATGACGGACGAAAATATTGGGTACCTAGAGGCTTCCCAACGTTTTCGCCCCGTTAAAACGAGCTATGCAGAAGTATCACAAAAATTATTTTCACCTCCCCCTCCTCGTGTGGCTGCCCCTCTAGGTTCACCTCCTATTCCAAACTACGTTCAAGAATCCTCTTCGCAAAAATCATACAGAAAAACGGTCACATATGAACGGAAGTCTCATCGTCCTTTAGGTAAGTCGTATGACACTCAGGCTCATAAACGAATAATCGAAAATCCACAGCCTACCCTTCCTAATGGCAGTGCCTTAGGTAATAATTATACCCAGTCCACGCCGAATGATAATTTCCTGGAACACCTAACAGGTTTATTAGTGAACCTTATTCATAAATTTAGTGATAGCTTACCGAACAATGTCATTTCTCAACTGCAAAGTATTGTCCCCCTCATCCCAAACAATGGACCAGCATCTCCTTCAATGGAATGCGCAGAGTTTGAACAATAAAAAATCTGATCTTATATATCTTTTAAATCTATATAAACCAGTTGTTTTTGCCATCTCGGAGACATGGCTGAAACCGGGCTCCAATTTTCGGGTCCCGGGATACGCATGCTTCCGGGATGATAGAAGCGATGGATACGCTGGATGTGCCCTTCTTGTTAACAGATGCTTTGTGTACTCTTTAATACCCCTCCCTGTTCATAGTTCTGTTATTTAATATTATTGCTGCTAAAATATTAAATATCTCTTTTGTATCTGTGTACATTCCTCATCCAACTATAGATTTATTGGCTGAATTTAACTTAATTTTATCATCTATTCCTTCTCCCTTTGTAATTTTAGGAGATTTTAATTGTAAAAATACTTTATGGGGTTGTCACGTATCTGACTCAAATTCTCTTGCTTTATTAGATATCTTGGATGATTTTCATATATGTGTACTAAACGATGGTTCTGCTACAAGAAGGGTCTCGCCTCTGCAAAATACTAGCGCGTTAGACATCACTTTGGTTTCTGCGAGCTTGGTTACTTCTTTCTCTTGGAAAGTTCTAGGTGCTTCTTTCGGCAGTGATCATTTTCCGATTCTTTCCACTATTTTGAAATATTTTCCTACCCCTTCAATCTCTCCTCCCCTTTTAAAATATAAAGTGGCTCAGGCTGACTGGCCGGAATTCTCCTTTCAATTAGAGGTTAAAGTCAATTCCTTATGTAAAACTAACAATGACAATTTCCTTGAATTGTATTCTAAATTTATTGAAGCCCTCGGAATAGCAGCTGACGCTGCAATTCCGTTAAAGAATACGGCTCGTAGTAAAATCCCTTCCCCTCCGTGGTGGGATTCAGAATGTACAAATATTATTCGAGAACGGAATCTAGCAGAGAAAAGATACTGTAATAATTTAAATATGGAAAATTATATTTTATACCAGAAAACTTCGGCAAAATCAAAGAGATTGCTCTCAAAAAAAAAGGTTCAAGGATGGTTAAATTTCTGTAAATCTTTGTCGCCATGTTCCCCTTCTACGATGGTCTGGAAAAAAATTAAGGCTTTTCGCCGTAGCCTAACCAACTCTGATACATTATCGAATGATACAGATACTTGGCTAGAAGAGTTTATGGACAGATTATCTCCCCCTTCCGTTCCATCTGAAGATTTTTTCCCTCCTCCAAATTCATCATTCCCTCCTTCTATGGATAGAATGAATGACTTATTTTCATTTCCCGAGCTTTTGTGTGCATTAGATAACCTGAAGGACTCTGCCCCTGGAATTGACGGGATTCCATACTCGTTTGTGGTTAGATCTTCTCGTTCCACTAAAGTTTACTTTTTAGATATTATTAATCATATTTTTGTAAATGGCGTAGTGCCTACTTCTTGGAAAACCCAAATTGTTATCCCAATTTTAAAACCTGGAAAGGATCCGAATGATCCTTCATCGTATCGTCCGATCGCTTTATCCTCGGTTCTAGCGAAGATTATGGAACACCTGATTAAAAATCGACTTGAGTGGATTGTCGAAAATCGAAATATTTTAGCTAAGACGCAATTTGGGTTTCGCAGAGGAATGGGTACGATAGATAGTCTTAGTATTTTAACTTCCGATATTCGTATTGCATTTAGCAATAATGAAAATGTGGTTGGTGTTTTTTTAGACATTGCTTCTGCTTATGATAGCGTCAGCCTCACAATACTCAGGCAGAAAATGCTCCAGCTGAGTATTCCGTCGAGGCTGATCAATATCATTTGCAGCTTGTTTATGGCGAGATTCATTCGTGTTCGAATCAATGGCTCTTTGCTTCCTCCTAGATCTGTGTGGAAGGGCTTACCTCAAGGGTCAGTCCTAAGCCCAATTCTATATAGTTTGTATACATTTGATCTAGAATCATCGGTTGATTGTTTTTGTAATATCTTGCAATACGCGGATGATATAGTACTGTACAGTATCACTCCTTCATTTGCAAACTGTGTTACCAGATTAAATTCTGCCCTATTTTATTTGAAGGATTGGCTGGAGAATCATGGACTCACATTATCGATTCCTAAATGTAATGCAGTGGTTTTTTCACGAAAAATAAATATTCCTGCAATAAATCTTTCAGTTGATGGTCAACAAATTACCATTCTAAATAATGTTAAATTCCTTGGAGTATTTCTTGACTCTAAACTAACGGGAGTTCATCATTTGAATTATATTGTTAATAAATGTGAGAAGAGTATTAATGTGATGAGATCATTGTCTGGTGTGCGATGGGGTGCTCACCCGTATAGCCAGAAAATTCTTTACAATGCAATAGTGCGTAGTCATTTCGACTATGGATGTTTCATTTTAGAGCCTTGTAGTAAGCTAGCTCTTGCAAAACTTGACAAAATTCAAGCAAGATGTTTACGAATTATAACTGGTGCTATGAGATCCTCTCCAATAAATGCCCTACAAGTAGAATGTCTGGAACCCCCATTATTTCTTCGTAGACAGTACCTAGCCGATAGGTTTTTCCTTAATGTCCTACAGTACAATTTTCATCCGCTGTTGTTAAAATGTCAGACATTAAATGATTTAACTGCGACTTCTCGGTACTGGACAAAAAAAGATCTCCCTCTACTTATTAAATCTTTCAAAAAGTTTGCTTCTATCCCTTCTTTCCAGTTTAGTAAAAATCTCATTTTTTGTTTTAATTATGATACCTTAATTTTTCAACCATCTGTAACTCTAGATCTAGGTATTAACAAAAAAACATTAAATGCTAACAGTGAATTTAATCAGCTTATGAATAAAAAATGGCCAGGATGGCTAAGTATTTTTACAGACGCTTCCAAAATATCTCTTAAAGATAATGTTGGTTGTGCTGTATGGATTCCCAAATATAAAATTATTTTAAACTATAAATGCCCTAATCAATATTCAACATTTACCGGTGAGGCTGTAGCTATATATGAAGCCATATCATATGTTAAGTCCCACAATCTTAGTAAATCTATTATATTAACAGATTCTTTGAGTTGTTTGCAGGATTTGATGGGATTTCCTTTCCATTCTAGAGATAATTTTTACTTAACTCTGATGATTAAAGACAAACTTAGAGAGTGTCATCTTGCCAACATTGAGGTGGTTTTAGCTTGGATCCCTAGCCATAACGGTATTGTGGGTAACGAGACAGCCGATTTTTGCGCAAAGGAAGCCATTGAACTTGGATCTAATACTTGGATTAAATGTTTCACTCGCGATTTAAGGGCTTCCATAAAACCCCAACTAGAGGCCAATTGGAACAATTTATGGCAATTATCCCGTCAGAACAAAGGCAAGCATTACGGAGACCTGCAGCCTGCTCTTCCAACTAAACCATGGTTTTTCATAAACAGGGACTTCTCAAAATTAAATACTTCCACCATTATACGTTTGCGTCTAGGTCACTTTTGCTCTCCTGTTTTTCTAGCAAAATTGAGAATAAGGGACAGCTCGATTTGTGAATGTGGTTTGGCCGAAGGAACATTGGAACATTTATTTTTGGATTGTCCTAAAATATCTGTTCCTTTATATAGTCTACTTCCCCATTGTATTAGCCGTCCAATCAATGTTCAGTTTCTATTAACTTTAGTATTTACTCCATATTGTAAGATTTTAAATAACTTCCTGTCCAAAAATAATATTAAACTTTAACAAAATATTTATTTAGCAAAATATTTAAGTAACTATATTTATTATATTCTTGCTGGTATCCCACCGAACACCGTCAACGCACCGAACACGACAAAACGTCAAATGGCAGTGCACTATCCAACCTCGACATTGGCAGAATCATCAAAACATTGATGGAGCCATATTCTCCCAAAAATTGAATTGAATTGGGAACAAGAAGAAATCGCACGGGGCTAAATCTGGCGAATAAGGAGCGTGTGGCAGTATTTTGTAGCCCAATTGATCCAGTTTGGCCTTGACGATGTGAGATGAATGGGCCGGAGCATTATCCTGGTGAAATAACACTTTTTTGCGGGGTAAACGGGGCCGTTTTTTCTTTAATTCTTCATCAAATCGAGACAATAAATCAGAGTAATATTGCCCCGTGATCGTTTTTCCCTTCGCTAAATAGTCAATGTGGATAACTCCTTGGGAATCCCAAAAAGCGGTCGCCATAACCTTCCCGGCTGACGGAACCGTTTTTGCTTTTTTGGGGGCATTTTTGCCGGGGCAGGTCCATTGCTTGGACTGTTGGACTGTTGTTTTGTTTCGGAAGTATAGTGGTGGATCCACGTTTTGTCCACGGTAACATAACGCATAAAAAAGTCTTTCGGAATATGTTTTAATAGTGCCAAACACTCTTTGGAAGTGGCTACACGAATCTGCTTATTTTCTTCTGTTAGCAAACGCGGTACCCATCGGGCCGATAACTTCCTCATTCCCAAATGTTTATGAACGATATTTTGTACACGCTCCAGTGACAAGCTACATACCTCAGCTACCTCCCTCAACTTCAATCTACGATCGTTCATCAACATATCACCGACTTTGTTGATATTTTCCTCCGTGGTAACCTCATTTGGACGTCCTGGGCGGGCCTCATCAAACACAGATATTCTTCCATTTCTGAACTCGTTATACCACCGCTTTACTGTGGCAATAGAAGGTGAAGCATCGCCATATACGGTATCTAACTCAGTTTTAATATCATCACGCGTTTTCCCCTTCAAAAACAAAAAGCGAATCACTGATCGATATTGTTATTTTTCCATTTTACACAAACAATGCCACTCAAGTTCAAGTTCAAGTTCAATTTTATATTATATGGCTACTGTCCAGTGGGACAATTCTGCCAGTGTCAAGGTTGGAAGTTACAAGTGATCGGTGAATTTTTTTTTTTCCAAAAGAAGATGCAGATTCATCAGTTGGGGGATCTAAAAATAAATAGATTATTTAAAATAACTACAACTACAAATACTAAATCTAAAATGGCAATTTACAACTTAATATTAAAGTCATTAATATACTTAGCTAAAATATATACAAATGAAGTATTTACAAAAGTGAGGACATAACTAAGGTTAGCTGGGCGAGAGATGAAATCAGGGAGAAAGTTGTACAAAGAGACTGGAGCAATGGAACAGTTAAAAAATATATGATCCGGAGTTCCCTCCTCGAGACCGCACTCACAAAGAGAATGATCCCGTACATGTATCTTCGCCAGAAAAGAGGGCGAACAAATGTGACCAAGACGCAATCGAATTATGGTGGAGGTAGCAGATTTACTAGCTTTATTGAATTTAAAAAACCAAGGTTTTACAGGGAGATTAGGTTGAATGCCACCAAAATGTTTACCCTTGGAAAGACGAGAATAATTCCATAAATCAGTCCAGTGATCAAACAGATGGGTCCTTGCAGTTGCACGCAAGTCTTGACTATAACATTCCGAGTGGGAGGAGCAACCAATCTCAATGGCTTGCTTCGCGAAAAAATCAACGCGCTCATTACCTGCAATGCCTGCATGACCAGGGATCCAGGCCAAAACCACATCAATGCCCAGAGAATGACAGCGATGAAGAACCTCTCTAGACTTAAGGTTAGAAGATTATCTTTAGAACGCAGAGGAGCTTTATCTAAATCCTGGAGACAACTCAAAGAGTCGGAAAAAACTATTGATTTGGAAATTTTATGAGATTCTATGTAAGAGACAGCTTCGAAAATTGCAATCGCTTCACCAGAGTAAACTGAAGATAAAGGAGGAGATTTAAAGCTTAAAACAACATTATAATGAGGGATCCAGACAGCTGAACCCACACTACCATCTGAAGAGAGTTTAGAAGCATCCGTGAAAACAGGAATCCAACCATTCCATTTTTCAGACAATATCTTGTTAAAAACCCTATTGGCCTCAATATCATTCTTTCTAACGCCAAAAGAAAAAACTATATTAGGACGAAACATCAGCGAAGCAAAACTGAAACTGAAAAGGGGATTCCCAACAGATTGGACAATTGGGGGACCGTTACAGAATTTATGAAAGCTTTTAATTAGACAAGGAGACTCTTTGTGAGACCAGTACTTAGAAGAGGGCATGAGAACAGAAAGACAATTAAGACGACATAATAATGGATGATTGGAGGACTGCACGGCTCTGAAGAAAAAACGATCAGAAAGAAATTGCCTGCGAAGACTTAAAGGGGGCTCCAAGCATTCTACTTGAAGAGCATTGATAGGAGATGACTTCATTGCACCAGAAATTATGCGCAAGCACCTAGACTGAATCCTGTCTAAGGATGCCAAAGCAAGTTTGCTACAGGGCTCCAGCAAAAATGAGCCATAGTCAAAGTGACTACGAACAATGGCATTATACAAAAGTTTTTGGCAATAGGGATGAGCACCCCACCAAGCACCGGATAAAGCTCTCAAAACATTTATGCTTTTCTCACATTTAACCTTAATGTGATTCAAGTGAGGGATCCCAGTCAAATGATGATCTAAAATTAAACCTAGAAATTTTACAGAATTAGACACAGGAAGCAGTACCCCCTCAAGAAAAATGTGGATATCAGGGACCAGCCTTTTCCTAGTAAAAACCACAACAGAACTCTTAGAGGCAGACAAAGATAAGCCATGATCTAAGAGCCATACGTTTAAGTATCCTAGAGCAGAATTAAGAGATTGGGAACACTTAGAAATGGAGCTGGAGGCAAAATAAAGGGCAATATCATCTGCATATTGTAAAATATTACAAAAACAGTCAACTGATTTACTAAGGTCAGCGGTATAAAGACTGTATAAAATTGGACTTAAAACAGAACCCTGAGGAAGACCCTTCCAAATGGTTCTAGGAGGCAACAAAGAACCCTGAAAACGAACAGAGATAGAACGAGCCATGAAAAGATTGCATATGACATGAACCATCTTCGCCGGCAAACTCAATTGAAGCATTTTTTGCCTGAGAAGCGGAAGCTGCACATTATCGTATGCAGAAGTTATATCTAAAAAGACACCAACAAGGTTTATGACCTTTGGAGAAAGCCAACCGAATATCAGACGTAAGAATACCTAAACTATCCATAGTACCCATGCCTCTACGGAAACCAAATTGAGATTTGGAAAGGATTCCTCGACTTTCTAAAATCCATTCGAGCCTATTCTTAATTAAATGCTCTAGGATCTTTGAGAGAACAGATGAAAGAGCTATTGGTCTGTAACTTGAGGGGTCACTGGGATCTTTTCCAGGTTTAACAATAGGAACAATTATTTGTGTCTTCCAAGAGTCAGGGAGACAACCAGAATTATAAATATGATTTAACAGGGAAAGGAAGAAAAGTTTAGAAGAGTCGGAACACCGTCTGATGAAGGAATAAGGAATTCCGTCTATTCCCGGAGAAGAATCGTGAAGATGATCCAACACAGAAGAAAGTTCCCGAAAAGAAAAAGGATCATCCATAGTGTCAGAAGAAAAAGGAGAAGAAGATGGAGGATAGCAATCTTCCGGCGGAACAAAAGCAGGCGCTAATTTATCTAAAAAGCCCTCCAACCAGCTAGACGGATCATTAGACAGTGGATTAGAATCAGCTAAGGATCCACGAAATCTTTTAAAATTCTTCCATACTAAGGAAGAGGGGGTACGAGGAGACAAATTCTCGCAAAAACGGGACCAACCAAGGCGTTTTTTAGAAGCTAAAAAACGCTTACACCGAGCATTAGAAGCCTGGAACTCCAAATACTTTTCCAAATTAGATAAATCCCCAGCAAAAGCTTCCTCAGCCCCATTTCTATTTTTAATAGCTAAAGTACAATCAGAATCCCACCATGGAGGAGAGGCAGCCCTGCGAAGGGAAGAGTTTTTAATAGGAACACTAGAGTTAGCAGCCATAACTAAAATTGAAACAAATTTAAAGTACAATTCAAGAAAGTTATCAAAAGAAACGGGAGGAAGGAGTACTACTTCATTAGACAATGCCACTCGTTATGTTTAAAAAACTATAAGTCATGAAGTAATTGACGGAATCATTTGAAACTGACAATTTTCCCGCGTCCAAGATGGCGGATGTAGGCAAAGACATTTTTAATATTCAGCCAAACCGCGTAGCTTCAAGGTTCATTACTTATCATACCACCCTCGTATTGCCACATGACGGTAAAATGTATTAATACTAACGTTATATTGTTATAACCCTAACGTTAAAATGTATAAATATGGTTATATACGGGTATTAGCGTAAAAATAGACTTACCTCTGAAATCTAGTGCTACAATTTGGTTTTCACACACTTCTGGGCCTCTATTCAGGTGCGATAAAACGATATCGTGTTTGACACGTTTAGAATCGTTTATGTCTCAGTCGCCATTGTTGTAAATGACAAGAGTTATCAAAACGTTGACAATACGGAAACAGGTCAAAAACGATATGGTTATTACCTTGTAGAATTCCAGCCCTGCAATTCAGTTATATACAATGTATTATATAAATTGAGAATTTAACAATGATACACATATATTTATTTAAAAATTCGAAGTGGTAGATTTTTTTTGACATACCGGCTTTAGTGTCAAGTTGATTATTCGGAAATGGTTTCTATTATATTAAAATGGCAGCGCAGACCCGATCTTTCGTTTAGGTCTTTTTATTGACTTCAAAATAATGGGTACCTATATAATTTGTCAAAACTCTCATAAATCAGTAAACCAAGAATATAAATTGAAAATAACGTTGAATCTTGTGAAATTATGCTACGCTAATCCTAATCCTCATTAAGCCTGAGGCAAGTGAGAGAGATAAAAAACATAAGCATTCACAAAATGTTCTGGGTGCAATCTCCAGTGTAGTATATAAGCTTCTTGGTTCTTTCTTATTCTATTGCCTAACCTGTGGGCTTTACTATGGGTTTAAAATAACTGTCATTGATAACTTTTTTTATTTTACTTTTTATATACCGTGTAGTGTGTAGTGCAGTATATTTAATACTTATTTAGTGTGCGATAAGTTCATGTAATAGGTCCTGAAAGTAATTTAGTATAAGTCTTAGTGCATTTGTAAGATGAGAAATGAAGCATGTGATGTGGGAAATCAAGAGAACATTGCTGTTATGGACAAGCCGTTTCATAAATGTAGACTGTGCCTAAAGCTGGGTGATTTCTGTTCAATTTTCGAGCAAGATGATTCAATCAAATTGTCTGAAATGGTCATGTCCTTTGCTAAAATTCAAGTAAGAGTTAAGTTTTTCACTTAGTCTAATTACTAGATCCCATAGTTATAAACTATTATGTCTGGAAGGTCTATTCCCATACGAAACGGACCCAGCGTCTTAGTTGACCATGTTAAACTGTATAATACAAAACTCATGTAGTTTTGGAGCTCGGTAGTAGAAACAGCAAGTCTCTTACTTTATCCTAAACTACTAACAAGTAGTTAGTCTGCTAATATACGTATATTTAAAGCACTGAGGCAGACATTCATCTGACGACGCGGTTAGTTGGCAGTGATCTGGCCTAAAAAGCTGGCAATTCGTGGTTTGATATTGTCAAGAACTTGTTTTCTTTTGTGTTTTTTGCATTATTTTTTAAATGAACCATTTTATTTGCCATTTGTTGGACCATATCATGAATACACTTATGTTTTGCAGATATTTGAAGGGGATGGCCTCTCAGACAGAGTTTGTTCGACTTGCATTGAGAATTTAAGCACAGCATATTTATTTAAGCTTCAATGTGAAAAAATCAATGAGATGCTCCTGAAGGCACCAGGTACCATTAATAATGATATTTACTTTCATGTGTCTTGTACATAATAGCTATCTCTAGGCTAGGAGTATCTGTAACTTTGCGTTTTTTTGTCCTGTGTTGTGTTGCAGTGTGTATTTGTCAAATAAGTGTTATGAGTTTGAGTGTAAGGTCAAATTTTAAATGTTACTCAGAAAGTAATTTCATTTATTTATTATATTATTCAAGTTAAGTTTGAAATAATTAAAATGTATGTATGTATGTAAACTCTTTATTGCACAAACAGAAAATAACAAAGTAAAAACAAAACAGAAACATAGAAAGGTATGCACAAAGGCAAACATATTGCTTTAGGGGATCTTTAATATAACCAAAAATATATTGATATTTTTTGTTTTTATTAAATTGTAACCAATCACATGTAAAATATAATTCTCATAATTGGTTGTGCTTATAAAAATGTGTTGTGTTGTATCCTAATTGTAAACTGATATCCTCCTGACGCCTGGCATCCTTTACAAAGTGATTATGGTCTAAAGACCGGAGTTTTTAAAGTTTGTTTATCCACTACAGCTGGATGACCTTTACATAGTATAACTTCTCGAGTTTTCGTTTTGATTGGTTGCAGCCAATAAATTTAACAAATGGTGATAGTTTATTCTTAAGGTTTGACAGAAATTTTGTACCTAGTGGCCACCATTGATGCGACGCGTGCTCTGGAAGTCACAACATTGGCGGCATGTGGCCGACAGTAAGTAAAACTCACAAAATTTATTGTTAAGTTCACTTGTTTAGATTTAAAACTTTTGTGGGATTGTAATAAGAATATTCAGTTTCAAATAATGTGTTTTTATGCAGATAGAATTAGTAATTAAGTAAATAATCTGTTGTAAATATATTAAACCTATAGAAAGGTACTTTGGTCCTGATTCCATGCAAAATATTAAGAAGCTCAATTTTAACTGCTGTAGTGACTAGTGCCCTCATTAAGTGGGCGTCTCCCTTGCATGCTCAGGCATAAATCCAAGTCAAGTTTTTGTGCACCATTAATACCATAATATTTTAAAGAGACTAGAACTTGATGTAGGTTTTTAACCTACTATATCAGTTTACATTTAGGATACAACTCAACACATTTATAAGCACAACCCATTAAGTATGTGAAATATATTTAACAAGTGATTTGTTACAATTAATACAAATAAAAAATATCAATACATTGTTGGTTGTATTAAAGATAAGTTATAAGTTTGCCTTTGTTGATACTTTTTCTCTACCATAATGATTGTCTTAGAAAAAATTTAACATGTTTATTTTGTTTATTTTTATGCACTGGCCTGCACCTAGAAACATTAAACAAGTTAAATTGTAATTTTGAACAACTGTGAAGTAGCAGCCATGGTGTTTTTGTTCTACTGATAGCGGATTCTGCTGCTGGTGACACCAATTATCATGGAGTGCAAAATAAAAATGTTACCTTTTGTCAAAAAAATTGTTTATAATAGTAATTGTAAAGAAAACCTAAGAGTATCAATATCAACATCATATTTTTTTCTACCAATGCCTAAGAACCTCCAATAACGTGGTCTAGTAATAAATAATTTGATTGCTAACCCTAACACAAAACTGTAATAAACCACGACGTATCCTGTACTTTACATTATTATCAAAGGAAAACATTACATTTTTATTAAAACTAACTGAATGCACAGTAGAAGGCAGGCACTATGCTCCTAAATACGGAATGTGATGCTCTTTGTAATGAATGGGTAATCAGGCGGCTAACTGCAATCCCAGCATTCTGTACTAGAGATGTAACGGATAGTGATTTAGCCGGATACCGGGTACCGAATATGCGGCCGGCTCACAAGTCGGATGGCCGGATATCCGGCAGGACTTATAAATAAATATCACGGGACAATGTCACACAGATTGACCTAGTCCCTAACGGGCAGAATCAGAATCAAGAGAAAAACGCGATTTCTAATGAACTTGACTATCGGTCGTACTTCCGACCCTTACCTTTGGTGGTCAGGCAATTCGACACAATATCCAAAGTTGACAAAGTTTGCAAAAATATACTTGGCAACTCCATGCAGCAGTGTTTACAGTTACAGGTTACTTTCTGTAGCCGGTCTTGTATATGTAAACAAGCGCAATCGACTTTTACCCATAAAACGCAGAGAAAATTATGTTAATGCATCATAACTTACCGCTAGTTAACTTTGAATTTTAAAAAATATTGGATTTTCTTTCACTCGTCTTGTTGTTTTACTATCCGGCATCCGGCCGGAAAGTAAAATATGGCCGGATAGGGCAGATACCGAATAGTTACCAGATATCCGTTTCGTCTCTATTCTCTACTCTATTGGTAACCACATTTAATATAAAATGCTTGTACTATTTCTCTGCAGTTAATCACCTTCATTATTATTATTATGGCAGTACTGTAAATAACATTAACTGTCTACTTTATTCATATAAAATTGAACTGATGTGTACATAATTATATTTTCTTGTTCACAGAAACCAATATAAATCAACCAGCTATTTTTGAATACAATGATTTCCTCAATAAAGAGTTTCATATGCATGCAAAGTCAGTGGAGGGTGAAAATGTTAAAAACATTATCAAGGAAGGTCATGTGAGCAGCAGCAGCCTTGAAGTTAGTGATGAAACTGACAGTGATGTTGATTCTGTAATATGTGTATATTGTAATCAGTCCCATAGTAACCTGGGTGTGCATACTTGTCAAGTAATTTGCAGCATTGAACACAATGAACTCCAGCGCTCAAGCAGTAGTGAGACTCTAGTAGCTACTGATGCCACTACGTCTGATATCGCCCGACTGATTACAACCACACCGGAAAAACTGCAACATTTAGAAGTCTCATGTGTGCTGTGTGATGAAACATTTGATCAGTATCCTGCATATGTTTTGCACTTTAACAATTGCACACTGAATGTCAAACTACATCATATTGTTTGCCCCTTATGTCATGAAATCCATACTCAGAAATTGACATATCTAGAGCACCTACGGGTCGGCCATTTCAAATACGAACTAGCTATAACAGACTCTGATGTTGATACTGTGGATAGAGTGGCTCCAATGTTTGAAAAAACAAGAAAACCAACAAAAGTGCGTCGCCAAATAGGTTGGTCCATTGAAGATATTTACCAAGAAATAGATTGCAAAAAGATTGAGAAAAATCAGACACCTAACTCAAGTCCTTTAAAATCGTTTAATGTGTGAGTCTGGACTCCAGTTCTTGGCATGGTTGGGATATAAAGCTTCTTGACTAACACTTGTGAAGGTTCAAGCTTGTATGTTTTTTTTGGTATGATTTTATCTATTACGTAGGTAAACGTATTGTCAATCACCTCATAAATAATATTTGTTTCTAAAATAAATGAATCGCCAAATAATATCAAAACGCTGACCTCAAAGAATTACTTGGAAGTGATATCAACCATTGTGTTGTTTCTAGAATAATAGAAATGTCGCCAAAATTTAATCACAAAACGTTATAAAAATGTTTACCTAAAAATAATTTATAATTATTATTGCTGGAAAATAATATAAATTCTCATATACCGACATTACCGACGAGAGACCTTATATTCAGGCTATAGAGAAAGTGAACGAACTATTATTTAACATACTGTTACGTACGTGGGGGTAGGTAACTGATAGTAATGCACAAACAAACCGATATTTAATAGCTAGACTTTACTAACACACTCACTTAACTGTTAAAAACAATTATCGCACCATAAACTTGGAATACTTAGATGATCGCTCGTTTAGCTCCTATTCGCACTGTTCGCTCTCCAAGTAAAGAATGAATAAACCCCGCGGGCGCTTCGCCTTTTATACTATCCCCAAATGGGCCAAATTGCCTTCTGGAATGACCGATGAACTCTGACCCGCCGGGGACGGTCTAGAGAGTTCGATACCGGAAGGTTCTACTCATTGAAAGAAAATTAAAGACTTATTCACAACACAGAAGACACAAAAATAGATATAATTAAAAGAAAACAATGTCAGCACGGAGGGTGTGTCCTCGCGGTAGTGAATCGGACATTGAGTCAGCATTATACTGAGGTGTCAGACACCTACAGCGCTGATTTTCAGCCTTATATTACAATAGCGATGGCCTTGGCCTTGAACTTCATTGACCCCGTTTATAATAGCAACGGCCTAAGCTCGAAATCTCATCATCATTTCGGTCATTTTTTTCAACTAAACCTTACCAACTGTACCTACCTATACTGTAATTCTATGGAACTTGCTAACTATGTAAACAAACAATATATTGAAATTGACATCTAATGTCAATTTTAGTATGGCGGCTTGTTTACATAGTTAGCAAGTTCCATAGAATGACACTTTACATGATGATGTTGACTCCCATTCATACTTCTACCCATTTCACCCTCTTACGAATATGTAGTTTTATTCAAAAGAAACAAAAAATGAGTTAATTTGTAAACAGTAGCCTAAATACCAACTTTTCTAGTTTTTAACAACACGACACACGCCTATGCAAACTTCTACCCCCACGCCCTTACAAAATCGCCAAAAGTAATAATTTTTATTTATATAAGAGTAATTATGAAAATGGCTCAACTCTCACACAAAATTCTACCCCCCCTTTTACCCCGTGTGGGGAAGCCTTTCCAAAATCGCTGAAAGTTATATTTTTTATTTGTAATATTTTCACATTTCTATCTTAAAAATGCATGACTTCCATGTAAACTTCCGACACCCATTTCAGGGGCTTGGGGTGGAATTTTGAAGAACCCGTTCTTAGTAAAAATTCATGTCTCTAAGACAAGCGGTTTTAGCTGTGCGTTGATATATCAATCCGTCAGTCAGTCAGGACTGAAATTTATGTGTACATTTTATGGAGGTACGAGGCAGTACACGTATGTAGGTACGTGACTATGTCAGCATCCTGGGGTGGCTCTATATATTTTGTTTCTTTTACTATTGATGGTTCTTGTTCAATATTTATTTTCGCAGCTTATTCTTTTGGGTGTCATGGGTACTTGTAAATTCTTGTTGGCGTTTACTATTTTGTTAGCTACTATAAAATTAACCTTTAATTCCCTTGTAAGTAAGTTTTAACATTTGCATGCCTGTGTGTGCTTAAAAAATATTGATTCAAGTTATTTGAGAAAGTGCCTTTCTTTAGAAAGGCACTTGCTTTATATTTTTATTTTCATCTTTTAAGATGAAAATAAAAATGAAATGGGTATTTTAGTTTTCGGAAAACCATGATGACATTTGTTTTTTTTTAATTCAGGACATTTAGCAACCAGAGCACGCCAAAAAAAGTTAGCTTCCGCAAATTCTTCGAGACAAGTAAGGCGAAAACTTCGAACTATCTTCCGTTCCGGAAATATATCCAGAGTTATAGACTGAAGAAAAAGGTCAACAGTTACAGTCCAATCAGGGACAAGCTGCAGGTCACAAGTACGATCAAGAAGTGCTGGCATAATGAAGTTAATTCTGGTAAATAAACAGTAACAAAACAAAAGTTTTATTCACTGTAATTTGTTTTAATACTTAATAATTGAATATATACCTAATGTTGCCTATTATTGTTCTTTTGTCAAAAAAATAATAATATACGTTAAACCTAACATCATTCATTCATTACTGCTCAACTTATTACTATCAATAATTGAAATTAATGTTATACCTTGTTTATATTTTAGATACTGACTATAATTCCCCTAGTGGAACATCTGAAGAATCATGGAAATTGAAGCAAAATTTAATTTGCACTTGCAATAAGAATGTATTTATGCTGTCGGAATTTGTAAATGTAAGTAATGTGAATGCCACTTGCAATAATAGAAGGCGCGGCATTATTTGCTCGCGACTTTATTACGTCTTAACACAAATAACGCCATACAAGCAATACATGTTTTGGAAATTTGCAGTAGAAAAATTAGAATCATGAAATTAAATGTTTTAAAAACCAATAAACCGCTTTCAAAAACACAAAAAATAACTTCTTTTCAAACGGTTATACGTCAGTCAAACTGAAGTAGGCGTCCCAAATATTTTTTTACCATAACTTCTTTTCGAATGGTAATAGATCAGTCTAACTCCCACTTTTCAATGAATAAGAACTACAGTATTTTTCGCGCTCGCCGCAAGCAACGCCGCAGTAAAGACAAAGTGCATAGTCGCTCAACTATCTCAATCGAGATATCGATGAAATAGGTACTACTGAGGAGTTTCGGTGGCCATCAGTGGTCTTCATTATCAGTTTCACTTCACCAAATGATAATTTCTGTATGCCTAGAAGATTTGAAGAGTTATCTCAATTCCTCATGGATCCTCTCATCAGATACCAACTTGGTGGTAATAGGACCGCCTCGGGCGTACACCCTAACAAAAATAATAATAATTTTTAAATTGATCCACAATTGACGGAGTAATCGCGTAACAAATCTCGAGAATTTCAAAGTAAAAAAGGGAAAAACAGTAAAGTAAAAATGTTTTATTGCCATATATGAAAAGTGGACAAAAGAACAAGGTTTGTGCGTGCGTGTGTGTGTGCGTGTGTGTGTGCGTGTGTGTGTGCGTGCGTGTGTGCGTGCGTGCGTGCGTGCGTGCGTGCGTGCGTGCGTATGTATGTGCGTGTGAGTGTGTGTGCATGCGTGCGTTATAGGAGCAGCCCTACGAGCCTAACACAGCATTTTATTGAAGTCATTGTATGATAAATACATAAGAAAGTGTCGGATTATATTTTTCGCTTTTGCAACACAGCAGGTTTTCACACTTTTCAAGTATCGCATTGTTCACATGTGGGAAAATAAAGGATTTAAAACGCCTAGCGAAAGCATAGCGAGCAGTGGGTACAGATGCCTTAAAAATAAGTTTCCTTAGCATGTCAGGGTACAATGGTGAATTAATAATTTGTCTGTGCATATAAACAGTAGCTCGCATTAGGAATAATCTGCGGACACTAAAAACTCCTGCCTCCCCACACAAGTTTTCAGTGGGGTACCGCCGCGGTTTCCGTAACGATACCTTCAATACCTCTCTTTGAGCCAGGGCTCTCAGGGTAGGTTATTGTTTATATTATAAGATCCAAACAAACCGAATGGTAAAACCATAATAATATTGCTTTTGACGTATATCCGTATTGTTAGCGTTTTGATAGCTCTTATTTACTTGACAGCCATTGGCGGCCCATTAAGAAAAAATAGCATAACACGTCAAAAGCAAAATGGTATTACTGGGTTAAATAGAGCCCCTGGTTTGGCAACTGTACCATATTGAAAGCATTCACCGATAGACCGCTGACACACCAAAATAATCACTTTTGCTATTTATATACAGAATACTAAATGCTGAACACATGTAATAAAATCGTAAAAAGAAAGAGCGTATGAAGATATGAATGTTAAAAATGTTAAATGATATTTGGCTGTTTATCTGTTTATTGGTTTGTATGTACGTGCATCACACAAAAACCCCTTATTGAATCCAATATTTTTTATTTACGTAGGTAGCAACTGATTAGTTATAATACAATACAACACTTACAACCGACTGAGGCGACTGGCAAGTGACATGACAACTAAAACGATAAACCAATCAAGAAATCACACTAGCGAGAGAGAAATGCTTTCTATTGGTCGAACGAAACACGTGATGCCGGCTTACGCGCTCATGCGCTTGCGCGAAAAAATATATGACGCGCGGCCGGCAACGACATGATCTGCACACATTCGCATTCGCTAAACATTCGCATCGATTATTGCGAATGCGAATGTCGATGCAAATGTTTAAAATGATGCGAATCATTCGCATATGGGAATGCGAATGTTCGTTACATCCCTAGTCCTAATGCCTAAGAGATATACGGTGCTGCACACAAGGTTCAAGTTTACATTTTTATGATGCGATGGGTGTATATAGATATAAATTCATTTGACTGTACGTAGTCATCAATTCAAATCTTTTTACTTTTTAACAATATTGTTTCTAAAACTAAAAGTAACAAGTAAACAGTTTTAAATTAGAGTCAAATTACGAGGGCAAGAAAATATTTTCAAAAGGGCTATTAGTAAGCCCCGTTCTCTTGTCGCACTACCATCGGTTTTTTGTAGGGGTTGAATGTTTTAATTTATCGACCGTCTCCGAGTCGTCGTCGTCGTCGTCGTCGTCTACGAGTATATCAAAGTTTGCAGTTTATATTATGCAACAATGTGACTATTTTTGTCTTTTGAATCTCTGCTCAATCTCAATAAATATAGCGTTGGTAATAAAATATCTTGATTAAAATAAGTAGATAGAGCTCATTGGCCTTACGATATGCGATAACCTGAGATAAATGATTTACCTATTTGCAAGTAACGAATTCCCGCTACTTTAATATTGTCCATTATTTTTTACCACGTTTTTACCTTTACAATTAGTGATTAACTTATTTTCAGTGACATAACTCTTAGGCCGAATTGTATGATCAGTAGTTAACTGAACGGTTGAAATTCAAAAAAAGGTTAAAAAAATTACACTTTTCCTTGAAATTTATCCATTAGTTACGATTTTTAACTATTAGTTTAACTACTGGCCCCTATTTCACCAAGCTTGACAAGTGCGACAATTGTCTAAATTACGTGATTATTGTATTTTATGGAACTGCAATTGTAATAATCAGGTGACAATTGTCGAGTAGTCACGATAAGTGTTGTTTCACAAATCTCTACATTATTAAACCACGCTGACAGGTGCGACAATAATAAAAAAAATAGTCATTTTTATGTCGTGAAATGACAGTTGTGAAAATCCTGACACCATTATCACGTTGCCATGACAACCGATAATATTTATAATATTTTTAAATATGTTTTAAATGTTTAAATCCACCGTATGTTGATTGATGACAGGCGTCCACCATTTCCGCGTAGTTAGTCCACAATTCAACAACAATTATTATATTAGTTTGGAGTGTCCAGTTAGTCCACAATTCAACAACAATTATTATATTAGTTTGGAGTGTCCAAACAAAATTTTATTTCTTTTAATCAATTGCTCATGACTATACACAATTTTTTCAATAAACGAGAGCGGTTAGCTTGGCTGTATGGATAGTTTCCTCAGTCTTGTCGACTGTATGCAATTATTCTCACTTTAAAAAAACTGTAGCAAGAAACAAGGTTACTATTTTTTTAATTTTGATGGGTGAATATGAGACACTACCCGTGTTCGTTTTTTAAAAGTAAGTTTTCCGATCATGTTTGAGAAAACGTAATTTTATTGATACTAGCCAGTGTTTATTTTTTAATTTCAAAGTACGTGTGTTTTGGAAGCGAGCGAAGTAAATATAAATACCAATTACAAAACTTAATACTGTATTAAGTACACTGATGGTTTATTATAAATTGGCTTCTTATTTTTGAACGTACGCTCAAGAACCGCTTAAATTTTAAATATATAGTTGTGGATATAAACTGACACTGGTTTTACTGATTCGATTTTTTTCCTTGAACGCAAAGGCAGTGACGTCAAAGGAGAAATTTGTTCGTTCTTTATATATTCTCCTATATGCAAACTCATCTAAATCGCTTTCACTGTCACTACCACTACTTTCGCGGAGAGCCATTTTGTAACTAACAATGAAAACACTACAATTGTAACGCAAGCCTGACACAGCTCTAATCTCATGTCAATAATTACCGACAAATTTGCAAATATGTCGACTTGGAAAAATGTACAATTGTTTCACAACATAATTGTCCTTAAATTAAATTATGGACAATTGTCACGCGTTGCACACTGTAATTGTAGACAATTATGTATGTCCATAGAAATAAAATTGAGTCTACTTGTCACCGGTCACTTGTCATATGTCCGAGACATATGTCGAATTGTCAGCAGACATATGTCGTTGACAGTTGTAACTTGGTGAAATAGGGGCCAGATCAAGCAATAGGCCCTGTAACACACTACGTCAACCATTTAGATAGTCGATGAATTAAAACAACCCCTACATAATGCGACGTCAGTGCGACTAAAAACGGGGTTTCGTTATTAGCGCTTGGTATAGTCGGCATCAGATATATCGGAGCGAATAAGGTGTTCAGATATTTATCTGAACGCGACTCTATTGTCAAGGCGTTAGAGTGAATGTTTAGATATTTTTGAACACCCTGAAGAATATTTGATGGTGACTAAATTCGAGTACAAAGATACATATGTATAAATTTTTTCCCCTTATTCAATTGAAATAAGGTACTAAAATGTATATACATCTTTGTACTCTACTGTACAACCGCGGCAGGTGCAACCGTACGACAAATGCACCTGCCACAAATGAGGTTGCAGACGTTGTGGCAGAACAGGATGATAGGTCTGACATCGTGTTGCGCACTAGCGATAATCAAATGAAATGCATTATGGAAACGCACCAAACTGACGGACGACACTCGCGAGATGCTTTTTGGTGCGTGAAAAAGTCTGGCCGGCCCAGCCTTTTCATAGTCCAAATAGCCAGACTATAAAAAAACTGGTAATTAGCCTAATCACAAAACAAAAACGGTTTAGCTCTGTTGTTACATGTACAGTCGCAAACTAAAATTAAGGACCCATTTCAAAAAAATATACCTTGACGTCATCAATGTCATAAGAGATTCATAGTCATTTGTAACTTACAACAAACTCAACCTTATTGCTTTAGAATGTCCGTTTTACTTTGGACCTAAGATAAATAAATAAATAAAATAAATATCAGGGGACAATCTCACACAAATTGACCTAGTCCCAAACTAGCTCTACGCTCTAGCTCGGCTTGTACTATGGGTACTAGACAACGATAAACATACTTATTAATAGCAATAAATACTTAAATACATAGAAAACATCCAAGACTCAGGAACAAATATTCGCGTTCATCACACAAATATCTGCCCTTACCGGGATTTGAACCCAGGACCGCTGGCTTCGGAGGCAGGGTCACTACCAACTAGGCCGCCGTGTCGTCAAATGGTCCGGTCGTCATGGATGGGTCCTAAATTAATGTTTGTGACTGTACAGTCACCATCAATTACATATTATAATAAAATCGGCTCGTAAATTCCTGACACGTCTCTATTACTAGATGCATAATAGTGTGTCTGAAATTGTTGAGTGCATTGTTGAATAATATATTATTGTTGGTGGTTGTACGGCTTTGAATGCAAGAAAAAAAAATCCTCCCAGTGCTGTTGCTGGAATTGCCTGGCCCGGAGAAGGGCCCAATATTGCACGATATTATTAACACTGGGCAAGAGCATGTCGAAGCCGTGAAGTACTGCAAACATAAAAAACTCGTTTTCCGTTTAAAGTTAGATGATTTTTAGTATGGATTCTTCGGAGCGGTTTGACGACGTTATTCTATTCACGATAGACATTCACCAGTGGTTCATCATGATGCCCATCTTGAAGGTAGCCAAAGAGTTCAATCCTAAAAACATGGCGGAGCTATTAGCAAACCCAACTGGAATTAGGTACCTACTACGTACAGTCAAGGTTATAAATATGTATACACTTTAGTACCTTGTCTATTTAATGTCATGTTTAAACTGCCATATGAAATTGTCACAGCGATTAAAGTGACAAGGTACTAAAGTGTATACATATTTATGACCTTGACTGTACAAACCGAAAATCAGAGAAACGGACAGAGATTCTAAAAATCATAGGAATGTATTCTCTGCTGCTAATTTCAAGCTTTCTCGTAATATGTATTTACTCTTGGACCTTATTTCAAAGCAAAAAGGTAAAAAAGTGTATCGACTGTACAGACTTTTCCTTCCTACGATTGTCTTATATGTACAGTCGAAGACAAAAATATATATACACTTTTGCACCTTATCCGATTGAACTAAAGCGTAAAAGTGTATACATCTTTGACCTCGACTGTATAGATGTAATAATATTTGTCATTGGAAGAGTAGACGCGGTGCCTGCATCCAAACAACTCCAAATGCTATAATTTACGCTAACTTCTACAAAAAATACGCAGAACTTCTTTTGCCGAACTGCAACTGTAGGCTTTTGTTGACAATATCGTGAAGATCAACATACAAACATAAATTATTTACCATAGAAACGAATACTCAGACAGACAGAGAAACGTTGTTTTATAATTAGTTGAAATAAACTTAAATTCTACGCTGATGAAGTCGCGGACACAGCTAGTTTTGTAAACAATCTGATTGTATGTTACAGGATCGTGATCGCATTATTGCGATGATAAATGAGTTAGGGGGCGTAGTGGCGGAGAACACTAAAATGGAAATGTTGGCGACTCATTTCATCGCTGTGCTGCCGAACGACACGTTCACAGGCATGATGGTTTGCGCGCTGTCCACGGGGAAATGGCTTCTGCATGTCAATTATATATATGACAGTTTCCGGTCCAAAAAGTTTTTAAGCGTAAGTAACACAACCGTATTACATTTACTTGAAATTAGGGTTTCGTTGCTATTAAATAGATAAAAACCCCCAGTGTAATGATGACCTCTATCAGAGCTGGTTACTCCGAAACGGCCCAACCTAGGTAACCTAGCTTTCATCAAATCTGGCTAAGATCCGCACCGATTAAACCAGCTTTCTATTTTTTTATCCGTCCGAGTCGGCCCTGGGAGCAACGATGGCACAGACAGATGTACTTTTAACTTTGGGAGTTAAAATAGCGTGTACTACGAAATAGATGCCTGGCTTACCGCAGCGATGGTAAACGGCGGGCTGTGAAAAAACAAATGCATAGAAATCGCAGCTGCGACGAACGTACGAGTAGCTTGGTCCATACAGTCAAGGGATTTAATTCCCTACCCATTTCGTTGAAATGTTACTAGACATTCGCAATGCATTAAGGTCGAAAATTCTATTTCAGTAATAGTATTGAAACGAATCCTGACATTTAAAACGTGCCCATAGCAACCCTATGGACATACATACATACATAAAGTCACGCCTTTATTCCCAGAGTGGGGTAGGCAGAGCTACAGAATTACCAACAACTCTAAAAAAACTTGTTGATAATTCTGTAACCACATTTTGCACAATCAGGCTAAGATGTTTGCCAGTGTATTAGTGACAGGTTGCAAGCCCATCGCCTAACAGTACTACAAGCCCTTATTCCCTTAGTCGCCTCTTACGACATTCACGGGAAGACATGGAGTGGCACTATTCTAAGCCGGCAACCACACGGAAACCCTACCCAACACCCAACCAACCCTTTTTTTTTTTTTTTTTAAATGGGAGTAGTGGGGGGGTATGTGGGACTCAACCCGTCGCCCCCCCTCTCAGAGCGAGAGGGAGGGACGAGGAGTGCTACCCACTAAAAACCACCCTGGCGTACCCTCCTGCCGGTTAGGCGAGGCGCCGTGGAACCGCCGAAGCACTGCCCACGGACGCCTACCGGCAACCCCAGCCGACCGCTGGGGCTACCCGCGCCAAAGGAGAGAGAGGCCGAGCACGCGTGGCCTCCCTCCCAGACCGCCAAGTGGCTTTCTCCTACAGCGGGAAGGGGACTCCCATCCCCCGCCCGCAGCCACTAAGGATTGAGGCGGGCGGCAAAACGCCTACGCCTCAACCCCCGCCGTCTGCGCCGGCGCGGATGCGCGAGAGGAGACTCCTCGCGCTCACGCTCCGCTGCCTCCTTCTGCGAGATGTACTTTCGCAGCAGGAGGCTACCGCCTTCCAGGACCTGTCGCTGCACAGCATCGCAGAGATGACGCTGTGCAGGGAGAGGTCCGACCGCCCTATGGCCAGTGCCATGGCTCCGCGCTCCGAACCCCAGCGACTGCACACCTCTAAGGTGTGCTGAGCTGTGTCGTCTGGGTCCCCGCACTCATGGCACTGCGGGCCAGGCTCCCTCCCAATTTTGTGCAGGTAATGACCGAAACACCCATGTCCGGTCAATACCTGCACAAGCCGGTACGACGTAGCGCCGACCGCCCTCTCCAACCAGGTGTCCAGAGACGGGAGGATCGCCCCTATAGTTCGGGTCCCATAGGGGGAGTCCTCCAGGTCCTCTTTCCACCTGTCCCGCAATCGGCGCTCCGTTATCCGGCGCGTCTCCTCTACCTCCTCAGGGTCCGGGCGTTCACCTCTCGCCCGGGCCCTGGACCTAACTCGGTAGGTCTCTGTCTGCACCTCTGCGTCCAACTCCCAGGGTGGGGTGCAGGCAAGAAGGCAGGCCGCGGCGTGGGCCACCGTCACATAGGTCCTCACTATTCTGAGGGCTACCACCCGCTGGGGTTTCCTTAGTAGGGCCCTGTTGCGGGCCGACAGCTTGTCAGCCCAGATTGGGGCCCCGTATAGGGCCATGCTTTTCGTTACGCCTGCGTACAGACGCCGGCACAGGGACCCCGGTCCGCTCACATTCGGCAGTAATCTGCCTAGCGCCGAGGCGGCGCCCACGATTCGGGGAGCAAGACGGGTGAAGTGCTCCCCGAAATTCCACCTCCGGTCCAGTACAAGCCCCAAATATTTGATGTGGGGCTTGATCTGGACCGTTTCCCCCCCCAGGGTGAGAGCTGCGCCCGCCGGCAGCCTCCACCCTCGCCCTCCGAAGTTTATCAACCCAACCAACCCTACCCTATTGAAACGAACAAAAACGAATGAGATTAGCTGATTGGGCGTTGTGTCACCAATAGCTAGCTCAGTAGCTCTTATTTGCGTTCGGATAAAAACGTGGATTTTTCGTTTTTATTATTTTCGCCCGTGTGGTTTCCGGGTTAGAATAGTGCCACTCCATGTCTTCCCGTGAATGTCGTAAGAGGCGACTAAGGGAATAAAGGGTTGTGGGTAAGGGGTGTGGGTTATTAGGCGATGGGCTTGCAACCTGTCACTAATACACTAGTAAAAATCTCAGCCTACTTGTGCAAAATGTGGTTACAGAATTATTAACACGTCTTTGGAGTTGTTGGTATTTCTGTAGCTCTGCCTACCCCACTCAGGGAATGAAAGCGTGATGTTATGTGTGTATCTCAGATCATAGAAACAAGGGAGATGTCATGAGCGCAAATTCGAACGTAACCCCGTGTCGCCACTTTTAAACAAAAACAACTTTCTCTTGATTGGTTACAGATTACGAAATATAAACATCATAATATCATTTTGATAGTAGCACAAAATTCAGCTTTATCTTTATTTGGCAAGGTCAAATAAACATAAAGCTGAATTTATAGGTTCAGCTACGCAACGTATATTTTGGGTGATACATATATTCGATTTGCAGACGAAATTATCATTTTTATTTCACTATTAGGTGATATTATTACATTATTTAAACTTTTACATTAATTACTATACCTAGGGCTAAAGTGACATTCTTCTTCTTTCTAACAGCCAGATACATATTCCCATATTTATTTTAATGATGATGCCCTTGCCGTTGGAGTGCACGGTGGAGGGCAAGCTAGGCATACAACCTTCACCGAGGCGGTCTTGCAATCTTCATTTCGAAAATGTTGTCTGTGGACTATTTGTTATCTTCGAATCCCAAGAACAACCTGTTGTTGTCTCTTTATGTCTTACAGTGACGGGTTGAGACCCGTAACTGTTATCCTTATTTATTTTATTTTCGATTTAGTAGGAAATCTATAATAATGAATTCGTAAAAGTACTCCATCATTATGATAGTGGTTGGTGAAATTATTAACACCTTCAATAATACTCCTATCTAAACACAATGAAGAATGTCAACAATTTAAGGAATTCGGCCCATGTATTCTTTAATATAAACAAAAAAAGTGTAAGAACAAATAGTTTTCATACGTTAAGTTTTCGAGATATTTAATTTTAAACTTCGTAAGGGGCGTGAGACCCCGGGCGACCAGCGCTGACGGATTATGACGTCATTTAGCGGCGTTCGTAAACGATTCACTAAGCTCACATCATAGCGGTATCTTTTTAACCGTAATAGGTAGCCAGCTGAGGTTTTCTAAGAAATTCAGAATGCGTCTTACTATAAACTCTATCGTTCAAAATAATAAATTAAATCCCCATCCCCGTACAAGAAAGTAAAAAAAACATTCATAGACTAATTTTACAATGGTTTAAAATCTAAGACGGCTTCTTAACTGTATGTTAAATTAACCTTTGACAATATTTAATGCTACACAACCAAAACCAATAAAATTAACCTGCTCTATTTATTTTAAAAATGACTTCGATGTTATAATTGTGATGTACAGACGGATAGATAGACATATTAAATCGAATGAAAATTATATCTGCAATACACTTGAACCGAATTCCGATTTTAGTAAGTACCTATTTACGTACGCTATTCAGAATATTACTTACTTATAGTGTAAAATGTATAATGTATACATGCTCGTTAAAACAGAAATCTATTTTCTTGTAGCGTAAAAAAATTACAAAGTTATTTCCTTGTGTTTTATGCGTTTTAGTCTATTGATCGCTGTAGCGAACAAGACATTTATCGATAGTCGATACAGATCACATTCGCATCCTTACGCTCGGAAATCCAAACAAACATTAACATTAATTTTAAAATAGAAATAATGCTTAAAAGTTTAATTTACCGGTGGTATGTTATGCCGCTTGATTTAATTTAGATTTATTTATTAAATTAAGTTTTGTACTTCGAATTTTGCAGTCTTTTACGCTAATAACAGTCATTTTAACATTTAAATGGGAGTTCATGTATTGACAGCGATCGGTCGGCGACTGTGACAGCGGTTGACGTGTCTTGAACCGATATGTATGTCCATTTTGACCATATCGAGGCGTCACGAACCACGCCCGCATAACATATCTCCCTTGTTTCTATGATCTGAGGTATGTATGTATGTAATTTTCTCCGTTGCTATCGTTACGTTATCATAACATGTCCCGAAAAACGTTCAGTAGTTTAGACTCTCAGGTTAGCCAACTGTTAATATGACAATACATAATTATTTTGTTCGTCTATTAAACGAAAGACTTTCCTCGTCTGGATATACGAGTATAACCGACTAAACCCGATGGTGATATAAAGATGCTATAGTAACCAATGAAATGTTTACTAATAAACAAAATGTGAAGTGTCGTGTTACGAGTAGGTGTGGTTAGGTGTAGGTAGTTAGATTAGAATCAACGTGCCGACTCAAGGACACCTCTATTGTTAACGGGCTTAATCGAGTTCAAGGCCAAGGCCGTCGCTATTGTAATACAAGGCCGCAATGAGTAGAACCTTCCATTATCGAATGTCCCCGGCCGGTCAAGGTCCGTCGGTCATTCGAGAAGGCAATCTGGAACGTTCGGCGATTGGGTGTGTAAAAGGTGAGGCGCGCGTGCGGCGATTGGGTGTGTAAAAGGTGAGCCGCGCGTGCGGCGATTGGGTGTGTAAAAGGTGAGCCGCGCGTGCGGCGATTGGGTGTGTAAAAGGTGAGCCGCGCGTGCGGCGATTGGGTGTGTGAAAGGTGAGCCGCGCGTGCGGCGATTGGGTGTGTGAAAGGTGAGCCGCGCGTGCGGCGATTGGGTGTGTAAAAGGTGAGCCGCGCGTGCGGCCATTGGGTGTGTAAAAGGTGAGCCGCGCGTGCGGCGATTGGGTGTGTAAAAGGTGAGCCGCGCGTGCGGCGATTGGGTGTGTAAAAGGTGAGCCGCGCGTGCGGCGATTGGGTGTGTAAAAGGTGAGGCGCGCGTGCGGCGATTAATTCCTTACTTGGAGAGCGAACAGTGCGTAAGAGTGAACTGAGCGACCATCTAAATTTAATGTGCGATAATTGTTTGTAACGATTAAGTGAGTGGGTTAACAAACTCTAACTCTTAATTATCGGTGTTAGTGCGTTTCTATCAGTTACCTACCCCCACGTACGTAAAATCTTTTATGGTGACAGTTTGCTGTACGATATTGAACCTTAGGTGGGTTAGAAATGAAATTCCTTAACTTTAAATTACCTGATGTGATTCTGTCTTCTGGTCGTGTTTAACGGTTAGTGCTTATTGATGTGACCTGCTTGATGACGTAAAAAGTAAACACTGTAAGGAACTCGACCATATTTACAGGAAAACATGTACGAATGGATGAAACACCCTAAAATTCTCGAGATCGATAACACGAGCGTGGAGGTCGCTAAAGCAGCCGTGTACTGGCATCTGGAGCTGCAGGCGCTGAGCGCCAAGTTCCCGTTCGAGGGCAAACAGATTGTACTGATCATGAAGAAGAAGTACCGGCAGTACTATCAGATGATATTCAAGACTCTAAAAGCGAAGCCCATCACTTACGATCCCAGGTACATTACTACCATTTCACTCGCATACATCGCTATTACATTCGTAGACGCATGTGTCAGTATATCATTCGTGTCTGTTAATCACATTAACCTCCATTGAAATGTTTGAAGTATTTATAGCTTACTTCTATTACTCGGAATTCGTATTTGTAAACATTTGTATATAAAACAATAGCGAGTGGGTCAATTACTGATGAGCAATGATATTATGTATTACAGGTAGTAGATATGTTAATGCCGCACCCAAGTTGAAGTTTCGTGAAAGCCCCATTTAACCCCTCTCGCCGAACGAGTCTACGATAGCTATCTCTCTTACTCTCGTGTTACTTTCGTATCCGTCGCCATTCATTGGTGAAACAATTAAAAATATTGTAGTTTGTCTATTTCAAACGCAATTGACTAGGAATGTAACATATCTTTAGTCTGTAATATCATTGCTGGCGAGTGTATCCTAATGTATATGAATGTTTATCCAGGACACCCGGGAGCTGCTGCACCGCGGACTACTGCTTCGTAGACATGAAGGTGATTCAACGTGTCAAGCTACGGTTCTTCGCGCGCCACCATGTGCCCGTGTTCCCGTACCAGTACATCCTAGTGTATCTACTGAACCGCGGCTCGGTCGCCGACGAGCACAAGTATCTGCTGCAGGAGTACCAGAGGATCCAGGCAGAGGATACTGTGGACCTCTTTAATAACACTTACTAAACCAGATCATCAAGGGTTACAAAAGCCAAAAGCATTTCCATACTATTTTTGTAAAGATTTTACCTTTTTTAGATTCAAAATTAATATATATATTCTTAAATATTTGTTCTGTCTTCAATAAATTGTTGTCTTTTTTAACTTATGATTAATAAAAATTAAGAAAGTACAATAAAGTTGAGATGACACATGAAAAAATAGATATCTCAGCAAGAAAAATATATCAGGTTCCCTGACCAATGAGGCACATGTGCCTCATAGCCAGTGATGCAGATAATGCAGTTGTTCTTTCGATAAATAATATATTTTGGTACATATTATATTATAATATTTTTATTTACGAACCACATTTAGATAACTAATGAAATTACACAGGGCTGCAATAGCAAGCTAAATCTGAAATGCTAGATAAAAGCAGGCGTGATACAAAAAAATATGCATTTTCAATCAATATAACTAAAGAAGTAAAAAAGAGTGATAAAGGGAAACAAAACCTAAAATTTCACAGACCTGTGTTAAACATATTCAACAAAACATAAATTTCACTTATATTTTCTTTAATATCTTTGTATGAGCATGAGTATGTTTATTGTAAGTAAGCATACCCTTTTTCGTTTTAAGTAATTATTTCATTTCTTTACTTTAAAAGTTATCAATATAACCAATATACCTATCTAACAATCTCTATGACATAAAGTGTCAAAATACTTGAAGGGAAATGACGTATCTTATACGAAACTTTATGAGCATTTACTGTCATTATTACTATGGGGACGTGTCGAAAGAACGCTGAATATTGCTTCGGGACAGGGAACCTGGTATTTAGTACCAGAGCATAAAAAGCTAAATCTGCATAAAACAAGTCTGAAAATGCGTGGCCTATCCCTTCCCCTTTACTTTAGCAGTGTAGGTATAGGTGAGAAGCTTAGGACCTGTTGCACGTAGCTGTAACACATCTGTATAGACGGTTCAACATTCTATATTTGAAATGTGGCATAAGTTCCATATTACTTTTGTACACAACATACAACGGGTCAATTAGGTGTACACGAAGACACTTAACTGATCACCCGTAGACTTTAATACGTTGCGATAAGGTTTATGTTCGTTTGTAAATGTACAGTTAACAGTGTCTTGGACTGTACTTGAGTTTTTCACCTATAACCTATAATGCACCTAGAGTCCAAGTAACCTTTTACTAAAGATCGATGTACTAATAAAATAATATGATCTCGAGTGAGATGTTTATCTTAAGACGCGAAGGAAATTTACTGTTTTCTTTGTGCCTCTATTTTACGACTTGATTTTGTCATTGACGTGGCCCGAGACGTACAAATTCGAGGTTAGGTTCGTAAGGCTCCTTTTGATTGAAGCGCGAACTACCATAAATAAGAGAGCCGTCTGCGTGCCAAGTTTACGATTCCGACTTTAAAAAAAATGCTCATCTAATTAATTCCAGGTGCATTCAATTGACTACAAGATTAAATTATATTATATAATCAAATAGAATTGTGAAATGCATGTCGTGAAGCGAAACAAATTAAGTATGTTCTTAACATTTTTTCCGTTACTTTTAAGATGCATACATAGCGTATATTATGTTTACATTTAGAAATTATTGCCATATATTATTATCATTAGATAAGAGGAATATATTTACTTATACAATATTATGAAATTTTTATGCGGTTATTAAGAAGAAAAAATAAAACAATGTTAAATTTGTGTAATTTTAATTTGTTTTTTATTTGCTTAAGTAGTGTTGGCTCCGTCCAGATCTTCGGCTGGTTGTAGAGGCTCGTGGTTTTTTGCCATTGTGTGGTACACAATCGCCTACGTCTGGGGGCAGGCGGCGGCAGAATCTAGGCTTCATCTACAATAACAAACGTATTGCAAAGCATACATTATATTCTGTTGAAATAAGTATAGTTCAAGAAATATTATATAGTTGACATTTACGATCGGAGTCAACCAAATCAATCAATGTCCCTGAATTACACGTCTTGTTTCGATTATGTAAGATTCCGAATGTGCCATTGCGAATCTTTTATAGAACGTAGATATAACTTGGCAAAACGTGTTTGAAGTATTGACAGGAAAACTAACTAAGAGAGTACGCTCGCGTATTGCTTTAATTTTTAACGACAAACTTGGTTTTATTTTGATTTTTATATGGCTTATCCAAATGTTGTAAAACTTAGCAGTCGTAATGGAATGGCAAATACACAAATTGGGAATATTTGTAACTAGTAGTAATTAGTAATTGTGGTTATTGTTATTGCATCGAGATATACGACGTAATTACAATAACCAGAATTAAATTACAGCGACTTGTAACTTTATTTTTTCTTAACGAAAACTTATTTACAATATAGTTCCTTATTACTTCCAAAGAAAATCGCAAATTTTCGGCAGCAGCGATTGGTAAAAATTGGGTAACGTTATTTTATGCCGAACATCATGAATTATATAAATATACATTTTCGTTATTGTAGCGAGTTCTTCATATGCATGTTTTTTGTTGCAATTGCGGTTATTGTTTGAGATTGTTGGTTGTTTAACTTGACCATTACAAAAATAGGATGCCGCCACTGCATTGTTGAATAAAAAGACGGACATGGTGAAACTATAAGGGTTCCTACTTCCTAGTTTGACAACGGAACCCTAAAAAATAATAGAAGAAATATATGTGTCTTTTGTCTAGTTTATGACTTGTATAATAATAATAATAATAATAATATTTTTTGTTTATTTAAGGCAAAACACCCAATAAAAATTACAGTATAAGTGGTCAGCATGTTTTTTATTACGTTTCTTAGGGTTATAATAAGTACAACACTGATAACATTTTGCCTTTGCAATTTTACATAGCTTTGCGAGTTACAATCGTTTTATGGTAAGGGCGGGGCATATTGTGAAACCGATAGCCTTTGGGGCAGAGGCGTCTTTAGCCCATGTAGCACCCCTGTGCAAACATTACCCTAGCGCCCCCCTAGTAAGCGCGGCTCCGTAGCGAGCGGCGCTCGGCGCCCCCTAGGACCGCTGCTGTTGCAATGCGCCCGTGTGCAACGTACCTCCTGCATCATAGGTAAAGACGCCTCTGCGTTGGGGCGGAAAAGTGCTACAGTGGCGATCACGTACGCAATGAAGGCAGGCCTCTTACAAGGTCAACCATCACAGGACCGATCATGTTGGAGATCATTAGGGGAAGCTGCTATATCCTGAAGTGGACGTTTTCCGGCAGCCACAGCGGCCATAATAATGTTGGTAATGATGAACATTACCTTTTACTTATTTTAGTGATGAAACCCAATGACCTTCTATATACAAGGACTTCGCATCAGCGCGCAAAAACGAGAGGCATAATGGTGCGTTAAAAATGGCGGTTTAAGCGCACTTCTTACCTTAGTCGTCGTTGATTGCAAAGTCGTAAGGATGCCGAAGTGTGTCATCAAAAAAGTACCGAAATCATACCGAAACGGCAAAAAAAGATGGTGTTGCTTACCACTATTAAGTAAATTGTATATAAAAAACATAACACGCGAAAAACTGTAAATAATGTATTGACATTTAATTTTCAGAAACTTTAATTTTCAATGACATTAAGAGTGCGCCGAGGCAACGATACGTAATTACGAAAAAAATGCGTTTGTTTGATCGCCTGCTGCATTGTTTTTACTGAAGCTTTAGTTATGTAATTCATATGTAAGATATTTAAGGAATCACTCTATTTATCATACACTTTAGAAACACGATTACTTGTACTTCCCTCGATAGAAAAAACATCCAAAGATACCTCTACATAACAAAATAAACACTTAGTACGGCGTAATTACTTCACGGAAGATCATCAGTTTTGGATTTACAACAAAATTACACGTCTTCTGTAACGTCTACACTTTACATTTTTAAAATGTTTTATTTTACTAATATGAAGGAAATACCTAAATCCGCACGCGTTTCGTCCATTTTAGCCAGAGCCGTCACGTTTCCCCCATGTCCGCATTAGTCCTGCTTCGGCCGTCGGACGTGGAGGCTGTGTCGCTTGTTGTTTGGTTGCGTTTATCCCGATTTTTGTGATTATTCACTTTATTGTAAATGGGGAACAAACACAACCAAAAAAGGAAGAGAAGGGGTTGGCAAAAGCACAATGCTAAACGCTTGCGTGAAGAAATGAAGTAAGTTAAAATCGTAAACCTACTGATAGTGGAGTCGTTCTAAGAAACCTGATTTGACAGTTGTCAAAATGCCACGCTAAGGGAGGAGAAAATAAATCGGTAGCAACAGACTGATTTTCGAGATGTATCGATTTGTATTATTAAGACTTTGTAATCGTTTAGTTGTAGTCTTGATGTTTTGGGCCAAAATTGGTTTGTTGACACAAGTAATTTTAAACAACACGCGAAGTTCTTTCAATTAGTAGTTATATAAAAATTACACTTCTATGGTGAATATTTACCAAGATATAAAAATAGTTTAGCTAAACAACACATTTACAGGCAAAACAGGCTTCTTAGAACGACCCGAGGTTTTTTTTACTATAATTAATTATATAATATTGTTACTTCTTGGGATGGTTTCAATATTTCTAGAGCAAGACATCTCCAGAAATCTGAAGACAAAGAGAATACTCCGTAAGTATACTCATTACCTAACAACAATATTTCAACAAATGAGTAAAATTGCAAAATTATTCAATTTTTTATTTATTTATAGGGTTAATGTTCCAGTTGTTGGCACTTCGCTACAAAACGAAGAGTTACCTAATGAACCGGTGAGGTATGCGTAAAAATAGTAAGAGGTGTATAGGAAAACATTTTATTAACTTTAGTATGAATTTCCACATTGTCTTTATATTTTTTCAATTTACAGAGTAAATGAATTGGTTGACATCGATTATAAAATTTACCACACAATGGAATTGTAAGTCCCAAATACGAATTATTTTTATAGCATGAGGATTACAAAATTTAAATTTATCAAAACCAATTCTGTTAATAAATAAATTATAGTTAAATCAAAACGTTCTGTTTTATTACAGGATGCCAATGGACCAAATTTCTTGTCTTTCAGTGGATCGAGAAATAGACAATGACATTGCTTACTCACACAGACAAAATAATGCCGTGAAGTATGTAAAATCCGATATTGATTATTGTTGTTTCTTGTGTCCTAATATTTTTTTCTAAAGATACCTGTGTACATTATTTATTACATTATATAAATACATACATTAAGTAGGAACTTCTAAATATGTGTGTGATTGATACAGTGGCTTTAAGTTTTTAGTTTTTTAAAACATCAATTTAATTTTACACTATAAAAGTGATCAGAATCAGACATTGAAGTTTTTGCGGAAATAATCATGGATAAACATTCGTACATACGGGTCAAACTAAGACCCTTTTTTAAAGACGGTTCAAATACCAAAACCTTCTCCTATGTGAAACAAATACTTTTCTGAAAACCGCATTAAAATCGGTTCAGCCAAACGTGAGATAATCGCGGACAAACATACATACATACATACAGCTCAAACTGAGAACTTCCTTTTCTTTGAAGTCAGTTAAAAATAATAACTTAAAGAAAGGGTCGATGACTGGGATTTTTGCCCTACTTAGCCGTTCTATTACTTTACATTAGGTATTGAGTTCACTTTATTTTGTGCTTAGAATATTGTCAATAAAGGTAATTAGGTTTTATTTCATTTCAATATACAGTCACATTAAATCACGGGGTTGTTGAGCCACCATAGAACTCTATCCTAATGACAGCGTCAAGTCACGCAAAAGAAATTATTTACGTCAAAATTTAATTTACCGTCAACTTTCTATGAAAGGGTTCTCCAGGTAACCTTCGGAGAGGGAAGATGGCCGATTGGAAGATACGGCTTTTACTTATGATTTATTCTCTTTAGCCGAACAATTGCCCAGTAAATATTATAAATAACTTAACACTAGCTAAATACACCTTAGTTGTACAAACGACATTAATTAAAAAATAATCTATCTATCTGTGAGAGGGTTCTAGAGTGGCTCAACAATCTCGTGATGTGACTGTACCTCATACAAGTAATTCAATCCTACCTTACCTACCGACAGTAAACAACAAATTTAAAAAAAAATGTAGGCTGAAAAAAGTTTTTAACTTCTTATAGTGAATATTTTAATAAAAGTATTCGGAATCGATTATGTTTTTTTATTTTGTAAACATTGGTAGCAACCTCCGCGCCTAGTGGATCGGCGCACAGCTCGCTCCTTGCTGGTGTGCTATACGCACACATACACAGAGTGCATAAAATACCTAAAGTTAATGAGCGCAAAAAGCTCGGTGCCCCCTTAATGATTGACAGCTATTATGAAGTATTCCATATATTTCAACAAAACAGAAACAGCCGAAAGGACGTTACAAGATAATATTCAGAAAAAAAATACAGTGGAGTAGGTCTTTTTAGTGTTCCATCGCCAAATGGCAAAAAACTGAACCCTAATTATAATAGCTGTGTTTTAGCTTTCCGGCACACGTGATTTCGAGAGAGAATTGGCGCAAGTAAGTAGCAACAGAAAGATCAAATATATTTGAGAAACTAAATAATTTTAGCATTTTTTCCTCGGTCAATTTTTTAATCCAATGTAATGTCACCACTAAAGGATATAAGTATTTAAAAAAACAGCTGTTGCGTATATTGATGTTAGTAGTTAGTAATGTACGGACCCGTTCCATTAAAGTTGTAGTGTGCTACGACACTCACACTCTTACCCATATTATGTTCTACTACTAGCACACTACAAGTAAGCCGATCAAGTCTGTTTCAAATGTCAACATAATATATTTACCCAAATTGACGCACACGCACAAAATCAGTTACCTCATTTATTTTCTGCCCAAAGCAATCGTACAGAACCGTGTTGACGTTCGTCTACACTACTAAGCCGGAAGTATATGTTGGAAAATAAGGCTGTCTAAAAGACAAGGGTTCTCAAAAATAAAATGTAAATCGACTGTGGCCGACGGACAGACATTAGTAAACTTATAAGCGTTCCGTTCTTCCTCTTATGGTTGGGAACCCTAAAATTAACAGCACGTCTCTACTCCACTGCTACCTTGTTCCAGTCAGCTTCTAATATCAATATACGTAGCTTCGACTGCGTAATTGTTATTTCTGATTAATTACAGACGACATTTTAACCCTTTGAACGCCAAGGACCTACAAAGTGGTCGTGTACAGTCGTGCCTACCACGCCATCGACCGTTATAGTGGTCACGGATACAGTGCAAAACAGACCCGAGTATTTGTGACGTAACGTTGAAATTAGCTGTAGTTTTCAGCTGTCATTGGCGTGTGAGGAAAAACTTTTGTATCAAGTCAATGGCGTTCAAAGGATTAAAGGACTGGTGTGTCAACGGTAATGGTGAAATAAGATGCAGTGCCCTGTTTGGGCTATTTTGTTGTATTTTATGACGTGATTTGTTCATGTGTATAGAATGTCATTGTTGAAACCAATACTTGTACAATAGGGAACATGCATATATAAATGTATACGCAAAAAAAAATGTAAGTTTTATTGCCTAAAAGCCCGCGACGGCCAGGCCTACGTTATTAAAATAAAATCTAAAAGTTTATCTGTGTATGTCCGCTATATAGGTAGGAACGATCCCAGGCTATGAAACTTGAGTCGCCGTGGCTTTGGCAGGTAACGGGTAATAAAAGTGAGTAAATTGTGTCTCAAATACAGGGTATTTTTTTTATCAGTGCACAAATTTTAACATTTGATTTTGTATCTTTAATGTAATATATTACGACAATAAAACGAGTTAATTTTTTTTTTTGTTTGTTGCACATTATCTCTCTTTTACCTTCTCGTGTGGACACAAAGTCACACCAGAAATGATGACATGGGTTGTCAAGGTATGCGATACACTGTATTGCTTATCAGACAACAAGTCCCTCTCCTACTGATATTCTAAATTTAAAATTTCATTTATTAACTTAACAACACTCCCCTCTCCTCGCACTCCTGCATTAGAGGGTCCATGAATATCGTTAAGTTAGTGGAATCATTGAATCAGCAATATCTCTAATATTTTTTAAGCTAGAGTAAAAATAACACAACATGTTATTGATTAACAATAGCGAAGCAAATATTAAATTTTGTGCACCTATTAAAACATTACCCTGTATATATAGTATGAAGCAGGGACCGGAAAACCCCTTCATTTGATTAACCCTATCGATAGGGTAAGCCTATCATTTGGCTACCCAATCGATGTGGTTACCCTATGATTGTGTTACCTTAACGTTAGGGGAACCCCTTTGAACTAGTTAACCACTTCCATAGAGCTTACCAATTTCATTAGGGTTTCGGTAGTTTAATATTGAAGCGCTTAGCATTAACTGGGTTTTACCCCATTGATCGCCTCTCTCTTTTTTGCGCATTTGGGCGATTTCTGTCTAGCCTGACGTTACTTGCCTACTTTATTTAAGTTCGTGTCGGGACGGGACGGGATTGAGATGATAATGTTGTTTAATAATTCTTAGTTCATGTTCCCGCCGGAATAATAAAGACGTTTGGCTGCGTGACGGATGGCTGCTTGTGCAAGTACCTACTGCAAAAAGTGCAAGCTATTTTATTATTATAAGTGTACGCGAGAGCTGGTTGACTTTTAAATAATAAATTTTGTTTGATTTGAAAGTATTTTTAACATGGAAACGTACCAGGACGATTCTCAAGAAGAACTAAAAAAATATATCAAGCAAGCTTTAAAACGTAAATACCTATTTAATGTCTTGTTAATTTGAACGTTAGGTAAATAATTACATTTTTGATTATTTCCGTCCGTCCGCAGCCTAGCTCAGAGACTCTTAGTACTGGAAAGCTGTAATTTGGCATGAATATATATATTAGTCACGTCGGCAAAGTGGTGAAATAAAATCTTAAAAGATTATTTTTTTTGGTGTACTTACCTCCCCTACACGTAACGTGGGGATGATTTTTTATTTTTCGTCTACCCTATAGTGTGGCATGTTGTTGGGTAGGTCTTTCAAAAATATTGTGGGTTTGTGAAAACAGTTTTTCGATTAAGGGATCTGTTTATGAAATTTTAAGCTTTAATGCGCTAATTTTTGTTAGAGTCAAGTGCCGCCCCTACAGCCAAAACTACAAATAATAAAAATCTGAAAAAAATCGTGAATGAAAGCGCATATAACGAATTTTTAAGGAAAACTATCACCACTAAGTAGACATGATTGGTTCTTGAGATACAGGCGACTAGTGTTTATACCTACGAAAATTAGCTAAGACGGCACCAAATAACTTTAAATAGTAAAATAGTTCATACTTGTTGTTTTTAGAGATAGTTTTTGGTGTTTGTAGTATTTATAAGCGGCGTCGGAACCCTACCTGAGCATGGTCCGACATGCTCTTGCCCGGTTTTTTTAAAACATTGGTTTAATAATGGACTGCTGAATGGATGCACTTTAAAAAACTGTACTTAAGTAAATAATGATTTACACTGTATAAATATATGTATAAGTAAATAAGTACCTACCTAAATAATTTTGATCTCAACAATAGTTTCATTAAATAATTAACCTTCTACATTACAATATCAGTTTCAGTGGTGGTAGGACCCTGTGCAGGGTCCGTCCGGATCGCTACCACCATCTTATCCATTAACCACCCGCCAAGCAACTGTTTTCGCATTGTTGTGTTCCGGTGTGGGGATAAGACAACCGGTGAAATTACTAGCATAGAGGCATTCCATCTTAGTCCTCAGGGTTGGCAACGCATTTGAGGTCTTAGGATTATAGTCTTGAGAATTCAAATGTCTATGGATCTCAGATTCCACTTACCATCAGGTGGCCTGAGTGTTCGTGTGCCTTCTCCTTAACATAAAAAAAAAAAAAAAGTATATAATTTTGATCACAGCTAGTTTCATTTAATAATAATTAACCTTATATATAACAATAGGTAAACTGTAAAAATATGAAAAATAAATAAATCATTTTGATCATCAACAGTCTCATTAAAGAATTGACCTTATATTGAACAATTAGTACATAATTACACTAAAAATATGTACTTAACTATAAACCAGTCTCATTAAATAATCGACCTTATATATGGAACAATTTGTGAATAATGGCTTGCTTACACTTTAAAAACGTAAGTAAATTATTTAGATCGCAGTGATGGTTTAATTAACCCTATACTCGTATAATATAACAATAGGTAAATAGTGATTTACAGCGTACAAAATGTATGTAAATCATTTTGATTTCCTCAACAGTCTCGAAAAGAACAAAGGCTAAATAATGGTTAACATTTGACTCTAACAAAAATTAGCGCTTTAAAGCTGAATATTTCATAAGCGGATCACTTAATCGGAAAACTGTTTTTACAAACCCGCAATATTTTTGAAAGACCTATCCAACGACACTCCACACTATGGGGTAGACGAGAAAAAAAAATCATCCCCACGTTACGTGTAGGAGAGGTACCTACACTAAAAAAAATGTTTTTCAAGATTTTATTTTACCACTTTGTTGGCGTGACTAATATGTATATTCATGCCAAATTACAGCTTTCTAGTATAAAGAGTATCTGAGCTAGGCTGCGGACGGACGGACGGACGGACGGACATGGCGAAACTATAAGGGTTCCTAGTTTGACTACGGAACCCTAAAAAGCTACTTCTCATTTTACAAATATTTAATATTTATTAATATTAACCGTGTTTATAGCACGGCACAATTAATAATGCGCGTATGGAAGCGCTTACACCGTTGATAGAGAGTCTATTATTGCATAATCCGCGCGCCATATTAATTGCGCCCACCTAAAACATCGTAATTTGCCTGCGCAAAGCAAGCTTTCCATTTTGTTTTCTTTGAAAATTCGTCGGCGAAACTTTTTAACTGACGATTTTATTTAAAAAATATCTAATATTTCACATGGAACTAAGAACTTAGCTAACTACGTAGGTAGTATACAATTTATTTAATCGACCCTGATCACTCATTTCTGAAAGTAAACAAACACTTTACGCCAAAATCCACCAAAGTCAGTTGAACCTACAGCCTTAAAAAAAAAACAAGTTCAAAGCAAATCCCAAACAAAACAATGTACATTTTTTGGGAACGATAATTAGGTTTACTATTGTTTGATGTAGCGAACAGTGCGACTCTATGACAAAGCCTCGGCCGTCTTCGGCACATTTCGGCTCGCTCACCTCGCCGTCTCGCATGCGCTACTCACCTGCCGCCGCTACCCATTCAATTGTTAGGTAGTGCAATAATAAGTCGAAACACTTGCGCATAGAGATTAAAAAAGCTTGAAACCGTTCGATTAAGTTTAAAAAGGGTAACAGATGATAGGGTATTGGGAATGGGTTAGCGCTTAGTCGAATTAATTCTATCGCTTGGTTGCCCTTTCATTGGACTATGTCAACGATAGGCTTAGCTCATCCTTGGGGTTTGTAAAAACAAGTCTATCAAATACCCTATCGAAAACCCCTTTAATGCTAAGCGGTTCCGGTCCCTGGTATGAAGCTTAGTTTTCATACCTATATTTAATTAGTGATCATTTCACAAACCGCCTCGTCCACAGCCAGATACCTAATACGGTTGCAACCCACTGCCATACACCCTTAAAGTTGGGTTAATTTTAATTATACTTAAGTGCATAGTTTAAAAGCTGAATTTTATATGTTACTCGGAGAACTATAAAACTTTAGTGGTGGCAGGACCCTGTGCAGGGTCCGTCCTGATCGCTACCACCATCTTATCCATTAACCACCCGCCAAGCAACAGTGTTCGCATTGTTGTGTTTCGGTGTGGGGATAAGACAACCGGTGAAATTACTAGCATAGAGGCATTCCATCTTAGTCCTCAGGGTTGGCAACGCATTTGAGGTCTTAGGATTATAGTCTTGAGAATTCAAATGTCTATGGGTCTCAGATTCCACTTACCATCAGGTGGCCTGAGTGCTCGTGTGCCTTCTCACTAGCATAAATGTATATTTATGCCCTTGACTGTACATTTAATTATAATTATGGTGAATTTTATTTACACTAAGAGTGAAAGATAACACTTTAAGAGACCTTCATAGAAGCGTGTGAAAGAGTACACGATTAGAAATGAGACTAACACGCGGAATATTCCAAACCCGTGAGCCAAGGATTTCGCGATTGTAAACAAGGTCGCGATGTGCAGAACCTTCCAGTAACGAACTCTCTAGATCGTCCTCGGCGGGTCAAATTTTATCGGTATTTCCTGAAGGCTACCTCGAACAGTCAGGGATTGGGAGTATAAAAGGTGAAGCGCTCGCGGCGATAATTGTTTGTAACGGTTAAGTGAGTGCGTTACTAAAGTCTAGCTCTTAAATTATCCGTGTAATTGTGTATTTTCTATTAGTTACCTACCTACCCCATGTACGTAACAATATTAAAAGGTTTGCTGGTACCTATGTGATATTTTTTGCTAATTTAAAAATATAGGGATTCACTCTCACGATACTTTGATACGCATCAATATCGCTGATACAACTTATCGCGGTGTGCATGTATTGCGCGATAGTATTGATAGTCTATCGGGCCCCATGAAAAACAACGATCACCCGTTGGATGCAAGTGCATGTACCCACACTAAGGTTGCTGTGTTTTGACAATGCAGTCATATTTTGCGTGTGCATATATATTATTAAATATCGTTTGCGTTGCGACAACATTCAGCTTTGTTTTACTAGTGGTTCTCATACCTTTAAAAACAACAAGCCGATCCAAACCGTGCTGATCAACGCTATAGTACCGAGCATGCCCCAAATTTGAGCGTAACTCGGAAAATAATCTAGTTTTCCGTCTTCACTCTTCGCTTCGCAACTACAACATGGTAAAAGGGTAACAAACATTTTGAGGACATCTAAACTGACAATTTTGACATAGATAACTGGGGAGAGAGAACACTTTGTTTTGTGACATTGTGACTCATCATTTGTGTTGCCACTATGATTTCGTCAATATCAAGTTTACATAGATTTGATAACTGTTCTATTTATCATGTTAGATTCTTGTCACCTACAGCTAGGTATACTGCTGTAGTTGGAGAGCCGTTTGCCAAATATCGTACCGACTTGATACACAATCCAACAAAATGCACAATGGTTTCCCATAAAAGTGATGCTAAATCTGATTTGATAGTCTGGCACAGCGGTACTTGTCGAAATTTAATACAAACCGGGCAAGAGCATGTCGGAACATGCTCAGTGTAGGGTTTCAAAGCCGTTAAGTACTACAAACATAAAAATCAAGTATTAACTAATTTTCTATTTAAAGTAATTTGGTGCCGTCTTAGATGATTTTAGTAGTTATAAACACTTTAATCGCCTGTATCTCAAGAACCAAAGATCGTTGAAGATGATGATATGATGTCTACTTAGTCGTGATAGTTTTCCTTTTAAATTCGTTATATGCGCTTTCACTTAAGATTGTATTTGTGGTTTTGGCTGTAGTGGCGGGGGAGTCGAGTGTCCCCATTTGACTCTAACAATAATATGCGATTTAGAGCTTAATAATTCATAAACGAATCCCTTAATCAAAAAAATATTTTTACAAACCCATAAGTAATATTTTTAAAGATCTATCCAACGAATCTATATAATTATATTCATGCCAAACTACAGCTTTCTAGTACTGAGAGTTTCTGAGCTAGGTTGCGGACGCACGGTCGGACATGGCGAAACTATAAGGGTTCCTAGTTTGACTACGGAACCCTAATAAAGCTATTTCCGGTGCGAAAAAGGGGGCGCTTTTTATCCATCTGATACTGATATAATAGTTATGAACCCTAATATTAGGAGTATTTAAATCTGCCAAGGCATTTTATGCCGAAAAAAATTTTTAAGCTCAAAAATGACGGACTTCTATACAAACTTTCATTGCCCTTTGCACCCCCTTAGCGATTGAATTTCGAAAAATCCTTTCATATTCCTCGGCTACATCTTAAAAACAACACCTGTGAAAAAAAACAGCTTTCTACGTCCGAGGTTTTAGGTTTAGGCTGGGCGTTTATCGGTCAGTCAGCACTTTAAAATTTATATACATATATACGAGTAGATAATACTTTGTTTTTTTAAGATGAGAGTAATGTTTCCTTTAACATCATTGTCAATACTGAGAAATAATGGGTCACTAGTAGAGTGACTAGATCGAAACATTACCACATCGCAAAATGACCACATCGCTTGTAGCCAACATCTCAAAATGACTGAGTCGTAAAATGACCACATCGCTTGGTAGCCTACTTCTCAAAAAGTCCGAGTCGCAAAATGACCACATCGCTTGTAGCCTACTTCTCAAAATGTCTGAGTCGCAAAATGACCACTTCGTTTGCGTTACTAGGTAGGTTAGGTTCGTTAGGTAACTTCAAATGCCCGAAGGGCAAATTTCCCAAGAATAGCAGCCCCGCCATGCGGGGCTGCGTCGACTTTGCTAAGACAGGCATAAAATGAAAAAAGCAAAGTGGTCATTTTGCGGCTCAGTCATTTTGAGATGTGGGCTACAAGCGATGTGGTCATTTTGCGACTCGGACTTTTTGAGAAGTAGGCTACCAAGCGATGTGGTCATTTTACGACTCAGTCATTTTGAGATGTTGGCTACAAGCGATGTGGTCATTTTGCGATGTGGTAATGTTTCGATCTAGTCACTCTACTAGTGACCCGAAATTGGTAGGTAGGATATTCTTTGTTTTTTTATTATGTCCCGTCAAAGAATGTATATCACAAAGAAAGTATAAAAAAAACTTAATTTACACTAATGGATTTTTTAATAATCTAATAATGAAAACCGCATCGAAATCGGTTAAGTAGTTTTTCAATAAATATTCATGATTGCAAAAAGTCAAATATTAACGAGACGTTTTGAATATAGGAACCCAGGGTAAAACACTAGATGTCATGCAGCCAATTGTCAAGCGTGGCATGCCTATTACTTTAGTGTAACATAACAACACAGCTCTCCGCCAATTCCCTATTGGTCATATATTGACATATATACGCCCCCAATTTAGTAGTGTTAACTACTAAATTGGGGGCGCATAGAAAAAATAAGCGGAAAAATAATTCAAATGACAACAATTTAATAGTACCTACTCAAAACCCTACAACAATATGACCGATGAGGTGTGCTGTCGTAAATTGAAAGCACTACATATTTTGTCTTTCCTACTGCCATTATAGTAGATCGATTCGAAGGAGCAGCACATTAACTTTATATACATTGATGCAACCGTTCAACATACATTTGACTTATATTTCACTAATGAGGCGCGACTTCGTCGATCGTAAACTACTTAGGGTGCGCCATCCCTTTCACTCGCCGTTTAAACTTAATCTGCAGAAACATGGATGGAGATAATGTACTCGTAGATAAACTTAAATTTCGATTTTGGTCGAGCTCCCAATTGAACTCTTATGTGAGATGGATGGCATGGCGTTAGTATCGTTCATTCTATTAGTGCGACTCTCACACATTAAAGAACCCATGAATCAGTAATCGCTTCAAAGAAATCCGAAGATAATACGAGGGGCACACCGAAATGATCGGGAATAGAGTACTTTAAACTAAGTTACATTAAAACCTTTTTTATCATATGCGTACTGGCCACTGACAATCACGATGCCGTTTTAACAATTTAAAAAAATAGCGTAATATTTTTTTTATTCCACTTTCAAATTGGCAAGTCGGTGAACAAAATGGAGCTCACGCGTGAAATTTTCGTGCAATTATTTATCACAACTTTCGTCGAGGCTTATCTCCAGATGAGTGTCTCAATGAGCTTGTTTCTATATATAAAATTGAAGCACCTAGTCAAACGACAATATATCGTTGGTATGCAGAGTTTCGGCGGGGTCGTGCCTCTCTCAGCACCGTACCTTCAACAGGTCGGCCGAAAACAGCGGTGTCGCCTGAAAACATCGCGGCTGTGGAAAAAATACTCAAAGAAGACAGACATGTGACATACGAGCAGATTCGGGCAACCATAAGCATTGGAATGACTGCAATCCATACTATTTTACATAGTGAGTTGGGTGTCAGAAAATTGTTTTCCCGATGGGTACCCCATAACTTGTCAGAAGAGCAAAAGGCGGTTCGTGTTGATTGGTGCCGATCTACTCTGAAACGCTACAATGGAGGAAAGTCAAAAGCTGTTTATAATATTGTCTCAGGTGACGAAACCTGGATTTATTCCTATGAGCCTGAAAGAAAGCACCAGTCGGCAGTTTGGGTCTTCGATGGCGAGGTCAAACCAACGAAAGTTGTGCGTTCCCGCAGCGTGTCGAAGAAGATGGTTGCTTCGTTCGTCTCAAAAAAAGGACATATTGCCACAATTCCTTTACAAGAACAAAGAACGGTTACCGCTGATTAGTATATCACAGTTTGTTTGCCACAGATGCTGGCCGATCTTCGCCGAGGGAACCCGACACGCCGCGTCATCTTACACCACGATAATGCGAGCTCCCACAACGCCCATACAACTAAACAGTTTTTGAACGAGGAAAACGTTGAGTTGATGTCTCATCCTCCATACAGCCTTGACCTAAGTCCAAATGATTTTTTTACGTTCCCTAGAATTAAAGATTTATTGCGTGGTCAGCGGTTTGAAAACCCAGAAGCCGCCGTAGAAGCCTATAATTCGGCCATTCTGGCAATGTCTAGTTCAAACTGGAATAACTGTTTCAATGACTGGTTTAAAAGAATGCAAAAGTGCATCAATTGCAACGGAGAATACTTCGAAAAACAATAAAACATAATTTATATATACAGTGTACATAGTTTTTTAAATTCCCGATCTTTTCGGTTTGCCCCTCGTAGGTGCTCTAAAACATCTGAACTAGATTCTTAAAAACGACTGGTGTTAGAGATCGTTTAGATATTTTTGAAGACCTTGGTACCTACCTATATACTCTAATATGTTTGATGGCAGGCTAATGTAAATAGAGGAAATAACAAAATTTAAAATTAGTAGAAAAAAATATTATTATTGGAAGGCTACTCCAAGTCCGTGTGTGTTAAAATAATAAAAAAGCAACTAATTGAATCAAGAAAAGTGTTTTTTTAATACCCACAAAAAATCTAAAGAATAAACAATTTTTTTGACAATATAGTCATGAAACAACGTGGTTTCAAAGTTCTTATCACAATGTAAAGTAAACAAAATAATCAAAAATTACAAAGATAATCTACGTATACCTACATGTACTTAATCAAATAATTTGTGAACGCATTTAGGGCCTATGGCGAAGTGGCGTCATAGATCCATACAATTGTAGATTTAGGCGATAAATTATAAAGATAATGATTTCACTCGCGTTGGAGTTTCTGGAAGAGCCGCGCGTAGTTGCCGCAGTAGTAGCCAACCTCTTGGCATTTCTGGCAGTACTCGCGCTGGTGCTCTTGATGGGAGCTGTTGAGGGCGTCCGAGGGCGTCAGCTCGCGCTGGAAACAAGGCGACAGGTGGACTTATCAGTGGGGACACAACTTATCACCACACCGACGGCAAAGTGTAAACTGTTTTATACATCTCCACTCTGTCTCGGCTAAATGTCTATTATGATTTATCAGTTTACTTTAAGTTTACTTTTCATTTAAAAAAGTCTTCTTGTCAATTAACCATTGAATTAGGTATCCAGATAGACACTAGGAGAGAAGTTGTTTAAACATTTTGATTATCTATTATGGTACGAAACTTCAGTTCTGTAACCCTAATTCTATCTGAATAACGCAAAAAATATTTTTTTTTGAAATTGTAGGCGCCTACCTAATAGGTTAGTCCAACTGAACCAGCTTTTTTGTTAAAAACATTGTGGTCGCCGAATTCAGTTGGACTTACCTATTAGGTAGGTGCCTACAATTTTAAAAGAAGTTATTTTGTGAGTTTTTGAAGGCGGTTTTTTGTTATTTAAAACATTTATTTTATTTATACTTTTTAGTGATTACGCTGTTCCGTATTCCCAGTTATAAGTTAAAATGAAACTAAGTTTCAAGCGCGCCGCAAGCAACGCCGCCGGAAAGTCATAGTCATATTTCAACAAGTAAATATTCTTTGTTGTAGTCGCTCAACAATATTAATCGAGATATCCTATCGCCACCCATGAAATAGATACCGTTGAGGAGTTGCGATGGCCATCTGGGTCTTCATCATCTGTTCCACTTCCCCAGGTGATACTTTCTGAATGCAAATGCTCGATTTGTTACTAAAAATAGTAAAATCACTATACGATTGCCTATAATATTTGAGGAGTTCCCTCAATTCCTCACTAATCCCCTCATCAGATTCAGATCTGGTGACAATGGGACCACCCCGGAAGTATACTTTATCAAACAAAAAAATAATAATACAAAATGAGTCCACAATTGACGGAGTAATTGACATACATACGGACGGAGGGACACGGCAAAAATGTTGGTTTAGTTTGACTAGAAATCCCTAAAAATAAGTAGCCGTATGATGTGGATAATGAAATGAAATGAAATGTTTTATTTGTTATCACGTACATTTAACAATAGCAAAGGTTGGGATCTCCTAGTAAGTATATATGTACTTGTGTCAGGAGACCCCGCTCTTCTATAACAACAACAAGGTCGCTAAAATGACAGATAGAGAATCTGACACAAAAACAAAAGAAGACAAACTTACATTATATATCTTAAATAATAGTGTGTGTGTGTGTGAGTGTGTGTGTGTGCGCGTGTGCGTGTGTGTGTGCGCGTGTGCGTGTTTTTGTGCGTGTGTATGTGAGTTCGCGTATTTACATGTAGGGGCTTAAGTTTGTGTGGTTAATAGTGCTTCGGCCTCATCATAATTAAGACTTTTAAGCCAATTCAATAAAATTCCTCTGCATTCATGAAGTAGTAGTGGGTAAATGCTTAGAGTTTTATTAATTGTGTTGTATAAGCGCGGTGCCTGCGCTTTGTATTGCCTTTTTGCGAATACTGATTTACAGGAGGGTATAGGGGCAACGATGTCTTTCCTTCTCCTTCTTAAGGTAGCAGCGTCATATGGCAGAGACTTATGTTGTTTCAGGGTCGTTAGTAAAACATATAATTTTCTCATCGATAGAAGATCTGAAATTTTGTAAAGCTCAATAGTGGGAAATCTAAATGGTTTAAAATACATTACCTTAATTAAGCATCTCTGGCCTCTTTCAACCTCTAAGAATTTGGATTTAGTAGCACCCCCCCAAATTTGGATACAGTAAGTCATAATAGATTGTGCTAGGGCTGTATATAACAGATTTAGTTAATTTTTACTAGTAACATGTCTTAGTGATTTAAAGATCCAGATGAGTTTCCTAATACGGTTATTGACGTACTCTATATGCAAGTGCCACGAAAGTCGTTGGTCTATTATGACTCCGAGGTATTTGGTTGAAGTAGCCCTTTCAATATATGTACAATCACAACTAATGGCGTCATGAAAGTCACAAGAGTGTATTTTTAGTTTGTGCTCTATTGAGGGCTGTGTTCTGGCATATTTGGTAAAGCAAATAAAGTTAGTTTTAGAAACGTTAAGTGTGAGGAGGTTATCCTGAAGCCAAGACGACACATCCCTTAGACCTTCCTCAGCACTTTTAAAGACCGAGTCCCAAGTCGTTCCATTATAAACGATGGCTGTGTCGTCTGCGTATGAAAATATTTGCCCGTCCGTAATGTTTAGGCCTAATAACTCGTTAATGTAGATGAGAAAAAGTGTGGGTCCCAGAACACTTCCTTGAGGCACTCCAAACAAGACATGTGCATCACAACTAACAGCGTTTCCAACTCTAACACGTTGTGTGCGGTGCTGCAAGTAATCACTCAACAGTTCGAGAGCTTTGCCCCTAATACCTATTTGTTCTAGTTTCTGTATTAAGATGGGAAGCGAAACGGTGTCGAAGGCCTTTTTTAGGTCCAGAATAACTCCCATGCACTTTCTTCCTTGATCAATGTTCTCAACTATTGATGAAGTGAGTGCTTGCACTGCATCCTCTGTGGAAATTCCCTGTCGGAAGCCAAATTGCGAGTCAGAAATAATTTTGAATTTTTTGAGGTAAGATATGAGTCGAATATTTATTAACTTTTCAATGATTTTAGAAATGGCAGATAGGACAGATATTGGTCTGTAATTACTGACGTCGTCTCTCTTCCCACCCTTATACACCGGAGTAACAATGGCTTGCTTAAGAGGTGCCGGGAAGGTCCCGTTAGCAAAGCATAGGTTAGCAAGATGACAGATAACAGGGACAACAACGGGTCTAGCAATGCTATACAATAAGTCAACAACAGGCCTCAAAATCTTGCTTATGGTTTATTAGAACTCTTAAGTGATCTTAAACTGTAATACCTATCAACTGTAGTAAAACAGTATATAATTCCTATCAACTGTAGGAAAACTGGTTAATGTAATGAATGATACAAAAACCTTTCACGTTAAATAGTGTATTATGGGTTTAAACACTAGTTTTTACCGGGTATACCGCTCGAGTAGCAAGGCCCTAATTTTTTAAAAACTCTTGCCTGTTCACGTGCAAAGCAACAATGTAATAAAACTTCACAACATTTTTGGTGCAGTAGAGTGCAACGATATAAACACTTTTACTAGGGTAGTTCGGTCAAAAGGTTCAAATGTTGAGCCGCCATTGAACCTTGTAGCAAAAGGGCCATGAATTATTTTGATGTTTTTTATTTTGGATGATATTGACGTTGTGATTGTAAAAGTTGTACAGGTAATAAAAGTTGTTAACGTCTAGGGAATTCAAACTGGTTATTAGTAAAAACCGGGCAAGAGCATGTCGGACCATGCTCAGTGTAGGGCTCCGAAGCCGTCAAGTACTACAAACATAAAAATCAACAAATAATAACTAATTAGGTAAGGAATAATAGGCGGGACTTAGGTGATAAAAAACACCAATTTTACCTACTCTTAATGAAACTAATAGGCTTTCGATTCATAATTTATGTTTTTTTAAATAAAAATTACATGGTTGGCCCGACGTATTTATTGATTTGTTCTCAATAAAACCCTTATTACTGATGCAATTTATATTTCGTAATCACCATTGCTCTTAACCTCCAAACTCTCTTGTTGACAGCCCATGTCATGTGGACAGTATGCAACACTCGTCCCCTTTTTTTAAAAAATTATATAATTCTAAAATTTCAAACTAAAAATGAATGAAGCAAACATTCCAAACTTAAAACTAATACAGAATAAAATAATCAATTAATTCTATAAATTTAGCCGATCAGGAGCTTTTCTTAATCTACTTGATCTCCTTACATCAGGCAATGGAGACCCCAGATTAGAATCCCTGATCACCTCATTTCCAGTCTCTGCCCTGCTCAAGCTCCCATCACACTCTAATACCTCCTTATCTCTCAAACCTATCTCCCTAGAGTAACTCCCCTCATTTGAGTTATCCCTCCCTGCTTCTCTGGTTAATGGCTGAGGTAAGGATTCATTTTCCATTGCCTCCTGTACTTGCTCAGGCACAACGTTGAAATCAAATTTATCCTCCACACCACTTGCACAAGGTCTAAGAGAAGATGCATGATAATACTTGTGAATTCCATTAACCCTTACTACATATCTAACTGTACTTAATCTCTCCACAACTTCTCCCTTTACCCATCCTTTTCCTTTACTAACATCCTTTACCCACACTCTATCCCCTTCCTTAAATACAAGAATGCTGTTCATTTTTTCCTTACAATATTTTTTTGAAATTATATTATGTGGTTTAATCAAATCAAATCTGGTCCTGGGTTTCTTTTTAAATATTATTTCGTTTGGAGACATGCCTGTTGAATTTGGTGCATTTCTATAGATGAATAGGAAATTTTGTAAAAGCACCTCTGAACTTAATTTGGATTCTTTTTGAAGTTTACTCAAACATTTTTTTACTGTTTGCACTGTTCTCTCAGCCATCCCATTTGACTGGGGGTGATAAGGTGGTGTTTTCAATGCTTCACAACCATTTGCCTTTAAAAAAATTACAAATTCCGAAGAATTAAAGGGAGGACCATTATCACTAACTAATTTAGCTGGTATGCCAATAATAGAAAAAGTTTTACACAGTTTTTCAATTACTTGAGAAGTGGTAGTACCCTGCATAATGTGCACATCTAACCATTTTGATCTTGAATCTACAATAAGAAAGTATGTAATGGACCCCACATAAAAAAAACAACATGTACTCTCTCAAAATTTGTTTCAGTTGTGCTCCAGTTTACCAATGGATTTGCATTTGTAAAACCTCTAGTTGCCTGACAAATATCACAAGCCTGTATAAGGTTTTCAATGTCCTGCCCAAAACTTGGCCACCAACAATATTCCCTCATTAACATTTTTGATTGCACAATACCTTGATGAGATTCATGAAACATACTTAGAACTTTTGATCTTAACTTGACTGGTATAATAACTCTACTGCCCCATAGTAAACACTTTTGCTCTACACATAATTCTGCACGCTTTAAAAAATATGGTTTCAAATTTTCATCATTCACACTGTTTGGCCAACCAGAAATGACATATTCATAGACTTTTCCTAAAATTCGATCAGTTTGAGTATGAAAAGCAATATCTTTAAAATCCAAAGGAGGATTTTCAGAAAAACTTAAATAATTTATAGTGTCTATTACTTCTGCACCTTTGGGTAAGGGCAGACGTGACAACGCATCTGCATTCCCTAACAAAGTACCTCTACGATGTACAATATCATAAGTATATCCAGATAGAAAAAGAGCCCATCTTTGAAGTCTAGCGTTGGCAGTTACTGGTATTCTTTTTAGAGGATCAAATATGAACTTTAATGGTTGATGATCAGTGACCAAAATAAATTTCCGGCCATACAGATATTTATGGAATTTTTTAATAGCAAAAATTATCGCCAAAGCCTCTTTTTCCACCTGTGAATAATTTTTTTCTGCACTATTTAAAGTTGCTGATGCAAAACTAATCGGCTCACCTTCTATTTTATGACTAAGTACTGCCCCTACTCCATACTCACTCGCATCTGTTGTCAAATATAGTTCTTTCCTGCACTCATAATGAACTAATAACTGATTATCAATTAGTAATCTTTTGCTACTTTGAAATGCTTCTTCACAAGCCTTAGTCCATATGAAAGGGGTATTACTTTTTAGTAATTGATGAAGAGGTGTTAACAATTCCGACAACCTTGGCAAAAATTTACAATAGTAGTTCAAGAGCCCAAGATAAGCTTGTAACTGGGTTACAGTCTTAGGAGCTGGGGCTCTATTTATGGCTTCTACTTTTTCTGGTAACGGCTTGATTTCTTCTTTACTAATGGCATGACCTAAAAACTTTATTTCGCTACTAAAAAACTGACATTTATCCAGATTTACTTTAACATTATAATCTTTTAAATGTTCTAACACTTTAGTCAAATGCTCATAACAATCTAAAATATTATTTCCCTTTATGACCACATCATCAATAAAACATTTAACATTGTTCAAACCAAGCAAAATTTGATCCATAGCACATTGAAACACTGAAGGGCCACTGGATACACCAAATTGTAACCTAGTTGGTCTAAACAATCCTAAATGTGTATTTATTGTCATATATTCACGGGAAGACTCTTCCAATAACAATTGTTGATAGGCTCCCGTTAAATCTAACACACAGAAAACACTACCCCCACTTAAAGCTGTAAAGATGTCCTCTGGTATTGGCAAAGGATAGTGCTCAGTGTCCAGCACCGGGTTGAGAGTGACCTTATAGTCCACACAAACTCTCAACTTCTTGTCGCTTCGCTGAGCCAAAACTATTGGACTTGCCCACCTAGAATGCTTAACTTTTTCTATAATTCCTGCTTTTTCTAAATTTATTATCTCCTTCTCCACTTCTTCCTTTTTCGAATAAGGAATAGTGTAAGCTTTGTGAAAAACAGGTTCCGCTCCTTGCTTAAGTTTCAAACTAGCTTTCAAATTTAGAATATGGGATGACCTATCCTTCTCAAAAACTTTTTCATATTTTGTTTTAAGAACTTCTACTAATTTATCTTTGTGAACATCACCTGATTTTAGCTGTTTAATTTCAAAACACTTTTGCCACTTTGGAAATAATACCCTTAACCAATTTCTTCCTATTAAGGGATTAAAATAATTTTGACAGTCAAGCACTATTAGATACAATTCTTTTTTCAAATTACTCACCCTAATCTTAATAGATCCTAAAACCGTTAAACACTCACCCGATACTGACTTTAATTTATAATCACATTTCCTTAATTTACTTTTTTCAAAATGCTTTTCAAAATCTCTCTTGTGAATAACTGATTTGCAAGCTCCTGTGTCTACTTGCATTTTTAAACATTGTCCATTTCCTAGTCACAATGGCATCCAAGCAGCTTCCTCCTCTCCAGATATTTGTTGAATACTGCCAAGAATTATCTCCTCCGTACCTTGTTCCTTTGTAATCAGTTTGTCCACTTGTTTGACACGAAAATGACACTTTGTTGCAATGTGCCCTTGTCTGTTGCAATTGTAGCACATCCATGTCTTTTTAAAGCACCTGTCAGACGAATGGCTTCCTCCACAACGGGTGCATTCCAGTATTGTGCGTGTCCGTGTACTAACTTTATTTTCTCCACCAGACCCTTGTGGACGTCCTTGCCCTTGCATAGTAGGCCGCGGTCTTCCTACTGGAAACTTTTTGTCTATCATCTGCACACTTGAATCCGGTTGAATGTTTTTTGTTTCTTTTTCAGCACTCTCATATGCTGATGCCATCTTAACACCCTCTTTGAAAGAAAGACTATCCCCCACCATTAATAACCTCTAAATTAATTGTTCTTTCGACAATCCACATACTAAACGATCTCGAAGTGCTGCATTTAAGAAGGTTCCAAAATTACAAAATGCAGCTTTCTTTTTTATCTCGACTACATAATCATTTACCGACTGACCTTCTTTCTGTTTACACGCGTAAAACTCATATCGGCCCGCTACTGCAGATTTTCTAACGACATAATGTTGTGTCAAAACATCTATGAGTTGTTCAAAGGTTTTACTTGAAGGCTTCGCCGGAGACACTAAATTCTTTAAAACGTTGTAGGTATCCGGTCCAATAAGCGTGATAAGCATCGGCACTTTCATAGCTTCATCAACACAATTCACTATAAGAAATTGTTCCATCCTATCACTGTAATCTTTGAAGTCTTGTTTTTCCGGATTAAAATGTTCAATATTTCCTATTAATGCCATTATCCCTTCGTCGCCACTGATTTGTTCTCAATAAAACCCTTATTACTGATGCAATTTATATTTCGTAATCACCATTGCTCTTAACCTCCAAACTCTCTTGTTGACAGCCCATGTCACATAATAGGCGGTAAAAATAGTGTTGGGACAGTATGCAACAGTAAACAAAAAAGTTTCTTGAATCGTATGACTTCCTATCTTCCTAAGCAGAGCTATAGAAATACCAACAACTCTAAACAGACTTAGTATATTTATTAGACACTTACCCAGTTGAAGGGGTAGACGGGTTGGCGGCAGCGGAGGCAGGACTGGTAGTTCCTGGGCCAGCACAAGCGGCTGGTCCAGAAGCGGGAGCAGGCCCCGCAGCGGTACTCGCCGAAACAGGGCTTCTCTGTCCCGTCGTTGGGAATCGCCCGCGCCCGACGGGCCGCGACGCTGCAACTCTCGCACAGTCGCTCAAAGATGCTGTTCACATTGTTGCTGTGGCACTGGCGACACCGGTATCGCGGCGCTCTCTATGCAAACCATTTTTTTTAAACAATTATTCACTATATAATATGTACCTACAAAAATTGTTTTAACTAAACTTACCTCTGTAGAGAAGAAACAGCCCATTTTAATTCTCGCTGCAGTCGTCCGTAACGCAAGGAACTCTAAGTTAAGTGATGTTAAAGCGCACGAAGCAATAAACACTGATATTTTGATGACTCTGCGGTAAGTTGAGCTCGAATTATATTACCGACGTAGGTGCTACCTACATGCAATGTTTTCTAAGCTTTTGTTTATCGCAGAGAGCGAGACGGCGATAGGTGTAAGCAGGACGCTCGGGGTACTGTTGTGATTTAGATGCTTCGAACTTTGTTAACGCGAAAATAATAATATAAAATTAATAACAGTAATTTATGAAATGGATACATATGTCTATAAGGTCCGTAGATATATTTTAAACATGGAACAACAGCTCGATTTTGTACCTGTAGAGTGTATTTGCAGGGGGTCTGAACTATAACTTTTTAAAGCTTTATATTTTACGAAAAAATAACACGAATAGTAATAGCTAGACTGTTGAAATTTCCACAGATGATGTATTTCTGTTGCCGCTATTGTACAAATACTAAAAACAGAATATAGTTAATATTTAAGTGGTGCTCCTATACAAACAATGAGATTTTTTGCCGTTTTTTTATGAATAACGGCAACAGGAATATTTCGTATTTACTTAATATAAATTTAAACATAATAAAAATAAAATAAAAATCCAATAGGGCTCCTCCCTATTGGATATTTATTTTATTTTCATTTATTTTTTATTTTTAAGTTTATACTACTAAATATTCTGTGAATATTTCAAGTGGTACTTTCCTGTTGCAATACAATAAACGTGACCTTTTTGCCGTTTTTTGCTCGATATTAATAACGGCCACAGATAGACGCTTGAAATACTCACAAAATATTTCGTTGTAATTCACTTTAAAAAAAAATAAAACAAAATAAATTAAGGGGTTTATATATTTTTTAAGTTGATAATATACACTCGGCGTCAAAAATATCGCCCCTCGGAAAATAATTACAACCGACTTTAAACCCTATTTGATCAAGGACAACAATATGATTGTTAGGTATCATTTGAAAGGCAATAAAGTGTTTTTTTTAGGAAAATTAAAAAAAAAAAAGGATTTTTCCTTGGGGTCAAAAATTAAAGGAAATGACATTGCGAACAGTTGAAAAATGTTTATTCAAGTTTAAATTTACAACAATAAATGGATAACAAAATTTTACAAAAAGTGCCTAAAATTAACTTAAAACCTAGTGATACCCCCCCTTGCCCTTATCACTGCCTCTAAACGGTCTTTCATTGATCGCACCAACTTTACGATGTCTTCTTGTGGAATGTTGCCCCATTCTTCGATGACTGCGTCCTGAAGATCTTGCAGGGTGGTAGGGGCGGCATCTCGTGACCGAACCCGTCGCTTCAGCTCGTCCCAAAGGTGTTCAATCGGGTTTAAGTCAGGACTTCTGGCTGGCCACGGCAAAACGGGAATCCCGACCTCCTCCAGATAATCCCGAACAATTAATGCAGTGTGGGAGCGAGCGTTGTCGTGCATTAATGTGAACCCAGAGCCGACGTAACCCGCATATGGCATCACATGCTCTTCCAGGATCTCGGCAATGTATCGGCGAGCATTCAGGGACCCTTGGCCGCGAGTGCCTCCAGTCCTGGAGACGCAGACAAGGTCGGTTTTGCCGTCTATAGACATGCCCCCCCAGAACATGCAAGAGCCACCTCCGTAGCCCACTGTCTCTTCAATACAGGCTTGAGCAAATCGTTCGCCCGACCTTCTGTAGACTCTGGCCCGCCTGTCGTTGCAATAAAGACAGACTCTCGTCTCATCGGTAAAGAGAACCTGCCTCCATTGCTCAAACGTCCAATCGACGTGGTCGCGGGCAAATTGCAAGCGATCTCTGCGATGCTGTGCGGTCAACATTGGGCCTGTAGCAGCCCTGTGAGCCACGATATCCTTCTCCCGCAGTCTTCTTCTAACCGTAGAGATGCTAACTGATCTTGTCCGAGCTTCTCTGAGGCGTTGTTGCACCTCAACAGCACTAGCGAAGCGATTGCGTAGAGATGATGTCACGATGAAGCGATCATCTCTTTCGGATGTGCAGCGTCGCCGACCAGCCCCACGTCTTCTGATGTAGCCCCCAGTCTCCTGGAACCACTGAAATACTCGGCGGACAGCATGACGGCTTAAATTGAGTTGCCGAGCGACATCACACTGCCGAACTCCTGCTTGCAGTAGTGCAACCACTTGAGCTGATTCAGCAGCGGTGGTCTCCATGTTCGAGGGTTGTTTTCTTGCTTGAGTTCCTTAGATGTGTTCTCTTCGACGTCTGGATAGTGAATGATTGACATTTGACCTTGTACAGGCATTTTATACCCCTGGAAAAGGGCACAACTCGCGACCCTTCAATCGAGTATTTGTGCACTTTTTTTTCGAAACGCTCTGATTCACAAGCCATTACGTTTTGTTTAAATTAAACATTATTAATTTAAAACACATTAAACGTGCTTTTAATTGATACTAATATTAATTATGTAACATAATTTCTCTAAGGTCTAGATTAGCTTGAATCTGATTTTCGCGGAGGGGCGATATTTTTGACGCCGAGTGTACCTAATGTCTTATGTTGTAGGTATAGATAATGGTACGGAATCCTTCGTGTGCGAGTCCGACTCGCACTTGGCCGCATTTTTGTCAATTTACATAGATAGGTGGTATTAAAATCTGGCTGTCTGACTCAAAAGGGCGCCGAGCTTCCAGTGGCGCTAATTACTTCTATTGTTCTCTAATAAACTAAAGTATTATCTTAAAATATAAGAGCGCTTTTCTGTTGTACAAATCAATACGCTCTTTCTCCTCTTAAACGCGTGTGTGCGTGTTAACAGGGCTGGGATTTAATGATTATACATGGTAAAACCTTATGTTTTTTACGTGTTCCGTATTGTCAACGCATTGATCTTTTTTAGGTACTTGACAGTGTTGGTGGCCGATTCAAAAACTATTTCATAAAGTTTTTAAAATATAATTTAAACAGTTCAGTGAGAACTGATCGTGGGTAGCCGCCATTAGCGTTACCTTTACCAAGAAATTAGATGAAATGTGCAAGCTGTCCTGAGCTGCTGTTCTCTTAAAACATCGTTGCGCATTACGTCTCACATTTCGCCCGTCATAACTAGAGATCGGACATTCGAAAGCTAACTTAATATGGAGGCGGCTTCTTAAAACTATTTACTTTATTAATAATACACCCGAAATGTTAATTAATTAATTATCTAATTAAAACTACAGGTCCTATGGAAAGAAGTTAAATGGCAAAGTTGTGGGTAATAAAATCATCTACAACTTTAACATTCAAACTTTCTCACATAACGTCAAAATGTATGTGAAAAATTCAAATAACCAAGATTTTTTTTTAATTGTTATATTTTACTAAAAAAGTTTATCTTACGAAATTTGGTGAAAACACACTGAAATAGATTTAAAACATTTATTTTATTTACCTTATTTTGACTTAATATCGAAAAAGCACCTACCCTAATTTTCAATCGAAAATTCTCACGTTACAAAATCAGCTTTTTAAAAAAAGTCGACATGGACTTGTAGTTTTTACCCTTAAACGTGATTAGAAGTACACCAAAAAAACCGCTGAGGGCGGGGACCATTTTAATTTATATTGACTACATAGGGCCATTGGAAACGGCGTCACGCTTGTAATTAGAAACACGGTAAGCTATAAAAGAAAATCAAAACAAGTCTAAACCAATCAAAAATTTGAATACTATAATAAAAAAGGTTACGTTAGTGATATGTGCCACACAAAGAAATTTTAGTAAGTACTAGTGGATCGTTCTCAATTACACGTAACTCATGGTAAAGGTAAAGTTCTTACATAAAACGTAACGTACGTAAGTAGGTACTGCACAAATGACAAATATTTAGTGGGTTATTTATTATTGCAATAGTCATCAAAAAGAGGGTAAAGGAGGATGAAAAATAACTTCCTAGCTGTTGCCCGTGACTTTGTCCGCGTTGAAGTTAATCGTTATTTCCTCAGGAACTGCCCAATGTGTTAGGATAAACAGAACTTTGAGTCCCTCCTCGGGACGGGAAAAAATGGTATGGAGGCACATACCATTTTTTTTCAGTGGAGCGGTTTATCCATGAAAGCGTAACAAACAGACAGACATGGTTACTTTCACATATATGGTATCGATGACACCCCTTAAAAAACTCAATCCTACGATACCCCGCATTTCTAAATCTACGAAGCCAACAGAAGATTGCATCAAAAACTTAAAAGAAATCAAGTCAAAATATGTACAGACAGCTACAGAGAAACGAAGCCACCCCTGCATAGAAAGTTTCTAGGGGTGGCTAGGTTTCTCTGCAGTTGACCGTACCTACACATAAACTTCATTGCCATAGTAAAGGTCTGCGTAAACATTTTTGAGAATTATAATTATGGCGAGTAGTTTTTTATCCTTAAATAATAGAGATCTTCCTTTTTCAAAATCTAGACTTTGACTCATGAGAATACACTACCCAAAAAATATAATTTTCTGAATTCTCTACACTAACGCATTTGCATTGCTCGCGCTACATATCATACCTAAGCAGGTATAGGCGCATCAAATAAAACAAGGTCTTCTCTTCCGAGAACGGACACTTTCAACGTCAGCACACAGTTGCCACTTGATTTATCACTAGGTACAGTCAAGGGCATAAACATATATACGTTCCCAAAAGGTCAAAAATATCTATACTCCTTTATGCCACTGGCAATAAGGTCCATGTATACATATATTTGACGCGATATCTGTATAGATACTAATGCCCTTGATTGTACCCGAAAACGAGGATTAATTCGAATTCAAATTAGTTAATGATTAAATGTACAAATCTCGATTTTAAAGTTTGTAAAGTTATGGCAGCCGGATATGATGTAAGAACGTGTCCAATCACATTTTTTTGGAAAACAATACCGGGCGAAGTATACATATATTGTACTATGGGTATAGATACCCTCTTCATTCATCGACGGTCTGGTTAAATAAATAATCCAATTATTTATAACTTACATTTATTAATTATTATCGTTATAAATACAAATATGCGATAACGCTCCCTGATTAAGAACTCCTAACGAGTCCGACATGTGGGCCGTTTCCTGGCATTACGACGTGATTAAGCAGTGTTTATGGTATCCAAATACAAATATCTTAGGTAATTCGCTTCCAAGAAAGGTTTAGCAGCTAATACTACTATAGTTAAACATAATAATATGTCTAAGGTATTGATTTCACTAGCTTTAAGTTATTTAGATTTTTTATTGCACTTTTAAAATTAGCGTCGATTTTCAACGCTCGGCGGTACATCGCTTCGGCGTTGTCATATTTCTTCCATCGGTGATACAGCACACCTGCAACAAATAGAGCACAACATGCACTCCCTAGTTTTTTTACACAAACTCATGCGATAATCCATCTTGGGCAAAGCCTAATAGGTTTCGCAGCTGTTACACAAACGAATAGCGTACCTAAAAAGCTTTAGCTATTAGCTGAAAGTTTTAGCTTGGTAAGCTTAAGAAACGTTAAGTTTTGTTAGTTTTGTAACTAAATTAGCCATATAATTCTATAGCAAATTTCGTCACAAAAATGACAAAGTTAACGTTTTTTAACTTTTCTTAACTAGGGTACACTTTATAATGAAAATGCACATATCCCGTATTTGGAAGAACTACCCATAGCTAAATACGTAGAATAGTTAGTATTGCGATATATTAACCTTTTTTTGGTTTTGTATAAAAAATATAAAACTTCTTCAATGTTTTACCTTAATATTACAATTGAGATAGCTAGCTGACACAGAGGTTCGAAGACTGCTGCCGCAGCTGTTGTCTGTTAAATGTATTTGTGTCCATATTGACCATAATTCTTATAATTAAATTAATGAAACCGTTTCTGATTTAAGAGGCCGTATAAGTACGAATTCCGATTTCGATGATTTACGTGATTTTACATTTGAAATAATTTACTTCTACAAATTTTAATGCGCACACGAAAGATAATTTCGATTTTCAACGAATGTATGAGCTACTTTTTTGTTTTTATTATTTTATTTTGACTAATCGACCTGAAACCGGCGACTGTTTTGTAAATTTTGCTGTTAGAGGATTATCATATTCACGAATGTTTTTCGACGTCTAAAGGGTATGAAAAAGTTACAACTTATTGCTGTAATAGTCGTCTAAAAATGTATGAATAACTTTTTACCGAGTTTGTATATTTCTTTATGTAAAAAAATAATTAACTTGGCAAGTTTTTATAGAAAATGGGCATATAATTGTTTTTGATTTCGGCTACTTAAAACTCTCGTTCATAAAATTAAAACAACAGTAATAAACTTCAGTTCAAAATCAATCCAAACCCATAAAAAAACACTCAAACTTTTACAAAAAATTGCAATATATAATTAAAACAATCTGAATCTCGCATTATAATACTCGACAAAAATAAAAAAGTAGCTCGTTCATTCGTAACTCATTTATTCGATCATAACTGAAATGATATTTCATGATAAGCATTAGAACTTATAGAAAAGCAGTATTTTAACTGTAAAATCACGAAAAGAAGCAAAACCGGCAAAATTTCGTATACGGCCTCTTAAGTTGTGTAATAATTTGTGAGTCGAGGTTTTTAAAAAGTCTCAACACGACGGCACTAACGTTTATTGTATAAACTCATGATTGGAAGTATGGAATCTCTTATCAATAATTTCACTATTTATTTGTGTTCAGCTAATCTACTCTAGACACAAGGGTCATGCAGGAAGTGCTGTGTTAATTGAAATCTAGGTTATAAGCAATGGTCGAATGCATAAAATACTCTAAAATAATAAATATATTATTTTATGAGTTTGTGACTTTGAAATCAGATCACAGATAATAAAAAAAAACCGGGCAAGAGCATGTCGGACCATGCTCAGTGTAGGGTTCCGAAGCCGTTAAGTACCGCTTTATAGCTTAATATAATATAAACGGATTACTTAATCGTAAAACTGTTTTTACAAACCCGTAATATTTTTGAAAGATTTATCCTATAGGGTAGACGAGAAAAAAAATACATCTCCACGTTACGAGTAGTGGTGGTACCCTAAAAATTTGGTAATACAGACGGACTGACAAAAGGAAAATGGAAAACCATAACTGTGCACTTGTACACGGGATACTTTCAAAGGCAATTTAATAGCCGCAACAAAAGCTGTCTAACTCTAATTTTATGTAATAGAGTAAGACGTCGATACTGTAGACAGTCAATTATTGCTCAAAAATTGCCCGTCAACAGTACGGACGTCTCATTCCAATACACTAAATTAGAGTAAGTCAGCAAATGATGGTGGGCAATTAATTGAGCGCAATACTTGCCCGTCAACAGTACGATCGTCTCTTTTTATAACACCACATTAGAGTAAGAAAGCCAACGATGGCGGGCATTGATTGCTCAAAAACGTGTCCGTGTGCAACTTAAGGGATGTTTGACTACGAAACCCTAAAAACTTACATTTTCGCCCTCAAGAAGCTCGACTTATTTTGACTTCGGGCTTGAATTCCTACGCGTTTGTCGTTTCCATACATAGTAGCATAGCTACGTGGGAGCTCCAGTAGATCAAATTAACGATAACATAAAGCAACATAGTGTATTGAACATTGATATAGGGATTTAGTGGTCATTTTAACCGACTTCAAAAAAGGAGGAGGTTATAGTATGATTTAAAATTGTAATTAGCATAATAGGTGATTTGGTGTAAACTGTGAGCCTGTTATTGTGTAACAAAATAAATAAATACGTTCCACTGTAGTATGTGTATTTTTTTAAATGTATGTTCACCGATTGTGGGCCGATTTTGATAAAACAATTTTAGGTTTGATAAACAATACTTCCGTGGTGGTCCCATTGTCACCAAATCTGATGAGTGGATCACTGAGGAATTGAGGGTACTCCTCACGCCAACATATAGCGATTTTGGTATTTTTAGTAACAAGTTTAGCATTTGCATTTAGAAAGTATCACTTGGTGAAGTAGAACTGATGATGAAGACCACAGATGGCTTACGGTACCTATTAAAAGGGTAGCGATAAGATATCTCGATTAAGATAGATGAGCGACTACAACGATGAATATTTACTTGTTGAAATATGACTATGACTTTCCCGCGGCGTTGCTTGCGGCGCGCTTGAAAAAACTTAAAGTTTCATATCAATTAAGAAGGGGGACTACGTAACAGCGTATTATGATCACCAAAAAGTATAAAATAAAATAAATGTAAGTATTAAACACACAAGGAACCGCCTTCTACAACGCAAAAAGTAACTTATTATAAAATTGTAGGTAAGTACAGTCAAGGTCATAAATATGCATACACTTTAGTACCTTGTCTATTTAACGTCATATTTAAACTGCCATATGAATTGTCACAGCGATTAAAGTGACAAGGTACTAAAGTGTATGCATGTTTATGACCTTGACTGTACCTACCTAATAGGCTAGTCCAACTGAAGTCGGCGAAGACTACAATATTTTCGCCAAAAAAAGCCTACATCAGTTGGACTAACCTATTACGTAGGTACTTACCTACAATTTTATAAGAAGTTATTTTTTGCGTTTTGAAGGCGGTTTTTTGTTTTTTAAAACTTTTACTTTATATCGATTACCAAAGTAATTACTGGTTTTTATGTTTAGGTAGAACTGTATTTTTAATTCAACACTCAGACCCTATGGTCATAAACTTTTTTCCATCTGTCAATGAAAAAAAGGTAGATGGATAGATAGATAGGCAGAGGTAGGCCAATTAAAACTAAGCCAATTAAACTTGTACCCAGTCTTACGTTGTCAGCGGAACCGTGAACTAGTGTGGCTGTGCCTAAGATAATGCGACTAGAACAACAAAAATGCCATCGTGCGTAATGAGATTGTGCACTAACTAATCAAGCAGAGTATCTAAAAGCCGCGGAATAACGTATCATTCGTAAATAATGTACTTTTTTATAAATTCAATATATTCAGGATGTATTTTCATAATATATTGCATCAGAAAATGTCGAGTGCATCAAAAATATACCTGATAAGCGAGTGCGACAGAGAGGCAATATCTTTGCCGATCAAAGAATAAAATAAACAAGAGTTGTAAGTCCCGACAAGCTTACGAGAAGTTTAAAGGCTGCGCCCGTGCCATTTTTTGTGGTGTTCTCACAAAAGGGTGGCTAAATAACACAGATTTAAATTTATTAAGGTTAAACAGAAACTATCAAATGACGTACAGTCGAGTTCATAAATATGTGTACACTTTAGTACCTTGTCACTTTAATCGCTGTGACATTTCATATATGTCAGTGTCTTCCCGTGGATGTCGTAAGAGGGAATAAGGGCTTGTAGTACTGTTAGGTGATGGGCTTGCAACCTGTCACTAATACACTAATAACATCTTAGCCAGATTGTGCAAAATGTGGTTACAGAAATATCAACAAGTTTATAGTTGTTGGTATTCTGTAGCTCTGCCTACCCCAGTCTGGGAATGAAGGCGTGACGTTATGTATGTATGGATACGGACGAACAGACTGTCGGATATTGCAAAACCATAAGGTGTAAGTATATAAATTAAAATCAGCAGGAAGTCACTAATTGTTATAAGCAAAACCTGTATACACGGGTAAAATGTATGGTGAACAAAAATACCTAGGTTAGCATAATGTATGGCTTTCGCTTTCGGTCCCAGCAGCTCGATGGTCTTCATGAAATGTTTCTCGGCCACGTCGTAGCGCCCCACTTTCCCGTATATATTGGCGATGGCGAAATGGACCGACGGAACCTCAGGCAGGGAGGTAAGGGCTAATGGAATTATTTCCAGAGCTTTATCGAATTGAGCTGAAAGGAACGATTCGTTTATTTACATTCTTACATTTAAGATTTATTTATATTAACAGGTATAAAAAGAATCAAATGTTTTTATTTCGCAAATTCTCTATCTGTATGCCAAAACTAAATTGGTTCTACCGTGCGTGTTTTAAAGGCAAACATCCTTACATCTAAACATCGTCACAAACATTCACATTTATAATATTTGGTAGGATGGTCGAAATAGGCCCGGCCCATCTATGCACATAACTTGCATAGATTATGGATTGTTTATTTTAATAATTAGTAGGGTTAGGACTTGGTAGCTTACCGAGGTTCTAGCATCCAAGGAGTCGCTATTTACTAATTATTATACTCGTACATACCACTTTGATTTTGGCCTTCAGTATTATCATGTTTCAAAGTAAACCACTTAAGACATATTTGGTTCGGTTTAATCATACCGACTAATATTTGTTAGTTTGTTACGCTTTCACATCCGCAGGTATACTCCATTCCAAAAATCATATAAATTGGTGCAGCGATTTAGTTACATACACACATACATGGGTGAATCAACTTTTAAAGTCCTCCTTTTCTACACGCTAATAAAAACTTACTAGAATATGTGAGATTGATAATGGTTTACACATGTTAAAATTAAATAATCAGATTTTCGGATTTCACTATTCATAATTATAAAGCAATTCTATAATTTTGTAAAAACATGGTAACGCAGTGGAAAATGCACGTTTTTCATACAAAACCCGGGGACAAGGTCGTCCCCTGCGTTACCTGATATATTTGTGTAAATAATAGAAGAATTTTTAAAATTGTCAGCTAGAAAGTAAGTTTAACTGTCTGATTTATTCAATATATTGACCACATCAAAAAAAAAAATTGCATTCTACCAAATTAAGGTGACATAAAGAGACATGTCGAAAATTGGGGAGTACCTTAAAAGTTGATTCACCCACATACGAGTAGTCACGCCTTCATTCTCAGAGTGGAAAAAAACATAGGCCCATCGCCTAACAGTACTACAAGCCCTTATTTTCTTAGTTTCCTCTTACGACATCCACGGGAAGACATGGAGTGGTACTTTTCTAACCCGGAAACCACTAAGTAAATAATTTTGAAATAGGACTACTGAAGATCAAAATAAAAGTGGTATGTTAGGTATGTAATAATGATTAGGTTAATTGCATCTCCATGAATTCTGGAAGAACGATTTTCCACCAAAAGTCCTAACCCTAATAAGTAGTTTAAATCTGTCTCAACTTGATCCATTGTAAAATATAATTGAATGATGTAAAAACCTAAAGTCAGCTACGAATCAATTAATCTACTGAACTATTTCATTAACATACATTGGGTGTATGTATGCACATACACGCCATTCACTGACACACATATGCAAATTTTAAAATACATACCTACACACATACATATTCATAAATATATGCAGATGTACTAAGGCTAACAAATTCCTTGAAGCTATAATATAAAAATGAATCGCAAAATATGCTGGTGAGCGCATAACTCAATAACGCAACGCCTGGACCAATTTTACCATTTTATTTTTTAATGTTCGTTGATGTCCAAGGATGGTTTTTGCGACGAGAAAAAATCGAATTACTTACGGGAAAGTCAGAAATATGCAGCGGAGCGAAGCCACTGGCGGGCCGCTAGTATTATAATATAATGTATACCCCTCGTGTGTAAAGTGAAAAATTAATCCATACTTTTTGCATTTACTACTTGTTTACGCTTTTAAGTTGCATTCGTAGGTAATTAGCAATCAGGTACTTATTTGTTCTTTTTACCCTTAACTTGTTAGTTTTATATTTTATACTTTATCTATTATAGACTTTATCAACAAAATATTCAGCAGCACAGGATCACTAAATGAGAGTTTAAGTGAATCATTAAATAACAGTAGGATGAGGGATCTTACTCCACCGTGCGTGATACAGTTTATTACTAGTACGCGAACTAAGGAACATTATCATTATCACACTCACGTTCCAAGATGACACTCAATTATTAATTATAAGCAAAAAAAATATACATGTTCCGGTATTTTGTTGTGTTTTTGAAATAAACAATTTAATTTGATTTGATTTGCTTTGACAAGTGTTCGGCCACTGCGCACGTTAATTTCGAGAGTGACACTGTACAGTCTCACTGTACATTTTTCCGTTTACGTTGCGACCTACTTTGGGCCGCCCGATAGCATTCAATATAAGGTAACGTTTTAGGTAATAATTTAGTGCATAACTAACTGGCTTACAATACGCATCAACTATTAACTATTTTACTGTAACTTTTATTACGTCAATAAATCAACATAAAGTGATCAATCTTTCTCTGCACTCCAACAACTATCTACATAACTAAAACAGCAGTGTACAGTATCAACTGGACTGTACATTTTATGGTCCTTCGAACTAACACGGTATTTTGGACGTTTGTGTCTCTGTTGCGGTAGCGATCGGTTTGCTGGCCTCCCACAAGCGGGTCTCACCAGTGAATTGAGAAGGCGCAATATCGTGATAGAGTGCAGGCGTGCTGAATACCTCCAACGACCATCCCACTCGGGCGCACGTGAGTAACAGTAGTGTCAAGTTGCAAACGTGAAGAAGGATTGGGAAGAAGACTCTACGACCCTGTGTCGTAAACCAACCAACTGAACAACTATCGACGGAACTACTGGGGAAAACTCTCCGAACTATATCTACTAATCAAACTTATAAGAAGACTTACCGTTCAACATGAGCAAGCTTCAACAACAACAAGAAAACTTTGAAAGCATCAAATTTTTTTGTGCCAACTACAAAAAGGACGGCGCGTCTAGAAAAACTCCAGATTATCTAAACAGCCGACTGACAACTCTCGATGCCCTTTGGGCGGATTTTGAAAATCTTCATGTGGCTCTCCACAAGGAGGTTGAAGATAAGAGCATCAACTACTTTACAGAAGAGATATACGAGAAAACAAAAATGATGTATGAGTCAACTAAATCTCATATACTGGGCTTACTGCATAAACTACCCGAACAAAATAGCTCCGTAAAATTTGATTTGACGGGATTGTTGGACGCCACAGTCACAACTGAACTAGGCGACGATGTTCAACTTTTACTTGGCAAACAAGAGTGCAACTTCAAAGCTCTAGATCGTGCAATGTCAAAAATAACTATTCTGGCCACAAACGAAAAATGGGAGTTAGAAGACAATCTCAACATCTTAAAGCTGAAATGGGAACCTATTGACAAGCTCCATTGGGAAATAGATGGATTACTTAAAGGCTCTTATGAAAAATATTACACCATGTTCGTTAACATCGAAAGTAAATACGATAAAATGCGTAGACAACTTAGCAGCAAGATTTGGTCAACTATACACTACCAGCAAGCTGCGCCGAGAATGCAGATTCCAGAATTTTCAGGAAATTATAAGCAATGGATTTCTTTCAAAGATCTTTTCATAGAGGTTATTCACAACAATCCAACTATCAACAAGGCTCAAAAGATGCAGCATCTCAAAACCAAGCTGACAGGAGAGGCAGAACGATAGGTCCAACATTTGACCATAAGCGCCGAAAACTACAACGCATGCTTGGACATACTTAACCAACGCTACGATAATCGACACTTACAATTTATTTCCTTCATGAACACCATGCTGCAACAACCGAACATACAACAACCCGATGCCTACAACCTGAAGAAAATGCATGACGTAATAACTGAATGTTTGAGCGGACTGTCCAACATTGGGCTAGATACATCTACGTGGGGTCCGATCATTGTGTATTTAATGACACAAAAACTTGACTCAAACACTCACAACGAGTACGTGAAGGAACTTCATGACCACAGAGAGGTTCCGGTCTTGAACGATTTTTTGTTTTTCTTAGAAGGCAAATTCATGGCATACGAAACCATGAAACGCCCCAAAAAAGACGCCGTCATGCAGCAAAAACCAACTTTTGGTAAAACCTTTAACCAGGAATACGCAACAAAGAAAAACCATTTTAACTACAACAAGACGTTCCCGAAAACTCATCATACAACTTATGGCCAATGTCCTTTCTGCGACGGAAGTCACGTGTTGATGCAATGCCAGAAGTTCGTTGCCCTAGATGTGACCCAAAGAAACAACACAGTTGCGGAACTGCGGATTTGCAAAAACTGTTTATTTAGTCACGGCGACAAAGAATGCAAATCTAACAAAACGTGCAAGGAATGTAATATGAAACATCATTCATTATTGCACAATAACGCGTTGAAAATAGCACCGACTAATAACGCAAATAACAACTCAAGGCAACGACCGACGACTTCAACTCAACCTCAGGCTTCTAATCATCATTTAGCTACAAAAGAGATGGAAGTCCTTTTAACTACAGTTCAACTGAAGGTGCAGAAACTCGACGGTACTCTTGTCACTCTTCGAGCGCTACTGGATCAAGGCTCGCAAGTGAATTTGATTACTCAAAACGCAGCACAACTATTGGGTCTTCCTAGAAAGAAACTTACTGCTACAATATCTGGAATAGGAGAACTTTCCGGAAACTGTAAAGGAAAAATACAACTGACGTGCAAATCTTTACACTCAGACTTTACGTTCAAAACGGAAGCGTTAATTTTGACAAAGCTAACAAACAACCTACCTAACACCACGTTCGAGAAGGCTAACTGGCCGCATCTAGAAAACTTGAAGCTGGCTGATGCAGATTTCAATGTGTCCCGTCCGGTCGACCTGCTGCTCGGGGCGGACGTCTACGCTGATATTATCATGGACGGGGTACTGAAAGGCGAAAACCAATCTCCAATTGCTCAACAAACCCACCTAGGGTGGATTCTTTGTGGAAAACTAATAACTCTCAACTGTCACGTAACTTTAATCAACATGAACGAACTAACTAAGTTTTGGGAAAATGAAGACATCGCCCAAAGCAGTGACGAAATCTCCAAGGACGAGCAATGCGAACAACATTATACCAACACAGTCAAACGAGATGAGGATGGAAAGTACATCGTAACAATGCCTTTATGCACAAATTTTGAAGAAAATCTTGGAAAATCGAAGCAAGTCGCCATCTCTCAGTTTTTACAACTTGAAAAAAGACTGGAAAGGCAGAAAAAGCTAGCACAAATGTATAAAGACTTCATGAACGAATACATTGAGCTACAACACATGAAGCCTTCAACATCGTCTTCAACCACTGAATGTTTTCTACCCCACCACGGCGTTCTCAGAGAAAACGCTACTACTACTAAGCTGAGAGTTGTTTTTAATGCCTCTCAAAAAACTTCTAGCGGCCACAGCTTGAACAGCCTACAAGAAAAAGGTCCTAACCTACAAAAGGACATCCAAGCTTTAATCCTTAAGTGGAGGTCTTATAAATACGCCTTCACCGCTGATATAGAGAAAATGTATCGGTGCATTTGGATTTCAGAAGATCAACAACCGCTCCAAAAGATTATATGGCGCAATTCACCATCCGATATGTTAAAAGAATATCAACTTTGCACCGTAACCTACGGAACTAAAAGCGCACCCTGGCTCGCGATGAGAACTCTCAAACAACTAGCAATGGATGATGAACCAAAATATCCAGAAGCGGCCAAAATACTGCAAAACGAGTTCTACGTCGATGACCTCATTAGCGGTCATAACTCAATCGAAGAAGCTCGACGTTTACAACAAGCACTGATAAACTTACTTCGCGGCGGTGGAATGAATCTAAGAAAATGGTCATCAAACCACCCTGCTTTACTTGATTCACTAACTCAAGATCAGGTATCCACTAGAAAAATATTCGACTTCAAGCACGAAGACTCCATGAAAACGCTCGGACTCGGCTGGAACCCTAACATTGACACCTTTACATTCAACTGGCATTTTAATGAAAAAGAGAATAATCCCCTAACAAAAAGGGTGCTACTCTCCGAAATATCTAAACTATATGATCCGTTGGGCTGGATGTCTCCCGTAACGGTTATAGCAAAACTTATGTTCCAAAAAGTCTGGCTAAGTAAACTATCCTGGGATGAAGCTCTACCCAGTGACATCAAAAACGAGTGGCTGAAACTAAAAACTGAACTACCACAAGTAAACAACATGAAGTTAAACCGATGGGTTGGAACCTCAGAGAAGGAGATAGAATTCCTAGGGTTCTGTGACGCGAGTGAGAAAGCATTCTCTTGCGTCATTTATACCCGCACAAATAATGAACTCGGCAAGCCAGTAATAACTTTTTTAACAGCCAAGACTAGGGTTGCCCCCTTAGCACAAAAAACATCACTACCAAGATTGGAACTGGCCGGTGCTTTATTATTGTCTAAACTTATGAAAAAGGCAATAGAGGCGTATAAAGATTATAACATCACTCTAAAAGCTTGGTGCGACTCCCAAGTAGTCTTGGCATGGCTACAAGGAAATACAACAAGATGGGAAAAATACGTAGCAAATCGAGTTACAGCGATCAAACAAGTTATTCCCGCTGAAAAATGGCAGTATGTAAAGTCCGAACAAAATCCAGCAGATTGTGGTTCAAGAGGGCTTTATCCGAGCAAGCTGATCAACTTTGAACTCTGGTGGCAAGGACCTGCGTTCCTGAAAACCTACAAGAAAAACGAAGAAGCCCTTGACTTAACTTGTCATTTTACAAAAGATAAGGGCACTTTAACTACGACGCAGGCAACCCTAGCTGCAAAACAAAACGAAAACTTTATAAATGAACTATTACAAAAGCATAGTTCATTTACACGAGTAATCAGGGTCACGGCGTGGATAATGCGATTTAGTGCAAATGCACGCAATAACAAGAAATGCGACGCTAGCTACCTAACGACAAGCGAACTCATTGCAGCAAACAAACACGTGATACAACACGCGCAGAAAACGGCGTTTGCGCAAGAATACAAATTGTTATTGAAGAAAGAAACTGTCACGAAAAACAGCTCTATTTATAAGTTAAACCCTTACTTGGACGAAAAGGGAATTATTCGTGTCGGCGGACGACTCAACAAATCAAACTTGCCACCTGGAACGAAGAATCCTATAATACTTCCTAAAAAAGGGAGAATAACTCAACTTATTATTCTTCATGGGCACCTGCAGACTCTCCATGGGGGAGCGCGTCTAACATTAAGCTACATAAGGCAGCGATACTGGATCGTCAGCGGCAACAGAGCTGTAAAAGATCAACTACGTCACTGCGCACGCTGCCTACGCTTCAAGCCGACAGACAATTATCAACTAATGGCTGACTTGCCACCGCAGAGAATTACCCCATCAAGGCCATTTACACATACCGGGGTTGACTTTACCGGCAACGTAGAGGTCAAGCTAAACAAAGGCAGGGGTGTCAAAACTTCTAAGGGCTACATAGCAGTCTTTGTGTGCATGGCCACAAAAGCTGTGCACATTGAGCTCGCATCTGACATGAGCACAGAAACATTTATTGCCGCGTTCCAACGTATGTGTGCCAGGCGCGGTACACCCAAACATATGTACTCAGACTGCGGAACTAACTTTATCGGCGCGTCAAAGGTTCTGCGAAGCGAGTTTGAAGAGTTCAAAAAAATTCTGTCACCAAGCTTCTTCGACGAAATTGGGAAGATGGAAGTGGAATGGCACTTCAACGCTCCTGCGTGGCCTACAGCAGGAGGGTTGTGGGAAGGAGCTGTAAAAGCCCTGAAATATTATTTACGACGGGTACTCGGAGATCAGAAGCTAACTTACGAAGAGTTCACAACATTACTAGCAAAAATCGAGGCCTGCATGAACTCCAGACCGCTCTGCGCACTCACCGAAGACTTAGATGAATTCTACAACTATCTAACTCCAGGTCATTTTTTAACCGGCACGCCTTTGATGTCATTACCACTCTCAGATCACAGTGACGTAAGAGACATTGACTTACGTCGACGATGGCAACTCACTGAGCATATGATGCAACAATTCTGGAAAAAATGGTCAAGCGATTACCTATCTCAAATACAAGTCCGTAGCAAGTGGAATAAACCAACGAAAAATATCAAGAAAGACGACATCGTACTTGTAAAGGAAGATAATTTGCCACCGGGAAAATGGGCGCTGGCTCGAGTACTGGAACTCCACCCTGGGGCCGACGGTTACGTACGAGTGACTACATTAAAAACTAAAAATGGCATCATCAAACGTCCCGTCGTGAAACTAGCTCCGCTACACGTGGAACCCGACATTGATGACGATTCAGAAGAAAAACAAACAAATAAAAACGAAGTACGTCAAACAAACGTGAAGAAACCTGCGCGCTCTGCGAAAAGAAACATAACTGGGAAACAATGCTATCTATCGTTATTTACAGCATTGATAACTATAGGCACATTAATAACTGGGTCAAACGCCGCCGCTACCGCGCGCGTCACAACAATGGCTCAAATTACAAGTCTCGAACCTGAGCGGCCTGTCTACTATGACTCAATGGGCAAGATACAAGTAATTCACAATGAATGGACTTTACTTATGTATTACAACTTAACTAACTATTGGAATGGAATTCGTCGCATCGAGGCTTATCTTGTTGGAATAAACGACTGGTGCCAAAAAACTGATCCGAGATACTGCAAGACTACTCAAGAACAGTTGTACCATGAGATGGAATTACTAAAGTATTACAACAGTATTCTTCTCGCTCCACACAAACATCTATCTAGCCGGAAAAAACGTGGATTAATCGACGGAGTAGGCTACCTAAGTAACAGTTTATTCGGCATCCTGGATCAACGCTTTGCAGATAAATATAAAGAAGATATTCAATCAGTTCAAAACAACGAAAACTATTTACTTGAACTTATAAAAAACCAAACGTCAATAGTAGAGCTCGAAAACAACGTCTTGAAGAAAAATGAAGATAATATCAAGCGACAATTTGACGTCATAGAAAACTTCATGGACCAGACCAACGTCCAATTTACGAAGATAGAATCAGAAATAGAGATAGCTATGGCTACCTCCTACTTTGCCTCAGCATCTTTATCAGCTTATTTACTTATGAACAACTTAAAGGACATTCAAGAAATGCTCTTCAATACACTAACTGATGTTTATAAAGGACACATCGACGTGCACCTAGTTACACCAGTCAACTTAATCAAACAGCTGAGTGACATCTCTGGAAAACTGCCGAGAACTTTATCTTTACCCGTCAACATTAGAGAAGATATCAAGGATCTCTACAAGTTACTGTACGTCAAAGCCAGAGTAACAGAAAACTTTTTCCTGTTCGAGGTACATATACCATTGATTTCGGACGAGGACTTTACATTGCATCGTGTCATCCCTTTACCACTCAAAACTAACTCAGAAGCTGTCATCGTACGAACTAACTCGAAATACATCGCTATAAACTTTCAGAAAAACACTTATATTCCATTGATGGAGGAAGACTTGAAGCAATGCGCTCAACTTAAACCGAATTTTTTTATATGCAACAAAAATCTGCCAGTCTTCAATCTTCATAACAACAACATTCCATGCGAAGCGAAATTATTAAGTCATCGCACGACGTCGCCTTGTGATGTCACAACTACGTCATGCAAGGAGGCTTGGATCGAGTTGCATTCACCAAACGCATGGCTTGCAGTTTGCTGCGGATCATGCCCACTACGTACTATCTGCGAGAATGATGTTACGTCACACACATTGACGTCATCGAGTATCGTCACATTACCCCAGGGATGCATGCTGCAATCGAAGTACTTAACTATTTACTCGCATAATCAATACAATAGCAAAGTGACGATGGAATACAACTTCAACATACCGTCGTTTAACTCATCAGTAAACAAAATTGTGGATTTATCATTTCACAATATTTCACACTTATATTCATCTGATGACCAAGAAACAGCGGAGATCAGCAGCAGATTACGTTCACAAAAGGAAAACGAGAACAAACTCCCATCTGCGCTCACGAGCCACGATGTGCATCAATATGCTGTCAGTTATTCTCTCCTGGCAGCAGCCGTCTTTGCTGTCATTCTGTGGGGAGTGGGAAAGCATTACCCACAACTCTGTAAGAAGCGCAAACAACGCAGTCAATGTTCACTACGATCGGTGAAGCCACATTACGAAGATATCGAACTACAACCGATACCTCAAGCAAGAAGCTCCCGCCAAGAGAAGACACCGAGGGTGCTGACCAGCGAGGCGCAGCACACGCAACAAAATCCCGCATCGAATGATAACGTCGCGTTCAACTTTGATCAATCTGATTAATTTTGTATTTTTATTCTAATAGTTTTCTTTCTCTTGTGCTGTATTCCTGTTTCTTCTTGTAGGGGTTGCCAATATGTACAGTCTCACTGTACATTTTTCCGTTTACGTTGCGACCTACTTTGGGCCGCCCGATAGCATTCAATATAAGGTAACGTTTTAGGTAATAATTTAGTGCATAACTAACTGGCTTACAATACGCATCAACTATTAACTATTTTACTGTAACTTTTATTACGTCAATAAATCAACATAAAGTGATCAATCTTTCTCTGCACTCCAACAACTATCTACATAACTAAAACAGCAGTGTACAGTATCAACTGGACTGTACAGACACTAAACTAAAAACAAAACCATTTCAATAGTGACATTATTGCGGGTTAAAATAATGTATTTTTGAATGAAATCCTTTTTTGCATAGTGTCACTCTCGAAATAAACGTGCGACTGGTCGATTGGACTAGCAGTTAAATAAACTGGCAGACATTGCCTCACGGGCTTGTACAAGCGTTAACATTTCAACGCTATGCCAGAGCGAATGTCAACTTTGCCCCATAGATACTAAGGTCTATTTTGAACTGTCAACCATGACGGAAATATTCGTCAAGGGCTTTGAAAAGGTTAACGCATTCAGCGCCACGGACACACTCGGGGCTCTGTTGGTCCGTACGAATGTCGATGGTCCTTGATGCGGTTACTTACCTACTGCTACCAGTCTTGACTGATATTTTATTATTTATATACGATCTACCCGTATTTTTTTTTTCAAAAATAAGATGTAAGAAAAAATTAAGTGGTATCTTACTTAATATGATATTTTAATTTTTATATTTCTTTGTAATTAGATTTAAAATGTTTAATTAATACTTTAGAGTTATTATACTAACAGCCCAGTGTTAGAATATTTAGCGTGAAAACATTACTAACCCATTTTGTTTTAATATAACCACTACGTATACGCATGCTATGTAATTTACTATAGATTTAATAACTTGTATTTTTTCGATAAGCGAAGTGTAATTCTTCTGAGAAAATAAATATCTTTAACCGTATATATTGAGCCACATGTCGAGAAAGGTAACTATTTTTAGATAGGTAGGTATATGATTTGAAACAACCGTAACAGGAAAATGTATTCTTTATAGCTTTAATATATCATATACCGTTTTTAATTGTTTGGTTTTTGGCATCCCCATATTAAAAATATAGTTTTTTCAATTTAAGAGGTACTTAGACTTAGGGTGAAAACATTTGAAGAATATTTTTGTAACAGGTCTATTGATGTCCTTGTATGTTTATGAATCAAAATTTATAGGCTTAGAATCCTGAAATTTGGTAAGAACTAAGGTCTAACAGCACGAGTAAAGAAAAATACCCGAAAATCGGTAATTTGTTGTACTATCACAAAAATTACATTATTTCGTGATTACGAACTTCTTTGTAGTTGGTAAACTAATCGCGACCTTGGTCGTTGTATGGAGACAACAGTTTTTCAACACCAAACTCAAGGACGTCCCTCAATACAATTTTACATTCTTATAAGTTTGTACGAAACCCTCGGTGCACGAGTCCGACTCGCACTTGATCGCACTTTTTTCTTTTACACATCCCTAAAAGCTTTTACTCTCATCTTTCTCTTCCCTCTGATTCTTTACACAGTCCATGGATCCATCCATTATTACGCTTTCCTTCTTGCTTTATAACCACATTAATTTATATCCCTGAATGTATTCGACAGGAGGAACTGTGATGACTAGATAAGACGCAGAAACTTTCTTTTGGTATCATTGTAAATGTTATTGTATACAAAATTAATAGTGCAAAATTAACCTGTGTTGTCCAGAAGTCCTAGCACGTTGGTCCACGCTAGCTCATGAGTGGGCATTAGCTTGATTACGTACAACCAGTTCTCCATGGCGCGGTACGTTTGATTCGTGTCGAGGTACTGAAATTAAGTTACCAAGGTGTTAGTCTTATAGGTTTGTATAGATGCAGAACGTAACACTTAATTTAAAAAATCTTTTAGCCTAGTTGTAGCTGATACGAGCACCTATATCTAGCCAAGAATAAAAAATGTAGCGGGCATAGGGGCCCGACAGATTACCAACATTATCGCGGGACACGTATCACTCAAATATTGATGCATATCACAGTATCATGAGGTATCCGTTTATTTCGATATTAGCCATAATATCCCAGTACACCCAATAATCTTGATAGTCTATCGGTATAGTTCCTCTGTATGTTATGCAGAGACTATGGTTTTATGAACTATGACACTATAGCCCATAATGAAGCGGCGGCGGTCTAGCGGCTTGGGGTGACGATTTGTGTTGATCCCCTCACAAATCGACCAGGTTCAAACCCCAAAGGTGTCCAACTACGAATGCAATTTCTGACTTGTTATCTAACCGATGCCTCTACGGTAAAGGAAAGCCTTCGTCAAATTTGTACATTCAAGCAACTCAGGGAAAAAAGGGGGAAATTATTACACAATTGATCCTACAGGGTCGAAATGTACCCAAACGGGCCCACCTGCATAAGATAAGATAAGTCACTAAATGATCTTCAATGCTTTTATTTCAAACTATGGTGTTTCCAATCGATGACACGCCGCGCCGGTTAAATTGACGTAGTTCAAACCCTAAAGAGAGAACAAATAATAAAAACCAGCCGAGTGCGAGTCGGGCGGTACGGAACCTTGGGTACGTGAGTCCGACTCGCACTTGACCGGTTTGTCAATTTATAAGGTAGAATAGAATATATGAACCTACTAAGTTTCCCAAGTTATAGAGACAATCGGGGTAATTCGGTCGATACTTCAGAGCATTTTCATAAGCTTTCTCGGCCTCTCCGTACTTCTCGGTGATGACCAAAATTATCCCCAGATTCATCCACGCCGCTGGAAAATTATGCCTGCCGAGGGAAACAATCAGAAGATTATATGGTGAGCTCCTACGCAGCCCCCTAAAAATATACTCGCTGCTTAAAAACACTATGTTTAGTTAGGTACGTTTCAAAAACAAGTCTGCTTCTAAATTATAGTTGGCAATGAATGTTAATTGTTGTTAAATTATAATAGTAATGCTCTTTATACCTACGCTCAAAGGTTACACGCATTTATAAAAATTTGAAACTTACTTCAATTTAATAGCCTTTTTAAGATACACTACCGCTTCAGTGTATTCCTTTTGAGTTTTAAGTAGGTTTGCTAGATTGTTCATGGCTTGGTAGTACTCCGGATACAATCTAAAGAAATAACAAAGCCAAATTGACGATCGTACAAAATAACTAAACTTATTTTTATAACTTCAGTTATTTTTTACGGGTATCGAGTACACAACCGAACAAATAGTGCTAGGTGCCTAGTAGGGTACCGTAGTAAAAAATCTTTCAAGATTAAGTCGGCAGTGACTATGTATTAGTGGTTTTGATTTATTCAATTTACAGAAATTATACATAATAGGGAACATGCATAATTTTCTTTCTTACGCTCTCTGGAAAGTGTTATGAAAGAGAGGAATAATTGTTTACGCGAAATAATTGTCGTATAATTGTTTCATAAGATATGAAGTTTTAAAAAGTCATAGTTCAGACCCCCTGCAAAAACACTATACAAAATCGACGACAGGAATGACACCACAGCTGTTGTTCCATGTTTAAAATATAAGGACCTTATACAGAAATTTGCATTTATTTCGTAAATTACAATGTTTAAGCCAATGTCGTAAAATTAAAATATTACGTAAATAAAATGCGGATGCGGAAAAAAACAATCTTAACATTAAAAGAAATTTCAAAACTTTTTTTTTTGATTCAGGCGAGATAGGTATCACACTGTACAGTCAATATTTATTATACACCATATACTTACCCCTAAAATCTCAAAAGGTTGTAAATCGATCTTCTTCTTTTTTTATTAAATGGCGGTCCACACAGTGATTTCGCCAATGTCAAGTGAATAGAGTAAATCAGTAAACAGAATAAATCAAAAGTAAAAGCCGTTCATTTTTCAATCGGCCATCTTCCCTCCCCGAAGGTTACCGGAATCCCAAATCGATCTTATTTTAAGGTAATCAACATACCTCGAACAAATCATGCGGATGACAATGACGTACCTAATTTTGCACACAGGATGATGTCTGTATTGCAACATCCATATGATATATTGCACGAAGTAACAGATTAACCGCGTATAATTTCAAGAAATCTAAACAGAATTATCTGAATGATAGGATGATGTACTTAGTGAATAAAATAAATGTTACGAGATTTGTTTACGTAAGTACGATAATTGATAATAAAAGTCAATATGTTATTAAAAAAAATTTAATGACATTATGTACACAACTATTTCTCCAACAAGTCTATAATTGCGGTCACACACTTACCTATAAATAGATTTTTCTTCCTCACTTGCTTGACCGGGAAAAAAATTAACAATTTCGCTGTATCAATGACAATCGCACTACTCGATTGCTCGGTTTGTGTAGATATATCTCTCACATGTTGTTCAGTTTGCGTTCCCACGGATATGAAAAACTAAGGTGAAAATGCTAATGCTTGTGTGCGTGTTTGTATTTTCCCATTACCGTTCCCGTGTCATTAATAAAACTGTCGCCGAAAACATAGAAATTATGGTATAATAAATCTATAAAATACCTAATAATATTTTTTATTAACATCATAAGGAAGTCTCTGCTGTACGCAACAGGGTTATGTTTTCAAAATGACGGGCGTTTTTCCGATCCTTGATAAGTAGTAATTGTTTATGAAAATACTTTTTGAAATCATCCTATGAGTGGTTTGACGTCATCCGCATGATTTGTTCGAGGTATGGTAATCAATTTTACCTTTGCCTATTGCTCCACCTCTGCGCAGTTACGAGTGTTTGATCTTACCCTTACTATTATTATTTGTATTAATGCTGGGGACTATATGTACTATCCGCAACAAACGAGATTTGTAACTCTTCAAAAAAGTCAAAAATAAGAAAAAAAATTTTTTTTTAGAGTTAACATTCAAATCAAATAATATAATAAATAATCCCTTACATTTTTGTACTGTAAACATGTTCTTTTATATTTAGATCTCTATTCTTATTAAACTTAACTTTCACGTTTACGAATCATTTTTGACTGGATTTTCTATTTGAATTAGACAGCTCTGGGACCCTAGCCAAGATGCAAACGCTCCTAACGTTTTTCTTTTCTATCGTTCAAAATGTATGGGATGACATTCTCGTGCGTTTCGATAAACCACGTGGTTGACTGTCATCCCATACATTTTGAGCGATAGAAAAGAAAAGCGTCGGGAGCGTTTGTATCTTGGCTAGGGCCCCTGTACTCAGTTGCAGCGTTGCAGTTGGTTGTAGAAATTATTGTCGACGAACATCGAGAGTTATGGCCGGAACTAAGTAGCAATAATTTAGGTCCGCTTGGAGCGAGTTTTTTTTAACTGTCACATACATACATAACATCACGCCTTCATTCCAATAGTGGGGTAGGCAGAGCTACAGAAATACCAACCACTCTAAAAACATTTGTTGTTAATTCTCTAACCACATTTTGCACAAACAGGCTAAGATGTTTACCAGTGTATTAGTGACAGGTTGCAAGCCCATCGCCTAACAGTACCAGGCGCGGCCTACTCCGCGATTAAAATTCATAGCTACAAGTACATGCCGGTTAGTCCGGTTACCCATCTGACGGGTCTGCACGGACAAACTGTCTGCCGGTTACCCATTCAGTCAGTGGCTGCCACGCTGTGCATCGGATCGCACGCGCACGCTACTTCGCGCGCACACCCATACGTAAATCATAAATATTTACAGCAAGTGAACGTACCACATTCGTCTATTGGTGTTGCATTGTTTTTGTTAATTATTTATTAAGTTATAATTGTCCTTTGTAAATAAAACTTAATCAGTATTATATACTTTTTATTATCCATCTTCTGTTACCTACTAATACACATAACCTTGCTGCTGGCTCCTAGACTACAATACCCGCGCCACCACGCCGAACTATCCCTATTTTTCCATCGTTACGTTGCATAGTAACGTAACGAATTCTTCGCATTATTTTATTTTTATTATACTTACATATTAAAATGTTTAAAAATAAAGCAACAAGATTTTGCATTCATTACTGTGGGTAAAATGGTGAGGTGAGCAGGCAGGTGAGTTCAGTGTCGTATAAAGTTGCCTAATTAAGAAGGCACGCGCTAAAATGTATTTTGTACGCTCCGACGGGACTTCTCAAACTTGTCGGATTAAACTTCACCTTTGAGATCGACGCAGTGCCGTGTTGAGAGAATCACCCCCAGCTCTTGATTTTTATATAGTTGTTTTTGGACATTACTGAATGAGAAGTAAGAGTCGAAAGTAAGGGCTACAACGCAGGGGAAGCGGTTATAAGTTCTGAAATTAAGTCGAAGACCAGCACCCTTGTCATTAGAAGGCTCTGAAGGAAAATTCCTGCCGCAAATTCGTATTTTTTTCTTTAGCCTATTTTTAATGTTTTTACATAAGTTTGAAAGAATAATATTAAATAACTCTCGTAGGTTATTCGAGTTCCATTAGTAAAAGCTAATAGTTATTTGTAGGCCTCAATAATCCTGAAGTAGGCCGAAAAACCTGTCCAAAATATTTTACGTCTCAGTGGAGTCCTTGATAAATATCTTATCAGTAAAAAGGTGCAGTTTTAAATAAAACGCTTATCCGGTACTCGTATCAGTGACGTTATAATACTAATAATATATACCAAGAGCAAGATCCTGAAGGCGAATCGCAATTTTTTACTGTAAGGTTTTAAAACAAGTATTGTTAAATCTATACAAAAAGTGCACAGGTAAATAATGTATTTATAAGAAATGTTACAAATAATAAATAAAGATTCAAACTTCGTTGATATAGTCCTACAATTATCGTAAAGCACGTGGTTAAATACGGAACTAATAATTTCGTATAGTAAAACCACAATTTGCGTAGACAGTGGCGCCTTTGAGAGCTTCATTTGAAATGTTGTTGCACGTTTACTTCAAGCGCAGATTCTGGGTGGCAACCCGCTAGTGTTTGCTGCGATAAGTAGTCTTGGAATGCTGACAGGCCACGCGGGAGCACGCGTGGTGGGGATGAAGTTACCCTTCTGTTAGTATTTATTGTCATGGATAAATCAAGGTTTCATTTTCAGTAACAACATTTTTTAATAATGCTTCAGGACTTCCTCCACACCAAGTAATTACAAAACTCACTCTTATTTTGCAGACTTGTAAAATTGTTCATACGTATGTTTTTTGTTTAGCTACTCGTATCACAGAAAATCAAATATAATAATGTATACATATTTTTTCTCTAATTTAAGGTTGATTAGTGCCATGGTATAGTTCTGATTAAAAGAATATCATTATGGGTATGGTTCATACCAGGGACCGCCCCGTTATCTTATTCAAGGGGTTTCGAATGGGTTTTATAAGGGTTTTACTTCGAAAATCCGTTCGATATGCTTTTCAAATCGCTATTTAGGTATAAGGGTTACCTGTGTTTTAGCTGTTAAGGTTTCCCTTATAGTTAGTTTAACAAATAAGTCATATAATTCGTTCCAAGAGGTTCTTCTTTTAGTGGAGTATTCTATTGAGAGGTTAGTCTTTCAAAGGCTTTTATCGGTGAATGGGTGGGCGGGTCCCTGGTTCATACCGATTATCAAAACTTATAATGTATGAATAATAATACATCTCAATATATTTGCTCTCTGAATATTCAATAAATAAATGGTCAATACGTTATTATTTTACTTTGTAGTTTACAACCCTCACTATCTGCGACGCGGTGGCGGAGTGAGCCAATTAATTTTCACCGTTCGCACACAGCCTTAACGTTCCGTTTGGCTTGCCCTGGAGTCGACGACGTCAGGGGGCCATAAATCATAATGTTTTGGCTTAGAAAACAGCGGCTTTAGTAATGATCAGAGGAGTGTGCCTTCTGTACTTAACTACTTGTACTATCTATCTATTCTGTGACAGTACTACACGACAAGCATTGTCGCCTCTTACGACATCCACGGGAAGACACGGAGTGGCACTATTCTTACCCGGCAACCACACGGGCTTTTTTAACTGTTATACTTAATATAAATCATTAATTATATTTTATCAATTTCTTTCATTTACTTAAAAGTACAACTAAAATGATACCTAGGTATTTATGCTAACGGGTCACCACCTCTCTTTTTGGAGAGTGGGTTAAGCATCGGTGCCCACAATGTGGGCGTGTCATGTGTGTGTTTGTGAAAGGTTGAATGTCAGTTGCGATTGTCACCCATGTGTCTTGGGTTTCAGGTTTGTATTTCTCTCTCGCTCGCTCTCATTCGGACCTATACTTGTCTTACCGATTTTACCCGAGCCCGAATGGTTGTTTAACTTGTTGGAACTGTATAAATAGCGATTCCCAAAGCATCTGAAGTGTATAGCAGTGTATGATGATGACTGAACTGATTTACCTTATCGCTTCTCGGTACTCCGCCAGAGCCAGGTCGGTTTGATGCTTCGCGTCAGCAACTTTCGCAACGTTGTAGTGCACTTTAGCGTTCAGAGGGCACACGGACAAACCGCTCACGAATAACCGATGCTCATTCTGCCACGCGAAGGCTCTCTCGTAACTTTTAAACCCAAATACACAAATAACGAATGCGCATGACATATATCCCACCTGTAAGAAAAACATTATATGACAGTATTACATCCTGTTTGTTTGTGAAATAAAACCTCGTTACAGCAACACAATTGTATTTTTACGTGATCTAGGCTAAGTATTTATTATAAAACGGTTTAGTCCATCTTGCTTCTGTTTTAATCACACTGTTTACTTAACTACAGCTCCATAGCTGGGCAATAACTCGTTAATCCGTTAATCGTTCATTAACGAGGTTAACATTTCAAGTAGCTGACCAATTCTTAAATTAACTTTAAAAAATATTAGCGGACTCGTTTACTTTCGTTAAATTTCCCCAAGTCCGTTAATCGTTAATCCAGTACCTAGTATTCACTATAGAGATACCGAACGCACCGCGCCGCGCTGCGGAAAACACGTTCTGACAAAGTACGTTCGGGGCTCCAATTATACACGTTTTTTTTTAACTTCTTCTTCTTAGTGCATTTGATTTTCTTTGTTATGTACAATAAAGAGTTAACATACATACATACATACTTCTAGTTTCCAAACCAACAGTTTTTATAAGTAGATCACTAACGCAACGCAACGATATAAAACATGCAATAATTTTCACGGATTAACGATTAACGTTAACTTGCGTGAAAAGTTATTTTTTTTGGTAAAGTATAAGCGATTAACGCATTCACTGCCACCGACGCATACTCGTATATGCCTTCAGTGTCATACAAGTTTATTCCTAGGCCACGCCCCCTGGCAGCGAATGCGTTAACGAAGTTATCTTTTTGATTAACGGTGCCCAGCTATGACAGCTCATATTATCAAGTGACTAAGAGCTCTCTTAGCGTAAAATATTACCACACATATGTACTTATATGGTCGACTAAAGTCGCCATTAAATACATCGGAGCAGACTAGAAGTTTAAAAACAAGTGATCACTGATCACTCTGATCAGTAATCAGATCACACTAAGGGCCGTGTTCACCAACAACTAATCGGACGGTTAAGTCTTAATCAGCTGTTAATCAATACATCTGACACCCGTTAAACTGCTAATCGTCCGTTTAATTGTTGGTGAACACGGCACTAACGCTTTTTAACGTTTTGAACTTAGAGTTGAGTTCAGATATCTTGATCATCTTGTCTGCTCCCATGTTTGTTGTCGACTGTGCCATGGGTATCATAATTATCACGAGTAAGACAAATGTTCGTCCTAATGTATCGCAGGTCTGGAATATCAAGTATTATTTTTACAATAAGAATTAGAACGTCCTTTCGGGTTTTCAGCCGAGCCAGCCATTTTTAAGTTCTTCAAAAGCTGGGCTAAATTACATATTTGAACGTATGAACTAAAAAAGGGCTGGCTGGTTTATTACAACAAAACTGATTTTCCTACGTATAAAGATGTAGTGAATAATCAACCGACATCGTGTTTGTCGGAGCAGCTAGTATTAATGTGATATTCGATGATACCAGGGCTGTTAGACAAGTCTTTTTAAGTAGTTAGTTTTAAAAAAAAAAACAGTTTACATTTTTTTTCAACATAGTCTCCTTTAAGGGCCAAACTCTTATTCCAGCGAGTTTCCAATTTTATTATCCCCCCAAAAAATACGATTTGTCGAGGTCTGCAAAACAGCCGTTTACACCTGTGACGCAGTCCTCATTTGTCAAAAAATATTGTCCTCCAAGCCATCTTTTCAAATTTGGAAATAGGTAGTAATCCGGAGCTGGGTCCGGTGAATACGGAGCATGCGGAACCAGCTCGAAGCCCAACTCGTGTATTTTAGCCATTGAAATTGTTGACGTGTGCACTGGGGCATTGTTTTAATGAAGGAGCACTTTCAAGGGGGCAATTTTGGTCGTTTTTCCAACTATACGGCACTAAACGGTCTAATAACTCTGCGTTATAACGGCCAGTGATATTTTTCCCTTTTTCCAAGTAGTCAATCATGATGATTCCTGCGCCATCCCAGAAAAAGGTCGCCGTCAGTTTCCGAGCCTACAAAACAGTGTACAAAACAGTCTTGGTCTTCGTTGGGGCAACGTTCACCAGTAGCCATCCATTGTTTGGATTGCTGTTTTGACTCGAGTGTATAATTCTGGAGACCTAGTGATAAAGGGTATAAGTCGACTTAACTCGTAATGAAAAAGGGTATATACATAAACGGGTAATACTAGACTTAAACCCTTTTTCACTTGATCATCAGTTCATCAGAAGACTTATACCCTTTTTCACTAGGACCCCAGAATTGTGGACCCAAGTATCGCCAACAGTGACAAATCGACTCAAAAAATTTCGAGGATTACGCTTTATCATATCCAAACGCTTCTCTAGCGGGTAGTCGATATAGCAAAACGGCGATGTAGCGGAACGTCGCAAGCTCAAATTGTCCTGGAAGCAAAACACCCTGATATCAGATGGCCGACATAGCAAAACGTCGACTTCTCAAAATGACCTGGTAGGATTTTAGTCCTAAAAGCAAAATGCCCTGATATCGGATGGTCGACATATCAAAACGGCGATGTAGCAAAACGTCGACATCTCAAAAAGTCGCAGTATCTCTTAGTTCTACACGCAGGATGTCTTTATAGCAAAACGTCCAATAGAGTGAATTTACAGTCAGACTCAAAACTAGAAGAAGAAATATATTTTTCAAACAACTTGCCTGGTCGTGGGAAATAATACCTACTCACTGACTGTTCAAATAACATAATCTGTAAATGTGATACGAATATTCTTTTATTTACAGAAACTTAAGATTAAAACTTAACAAAAAAATCAACAAACTTATAATCGAACTACATTTGGACACTATGTTTTACGTTACGTTTTGTGTACGGCAACCTGCAAATCACTCGTATAGGCACAATTTTTAAAAATGATGTTGATAAATTAATGGACGTTTGCAAAAAGAAAGTTTGCGAAAAATTCAAACCAGTACAGAAATTTTTCGAAAAAACTGTTAGTAATGCAACGGAAGAACAAAATTTAAATATTGAAGGTGAAATTCTAAATTACAATTCTAAAAAAGACACTCTGTTTAGAGCCCGTCGGAAGTTTTTAAATGTTGATAAAACAGAATACAGAAATCTAAATGAAGTTAAGGTCCCGGAATTACTTGCTAAAGATTTTTTGATTGCGGAAGATGGTAATGAAAATAATAAGATTCTTTTATTCGGAACAAATTTAGGATGGTCTACCCTAAAACGAGTTGGTAAAACGGAGAATATGCGATGTTACGTGGACGGAACGTTTAAATGTGCCCCAGTGCCATTTTACCAATTGTTTAGCCTACATGTTGATTTGGCGGAGGAAGGAGAGAATTCCGTTATAACTCCAGTTTTATACGCCTTACTTGCATCAAAAACACAAGAAACGTACGAACGACTCTTCTATTTAATTAAAAAGAAATCTGGCATTGACTTAAAACACGTGAAATGTGATTACGAAATTGGGCTTGTTAACGCTATAAAACAAGTATTTCCTAGTTCTGATATTAGAGGCTGCTATTATCATTTCAATAAGGCGGTTTGGAGGAAGCCAAAACTGTTGGATTTGGACGACACCAAAGAGAATAAAAACATCATTAGAATTTGTGGAAATTTCCCTTTAATTCCTGATCAGTATTACGATAAATGCTGGCTATCAGTGAAGCAACACAACGACGACAATTCATTAATTATTTTGAAACACAATGGCTGAAATGCTCTCCCATTAATATTAGCTGTGCCGGTGACAAAACTCGAACTAACAATTACCTCGAGGGATGGCATCGTCGCCTAAATACGTATTTGAAGCCGAAGATCACTTTTCTGCTTTTTCTCTTTAGTTTAAGAAAAGAAGCAAAATTTCAGGATCTTAAAATAAAAAACATTTTATTCCATAATAAACGAAGGAAGATCGACATTCTTTTTGAATCCCGCTGAGCGACGGAATTAAAAAAAAATGTCAGATGGGCTCGTGACCCCTTGGAAATTCATAAACAAAGTTTCCCAAATAAAAAGGATTTTGAATATGAAATAATGTCTCCAAATGTAGTTCGATTATAAGTTTGTTGATTTTTTTGTTAAGTTTTAATCTTAAGTTTCTGTAAATAAAAGAATATTCGTTTCACATTTACAGATTATGTTATTTGAACAGTCAGTGAGTAGGTATTATTTCCCACGACCAGGCAAGTTGTTTGGAAAATATATTTCTTCATCTAGTTTTGAGTCTGACTGTAAATTCACTCTATTGGACGTTTTGCTATAAAGACATCCTGCGTGTAGAACTAAGAGATACTGCGACTTTTTGAGATGTCGACGTTTTGCTACATCGCCGTTTTGATATGTCGACCATCCGATATCAGGGCATTTTGCTTTTAGGACTAAAAGCCTACCAGGTCATTTTGAGAAGTCGACGTTTTGCTATGTCGGCCATCTGATATCAGGGTGTTTTGCTTCCAGGACAATTTGAGCTTGCGACGTTCCGCTACATCGCCGTTTTGCTATATCGACTACCCGCTAGAGAAGCATCCAAACACAGGTTTGAAATTCGCTTTCGGTCGCGTTTTTGTTCGATCGCCAACAAACGTGGCACCCACCGTGCAGACAGCTTTGTCATAGCCAAATCTTCGTTCAGTATTTTATGTACTCGCTCAGTGGAGATGCCTATGTTCTCCGCTATTTCACGCACCTTCACTCGGCGGCCCTCGAGTACAATATTATGGACTTCTTCAACAGCTTCCTAAGTATTGACTTCGATTGGGCGACCAGCGCGTGGAGCATCAGATGTGCTTGACCGACCACGTTTAAAATTATCTAACCAGGTATAAACAGTCTGCAACGTTAGTGCGTTAGTGCCATGAACAGAATCAAGTTCAGTTTTTATTTATTGTGGCAGCACTGCAACCCCTCATAAAAAATGTTTTGTAACGGCACGGTATTCCGATTTTTCCATAGTTGTGGAATATTTAGAAGTGATCACATTCAAGCAATGGTTGAAATGTCAGTGTCAATATTTTTTTACTGAATCTTTGACAATCTTCGTGTGAAAGATGGTACCTATCAGTGTTAAAGTCATTTACCAAAAAACGTTACATTATTTACTACATCCATAATGTGATTAGGGATAAACGATAACTCAGACCAAAGATTCATTAGGACTAACACAAATAGGATTTCCAGACATAGGCGCAGGTATATACACACCTCTTTAGTCATAACTTTGGCATGAAGCAACTTGTTTAGCCCAATCACCACAAAAAGGCAAAAGCCGACTGATGGAATGTACAAGACTCTTTCGGCCACCACAAATCCAACCGGGTAAAATATGTTCGCAGCGGGCAAAAAGGGAAAGATCATCAGAGCAAGAGCCATAGTCATTAAACTGAAAATCACATCAAATATTAATTATAATATACCTACAGTACAGCTGTGTACTGTACTGTATGTACTGTACATAGCAAGAAGCAAGCTGCAAGCTGCAAGAATGCAGATACATATAGTACACTATATGTATCTGCATTCTTCATATCTCAACATTTTCAACTCAACGTCGAGTTGTTTGGGAACTTGCCGCTACCAATTTAGTGTTCTCTACTGGAATTCAAAATGAGATCTCAGTAATGAAAATATTGACTTAACAAACCTTGTAGATCGTCTTCGTCGTGCCCTGAACATTTTATAAGCAAGGTTTATACAATAACCGAACATGAACAATACAAGTACAAGCCGGTAATCGAGGAGGTTCTGGATGAGTGGCACACACCCCATGGACCAATCATAGCACAGCCAATATGGCCACACTAGCAGGACACCATTCAAAAAGTAAACATAAATGTATGTTCCGATCTGAAAAAATAATTACCTAGGTTAATGTTATGTAATGAATTAGGATCTCATTCCACTTTCCTGTCCATAGGCCTATGTCAAAGGCGTTGACGCGACAAGATCCAAGGCGGTTTTTTCAGATTCAAAGAAATTTTCATTATTTTAACAAGATTTTGATTTAGGCCAGCTGTCAATTAGAAACTTAATGTATCATTTTTATTCTAATGTGATTTATAAAGTACAATGTTTTTCAGTCAAGAGGCAGTTACTATGACCATACTTTTTACCGTTTTTGTTTGTTTGTACATAGTATTGTCAATCAATTTTTCCGCCAGTCATGGAATGATTGTTTTTTTTCTTTGATAGGGTATAGGTAGTCTTTTTTCACCTAGTCCTGAATCTGATGAGGAAATCCAAAAGGAATAGAGGGAACTCCTCAAATGTTATAGGTATGCATGCATATAACGATTTTGGTATTTTTTCAGTAACAAGCTTAGCATTGGCTTTAAGAAAGTATAATTTGTTAATGTGGAACTGATGAAGAAGACCACATATGACCACCGGGACTCGGCCTTTGTACCAATTTCTAGAGTGGCAATAAAATATCTTGATTAAGATAGTTAAGTAACTATGATGAAGCACATTTAAATAGTTTAAATATATAATACACTTATGACCTTCCTGAGGCGATGTTCGCGGCGAGCCTGAAATATCCTAGAGTTTCTTATTCATTGTGCCTTGGACTACACGAGACATAAAAGCATGTTACAAGTATGATCAGAAAAAGTATAAATAAAAAAATTATAATTAAAAAATTAATTACCTATTTTCAGGCAGCTGACCTATTACTATTTGATAAGAAATGATTATTTACTTTTTGAATGTGGTTCATAGTTTTTTTAAACATTTAATTTCAATTAGTAGTTATAGAGTTGGTTGTAGGGCCGAGGAACTGGTAGCTTTGGAGCAAAAAACACTGCTGGACTTCAATATTACCAAAGCGGTCACCTTTACCTTGTCTTTACATCTAGATAATAAATAACAGGATCGTAACGGTTTATAAAAGTTATAAATCAAAATTTGCCATTCTCAAGTGATAGCTTACCAACAAACACAATTTTATTTTATTTTAAAATTCAGATTTTATTATTTTGATTTGTTTGTGTAACATACAGACCAACAGACAGATGGACAGACCCGGTGAAATTGTAAGGATTTCAAGTTTGACTACACTATGCTAAAAAAAGATCATACCTTGGTGAATTTGCTATTACTGAATGCTGCTGGGTTGTCTGTTGGATTGAAAGTAGGTGTTGTACCACCCATCACGAGCCACCTGCCATACACTAGCAACAGTATGGCCAAAATGAGTACTGTTATTCTTATAATACAATCAGCACTTAGAAACAATGGCAGAAATTGATTATCACGTAATTCTCTTTTATTTGGTCTCTTATTTTTTTTACAAATCAGCAATAATTCAAAACAGAAGCAGACACCCTGGAAGAATAATGGTTCAAAAATTATGTAAGTTCAATATTAATAATTTTAAGTGAGTATTATTATTGTTTAATAAACAAATATAATACTGCATCATAGATATTTAAACTGTTGCACTTACCAGGACTGTAATTCCATTTTCTTTGAATAACATAGACATTGCAGCCAGTATGACTGTGGTGAATAAGTACATGTATTGTTTACGATTTTTTCTGATGGCCTTATTATAAGCCAGGAATGCCAGGAAGAAGGTGACAGCAGCAAGCAGGTCTGCACGGCCCACCACACCGCTCACTGCCTCCACGTGCACTGGATGCACCGCAAACAGCAGTGTACACCACAATACAATATCAACACATTTTTTACATCTGTGAGTGTACAACTGCCCTACAATATTCTTCAACGTTAACCACAGAAGTAGACAGCTGGCTACATGGCATACTAAATTTGTCGTTTTAAATTTTACAGCAGAGAGTTTTTTACTATTCAATATGTAATTCAGTCTGAAATAATAAGAATTATCATTTTACTTGAGAAAATAATTTAAATATTAATCATACAAATTATGTATAAACATCACTTTGAAGCCCTCAAGAAATAAATGTGCAGCTATACGTACCTGAAAGTCAAAACAGTGAGCGGTCTATACGACTTGTGACTTAAATCACTTGTGATATTTGTTCCCCAGAAGTCGGTATAAAAAAGCTCAAGCCAGGATTCTGATGTGACTACTGGGTTTTTAACTATTGCCTCGGAGTCATCGAAAACAAAATCACCTTTTAAACTATACAAAAATGGTAAACTTGCTGCACAAATTATACTAAACAACTTGAAGAGCATTTTTACGTTAGCAGGCACAAGAGTCTAGGTGTATTATGATGCGCATTTATTAATACAGTTTAAACACTGTCTATCAAAACGGTATCTAAACTTATCTCGATACAGTTTTCACTTTTTCTGTGATAATTTCCATAACGAACAACTTAATTTGTAGCATGAGAGACCGGCATAATACCATATACACACTACATAAATAAATAAATCAAATCAATCAATCCGCTAATGTCACTGTCATAACGTCAGTTACATCGATCGAAAGCATAGATTGTATAAGAGTTCAGGATCTTTTGTAAAGGTCCGTAAAAGTTTGGAATTTAAAAATAAAGTCTAATTACGAGTCTGATTCGCGCACCAAGGGTTCTGTACCGTCTGACTCACACTTGGTAAACTATTATATTTTTTTGTTTTTGGATGAAGGTTATGTAAACTTTAGAAAAAAAACAACAAAAAAAAAATATATTGTGCATAAGCAAAATTATCCCGTTTTTCTTTGGGGTTCGCACTTAAATCACGTTGTTACGATAGAACAAAATAAAAAAAACGTTTGTTTTACTGCGCCTCCCTTACTTATTTTACTTTTGGATATTATTTAAACATCTGCGGGATTCACGAATATTTGTGTGCAATTCTTTTTACTTTACGGTTAAGTAAGAGACGCCAATACGACTATTCACCGAAGCTGGTAGATGTGGCCGTAGCGTAAGGAAATAGGCGCTCTCTTAACTAAAAATTAACCACAACTCTATAACGGTTCAATACCGTTAAAAGGTAGGGCAGACAACACAACGGACATGTGGACACGCTATGGATAAATGTTCTCGTGATACCAGCATCAGAAATATTACAAAAAATCTTGTTAAACGTTGTGTGTTCATTATTTTTTGTATTCAGGTAAGTATTTCAAATATTGTAAACACCAAAATCTGTCGGAAGAAAGATTTTTAAAAAAAAGCTGGTCAAGTGCGAGTCGGTCTCGCGCACCGAGGGTTCCATAAAAACTTAGAATATAAAATTGTATTGAGCGACAACCTTAAATTAATTTTGCCTTTGAAAAACTGCTGTCTCTATACATCGACATAGGTCGCTATTATAGTAATGGCGAACTTTAACTGCAGTTTAGTGACAAAGCATTCGTAAAGAAATCTAAATTATAAATGTTTATTCAGTAAAGTGGGCACAACAGGGCTCTTTTATACGTCGGTAATAGATGCACTGCATATTACCGACCTGATATTTGGCTAAGTTATTTTTTTTCAAAAACTTTACCTACTTAGTGCTGGCAGTATTGAAATTAGTCTTAAGTTTGTGGGGTCTCTCTGTGCCCCTGACCAAGGGTATATAATCTTACTGTGTTTCATCAGTTCAGGAAACGCTCCAATATCAACACACTTGTTTAATAAAGCAGCTAGATATGGTGCAGTTTACTCTAAGTTGGACTTAAGAGTACATAGAGGCCTAAGAATCGAACACTAATTTCCTATAAATAACCAAACGCACCAGTAAGTAGCAGCTTGGCACGTGGTAAAACCGCATAGAAAAGCTTCTCAGTGAAGCCGAGATAATTGATGCTTTTCCATCCAGTTTTATACTGTATGTGTATGCTGTCATAGTCGTTATCACCTTTAACTATTTTCGCAAGGTCACGGAGCCTTCCTTTGTGTCACGAAGATTAACCATACAATTGTATGACTAGTTTTCGTTACACAAAGGAAAATTATTTTGTTATATTAAACTTTGACATCAATTAGGTCCTTAACTATGTACAATATTTTTGCAATTCACCCTTAAAAGAAGTTATTTCTTGATTTTTGAAGATGGTTTTCAGTTTTTATAACATTTATTTTATTTCATACCTTTTAGCGATCAAAATAATACTTTTATGTTGTCCACGTAGATTTATTCCTATAATATTTGAGTTCCCTCGATTTCTTCAAGATCCCATCATCAGAACTTGAGGTGCTGAAAATGGGACCAACGAGAAAGTACACCCAACCACACAAAAAATATATTTTCAAATCTGTTCACCAGCCAGCCAGTTTGTGTAATTGGGGAAAATACATAGAAAAACCAGAACAATTGATAACCTTCTTAGAAGTCTGTTAAAAATAAAAATTATGTAATATTATGGTTGAAGCTGAGGTGTGTATCTAACCAGTGTGTGTATCCTTTACCATGCAGACGCACTTCATGGGTTCAATATTGAACGTGTTCGTGTGCTGAAGAGGACTCCGGACTCGTGTATAGGACATGATGGGACACTTATCTGTATTTAGGTCCAGACTATTGTCCACTCCCAACTACAGACACTGCTAGTATCACTGCTCTTGAAGTTTAACACTACAGTTATTAGAACTAAGTTACATTTAGCGCTAGGTTTAAGTCGTCTGCGTTGTGTGCTTAATTGCAGCTGGGAGACATCCCAGTATTAACAGGGTAATTATCTCAACCACATTTTTTGAGCGGCGGACGTGATAATTGGGGTGTAAAGTACATGTATTGGAAAACTATTTATTTTATAAATAACCTACTCAAAGTACCATATTGAGCCAAAGTTAAAATTATTATTAACTTATTATATTTATCGTAAAAAAATATTTACAATCCAAAATCAATTTTGGTGTCGTGTCCTGTACTTCCCGCATATACTGATATGTCGTGGTACAAACTTATTAAGCCTCAACTAGACTTATATTTTAGTTATCTGTATTCTTTATTAGTTGAGGTATTTTAAAATGTATCAATTATTGCACTTGCAAGTAAAAAGAAACTGGGAGCAGTGTAAATAAAACTGTCCAAGCGATATAGTTAATTTTGGTGGTGAATATTGAAATTGATTTTATGATCGAACGAAAGGTGAAACAAAAAAAAAAATATAGCGTCAGATGTTCGTTCAGTTTCACTCCAGCAATAGACGGTGAAAGATTTGTACCATCTTTCTGCGTCTTCCCGCTAAGCACATAAGTATCTAATTTTGGTGGTATGAAATACACTTTATTAATCGTGACAACTTAGATACTTAAGTCATTATTTCGCAAAAAGTTTTATTGTGTGATAGTTTTTTCAAGTAGGTATGTTTATGGTGTCTTTTTAACTGTAACGAGTTAAGTTTCTGTTAAACTAAAACATTTGTTTTTAATTTAAAAAAAATGTTAAATTTTATAATTTTGGTGGTACAATTTTGGTGGCTTTTGCGAAACACCAAAATTATCAAAATTTCTGGTCTCCACCAAAATTATTTAAACAACAAATAATCATTATTTATAATATTAGAAACTTACGTTTTGGATTTTCAAAAATAACAAGGAAGATTCCCTAACGATTATATTTTAATTAGCCCGATATGTTATTATTGATCGTGAGTTTTTCTAAGAAAAGTAATTTTGGTGGATAATAACAATTTTGGTGGTACATAATTAGTAAAATCGTTATATCTTAAAAAACACTTGATATAATAAAGGGCCATTTTAACACTGTTTTTATAATGACTAATGACGTCACTTAAACGTTTAATTGTAAACCCTACTAAGAAAATAAAAAATACCACCAAAATTAGGATAATTTCACGCTTGTTGAAATTCACCCAACAAGTATTAAAAACAATAAAGGGTCAAGGCTTACTGGCTTGTCCGGTTCCAACATATTGTTCCCTATCTGTTAGGTACGAGGGTCAAACTGAAACTGAAAATCAAAAACTGAGTAAATAAGCTAGTTATTAAATTTATTATATCTTTCCAAAATAGTGTCTAATTATGTCAATACATCGCTGCATCCGATAAAAACACTTTTCCCACTCGTCCTTAAAGGACATGGTAAATCTCCCGAACTTTTTCCAAGACAAGTAGCAAACAGCAGCAGTAGTAGTAGTTAATAGTTAGTGTACCACTCTGCATTACTTAACGGTTTTCGATCCTCTAAAACAATTGTCGCGCCTCCATCTTCTTTCCCACGCTTCGACGTCTCTTCACTTTAGTTTGCAACTCCTCGGAAGGAAACATCCACTGAGTAGATTGTCTTTTGGTTTCGGGATCATCACAGTAAATCCAGCTTTCGTCACCCGTAAGTATGTCAAACACAGCATTTAAGTCACCTCCGTTAAATCTTTCAACGATTTCACGACACCAATCACCACGACGGAGTTTTGCGGCATTGGTAAATTTTTGGGTATCCACCGGGCACAAAGCTTCCTGACCGCTAAATGTTCATGGTGGATTTTGTGAACTTGACTCATATTTACCTACCGATATCATGTTCTTTTGTTGTCCTTACCATGGTAACCTAATATACCTACCTACCTACCTACCTACATAGTTTTATTTTATTACTCACGAAATAAGGCACAGCACTACTATTACATTACATTATCATACAGCACATTATCTTAAGAGGCCGTATACGAAATTTTGCCGATTTCGCTGATTTTCGTGATTTTACATTTGAAATACTTTATTTCTACAAAATTTAATGCGCAATACGAAAGACAATTTAAATTTTCAATGAATGTGTGAGATAGTTTTTTGCTATTATTCTTCCATTTTGATCAATCGACGACTGTTATGTGAATTTTGCTGTAAGAGGTTTAGAATATCGCATATTCACGAATCGTTTCAATGTCTTGAAGGTATGAAAAAATTACCATTTATTTTGCTGTAAAAGTCGTCTAAAAAATTAATGAATTACTTTTTACCACCTTTGTATTTTTTTTTTGTAAAAAATTAATTAACATAGTAATTTTTTATAGAAAATGGGCAAAAAATTGTTTTTGATTTCGGCTAGGTACTTAAAACTTTCGATCATAAAATTAAAACAACAGTTGGGTAAGGACCAAATAGTTGAACCATAGTTAAGCGTAGATAACCATACAAACAACAAAAGTGAAAAAAGTTCCGTTGTGACACGAAAATTATCCCAACAAATGGATGGCCAACTTTTTGATCCTTACCCAGTTATAAAGTTCAATTCAAATTCAATCCATTAACATGATAAAAGATCAAAAAAATAAATCGCAATATGTAATGTTTTAAAACAACCAAAATCTGTTCCAAAATCTCGCATCTCCTCACACGACAAAAATAAAAAAGTAGCTCATTCATTCGTAACTCATTTATTCGATCACTGAAATTATATTTCGATTAAAAACTTTACATTACAACGTATGCGCATTTACCTTAAAATCTAAACTTAGGGTCATATTATATTGACTTTAGTGGAAAAACGGTATACCTACCGAATTTACATAAGAAACTTCGTTTTACATATTACTTTATTTTTAAATCACATTTTAAATAATTGATATTTTATTGTAATTAGCTCGAAAAAGGAAAGTCCCTAAAACTAAATAGGGGACATGCGAAAAATAAACTGAACCTTATTTCGTGAATCAGTTAATTGCCATTTTTATCAATTCTATGCTTAAAAATAACTCAATTAAACCGCACCCGTTATTTGACAAAAATAAAAAAGTCGTTAATTCAAGCCTCTAGATTATAAAACAGAATAAAAAAATAATTTCGATTGATGTTTTGGTATGTATAGTGTTATCATATCACACTCGCCAAATAAAGGGTTAATTTAATTGATATGACGTACAAATAAGTATAAGTTTAACACAAATGAACTTACCCTTTCCTATCAATGAGTTTAAGATCGATGCTTGACCTTACGTCTCAAGCACCGCACAGGGCTCGCACAACTGTTTGTGGCCCACTGAGGGCACTGTGTTTAACGCGTCTTATTTCCAGTCAGTTTAACCAACCTAAACTAATGTCGGAACTTGGTTTTTCAAACAGCTTGAACAATATACTTTTTTTAGGGGTGCTTTTTTAGGGTTCCATATCTCAAAAGGAAAAAAACCGGCCAAGTGCGAATCGCACTCGCGTCCGAAATGTTCCGTGCCATTATCTATGCAACCACGGTGTCTGTATTAAGATCGAGCAAAAAACGGCTAAAAAAATCACGTTTGTTGTATTGGAGCCTCCCTTAAATATATTTGTTTGTACAACTAAATAACTATTCTATGAATATTTCAGGCATCTGACTGTTGCCGTTATTAAAATTGAACATAAAACAGTAAACAATCACGTTTGTTGCACGGGAGCCCCCTTAGATATTCGTTGTTATAGCGGCAACAGAAATACATCATCTGTGAAAAAATTGTCTAGTTATCACGGTTCATGAGATACAGCCTAGTGACAGACAGACAGCGGAGTCCTAGTAATAGGGTCCCGTTTTAATTTTGACCCTAAAAACGGAACCCTCATAGGATCACTTTGTTGTCCGTCCTTCCGTTCGTCTGTCTGTCAAGACCCTTTATCACGGGAACGCGTGAAGGTATCGAGTTGATATAAAAACCATGTACCATGTGTGTGAGAAACCAAACTTATAAGGTAACGTAAAAAAAAAACTTACTTGCAGTTGGTAAACTAATCGCGCCCTACTATGGCCCTACCTGTCGATGTATCGATATGTAAGTTTGTCTTCTTATAAGTTTGTACGGAACCCTCGGTGCGCGAGTCCGACACGCAATTGAACAGGTTTAAAAAAAATAGTGCTTAACATTTCTTATTTTTGGCGCGAAAACATAAGTTCCCGAAATTGTGTACTAGCACGAAAAGGGGCTCGTTTACCCTACGTAACTAGTAGAATAATTAAGTCGAAATATTTAATGCTTAACGTATTGCGTCCGTTACATGGCACAGTACAGGCACAGGCAACGATATAACTATATACAAGAGTCTTACTGCCATTCTCAAGGCGTCGCTTAATTTTAAAATGTGATTAAAGTTGTCACTTTCTTTGCCATAAAAATATAATGTAATAAGACAACAAGTCATTTAAAAAGCATTAAATTTCTAAATTTTATAATTGACATGTCTGGTCTGAGTACGGCCGTTAAAATAAGTATATACACAGACCTCTAAAACCTTTTAAAAAAAGATCATTTATTTTCAGTCACCCGATATTAGTCCATAGTTAGAAACAAAATCAAAAATTAACGGAATCAAACCTGGTAAGTATCATTCCCAGTACACCGTTGTTTCTCCCACTCATTCGTGTTACAACAGAGGCTGTCTTTTAACGTATTGTTGCATTAAAATACTTGCTGGCGAAAACATGCTTGATGCACTACAGTACCGAGGAAGCTTCAACAGTGCCCTGAAAATGTTATTATACCTACTGAGATCGCTGGGAATTGTACGTTCTGCGCTTAAAATTGACCCCAAGACCGCTCGGATAGAAACTTTAGCAGTAGTAGACAACCGAGTGAATCTATGCACCAGCACCCCGCCTCGTCTGTCTTAAAGCCGTTTGCGTGGGGGGGGGGGAGGGTGCTAGTAGAATACCACGGCACACCCCGGGCAACATTGCTGTTAAACTGGTCGCAGTTTACCGCGCCCCTTTTACCAGTAATGGCTCAGCTCTCTCGGCTCCATCGGGGTTATAGGCGGCCCGATGGACTATCTAGCCTACCTGCGGTAGTTCTCCGTAGTCAAGCGCCGTAAGCGAGGATCCAGGAGTCCTAATGGGTTGAGTCGAACGCAGTCGGGATAGAACTAAACGGTAGCCTTGTTGCTAGTCACAGCAAGGAAATGTACGGTCGAGGTGGGTACGGTCCGCAGGGGAGACATGGGGGGTCCTCAGGGTGGTGGCCATGCTGACGGCGCAATGGGCGTGTGGAACAATGACAAACAATGCTATACGGCATTTTCAGTTTTCTTTTCCTTTCAACAGACGGACTAAGCAACACCTTGTTGTCTGCGTAACTTAGATTATTTACAGCTACATTGTCTATTATGCAGACGACACGCATGCTGCTGAGCTAACCTAACAGCTGATCCAGTGATCGACGTACACGTTAAAAAGCCGCGGTGAAGCGAGTCTCCCCTGCCTCACTTAACCGCATTGGTTGGACTATTATACCAATGGGACATAATTCTAATGACTTCAGCATTAGCGCCTCTCTCTTTTAATTGTAGGTACCCATAATAATAATAAAAAAAATGCTCACTTCCGGTATGTAGTTGATTATTATTACATCTCCATGTGACTACCGCAAAGGCTGTTTTAATTAAAATGCCTTACATACTGCCTTCCACCCACGAACTGATCTAACAGCTTCACAGGCATCCTACATAAACGTGGTCCTTCGAGCCGGATCCTTACTTACCTAAATCTAAAAAACAAGCATTGACGAGTTTTTCTCTGGATATAATAGTCTACAATGTGTGTTTTAAAGCTAAAATCGCGCTTTCAGTTAAAAGACCCTCTCGAAAACCGAACTGTGTATCTTGTAATTTTATATGGCTGTTTAAGACAACGTCTAAGATTCTATCAAGAACCTTGCCTATGATCGTAGCCAATGATATCGGTCGGTAGTTCGTCTTATCAGAATCAGAAAGATCAACCGTGGATTTTTTGACAAGCGGTATGACAACGGTTTTGATTAAGTCAGGAGGTAAGTACGAATGCCTTTTGCTTGAATAAACAGCGCCCCCACGTGCTGTAGGTGCTCAATGCTAAGCCCGTCATGCCCCGGCGACTTGCCTCTTTTCATACTACCTCTTATCACACCAACTGACTCGCCCGCATGAATCGGCTCAGCACTGAACCCCCTCTGATAAGGAGGTGACTAGACGTTAGTTATAAGTCCTTGAAAATATTAGCAACAAGATTGGGCTCACCACAACAACACACGTTTTACAATTTAATTTTTTTTTGGTTATATTGACAGATTTAGTCGAGATTTAAAAAAAAACGGCTTACACACATTTTATCGTATATACTTTTAGGTATACCATTTCAATTCTGACGCATATTTATTTCAACACAATATATTTTTATTTTTAACATTTTTCTTTTTACTACGCGACCTACTCTGAATTGATGCCTGAGATATAGCCAGTACGATCTCAGCATATAATTTAATACAACATATATCAACGCATGTAAATAACAATGTAATTTGTAATGTAATTGTTTTATGCAATAAATAAAATAACTAACTAAATAACAATAATTTTCCTGTGATAAGACTGATAAGATATTACTATGACAATGAAGTTAATGTGTACTTGCAACTTAGTGCATGTATTTATTTTGTCCCTTGCGCTTTTTCAGGGGCTGATTTAATAAAGCACTTGCTACATATCGACTAGACGATATAAGAGATGGTAGACAATAAAAACGCACGTTTTTAAACCGCAACGTGCGTTTTTATCGTCTACCATATTTTACATTATGTATAGTGGCGAGGCCCGCACTGCGGTTGCTGAAACCGTTTTTTAGTCAGTCCGACTATACCGTTACAATCTGCGAGTGTCATAGCTACAGGTGCTGGTGAGTTTACCATTTCCTCGAGCATTCCAGCGAATGAATCTAGTCTATAAGCACCAATAGGGAACTAGAGCCAGTCCAGTCCATGCTGCAGACGAACATAAATAAACCATTTTTATACTGAAAATCAATGACTTTTGAGTAAGATTTTTCTACACATTACTTTATCTACTTGGCTTAAAAGTGGCAAAGTTGCAATTTTAAGGGTTTCTTCCGTTTTTAGTTTTCGTAATAAGTTAACTAAAAACAAATCGAGCTTACTGTGCAAGTACGTAATTTGTAAATCTATATTAATTCAGGAACACACTGTTGAAATCCTTCGGGTATATCTCGGCCACGCTAAATATCTGGGCAAGTCCTTCAAGTGTGCGAACTGCCTATCCTGTGTGTAACAAAATATTTGATGTAGCGAGTGATTAATTTATTGTATAAATTGTAAGACCATTCAATAAAAGTGTAAAAGATGTAAATGATGGAATGTGATGTAAGATAATGTTAATCATCTTGCATATTAAATTTCTCTTAACACACAGGAGGAGCTGTTCAAACGCTTGCGATCCTTACCCATTTATATAATATCATATATTTTTTTGGGTATTATTATAAAAAAAAAAAAGGCAATCATTATAATGGGCATCAAAATTATCTTTAAGTCCAAATTCAGAAAACGACTACCAAAAATTACCATTAAAATGCCGATGTAGACCAAATTTAGTACTTAAATGATCATTAAATCTTAGAGAGTCAAATTACGGGCTATTCTGAGGGACGTTTTCATTTTTTTTAAATAGTTAACTATTTTAGGGCTTTAATTAAAACAAAACTTAATTGATTCCTTTGTGTAACGAAAGTTACCCATTATCAGACCTAGGAATCCGTGGGACAAATTTTGTTGACAGGTAGGGACATCCTATATCGACAAGTTAAGTTATCGATGATCGTTCTATATACTAGTGATCACTCAAGGGTTTGCTTGTAAAAATATGTTTTAATTAAAAGTAAAAAAATAATAATTACTTAATAACTTAATACTCTTCTTCGTTTTTAAAGACAATTTTATAATTTTACTCGTTCCAATTATTGTCCTCGTGAATGTCCCATATACAGTAAGGTCTTTGTAAAATTGATATTTTTCTTCTTGAATACCACTATGTCTTTCGGTTTTTTATGCCTTACAAGAAAATATTTTTGCGAGGAAAGGTGAATTGACATTTGTTACGGTATAGCTTGGTAACCCACGTTTAATTATTTCAGGTTGTTTTTTAGGCAATTCTTGTATTTTTTTAGGAGGCATTATTTGTTTTCACTCATAAATATAAAATACTTAGATATGTAATATAACATGTTTACAAAAGACACTGTCCGACGACATTAACAAGCACCTACTGTTTTATAGCGAGTGTCTAAAGGTAATTTACTTCTTTAATTATCTAAAGAGGTTGAGATAATTATTAACGATTTTGTAGTGCAACAGGTATTACACCCTACCTTTATACTATTATAACCCAGCGATTATTTAAAATATGCTATGTTGAAAAATAGAGCAAAGACACACAAAGTTGGGGGCGATCACTAGTATATAGAACGAACATCGATAATTTAATTTGTCGATATAGGATGTCCCTACCTGTCAACAAAATTTGCCCCACGGATTCCTAGGTCTGCCCATTATAGTTTATATGACTAACTTTCGTTACACTAAGGACGCACTCGTGATTTTGATTTAAAAAGACCTATGAATGTTTTAATTTGTTATAGTCCTATTTTAGTGATGTCTGAACTTTTAATTGTATCAGCGGACCGTACTTAGTAACTGACTACCAAATCTTATCATACAAATTTAGTCACTATAACACTAGAATAAACTACAGATTGCTATAACATGTTGGCATATTACCAAATAAAGTTTATTAGTGACATTTACTAATTTCAGTGGTCATTTATTGTTTTTGGGTTAATAACTTTAAGATGTAGTGATTTGTGTAACATTTTTAAATTCAATAGGGTTAACATTTTGGTGGTCGTTTACTAATTTTGGGCTTATTTTCTTTATTCGGGTAACAAGATGGTGGATTTGGGTAAACTGGGTTATACAATTTGTATTCTTGTTGTGCGTTATTTATTAATTAACCTGGTGAACAATAAACATATGCCTTAAAATATGAACATGTATAGGTATGTTAACACGCATAAGAGATGCGAGATACAATTTGAGTAGGTACGTATATATTGCCAAAAAAGAGTTGGAAAAAATTAAGGTGCTGCTATTCGGAGCGAAATTTGGCAACAATTGTAATCCATTCGCTTAAGAAAAGCTGGTTGTGGTTGAAGCACTGCCTGCCAGCATGTTAAACTCTTTATTGGTAAGCTACACTTCAGCTCGTCGGTGGCTACACTAACACAACGTCAAAAGACTCACGACAGGACTAAGAGAACACTTGCAAATCAAAATCAAACCGGCAGTAAAAGACAAAATACACATTTATCCATACACAGACAGAATCAAAGTAAACAAGTTTAATGACAAGCTGGTGAAACAGCGCGTTTTATTGTCATGACATACAGAAAGCAAGAAGAGGAAGGCCTAAGCTTGACTCATGAACAGGGAGCGAAACTTTGGTGCCGATGACAGGCGTATGACGTCAAGCTACATACAGAGTGTTTTTACATAGATTTTACATCATCACTATTAACAACTTATTGGCCTCTTTAGTTTACCGATATTGACACTAGAGATGAGACGGCCGGTACTTAACATAATTTTCTGTCATTGTCATATTAAAAAGAAGATGGTTTGAGACAATAACAAGTTTACTTGTATTTTATTATTTGTAAATTGAATGTTTTTTTTTAATTTGGGATTTCCAGTAGTTTTGTGCAATTAATTATTTTTAAAGAATCAGAAGATATTGATTTAGATGAAGAAAGGTCGACTTTGAACAATATTTGCTCCAGGTGCGGTTATAGAGATTCGACAGTTATAGTGTCCTGGGGCCCTAGCCGAGATGCAAACGCTCCTAACGTTTTTCTTTTCTATCGCTCAAAATGTATGGGATGACAGTCGATCACGTGGTTTATCGAAACGCACGAGAATGTCATCCCATACATTTTTAGCGATAGAAAAGAAAAACGTTAGGAGCGTTTGCATCTTGGCTAGGGCCCCAGAATGTTTGCGTTTGAATTTTAAGCGTTCTGCTTTCTTCGAAATCTAACGAATTTTCATTTAATGTTTTTTATTTACTTGTGGACAGAATATTTTTCGTTACAATTACATTACCCAATAAAATATTTTGTCTTTGTATTTTTTTTTAATATTTACTTTATCATTATAGCATTATTAAGAATCAGTGGGAGTCGCAATATTGTTTTTATATAAAAGCATCCTATATGTGAATTTGCGTCATAATGACGTCATCGGCACCAAAGTTTCGCTCCCTGCTCATGAATCTTATATTCAAACTGCATCGACTAACTACTACTAACTATTAACTGCTAATCAAAATTATACAATATAACTATATAAGCCAGTGAGATGGTTACAAATTCTTTGATGACCAGATTACTATTTCGAATAAGACAGATAAACCCGATTACTGTGTCTCACACATTTTCCATTGTTTAAGATCATATCAGACCAATTGACGGAATTACTTTCACATTTATATTATTAGTAGGTACTCATATTTATTTAGCAATAACCCTACTAAAAAGATATAAAATACTCACTGTGTACTTCTTCGTCGGTCAGTTTTTTCTAGCAGTCATCACTCTAGTTTAACTAAAAGGTTCTTGGCTTAGTCACCCTGGACAAATTATTATTATTTATTTTATTAAGTATATATTGTATGGTATATGAAGAGATACTTTATGAGTAAACAGATAGGTTACACGATTTGAGATGTTTTACAGCATCACTCGAGAGGGGCTTGAAATCTTTGGGTAGCCCTTTGTATATAATATAATATTGCCCTGGCCAATGTCATGTTTTCATAAGGTGAAAAAGCCGGCAGAGAAACTGGCACTTATTTGACCGACAAAAGCCCTTAAGAAGCCGTAAGTATACGATTTTTTTCCGATTTCGCTGATTTTACACTTGAAATACTTTACTTCTACAATTTTAATGCGCAAGACGAACGATAATATCAATTTTCCACGAAAGTATGACCTACTTTTTTTCTTTTTATTATATTATTTTGATTGATCAACCTGAAACTGGCGACAGTTTCGTGAATTTTGCTGTAAGAGGTTTAGAATATCGCATATTCACGAATCGTTTTGACGTCTAAAAGGTATGAAAAATTACAATTTATTGCTTTAAATGTCGTCTAAAAATGTATGAATCAATTTTTACCACCTTTATATTATTTTTTTGTGTAGAAAAATAATTAACTTGGTAAAGTTTGAGCAAAAAATTGTTTTTGATTTCAGATATTAAAACTCACGTTCATGAAACTAAAACAACAGTAATAAACTTCTATTCAAAATCAAGCCATTATCTTAATAAAACATCCAAAAATTGAAAAAAAAAGGCATTAAGTATATAATGTTTTAAAACAACCTAAATCTCTCTACTCGACAAAAATAAAAAAGTAGTAACTCATTTATTCGATCTTAACTGAAATGATATTTCATGATGTGCAGTAAAACTTATAGAAAAGCATTATTTTATCTTTTAAAATCACGAAAATAAGCAAAACCGGCAAAAATTCGTACACGGCCTCTTAAGTGAAATGAGAAAAGCCAAACGAGCACGCAGGGTGGCCCTGGCGACAAGTGGGCTCTAAGGATCATCGCGTTCGTAATCTCAAGGCGATAAACGAGGTGCCCTGAATTAAATTGTAACCGATACGTACAAAGTTTTTTTTAACAACGGCATGGATTAGGCAAAGAAGCACTATGAAAAGTCGATTCCACTCGGTAAAACCCTTTAGCTTTAGACATGTTATCGTATTCTTTTTAACTCTGCTGCCGCCATTACTGTAAGCTGTGTGGTGACCTTTTTTTAGCTAGCGAATTGTTAATTAGTAGTGTTATTCGCAAGACTTCTATCTCCAGATTTATTTCATTTCATAACGTTGACAATACGACAACATGTCGTATTGGGTTTAACATAATAGAGCCCCCCTGGCCATGTGGTAAGCCGGTTTCTGAGGCCATCGACGTTGTCAGTCCCTTCATTACAAACGCGTTGGCATCCTTGAGGATTAAGATGGAATACCTCAATTTTAGTTATCAGCTTACAATTAACATGTGTTGAAAAAAAAAATGTACAGTCACTAGCAACAATATCTTAGGAAACATGGAGCTCAAAAATGTAACACGGCTTACATATTTTTAGTTCTGCGTTGGCCAAGACATTGCTGGGGACTGATTTAAAATAAAAATAAAAACACTCGAGATAACACGCGTAGCCTACAAGGAAGATAAATGGTCTATTTATAACCTAAATATTGGGTTTGAGGCTATAATTAGTACTGGAATGATGGATCAGGATTGAGTCATTTTCATCCTTCTGCAGAATGCTTGGCTAGGTGCTTAGATGACATACCCGGGTGAACAAGGTCACATCTATGACGAGTGGCACACCACGCTTTAATATTAATCGCATCGAATTACGCGTTAGTTATTTTCGGCTTGATGTTTAGATGAAAGTAAAATAGCGGATGATAGCTGACTAGCCTTCAGCGCACGGAACTCATAAATCAGGTCCGGAGGACCTAATTGACGCTGTCGCAATCAGAGAGATACTATTGCGATATAAGGCTAAATAAAGGTACGAAAATACCTTCGTGTGCCGTTAGCGGTTGTACAAAACATACACGGAGAAAAACCAATCATACAGAATTACTTTTCACTCTTAATAACATGTGTTTAAATATCTCTCGATTTGTTTCATTTCGTTCGCGCAACAAACATTTCGCAGAACGACCACGAGAAATGACCACGCTGAGTGGTGCCGAACTAGTACTAGTGAACGTCAATAATCTTCCGCTATTTTACAAAATATGAATACTTTCATCAAAGTTGGAAGCCGTTTTTTTATCACTGGAAACCTATTAATCCGAAGGGAAGCGCGTCTTCGTGTGTTGAAAACTCCGATGGTAAGAAACTAAACTAATTTGTCACCTAGCTCTTAGAGTAGCCTCCTCGTTTTTTATTTAAGCACCTAACGAAGCGCTTGCTTCTAAGCGTGTTACCTCCAGCGCAGCCTTAGCCTATAATAGAATCCATAATTCGACAGGCCAGGTCAACATAACAAATGTCGCCACAGTATGGGTGATGTAGGTAGTGAACGTTGTTCCTATCGATATTTGCAAACGTTTCCTGCTCGGGTCTCAGCAGGCGTAGACAAGATGCATAACGCCAACGTTGCGATTTTCAAAAAGTGACATAACGTATGGAATTGACAGAAGTTGCGGGCGAGAAAGATCGTCAGCTGACGTCAATCCTATACAATTTGTCAGTTTTAGAAAATCGCTACATTATCGTTATGCATCTTGTCTCAATGTGAGAATTTTGATGGTTATGGATTTTGAGATTAAAAACAAACCACAACAATGATATGTCAATGCTCAGAAAAATACTTTTTCACTTCTCATGCTCGTAAAGTCCTTCTTTATGCTTATAGGCTGCATAAAATCGCACTTTATGCACTAGTGCATAAAGTGTTGTCGTCATCTAGATTAAGACAATTAAGCCCTACAGCCGGACAGACGAGGTGACTGCACTAAGTAAACTTGTTATTTGAATACATTTACTTACATTTAGCTGCCTTCAAAGTAGCAACTAACAAAAATGAAATTTTAATTTATTAATAACAAGCATTATTAACAACAAAAATACAAAATCAACGTGTGACTTGGCAGTATTGCGTTCGACCTAAGTTTAAAGTTACATGAAAATTTAAAAGAAAAAAGCAATGGCGGGAAAGAGTTTGTTGTCTCGTTTTGGACTATTTATTGCCCTTGTTGTACAATCTACTATTGATTGGCTGTTTAACCTAGCCACGTGGTTTGGTTGTTTACATTTAGTAAAGTGCAGTAAAACCAGAGTATTAATAGTGCTAGGCGTCTACCTCTGTCACTCTCTGGCATCTATACGAGTGCGAAAGTGATAGTCAGCTGAGTAGGTAGGATACTCTGGTTACTTTACTGCTAAATGCATGTTTCAATATAATTCGCTGCAATACGATGCTAAATATCAAAATAACGTAATGTATTCAAAACAGTTACCAGTAGGTATCATTCATACATCAAAAAACATCTATGGATCAAAAATATCCGTGCATTTTTTATAACAAGAACGCCTCTGTGCTAGTAATTTCACCGTAATTTCAATTAATATATTACATTGCGATACGTCGCAAAATATCAAAATATTAATGTTTGTTGTGTGTCTATTGATACTGGTGATTGTTTTGAATAACTTATACTTGAAAGTCTTAGGTCGAGTTGGCACAGAAACATCCACCTTTTCCCCATACTATTAAATTTCGTATAAAAATGGCAACACTTCATCTATTAAACAGGTCTGTCGATTTATGGATTCTATTATAATGGTTAGTGTTACATGGGGGTGAGAGTGTAGGCGGGCGGTAGGCAGAATATCGATTGTTTCGGGTCGAACGCGGTGTGCGGGTTGCGCAGGGCCCCGGCGGCGTGCGCCAGCTGCAGCGCCGCCTCGGAGGGCGCGGACGAGGGCAGCGCCGCGCACTCGCGCTCCAGGGCGTTGCCCACGCACAATATCAGCTCGGAGAAGCCCAGGGAGAGAGCCGAGCGCCGCAGCCGGTTCAGCTCCTGCACACAGTACACATTACTGACACACAAACACACACACACACACACACACACACATGTAGTTCTAATTCAATAGCTCCCTTTTATCTATAAATGTATTGTATTCAACCTTTGTCATCAACCTACCTAATAACTGGCAGCGACAGCGGTGGTCTGTCATATATGGTTTCCTAATACTGACACCAGGCCCACACACACTGGTTAAACATACACATACATACATACATAACGTCACGCCTTCATTCTCAGAGTGGGGTAGGCAGAGCTACAGAATACCAACAACTCTAAACTTGTTCATAATTCTGTAACCACATTTTGCACAGTTAGGCAAGATGTTTACTGTGTATTAGTGACAGGTTGCAAGCCCATCGCCTAACAGTACTACAAGCCTTTATTCCCTTGGTCGCCTCTCACGACATCCACGGGAAGACATGGAGTGGCACTATTCTAACCCGGCGACCACACGGAAACAAAAATCTAACTAATTACCTAATCCTACTGGTTAAACTAACTTCAAATTTTATAGTAATAATAACTAAATCATAGAGAAACCGCTGTGAGAGCAAGTCAAGTTTATAATTTTATTATAACACGCGTATCTCATGGCACTAATAATCAGTCATTTTTGAGCCCAATGTCTCCTAGGATTTTATTGCTATGGTACTGTATCATCCTTGTACTGGACGTTGACAGCTCAGCAGGAGGGAGGAAAATGCAATGTATCACAGGTTACGGCTGTTCTCGAGTTCAACATCTAGACATATTCCATCTTAAGTTTCTTGCTGGACCTTAATTTCCCCATTTCATCAATTGGGCGGATTCCTTGGCCCGTTATATGATAACCAAGGAAATCTACTTCGCCTCTGGAAAACTAGCTTTTCTCCAGATTGACCGTTATCCCATTTTCATTAAGGCGTGAAAATACAATTTCCAAATGCTCGTAATGGGTTTCCTCGTCATCCGAGGCGATCAAACAGTCATGCACGAATCCATGAACCTTTGGAAAGTCTGCCCTACGTTACGCAATTCGAAAAGCCCAAACAGGGTAATGATCGCCGTCTTCTCTACATCGACTACTGGAATACAATGATAGGCTTTCCGAATGTCTATCTTGCTGAAAATCTTCTTGTTCTCCGTAATATTCAAAGTTATATTTATTTCAAGCTGTCAAGGCTCATATTGTATACAAAATCTTAGTAATTAAATATACGTGAAATCGCAGACTGCTGCGCCAGCGATGATCCGCTCGCCCGTGCCGAAGTTCATTTATGTTAGTTGCATTCTTGCGAGTTGCGACGCGACGCTAGCCAATTTGCAAAATCATCTGTCTTGTTTTGTTGTTTGTTTACAACCAATACTTCTACGCTATTGGTATTTTCAAAAATCTTATTGGCAACTTGACGCATGCTGTCCATTCAAAATGTATCCGTAAAAGCCAAAACCACATAAGTGTCATAAGCAGAGCTAGTCAGGGGTCAGCTAATTTTTACGTCATTAATGCCAAGTCGTCATTTTTAAGAATAAGCAGATTTGCACTCTATTTTATCTGTTTCGAGTGCAAATCTGCTAAATCCTAAAAATGGATTTAGCATGTTTGCACTCTAAGCCGACGAAGTGTAGATATTAATTAGATACACCTTAAAATAAATATTAAAAGAAAATAAAACTACTAATTATATTTAAACTAAAATGACAATTAAGTATGTACAAAACAAGTAGGTACTAAGTCTTTTTATTTATTTTAAATTTTCTTTGTTATTGTAATTAATAACTATACGTTTTACTATATTTTCAATTATAAACGAATTTTCTTTAGTTTAATATCAGATTAGATATCATATAATATAACTTTAATAGTAGGTAGCATATGGAGATACACATATTATTTAAAGTGGTTTGCTAATAAAGCTTGCAATTGCCAAAAGATGCTGATCAGGGCAGAATCTGCACCACGTCAAGGACAAAATGGAGCAACATCGTAGCAAATTAATAATTTTTGCTTCTTGATATTTGCCAACTTACTGGCCTGGACAGATATGGCATGAAAACTTGATGCAAAAACGATTTTAAACGACGAAGAAGCAGGTGCTTCTTCGTAACAGGTACTTCTGCTTGCGGCAGGACAAAGGCGCTTAATGTTGCTTGTCGGGGTCACCACTTTACCAGAGATTGATAGCAGGAGGGGGATAAATCAAGTCACTTTTGCAGTCGATAACAAATCAAAGTTAATGATAAATGCACGGTCTATATATACTACAAACTATGCTCACTAGACTATAAAGTCATCAGCGGGCTGGTAGCTCAGCTGGCACGCACTGCATATTCAGATGAATCTAATGTGCCTGATGATAAAAAAAAACATACAACGCTTAGCATGTGCGTTCCGCCACAATACTGCTTATACGAATTATAAGTTAAACAAGGCAAGTCAAGATATAGTAGCAACAGGCCACCTTAGTTCTAGTAGGTATAAGCACAAGGTGTGGGGTTGGTACACGAAGACGTTGTATTGCGTAATTATTTGTAAAGTTGAGTAGTGGGCAGTTTTCGTGGATTGAAAACACTATGCGCGAACAAACAGTGGGCACAGTAAGTGAGAACCGTTTATGCAAGACCTAGTTGCAAGGAGGGGTTACCTTGTAGAGGTGTTGCGTCTTGTCTGGCAGCTTGCGGGCGTGTCTCAGAACTTTCTGGACGTCGGCGAAGAGGGCGTGCGGGCGCGTCCAGGCGCACGCCGTGTTGCCCGCGCTGTACGAGCGCCACAGGCGGACCGGGAACACTTCCGCTGGAAACAACCACCATATTACCATAATAAGCACAGAATAGATACCTAATACTATAAGTACAGAACATTATTCCCTTAAACCTAAAGGTCGAAAGAACGACTTTGATTCGTCTGTGTACGAAAGTAATAAATCATTGTTTTACTCGATGCGTCGCCGATAGCAAGGGTTGGCATTGTTGGCAACGAGTAGAAGTAAAATAATGACGTAATACCTATTTATTTCTTGCATTCGCTATAGACAGCAGTATATCATATTCTTTATTTGTTTATTTATCTATAAAATAAAAAAACTCACGATTTGGACGACTATACGAATATACTAACGATTTATACTACCATATTTATTTAGCGTTGATGCAAACCCGCTGTAATGCAAATCATTTGCTCTTTTTTTTACACGGAAATATACATTAAGAGGCCACATATTATGCTGCCACACCAACACAATAATGGAAAGGGCTGCCTTTACGTGGTTCCACACGAAGAACGTGAGATGGTGATAGTTTCCGCGCGCCTTGATGGCAGCGTCATATTCAAATAATTGCTGTTTACTTTACCACTACATTTACTAAAAAAATGATTTACCAGGAGAGGAAGAAGTTATAAATACTCAACTATTTATTCAAAAATCATCTTTATACCGTAAGAATAAATACTATTAAAAGGGTAACTTCATCCCCACCACGCGCGCTCCCGCGTGGCTGTGAACGCTCCAAGACTACTTAAAGCAGCAAACACTAGCGGGTTGCCACCCAGAATCGGCGCCTGAAGTAAACGTGCAACAATATTTCAAATCAAGCTCTCTTAGCCGCCACCATCTACGCAAACTGTGCTTTTACCATACGAAATTGTTAGTTTCGTATTTAACCATGTTCTTTACTATAATTGTAGGACTATATCAACGAAATTTGAATCTTTATTTATTATTTGTAAACACATTAAGTAAAGGGCGTAAAGAATGAAACCATTAAATAAATAAATTATTTACCTGTGCACTTTTTGTTTTAAAACACTGCAGTTTTTTAATTGCAATTCGCCTTCAGGATCTTGCTCTTGGTATATATATTATTAGTATTATTACGTCACTGATACGAGTACCGGAAAAGCGTTTTATTTAAAACTGCACCTTTTTACTGATAAGAGATTGATTTTTACTGATAAGAGACTGAGACGTAAAATATTTAGGGTACTGTAATGAAAGAAGGATGTAGCAATACATACTCCTTTCATTGATTTTTATTTTATTTTGTTATGTCAAAATGTCTCGAAATCTTTTGTATAGAAAAGGATTTCGAAATATGGAATGCCCGCCGGTGGTTTTCAGGGGAACGCTCGAGAGTCTCCAACGGACCGCGTTGGCATTCACATGTAAACTAATGTAATGTATATTTAAACGTTAAGATAATTAAAAGAATAAACTCAAGAAACCCGGCAAGAAGTATACTTTTATTCTGCGTAGCTTAGATATAAGTGCGTAAAGTATTACGCTTAGGAATAGGCGCCTACCAGGCTTACACTACGTACTTACTATCCAACTCCGCTTGTGTAAAAAAAAAAGTTATGGTTTGTCGTATTGTTTTACAGGTAAATAAACTAATTATAGGCGAATGAGGTTGCGGGCTCAGTTAGTTTTATTTACTTGTGACAACCCTAATTTTGCGAAAGGCGTTAGAGAGGTAAGGTAATTATTTGACGGCTTTGCTGTCAAATCCATACAACGACGCCGAAGATGCCCTTCTAATAGTATTTATTCTAAAGGTATACTTCGTAGGGTTTTGAAAATTCAACGAAAAACATGCGAAAAGGCATCATGTTTAAAAATATAACTAGGTATCGAGGATTTTGTTACTAATCGTGTTTTCACATTTAAGTCTCAAGGAGATAGGCTTAGCTGCAGGCGATTCGCTCGGGTACTCCGTAGCAGATCCGAGAGCCTATAATATACCTACGTCTATGCATACCGTCTAGACGCCCGTTCGATGCTCGGTCAAAGGCCCGGTCGAAAAGGTCGCCACCCAATTATGATCAAGATATCCAAAGAACAGAGACATAGGCGTTATGGTTAGTGAGATCGTAAAACACTACCGACTTTATCCTATGTGGCCTCTTCATACAAAACAGTGTGTAAGGCCTCTATTCTACTCAGGTAAAACCATATCGCCATTGACGTATTCCCCTATTGTCAACGTTTTGATCATTGTTATTTACTTGATTGTAATGGCGGCCGACCTATACACAATATCAAAACACGTCTAAGGCAATATCGTTTTAACCCAGTAGGATAGAGGGCCAGTTCACACGCGGTAGAAGTAAAATTAACCTAACTTAACTTATAATTTGTTATCCTAATATACTTAATAGTTATGTTCGAAGTCGATTAGAATTTGCCTTTGTAGTCTAGAACCCGATTTATCAAGAGATAGAATTGAAATACTACAAAAAAAAGTTTATTAAAGCACTTGAATTCCGAGCGGGTGGAAACTATACACATTACGCTTCCTAAGCTGCAAGACGCCCCATTCAGCCTCTCTCACTCAGCCGGTTGTGTACTCATTGATTATTTTGTTTAAGACCATTAATAATCAGGTAGACGCCCCTTCACTTGTACATAACATAAGTTTTCGTGCCTCGTAAACACAACGTAGTTAGTTGCCGCGCTAAAGCGCTGTTCAGTATTTCGAGAAGCAAAACACGCACAGCATTCATATCTTAAGCGCGCATGCAAGCTTAACAATAAGAGGTACGGTATGTATGGACGTGGACTTGTTTGGCAGGTCCATGGTAGTTTTAAAAACAAGTTTTTTAATTAGTCATGTTTAAGTTAGCAATTATAGTTTAACGATGGATAATTATAAGTTTCTGCGGAATGAGTATAACATGCCAATAGATACGTAGATAATGGATGGTGTAGTGTAAATAGCTCATCTGTTGTAGCTGGTCGAGTACGAGCTAGGGCGCGGTGGCGGCGCCGGGTCGCAGCACGCGCCGCAGAGGCGCCAGACCTGGCTCCAGTTCAGCTACCGTAGATTACACCACCGTGACTCCTGCCTGCATGTGACTATACGACACTCAGCTCACCCGCAGGGGCCACTCATCCTCGAGGCAACGGTGGGCGGGCGCTCCGAGCCAGGGCGCCCGCACGGCGGAAGGCACGAGCAGGTCGCCGCGCACTAGCCACTACAGTGGCGCGCTGAGCGCGGTCGGTCGGCCGGCCTGGCCGAGCCCGGGGCGCAGCACCCGCGCCGGAAGGCACGAGCGGCGCGACCGAGTGGCCTCGCACCTCTATACCCAACTCACAATTTAGTGTTGGTAACAATGACAACTTATTCTTATTGTTATAGATGCGCATTAAACTTCACAGAAAACTTATACGAGAAACTTCTTCAGATTGTGCCACTTAGTAGATCAACAATTGCATTTCTTATAATAGTTATAATAAAGTACATTTAACTCATTCGCTCCCAGCAAAACAAAAATTCGCATTTCGCCCACCCGGTACCTTAAACGCGTATTTGCTCCGATTCATTTTAGTTATTTATGTAACTGGTAAATAATGAAGCTTCCTAAGGTACGATAGCCGAGGTTAGAGCGCGAGCGACAACGGAGCGAGCGCCCTAATGACAAGCACGAGTATCTTTAGAGCTAATTATGTACCGTTGCATACATAAGTTTTTCTACAAGTTTAAAAATGAAATGATTAAATGACAAAAATAAACGTTGGGCAACTTTTCTACGAAACGCCACTGTTAATATAGATATTAAGCGATTCCATGGTAAGCGTATAACATGTCGATGATTGCTGATATCGATATTAAGCGTAACCAAGGTAACCAATAACAAGTCGATGAAATTAATCATCTTCCACATTAACAGTTTTCACGCTTCAGTTACACTATAGGTGGTATTCTGATACCGTTAGCAATATCAATGTTAGCGGTTTATAGTACCTGAGTAGAAAAACTTATTAATAGGCCATAGAGGCTACCTGAAGCACATGTACACAAAAGCACAGCACAGCAGAAGGTAGGAGAATCAAGAGCGGCGCTCCTCGCACTATACCACCCATCGACTGCACCGTCACACTAGACAGCTGATCCTCAGAGCCGAGCTGGTTGCGCACGCGGCACTAGCGCAAGCGAAGCCTGCATCACTAACAGCCGCTTCAGCCTCCCGTCACACATCACACCAGGGGCGAATACAGTTTCAGTTAGTGAGACCCTGACCGCTCTTATTTATATTGTTAGCTTTAAGTATTCGTTTTCGTTGTAACTAAATATGCATTATCTTTTACAAGATGAAAAGGTATTTAACTCTAACGCTAGTGTTTTAAATCCACTATAGCAAACTACGTAAAAGGGCTCAGTATGGAATCGTCTATGTAAATAAATCAACCAGTGAAACGCAAGTTGACCAAGTAGCAAAGTATCAAGTGTTCCATAGTCATTTAGCCCAAGTCACAGATCGTCTTTAATGAAGAATACCAAAACCGTATTTATTATGAGAAAAAAAATGTCCAAAATAAAAAAGGACAAAAAAAATAACACCAAATTAGCACACAGCCAATTTTTTACAAAATCTGTAAATTAGAGTACAGTGCCGTACTGACAAAAAAGCAAATTGTACAATGAAGAAAAAAAAATCGCTGCCATAGAGAACGGAATGACCAAACTGCTCAAATTACATTGACAATATACGATTTGGAGACCCTGCTATTTAGGCATTAAGGATTAAGGTCGTAATTGGTGACTATAAGTTTAAGTTTGCTCTATGCGATATTGATCTATAAGAATAGGCTCCTACTTCCACATTCCTGGCTAAAATTAATCTCCAGTGGTCCTTTAGTAATGTCCATAAAATTTACAATATTTTTACCTAAATACTTAAAAGAAGAAAAAATATTTATTAATAAACTAAATCTAGTGCTATTTAACAAAGCGTATTATACAATAAATGAATACATCAAAGATAAATTGCGATAATTAATGATAATAATTAATTAATTGAAGAGTCTCGACCAACACCTTAAGAGACTCTCGCCAGGATCAAGGGCCAGATACAGAAAGCAGTACTCCTCGACACGGCACGTATTGTGAGGAGGTTCCTCTCTCTGCAGCCCTAACCGCCGGTAGCTTGAGCCCTGCCCCGCTGCCGGCGGCACCCGTAGGTTAGGTTTTTTATACTTAATAAAAAAATATATATCGTCGTCCCCGGAGAATAAAATCGTAATAGGAAAAAGTTAATTTTACAGGAAAATATAAAAACCAATTTTGTTCCATATCTTGGGTGCTATAAAGAGTTAACCAACATGTCATATATAAAAAGCATTGTGATTTTTGAATGTTTTATGTATGTATTTTAATGTATTTAATATGAGTTTCGTTTGATTGTAATAAGCCAAAATGTATATTACGGTAAGTTTACCTTAAATAGCTTTCTGTTCTAACTGATTACCACTTTTTTCGTGTAAATGTCGAACAATTGAGGCTATCGTAAGACTACTTAGTGATTATGTTCATCGATTTTTAACAGATTGTCATGTAATGTAATACATTAATACCATTTTATTCTAGTTTTTTGTTTGCTTTCTATTACCGTTACAGACGGAGTACAATTTTATTTCGGATTATAAATCTCATGATTGACAACGGTTAGGAATGATAACAGAGAATAATGGAAAAATACAATTACTGTAATATTTCATATTTATTACTAATTTATTTTAAATATACTTGTAAGGTTACCGTGCGTGAATAAAACGATTAATTTATATAATATATTTATTATGGCATTTAAATCGCAGCACAGAATCATCAAAATAACAGTTTAAAACAGCCTGAGATCTGAGTTTAATCTAGTTTCAAATCAAAAATACTTAAAACATCTAATCTAAATTATTGTTACGTACGTGTGGGTAGGTAACTGATAGAAATGCACGAACACACCGATAATTAAGAGCAGACTTTAATTAACACTCTCACTTAATCGTTACAAACAATTATCGCACAATAAACTTAGATGATCGCTCGGTTCACTCGTAGGTACGCACTGTTCGCTCTCCAAGTAAGGAATGTCTCGCCGCTCGCGCGCGCCTCACGTTTTATACTCCCAATCGTCGATTGTTCCAGAATGCCTTCTCGAATGATCGATGGGCCTTGATCCGCCGGGAACGTTCGATAATGGAAGGTTCTACTCATTGCGGCCTTGTATTACAATAGCGACGGCCTTGGCCTTGAACTCGATTGTACCCGTTAACAATAGACATGTCCTTGAGCCGGCGCGTCGATTCTAATTTACCTATCTACCTAACCATACCAACTCGTAACACTACCCCCTCCCAAGACATGCTCGTCCCGAGCATTATTAGACCCGTAGTATCTGGCCAGTCGGTCAACGTGGACAACCTTACAGGAAGGATCTCAAAACATCACTTATTCTTTTCTTAGGGATAACAACCTGTAAGTGAGCATCCTTCCCATTTGCGGACTCCCATTTTCTGCATAATACGCCATTATGCATAGCCAAACTTTCCCATTGGGCCCAGTAGCTTTTTGTTTGTGTACTCAACGGAGCCACTTCACACCAATTTGGTTTTGGTACGCTTGCTTTAATCCAATCATAAATGGGTTTGATGTCCTTATCTTCTAGCTGCGCTTGTTGCATGACTTCATTACTCCACTCGTCGCTAACAGTGTCAGTTCTCAACATCTTCACACAATCTTTGCCCTCCTGCCTCAAAAAATGTTTACAGTCATCCGGACAAGGTCTTCGGGAAAGGGCGTCAGCGTTGCCGTGTGATTTTCCACTGCGATGTTCTATGATGAAGTCATATTCCTGTAGTTGTTCGATCCAGCGCGCTACTTGACCCTCAGGATTTTTAAACTCCAACAACCATTTTAAAGCAGCGTGATCCGTCCTGATACGGAATTTGCGCCCAAGCAGATATTTACTAAAATGCTGCAACGTCTTGACAACTGCCAGCAATTCCCTCCGAGTGACGCAGTAATTTCTCTCTGGTTTCGATAGTGATTTACTAAAGTAGGCAATTACAACTTCCTGGTCCTCTTTCTTTTGTGACAAGACTCCTCCGATACCAATATTACTCGCGTCCGTGTCAACAATAAAATCAGTATCAGGGACTGGATATCCCAATATAGGAGTTTCACAAAGCCTTTGTTTGAGATTGGCAAAAGCTGTTTCACACTGGTCATTCCAGTCGAATCGACGTTTTTCTTCTGTCAGCTGGTGCAAGGGCTTCGCTATATCTGAGAAGTTTTTCACGAATCGTCGATAGTACGAGCAAAGTCTCAAAAAGGCACGAACTGCGGTCTTGTCCCTCGGTGTCGGCCAATCCTTAACGGCGCTTATCTTCTCAGGATCTGTCTGGATACCATCAGTTGACACTATATGCCCCAAATAATTCACCTTACGCTTAAAAAGTGAGCATTTTTTTGGACTAAGTTTCAGGTTTGCATCTTGCAGCTTAGTCAAAACTTGCTCCAATTTTCCAAGGTGATCATCGAAGTCTCCACCAACAATTATGATGTCATCCAGATAAACCAGGCAAGTATCTCCTAGTAGACCAGCAAGTATTTGTTCCATCCTCATCTCTCAAAAGTTGCTGGTACATTACACAGTCCAAATGGCATAACATTGAACTGCCAAAGTCCCTTTCCAGTCGAGAAGGCTGCTTTCTCTTTATCTTGGTCCTTGATTTCCACTTGCCAGTACCCACTTTTCAAATCCAACGTGGAAAACCATTTTATCCCGTTCAAAGTGTCCAGCGTGACGTCGATTCGAGGTAGTGGATAAGAATCCTTCTTTGTCACATCGTTAAGACGGCGGTAGTCAACACAAAATCTCATCGTCCCGTCCTTCTTCTTAACCAGAACTGCCGGTGAACACCAAGGACTTGTTGATGGCTCTATAACTCTGTTCTTCCTCATATCTTCAATCATGTCTTCCACTTCCTGTTCGCGAGCTACTGGGACTCGCCGAGGACGTTGTCGGACAGGCATGATTCCACCAGTGTTGATCTCATGTTCTACAACTCCAGTTCTCCCAATATCACCGTCGTGCGCAGAGAAAACATTGCTATAACGCAGCAATAAATTGCGTGCCTTCAGTATTTCTTCTTTGTTGAAATCATTTTGGCAACCATCTAATAATCCGGTAATGTCTACTTACTCCTGTACTTGCAGATTTTCCGCTTCCATTCGATACCCGGCAACTTCTTATCCAAGAAATTTCTTCGCAAGACCCGATAAGGGTTCCTTTACTAAGGGCGAATTTAGTATCGCCTAAGTTTAGGACCCTTACACACGCGGCAGATGATGTTGTCACAACCGTGCGAGCTGTTATCCACGGTTGACTACCCTCAATTTTGTCAACTAATACGCAGCGATGAGATCCCCGTCCCGTATAGTGCGGTAATTTCACAGGAACAAGGGCTTGCGATCTTGGTTGGAGAATGGTCCTTCTAGCACAGTAGACTTGTCCACTCACTCCACCTTCCATGGGGACTTCATCAACCCCAAATTTCAGGACTCCACCTTTCAAGTCGATTTTGCAGCCATGTTTTCTCATAAAATCTAGTCCAATAATGCAATCGTCGATGATGTTAGCGACGATGACTTTGTGCCAGTAGTACTTTTCACCAATTTGCACCGCCACTTCTTGCTCCCCCAGGACGGAAATGAACTGGCCGGTAGCCGTTTGCAGCTGAAGATGCTTAGGTCGGACTAGATGATCCCTGGTTAAGTGCTTCAGTAGCCGAGAACTGATCACAGTCCGAGAAGCTCCGGTGTCGATAGTAAGGTGACATGGTATTCCACCAATTTCTCCTTTGACGACCAGACTATTCCCATCATTCACCTGTGAGATCATAACTGGGACATTTTGACCACCAGCCAGCACTCGTCCCTTAGTCCTGGCTCCTACTCGTTTCCCTGGTGCTGTCCTGACGCGTCAGAGCTTGCTGGCCTCTCCGTTGGGCCTGGATCTCGGTGCGGTCTATTTCTCTTCGGGCAACTGGATTGCAAGTGGCCGCGTTCTCCACACCAGTAGCACCTTGGTCCAAATTCACGGCGAGGAGCAGTCGAATCTCTGGTCGAAACTTCTCGCACCCTAAAAGGCCTCGAGTCCTGGCGTACAGCTTCCACTTCCAAGGCGTGGGCAACTGCATCTTTCAGGCTCCCGTGATGTCCTAGTCGCACAGCAGCTCTGACTTCCAAATCACGGATCCCGTCGATGAAGGCCTGTACTAGCATGCTGTCCACAAATGAAGCCGACGCGCTTTGGTACGCTTTTCTGACCAATTTTTCTATTTCTAGGGCCCACTGTTGTAATGACTCATTACGTCCCTGGGATCGATCCTAAACGTTAATAAATCTCAGAAGCATCCGCACACCTCCACCTCGCGACGCCGAATGAAAGTAAAATAGCATTATTACTCGAATTGAGAAGCATAACGTTGAAAAGAAAAAGCAGTAAGGAGTAACGACTACTCAAAAAATGATACTTAAAACGGTAAAGTATCGATGTTGTTATTAAACATTAACGTTTTAGTATCGTTTCATATCATTGCCTGACGTAATTTATTGTGTAATAGTAATTGATTACAACAAAATAATAGTTATTTTCCATTGCGATATTTAACTTTTCAAAAACATTTCATAAAGTACGAATGCGATCGGCTACGTTTTGTATTTTTACTATAAATATATGTTAAATGATGGTTACAGAAATAACACAAATACTTTTAAATAGTTAAGATTTTTACTGATGTCATTGTAATTAAATTTCAGACGAATAAAATCGTAAAGGTTGTTACGAAAGGTCGCGAGCCTTTTTGTATCCGTGACAGTATCGCAAACGGTCTTTACCAAAATGAAGATTATGTTTTGCTTAACCAAAGTATTCTTACAGTATTATTTCCGGAAAGAAAATGGAAAATATTACCAACGAATAAAAATTAAAAATCGCATAACTTCGTAAAAATAATAAGGAAAAATATGTAAAAAAATCACTATATGCATTACATTACGGAGAAGCGGAATATGCAATAACAATAAAACTATGGCTATATCGCATTGCGATTTTATTCTCCGGGGACGACGATATGAGTATTGTTATTTAACTTTTATATTTGAATATTTATTGTAAAAACCTAATCTACAGGAAAATAAAGAAATATCTATAATAATATAGTTAAATTATATTTATTCGCGCTTATACAATAAGCCCTCCTCTCTCCTAATGCTGCTGTGCCCTCCAGGGTTCACGGTGTTACTGTAGTTTCTTAGAATAGGCATGTGACGTTATGAAAAAGCAATAAATTGTATTTGAATAATTATGATCTTTTACAATATATGTCATGTTTAATATTTGAAAATGTTGCTATCTTGTTTTGCCGCCTTATGGACTATATTTTATTTGGAAATTTTACGATTTAGTCGTCTCCGTAGACCATCCGATGTTTTGGACATTTTACAACATAGACAATTCAATACTGAGCCCGTAAAATTATGTAGTGGGGCGTGCCGTCGCGGATTTAAAACGCTAACTACCAAGCACCCTGTACAATGTACTTTTTGTTTCTTTTATTTGGGGCAAGCCTATGTCTAGAGCCCATGCAATTCTACCCTTTGTTTCCGCCCATACGCGATACACTTACCTGTGGAGGGTAGGTCATCGTCCTCAGAGCCCAACTGGTCGAGCGGGCCCAGCCAGGGCACCGCGCCGGCGCCGGGGCGCAACAGGCACAGCAGGAGGCACGAGCGACGCGACGAGCGAGACGGCTCGCACCACGCCACCAGCGCGCCCCACCAATCTGGAGCCAGCTCGACTATAGCCACCATTGACTCCACCTGGCCACGATACACGTACTGTTTATATCGTTACCAAAACAAAAAACAAAAACACTTAGAATTTGAGTTTAAACATTATTTGGTTACTTCTTATTACTTTTCGCTACTTCGCTTTTTTTACCTCACCCCCTACAACCAAAATAACCAAGAATCTAGAATTCTTACAAGAAATTTGAATTCAAGGCAAATATAAAAAAAAGACAAACTACACTACAACACGACTAAAGCTTGTCCCAGAAAAAAAATAAGTTTATTCATTGATATGAAGTCTTGCCAAAACAAAAGAAAAAAACTTCTTTTTAACGTTCGTTTATTAGAAATTAATACATATATATATATATATATATATATATATATATATATATATTTTTTAAGCCTTATTCATCTAGAAATCGCGTGTTTAATCAAACAAAGAATTAACTCAAAACTAAATTCAGTTTTAAATAAAACTCTAGTAACAGAAGTCAGGTTTGAAATTCGAATGTATTTCTATTTCACGATATTTCGGTGTTCGATTAAACGTGTCATGTCAATTTCCGCTTCACACATGCCATCAAGACTTGTACATCAGCATCAGCTTGTGATTAATTACGAAGCTTCATTCCACTTTCGTTTGAAGTTATCAACTGACGTAGCATTAGTTTAATGTTTTAACAGATTCTGTTTCACGCAAGCCCAATATTTCTCAATGGGTCGTAACTGAGGGCAGTTCGGCCCATTACAATGTTTTTCCACAAATTCGATATTATTCCCCTAGTCGCCCCTTACGACACCCACGGGAAGACCTAGAGTGGCACTAATCTTATGCGGGAACCACACGGAAAATATATATATGTTTAGTTTGTAACGAGCGCCGCCGGGCACCGAACGCACCACTGACGTCACACGCCGCGCGCGCCTCCACGACACCACAGCACCGTGTACGGCCGCCACCCCGCGCGCGCAACCCCCCGGCTTCGCCCGACGGCCTTTATAAGCGGAGGCACTCCCGTACTAACCAGCACTGCGTAGTGTGCTCTGATGGTCGAAGGGTCGTCTCCGGGCGCCCCTGAAGCTTGAGAACACTAAGTAGTGCCTCCCTCTCGCCTCCTCCCTCCTCCCCTCTCGCAACCCAGGTGCGGTGCTGTTACCCAGCGTCTTGAGCACTAGGAAGCGATCCGACCAACCTGGTGCGGTGCTGTTACCCAGCGTCCTGAGCACAGGAAGGTATCCTAAATCCCGTGACCTAGGTGCGGTGCTGTTACACAGCGTCTTGAGCACTAGGAAGCGATCCGACCAACCTGGTGCGGTGCTGTTACCCAGCGTCTTGAGCACAGGAAGGTATCCTAAATCCCGTGACCTAGGTGCGGTGCTGTTACCCAGCGTCTTGAGCACTAGGAAGCGATCCAACCAACCTGGTGCGGTGCTGTTACCCAGCGTCTTGAGCACAGGGAGGTACCCCATCCCCCGTAACCTAGGTGCGGTGCTGTTACCCAGCGTCCTGAGCACTAGGAAGCGGTCCTGCTGACCGGGTGCGGTGCTGTTGCGCAGCGTCTGAGCACCGGGAAGCTTCCCGACCCACTTAGAATTAAGTACTAACAATTAAGCACTAACCGCTAACGTTATTCTTGAATAAACAGGCATAAAGCCTTCATGTTATACTGAATTGTGTTTACTATTCAAACCCTAATTCCTGATCCCCCTGAGCTATCTATAAAAACCTCCAGTCCCGTAGTAGAGTTGCCCAGGACGAGGTTAATGTTGACGTGGAGCCGAAACGCCCCGTTACATTTGGCGCCCAACTTAAAAACTCATTTTTAGAGTCTTTATTTGCTCAGGATCAGGACTTATAGGGACACAGCAAGTACAGATTATAGTAAAATCACATTTAGAGCCAAATTAACCGTTTTTTTTAATTAAATCTCTAACAAGTACGAATAAACAACCGTAAATTAAATCAAGCATAGTCAAATATACCGTTAATACATAAAAACCGTCGGGATTGTTAGGAAATCCGCGACAACCGCTCCGTCCGTTTACTAGATGCCGACCGCTTGGATATACGATTTAAAGAAACCCGAGTTGATTCTAGAATCTCAGAGTAGGGGGCTAGGGGTAGAAAACCTTACTGTAGATCAACTTCGGAAGAATTTGGTAGAATACGTACGTGATCAGGAATACCAAACACCCGCTAACGAAATTCTCCCCGAAATGCCGGATACCGAACCGAACCGCAGTAGCTCCAAAGAACAAACTTTAAGGGACCTAGGAAAAATAGTGAAAGAGTGGAACATATTCTTTGATGTCACAGATAATGCGATAGAGTTTTATGAACGATTAGAGGAATTGATAGCCGCGAGCGGCATCAAGGGGGTAGACGTCCTGAAAATTTTACCTAGGCTGCTAAAGGGAAAGGCGTTACTGTGGTACAGAAACAACATAGGAACTTGGGACTCCTGGGATAGCTTTGTGATATTTTTTAAGCTTTGTTATTTCCCTAGTAATTACGAGGCGAACCTCATAGAAAAAGTAATTGCAAGAAAGCAGAAGTGTAATGAAAGTTTCATTAATTATTTAACTGACTTGCAGACGTTAATTAGGAGATATGGGAAGTTACCGTTAACGGAACAAATTGAAAGGGTTTATGAAAATATGCATCCGAATTACAAACTATACGTTCGAAGACGTGACTTTAAAACGCTCCACGAACTTATACAAATAACCGCCGACTACGAACACATCGTTCAAGATAAATTCCGAAGACGGATAAGTGATACATCCGAACCGCAACAAGGGACAACCTCCGAGTGCCATGAACCGACCAATCCGAGTAAGGTTAGGAAAATTCATACCGAATATAATCCATTGAGCTGTTGCTGGTCCTGTGGGAAACCAGGACACTCGGCTAGAACATGTAGGAATAGCAAACGTTTATTCTGCAGTACTTGTGGTAAAGTAGGAGTACTAAGTAGGAATTGTTGCGGAATTTATGACGCGAAAACTAAGGGGGGAGATATAGGGTCCGCGAAGGAGGAACCTAGAGAGGACAACAGGATTTATATTGATGTTAGTATAGGGGGTAAAACCTATAAATGCCTGGTAGACACGGGGTCCACTAATACTTATATTAATCAACAAATATATGTGGAATGCGAGAGACGTACCATCATTAAATCAAGTAAAATTAGAAATATCGGGCTGGCAGACGGTACAAAGATAGAAATTAACAGAAACTTATTAGTAGACTTAGAAATTCAAGGTACCATCTTAAAACATTGGGTGCGAGTATTACCGGCAGCTACTTGTGCTATCATAGGCATGGACGTATTACGTAGGGTAGGACTTAAACTACTCTGGGAACAACAGGGGGCTTCTGTCAACGCTATAACCGAGAAACCGAACTTACTATCAATTAGCACACCCAAAAATGTCGAACCCAGACCCGTATTAACACCAGCGCATGAAATAACCCTGCCTAAACCGGCCCGTCTGTCGAAACTGTTCCGTCAATTAAAACAGTCAGATCAAAACCAACCGTACCGTCAAGAAAAACCGTTACAACAAAACAAACCGTTCCGTCAAGCAAAATCAAAAATACATAACCGACCGTTACGGCAAGAAAAACCGGTAGAACAAATCCAACCATTCCGTCCATTAAAACCGATCAATCAGAAAAAACCGTCTAGTCAAGATCATGCGCCACGCGAAGGGAAGCCGGACATGCTACGCACTAACAGGGCAAATAAACCGCGTGAACCCGTCAATAGCGGCAACTTGTCAAGTCCAATAAATAAAGCATACGAAGCCGTCAAAGACCACCAGAACAAGACCTCCAAAAAACAAAAACGGGACGACGGTAAACTTAGAAAATACTGGGACCCAGAAATAATCGAATTAGTATTTAAAAGAAGAAAAAAAAAACCTATTAAATCCCATTAGTTTCTTTGTGTAAACGTTAACAGTACGAATAACGCGCAAACGAAACCAAACCAAAACTGACTTGGTATAAGGGTTAGAACCGCTTGACAAGGACGACACGCCGTAACATTCAACAATAATTAACCAATCTTATATTTGTGCACGGAGGCACACGGCTCGCGGCGCGATAAGTAAAATGAAGGTGGGTTTAAGCCGCGCGGCCGACGAGCGCTGTCCATCCACCCGCCACCGACCGAAATAAAAATGTGTTGTCCGAATAGGGAGATAGCGCATAGTAGTAAACATTGATTGCAAACGTATGATAATGGTTGTTGTTGTATGCAGAGTTCCGTATTAGTATATTGCCGTGTCATATGTTGATGATAAAAATAGGGGTTCCGTACATGACATTATATGGGTGTTTTCTTTTAAATTAATACCAACAATAATTAAAGAGGGAATAAAAGGGAGCCATAGAAATAAAACTTTGTCAATAAAATGGATTAAAACCCAGTACAAAAAACTGAAGGGTCGACAATTAATATATATAAATTTGAACCTTATTTTGTTGGCCAACTAAACCTGAACCGCTCGTTACGAATTACCGATTTATAGGGACTTGCCCCGCAGGGAATAGCGAAGGAATGTATTTCAAATATAATAACAGTGATTTTTCCAGGTAAAAATCTCCAGAGGAGGAGGGGGAATGTAACGAGCGCCGCCGGGCACCGAACGCACCACTGACGTCACACGCCGCGCGCGCCTCCACGACACCACAGCACCGTGTACGGCCGCCACCCCGCGCGCGCAACCCCCCGGCTTCGCCCGACGGCCTTTATAAGCGGAGGCACTCCCGTACTAACCAGCACTGCGTAGTGTGCTCTGATGGTCGAAGGGTCGTCTCCGGGCGCCCCTGAAGCTTGAGAACACTAAGTAGTGCCTCCCTCTCGCCTCCTCCCTCCTCCCCTCTCGCAACCCAGGTGCGGTGCTGTTACCCAGCGTCTTGAGCACTAGGAAGCGATCCGACCAACCTGGTGCGGTGCTGTTACCCAGCGTCCTGAGCACAGGAAGGTATCCTAAATCCCGTGACCTAGGTGCGGTGCTGTTACACAGCGTCTTGAGCACTAGGAAGCGATCCGACCAACCTGGTGCGGTGCTGTTACCCAGCGTCTTGAGCACAGGAAGGTATCCTAAATCCCGTGACCTAGGTGCGGTGCTGTTACCCAGCGTCTTGAGCACTAGGAAGCGATCCAACCAACCTGGTGCGGTGCTGTTACCCAGCGTCTTGAGCACAGGGAGGTACCCCATCCCCCGTAACCTAGGTGCGGTGCTGTTACCCAGCGTCCTGAGCACTAGGAAGCGGTCCTGCTGACCGGGTGCGGTGCTGTTGCGCAGCGTCTGAGCACCGGGAAGCTTCCCGACCCACTTAGAATTAAGTACTAACAATTAAGCACTAACCGCTAACGTTATTCTTGAATAAACAGGCATAAAGCCTTCATGTTATACTGAATTGTGTTTACTATTCAAACCCTAATTCCTGATCCCCCTGAGCTATCTATAAAAACCTCCAGTCCCGTAGTAGAGTTGCCCAGGACGAGGTTAATGTTGACGTGGAGCCGAAACGCCCCGTTACAAGTTATGGTCGATATTATTGGACTTGTTGGTACAACTCTATCACAACCACTTTCTTCGTGTAGTGGCACGCGGCCAAATCAGGCCAAAACAAGAGTGGCTCATTATGCCGTTTTGTAAACGGAAACATTTGTTTTTATATGTACTCGTCCAGGTATATGTCGCCATTTACAGTACTCTTGGAAAAATATGGGATACTACGATTGTCAAATGAACAGATAGCCTGCCATACGAGAATCTTCTTCGCAAATTTATAATTTTTAATCCCAGAGAGCAAATTAACAAAAATCCATGCAGCATTAAAGGAACCCGAAATCCCAAGAAATTAGAGGCCGCCCCTTCGGCTGACAAGGTCATGACCGAAATATTTTGGGATTGTGAAGTAATATCACTGATCGATTATAAAAATAAGGGTGTAAATATTACAGGACAGTAACTACGCTAACATTTTGCGACAATTAAAGAAAGCAATCAAAGAGAAGAGGCGGGGAAAATTAACTAGGCGTGTTCGGCTTCTGCACGACAACGCCCCTGTGCATACTGTTCATATTGCCGAGGCTACTGCTCTTGAATCTGGGTTTGAAACTATCACTCACCCATCGTATGGTCCAGACTTGGCTTATTTTTGTTTCGTAATATTAAAAAAATCCCGCGAGGAAATTTATTTTCTGACAATTAAGCGTAGGAGGCAGCAAGCAAGGCAGGGGCATTTTAACAGCAAAGATAAAAGTTATTTTTATATGGGGTTAAAGGTAAAAATATACCGACCATAGCAGAGTATATTGAAAAATAAATATTTCCCACTCAATGCACTCTTTTGTTTTCATTCACACCGATTCGTACCGAGAATTTATTGAACGAGCCCCTCGTATATTCTTGGATATATATTAATTGACTTTCACTATCGGTATGGTTTTTATATTTTTGTAAATATTTCTAAAATATAAGTTAATTTTCCATAAGCAGAACGACAAGATTGATTAACCTAAGCAACAGATATGAAATACACAGTAAACGGAGATAGTGTTACGACCGTAAATAGCACGCAATCTTTATACTTTTAGTGCTCCGTGGAGAAGAACGCAAATATTTGGAGTTTTGCTGGGATCCGACATTTCCTCGTCAGGAGAATTGCTATCCATCGAGCTCGAGCTATCCTGTAAAATATAAAAAATAAGGGTTAAAATTATAAAATTAATTACGCGCTCAAGTTAATTTGGCCATTTATTTTGTTTATGAATACAATATGTTAAAAAATAATATTTGATATTTTTTTAATATTTTCAACGCCATTGACGGATATATACGACCGGACGGACCGGACGGACCATATCACCGTCATGGTTGATAGCGTAAAATAGACCGAGTTTCTATTAGGCAAGGTTGACAATGGCTCTGGCTTTATGTGGCTATATTTTATTAGGATGCCTTAAAAACACCCATAAAAAAAATATGCTCTACCTTTTGCAAAGCAAACGCCTTTTTAGGTCCCTATAGACTGGACTACAATTACCTTGGTCGAAGTTTTAGATCCATAGCTATTGGGAGAATTGCCACCTGGAACCTGGGGTATCACTAAATGCTTGCTGACTGATATTGGGGTCCCCGAGGCAGCACACACTGAAAAAAAACACAATCTTAATATTCGGGATCCTATCATTTCATAACTAATGTTTCACAAATGATTCGTTTCACAAACATATCACTTGACAACCCGTGTTTTTTTCCGAACCTATAAGTAAATAATTCTGGATTTATTATAGGACCATCGTGTAGAAGACTACCGTATCGTATAGGTTAGGTTAGGTTAGTTTTATAAAAATCCTGAAATATTTGTAGTTACAGAAAAAAAACGGGTTTGCAAATGAATAGGTTGCGAAATGATGAATTTGTCAAAGATTTATCGACGAAAAGGCAGAGAACCTAATATTCAGCTAAATTTAAATACCAGCGTAATAAGTTTGTTTTGGAGTCTCTCTCTTAAATAGCTATCGACTTTATTCGTGTGTACTCTGCCAGATGCGAGTGTGAAATAAAAAACTAGGGGGCACAAGCAGCCCGCATACTTCATTGTCGCTCGGTAGTCTTCTTCTATCTAGTCTATAACGAAGGAGACGCACTGATCGACCGAGAGAAAATATAACTTGAGGTAACTGTACACGTACAGCCGATGACTGTAAAGAGGAAATAAATAGACTATTGCCGTCCTTGTGCGGCCGAATGTAGCACGAAAGGGACCACTGGCGATTTGCTCATTACCAAAATACTATCATTTCAAAACATCAAACTACTCTTACCAGACTGATAAACACCGGATTCGAAGTATTGAGTAAAGGTAATGCCTTCTAGGGCTAAGTTTGCCTTTGTACATACCTTTTGTTAACCCAGAGAGAAAACAGGGGTATACGTTTGTCTGAAATAGACGCCGTCCACATCCCTCCTAAGGAAACGGTAATACGGTACCTAGAGATGTAACTACATCCCTAAACTTACCTAGTTCATTCTGGTGCAAAAATCCAATGACGTGCAGCTCGTCCGAGAGCGTGTAGATGGCGGCGGTCCCCTCGTGCACGGCGGGGTGGGGCTCCGGGAACAGCTGCACGCGCGACTCCTGCGTGCCGCACTTGAGCGTGCAACAGAACTCTTGGAAGTGATGCTCGCACATCCGAGAGACAGCCGTTATTGCCTGCAACGGCAAATGAAGCATGAATTCCCTATCTATGCAAGCAGCAGAAAAAATGACGGTTCTAATCTACATAAAATTTTAAAATTTATCCTTTTGACCGCCGTGGCCGGCTGCCACTTTTCGTGCACCTGACGCCAACGACGTCATATTCCGCAACCGCGCCGATACAAAATACATGGAGCGCTCGGCGCCCCGGCACGAAAATCCAATGACCTCATATGCCGTGTTTAGCGGTTAAAAGATCAAAGACAAAAAAAAGATAGGACATGATGGAAAGTCTGCATTCTTAATCTTTGGAAAGCCAAAACACCTACTTTGGATGGAGTTTTGTATGATGCTAGCTGACCCAACAAACATAGTCTAAACAATTTTGTTTAAAAAAAAAACCTTAAATCTTGATTGACAATGAATAAAAGTAAACACTATCTTTCCAGCTGCTCTCAAGTGATGCTTTTACCAAAGAACACATTACATTTTCATACTTATAAGTAGACAGTAAATATCATAATTCACTATTCACAGCACTCTTTAAGATTTTAGTTAATTTTAAATCATACATAAGCAACACGAAAATAGTTAAAAGTTAGTAAAAAGTTAAAAATGTTAAAATTCCATGGTTACATACATAACATCACGCCTTCATTCCCAAAGTGGGGTAGGCAGAGCTACAGAAATGCCAACAACTTTAAAAGACTTGTTGATAATTCTATAGCCACATTTCGCACAATCAGGCTAAGACATTTACAAGTCTATTCCATGGTTGTATAATAAATAACTAATTTGTACTTTGTCAAAATTACGCATTCGACAAGCCCCAGACACCGTGAAGTCATAGTCTTAACCTTTAAAATTAGGTTGCTTACTTGGTTTTAAAATTGTCCTTTATTGCCAACTGAATTTTAAAGGTTAGTATTCAACCCCACCCATTTTTTTTAACCTAAACGCTACATATATGCTAAGTATTGTTTGGCAAAAATCTGTTTTTAACAGTGGGGTTGTCCTGTTCAGACCTAAAAATTAAGTTTCTAAATGAAGGTTTTCCTTCGAACAGTACTATAAATGACTAAGATGTCATACATAAGCCCACTTAGGAAATAAAGATCTGTGACAAATGATGTGTAAAGCTTACCCCAGACACCGAAAGCTGATCTAGACAGTAAATGGCCCCCCTACTCACGCTGCCACTTGAGTGATTAGGTAAAGTGGCAGTGTCCACAATTTTTTGATAAAGAGGCATTGCTGAAAAGGTAAACATTATATTTAGGTATTATCAATGAATAACTATTATACTTCAGTGAATCTAGGATAATCCATGTGACCACAAATACAATTAAAGACTGGATACCCTCACAAGGTTTGCATTTGTTTGTTTATATGAGCTGTAACAGGGATCTAAAATAAACAAATTATACAATTCATTATTTAAATCTCACCTTGAAACAAGCAGGGGTCGGTAGGTGCTGCTATGGGAATCACGTGTACCCTGACCGGGTAAGGGGCAGGCAGGGGCAGCGCCTGAAGGACCTTGTTCCTCCCCAACGGGCCCATACCAACATTTCCATCTGTTACCTTATGAAGGAAAAGAGCATAGTATCATAGAAAGAATATAGACATAGTGCCAACCCACGCAATTATTTTTTCTATGAAACATGCACAATGGAACTTTTTCAGTCTTCATTGTTTGTATGGTTAACTGCGCTCAACTATGGTCCAGCATTTTGATCCCCGTATATGGATGTTAATTGTGAAATATTAAAAGATTCAGCATTGCTAACACTTTTGTAAACTTGAACTTTACCTAAACTGTATACTTCTAAATTGGAGTAAGTCTGAATGTGTTTAAATAAAGTAAACCTCTTTATCACAAATTTAACTTACGGTTTGAATGAATTAACTCAAAAAAAGACAACAATTGATGAATAAGCTAAGTGGTTTATATTATTATTTTGCCCATGGAATTTGTTATTAGTGAGTAAGTGAACATACTATTACAATCTGCACCGGGGTTTGATACCCCCATTCATTTAGCACCAACTGACTGACTCCAGCCAATGCAGACACCAGGCACGTCTTGTCCCCTTCCTCAAGGAGTGACAGCTTGTTACGAATAAGATCAAAATCTCGAGTAAACGGCACCGCCACTGAAACCACACAGAACAATTGAAATAAGGGAAATAAATCAAGGGTAACTACTGTTTGTTAATTCATCAACTCACCATCACAAATAGACGAGAAAGTCACTAAAGCCACAAATTCTAAACTAGCGTGCACTGACAAAAAATCCAAAAAGGAATTTATAGCGGTGCCGGCTATTACTAGCCTAGTAGAGGTATCAGTAGGGTCTAGAGTTAGTAGCGGCCGGGACATTGACAGAGACACGTCTAATAAAATAACTGTCGGCATTTTAATATTTTTGATAAGAATATCTGGAATTAAAATCCGTGGTTTTCCTTTGGCACTGGTTCAGCAAGTCAACCAAGCTTTTTGTTTATATTGGGTTATTAGAAGAGTACCTATGTCTTGACTATCTCTATTGAGTGACAGTAGCGTAGCAGTACAGGACATGACATTGACAGCTACTAAACAGGCCTATTCACGATCCTGCATTTGTAGTCGACCTTGCCACCAGCCGTTTTATGCAGAATCGTGACTGTTTTCGCACATAAGGGATCCCATACTTTCAATCTTGAGTTGCTACAATAAATGTCTGCCGTGTTGAACCTCTTGGAAAACATGACTAAACGATTTATTATTATTTATCACAGATGATTTAAAAAGGTGTCATTAATAGATTATAATTATTAATTTTATCGTAAGAATTATTCTTTGTCGTATTTAAACAAATTTAATAAAATTTACTTGACAACAGCTGTTCTGTATGGCTGTCCTCAAGCTCAAGTGTCACCTAGCTCTCTGGATTGTACTTATAAGCATAACTGGGCACCGTTAATCAAATACTTTACTTCGTTAATCGCTAACCCGTTGCTACAAAAGTTAACTTCGTTAAACGTTAAAGCGTTGCATTTTGGAAGATTTAACGAACGTTAATCGTTACCCGTTAACAGTGGTAAGTTAACGCGTGATAATATTTTTTTTTTTTTAATATCGTTGCCTTAGTTAACTACTTATCAAGTTGTCAAAATTGTTGGTTTGGGTTCTGGAAGTTAACAGGTTAGGAACAAAAAAAGACGTGTATAATTTGAAGTGTATAATTTAGTTATCTGGCATTATGTTCATATTCCTCTTCATGAACATTATTAAGTTCTCATCTGAAAGCGAGGCTATAAGTATTTTGGCGCGGTGTGTGCGGTACCTACTAAAAAATTTAGTAAATAGAGGTACTGGATTAACGGACTTGGAGAAATTTAACGGAATTTTAAAAGTTAACTTAAAAAATAATCCGTTAGGTACTCGAAAAGTTAAGTTCGTTAAGTAATTTATGATTAACAGATTAACAAGTTAATGCCCGGATATTTATTATTTATTATTTATTTAAACTTATTTGCACAAAACAATAAAGTACAAATGGCGGACTTAATGCCCAATGTGCAGGATTGTGAAAAGGCCTCTTAGGCCCTCTTGCACCACGCTGGGTTATCATCCACTCAGAGTTAGATTTTTACTCCTGTCAGATTAATTACCAGCCCATTATAAGCCCGCCTTATTAAGTTTTATAGGGTTACGAAGTCATAACATTAACCCTTATAGTGTCATCGTGTCTGTCTGTCTGTATGTCTGTCTGTCTGTGTGTCTGTCTGTATGTACCTATGACACACTCACTTTTGCTCAGAAAGTATCAAAGTTACATAAATTGAATTTTATATTCACAGGTACATATTTATACCGCGCAATAAGATCAATGATGAAATAAGTAAAAACATATTTTAGGGTACCTCCAGTACATGTAAAGCTAGGGTAAAAATATTATAGTTACTTTACAACTCGATAGCGACAAAAAACCATTATGTGTAATGCATGTATGTGTGTGTTTTACTTTTCATGCTTTATTTGTATGTGGTGTTCAATAAATAATATTTGTATTGTATTGAATTGTTTATGCCAGTATACATTTTTAGTTGAGGGACTGTTGAGGATATATTAAGCTCTACCCCCTACAGCCAAAACTATACGAGCAAATACTAAAAATCTGAAAAAAATATCAATACGCATGGTAAAGTAAAATTAATAAATAATGAAACGACACCGAAATTAGCTAGCTTATCCATACTGAAGCCGACTGAGAAAAGCAGATGGAAAACGACTATTCCGGCCAAATGCGGTCGTTTGATTATTCACTATATCGTACACATTGCTATAGGCAATATTAGTTCACGGGTGACAGAATTCGCGGATTGGCGGAAACACGCTCTTTCCCGGCGCCGAGACAAAGGGCGCTGAATAAAACGCGCTAGATGGATATTCCAATGGCTTAAACTCGAAACTTTGGATACTCCTTCCCATTCACTCACATGTAAAATCTAGCATGGGACAAAGAGGCAGTGCTAACGTATTTGCGATGTTCGGTCTTTGGAGTAGGGGCCCCCGCCCCCTCTTTTATTTTGCATCCTGGTGTGAAATCACGATGATTGCAGCCAAATGGAATCTTCTCCGCGAACTGTATAGCGCCAGATTACCGCCCAAGTTGCGAGAAAATAATACAGTTTTTTCTTTTTTCTTTTATGTTTACCGTCCGGACTTAATGTTTTACCTATAGATGTCAAAAATATTAAGGTTTTCGCTGTGGGTATTGGACTATAAGTGGTGGTGGGGTCCTATAAGTTGTTTTGGCTAAGAGCCCCTATGTTTCTGTCTGAATAAGTCCAGGTAAAGACACAGGCCAAGTTACAGTAGCAGGTTGAACGTATCTAGATGGTCTTGACGATGGCGTTACGAATAGGCAAAATGGAAAAAGTTGACAATAACAAAATATATGATGTCGACGGTGAAGACTATCCCTTCCGCTACAATTTCATCACTAAACCGTGGGATGACCGGTCGAAGAATAGTAAAATTAGAATAGTCGCCTTTTTACTTTCCATAGCCGTTGCTATAGCAATTTGCGTTTATATTAGCATCTATTTCCATTACCGTGGATACCACGAGGGAGAATTGGCGACCGCTGACAACCCGTGCCACCTCGTCAGGAGAGAAGACCATCCCTACGTCGCCAGAATATTCTCGGTGTCGACGAAGAAACTATTATGCGTTGGCGCCGTCATAAGCTACTCTTCAGTGATAGCAAATGAAGTTTGTATGAGATCGGGTACAACTCGAATATTTTTAGGAAGTTCTGCAGAGTAAGCTATTAAAATAAAATTTACTCTATGACTTAGCAAATAGATAAGGTACGTGTCACATGTAATAATAAAAATCAGGCAAGGGCATGTTGGACCATGCTCAGTGTAGGGTTCCGAAGCCGTTTAAGTAGGTAGGTACTACAAATATAAAAAACGGGCAAGGGCATGTCGGACCATGCTCAGTGTAGGGTTCCGAAGCCGTTTAAGTAGGTAGGTACTACAAATATAAAAACTGGGCAAGGGCATGTCGGACCATGCTCAGTGTAGGGTTCCGAAGCCGTTTAAGTAGGTAGGTACTACAAATATAAAAACTGGGCAAGGGCATGTCGGACCATGCTCAGTGTAGGGTTCCGAAGCCGTTTAAGTAGGTAGGTACTACAAATATAAAAACTGGGCAAGGGCATGTCGGACCATGCTCAGTGTAGGGTTCCGAAGCCGTTTAAGTAGGTAGGTACTACAAATATAAAAACTGGGCAAGGGCATGTCGGACCATGCTCAGTGTAGGGTTCCGAAGCCGTTTAAGTAGGTAGGTACTACAAATATAAAAACTGGGCAAGGGCATGTCGGACCATGCTCAGTGTAGGGTTCCGAAGCCGTTTAAGTAGGTAGGTACTACAAATATAAAAACTGGGCAAGGGCATGTCGGACCATGCTCAGTGTAGGGTTCCGAAGCCGTTAAGTACTACAAACATAAATATCATAAATTTTCTATTTATAATCAATTGGTGTCGTCTTAGATGATTTTAGTAGGTACAAACACTTTAATCGCCTGTATCTCATGAACCAAAGACGTCTACTGAATCGTGATAGTTTTCCTTTAAAATTCGTTATATGCGCTTTCATCTTTTTTTCGGATTTTTAGTATTTGTAGTTTTGGCTGTAGGGAAGGGGCTGGGCGGAGGGGGACACTTGAGTCTAACAAAAAATTTCGCTTTTAAGCTTAATATTTCATTAATGGATTACGTAATCGAAAAACTGTTTTTACAAACCCGATAATTTTGAAAGACTTATCCAACGACACCCCACACTATGGGCTAGACGAGAAAAAAAATACAACCCCATGTGGGGGAGGTAAACAAAAAAAAATATTATTGCTGGTGGCTGTTTTAACTACGCGGTTTTTTTCAGCCCCCGCTGCAAGAAAGGTTTCTCCATCGACGTGGGGCACACGTTACAACTGTCGCACGAAGGCGTCGTCGCTTCGAAGATCTTAGCGATCGAGAGCCTCGAGAGCATAGCCGCGTGCAGCAAGATAATAAGACTGGGGTTGGAAATAGACTGGCGCGCTCCGGCTTATGTGATCGGAAGGCCATTGCAGGGGAACGAGAAATCTCTCACTAAGCAGCCGGTGCATTTTGCTGGAAAGGGGAACTGTTCGATACCGTCGACGCTAAGTAATAAGCTGGATAAGAAGAGAATTATCTGCGTGAAGGATGTGGGGCGCTGCCTGGTGCGGGCGGGGGACTTGCTGGTGCAACACGGGCAACTGTTCGGGATAGCGTCTACATCCGCTCACCGCTCCGACCTCTATAGCACCGCGTTCTTCGCAGACCTCAGCTACATCAATGAGCAGCTACAGGACAAGCTAAAAGAGGTCCACTATGGTGATACAGACAATGATATTTATCAGAAATAAAAGGTACATGAAAATTGACTTTGCTTCTTGTCCTTGAGAAAAACCACGGTAGGTGGTCCACAGGGGATAAACGTGGCTTATGTATCCTACTACTTCACTTTACTTATTCTACCACATCCTACTAATATGATAAAATTGATAAATGAAAGTTTAAGATGTTTTTCTTTTAAACATGCATATCGGTACACAGATAGTCTGCACCCTGAATTAACGAATTAATGAATTTCTACAAAAGATTACACGGTAGTGTATTTTTCACCACCCAAGTAACTAAAGTTAAAATGTGTTTCGGGCTCAGGTACAGTCGATTGGACTAGCATACTTCTTCTTCTTCATCTTTTTTATTAATGGCGGTCCACCGCGATGTACGCAGTGATTTCGCCAATGTCAAGTGAGCAGAGTAAAATAGTAAACAGAATAAATCAAAATCAAAAGCCAGTCATTTTTCAATCGGCCATCTTCCCTCCCCGAAGGTTACCGGAAGACCGACCTTATCGGAGTAATATTATCGTATGTGAGCGAGTGGGAGTGTATTCCCGAAGGGCCTTCGAAAAGGTAATTGGTACATAAAATTAAAATAAAATCATTTATATTGGTCACAATATGTGCAACGGGCCTAACATACTGCCACGAGAACTAGTGTTAAATACGTCAACCGGGAACTAGAGTCAAATAATATTATGATTAAGTTCAAGAAGGACGGATTCCGGTAACCTTCGGGGAGGGAAGATGGCCGATTGAAAATTGCCCGGCTTTTACTTTTGATTTATTCTGTTAACTGATTTACTCTATTCACTTGACATTGGCGAAATAACTGTGTGGACCGCCACTTAATAAAAAAGAAGAAGAAGAAGTTCAAGAAGCTTATATGTATTGTATACTACACTGGAGACTGCACCTAGAGTATTTTTGTGAAGACAAGTGTATTGAACCCTGAATACGTTTTTTATCCCTCTCACTTGCCTCTCACATATTAACTGAAATTGCCATGGTAAATATAAAAAATCATGAAGTGTCATGGATAGATGAGCCCAAGTTTCTTGGATGAGCATAGCAAGATTTCAAAGGTTCTACGTTCTTCTCAATTTCTTGTCTTGGTTGACTGATTTATCAAGAGTTTTGACAAATTATATAGGTATCCACTATTTAGAAATCAATAAAAAAACCTAAACGAAAGATCATTTTTTCCCTGATTGTTGGTAGCTGCCATTTTAATATTATAGCAACTATATCTGAATAATCAACTTTACAATTCTGCAATTTTGCACTATCTAATTTTTGACAGACCTATGGCCGATCAGTCAAAAATTAGATTTTTACATAATTAAAAAAAGTGTATCATTGTTAAATTCTCAGTTTATATAATGTATTGTAAAGGGTCCATGAATATCGTTAAGTTAGTGGAATCATTGAATCGCAAATATCTCTATTTTTTTTTAAGTTAGAGTAAAAATAACACAACATGTGTTATTGATTAACAATAGCGAAGCGAATATTAAAATTTGTGCACCTATTAAAAAATACCCTGTATACTGCTTTTCTATAAGTTTTAATAGGCATCATGAAATATCAGTTCAGTTATGTATGATCGAATAAGTAAGTTACGAATGAATGAGCTACGTTTTAACCCCCGACGCAATAAGAGGGGTGTTATAAGTTTGATGTGTAAGTGTGTGTGTGTGTGTGTGTGTCTGTGGCACCGTAGCTCTTTAACGGATGAACCGATTTAGATGCGGTTTTTTTAATTTGAAAGCAGATTTTCTAACGGTGGTTCGTAGACATGTTTTATCAAAATAAAATCAGCCGTTTTTTTAAGATATTAAGCTTTTAGAGGGTTTAAAGCTGCCGAAATTACGGCCACACCTACTTTCAGAGCTGATATCTCTTAAACGGCCCGTCAAATTTTCATGACATCTTGCTAAGAACCATCCAGATGAATGTAGCTTTATTGAAAAGAAACCTGCGTCTAAATCCGTTAATCTGTTTGGGAGCTACGTTGCCAAAAACAGACACTCAGATGAAAAAGTTTAAAAAACCTGAAATAAATTAATTATAAATGCGAAAAACCCCCACTCAAAACAGTCTGTAAATAACCTATAAGTTTAATTATAAGTAGGTATAAATGTTTTGATCCAAGCATCGTTGGCTGATTGTATTATTGGTAGGTCGTTAACTGAACACTGACAAAGCAAAAACTCTACTCTGCACTTTACACTTTGCATTTTCAAATTGTTTAAGAATCAGGCCACCTATTGGCCGTTAGGCGGACTGACACCAACAACACTAAAAAGACTTTGTAATTATAATTCTGTAACCACATTTTGCACAATCAGGCCAAGAAGTTTACTGGTGTATTAGCCCATCGCCTGACAGCACTACAAGCCCCTATTCCCTTAGTCGCCTCCTACGACATAGGTACACAGGAAGACATGGAGTAGCACTTTTCTAAACCGGGAACCACACGGGTACACACTTATTTCACTTTAGGTATACAACGAATTATAACAATTAGACCCCAAATAATAATTTTCTTACGCACAATCGAAATAGGACACGTGACGTTACATTGACGTTAATAAAATCATTACCTACATAAATGGGTATTTCATCATATCCATATATTATATAGAATAGCCTTATATTCATTGGATTGAGTAAGTATTATGGTAATGCCACCAAAACAATTTATTTTTAAACCAGAGTAAATATTACAAATAATGACGAATAAAATTGTAGAGGACTTTGTAAAAAATATCTGGGATTAATTAAGGTTTCACCTCCCCGACGACCTCCGACGCCGACGCCATGATCGAACCCCCCCGTCCGCCACGTCCGTTTGAAGTCAAAAGGATTATCGATTTATATTTTCTCTTTTGTAGTTTCATAGTTAAAATGCACGTTAATTTTAATAAGTTTATGTGTATACTTACTTACATTTTTGAGACATGCTTTTGCTGACAAGCCTTAGAGTTTTAAGTATCGTATTCGCGAGCCCAAGAAAAAAAGGCGAGTTAAGCTAAACGTCCGGTGTGCAATTCATTTATATGTCCTAACCTAACCTCAAAAAAACCTTGTTGCCGTCTTGTTCTGCATTACAGTGACGGGTTGAGAGTAAACATGATAGCGCTATTAAATTGTAACTTTGTATGGTGTCTATGTTAAAACTATTACGTTGTTATATTAAAATCTTAGACACGCCTTAGATATGTTTAAAGTACCCATTTTCGTGAATTAACATGCACAAAACAAATTTTCAACAGTAGTTTAAGGTTTTATAATAACAACGATATAATTTTAGATTTATTTTTCTCGAAATCACAGTGAAAAGTAGAGTTTTTAAGACGAGACTGATAAATATTTCGGGTCATGATTATAATGGCTTACAGTAGTCACTTATTGAACAATCTACTGTTATTTACTTTTGTAATTCAAAGACAGGTAGGGAGGACAAAGATTTGGTCAAACAGCAAACGGGACGGGACGCGACGACGCGACGCCGGCGGGGCGTCGGCGTGGCGTGCAGTGAGCCTCACACGCTGCCTATTGCCTGCCTGCCGCTGGCTGGTTTAAAATAGGTAAGTGTGTTTTGTGACTTGATTTCTTTTATTACTAAGCAACTTACACCCCGTAAGTACTACCTTTCTTTGGTTCATGGTAACAAAAAAGGAAAGTTTCATACAAATGTATGAGGACATTTAGGGAGACTATGTTATTTAGGCTCAGCTTCATTCACTTTACCAACCTGCAATTTTTTTTGCAAATTGAAGTCGTGAATTAAATGTACAAACTTTTTTAGAAATGCTCACATAATAATATTATGTATGTAGAGTAGGCTACGTAGAATTGTAGGAAACATTACTGGTCATTGCTCGCTTAACAAACATTTATATGTTTTAGGTATGACCGACAGCCTATGCAGGGGTTGCCTGTCGGCCGACGAAACAGCTCCCCACGTAATCCTGGAATGCGCAGGTGTAGCTACTCAACAAAATCCTCAAAACACCGAGGTCACTCCGGGAAGCCTGTGGAGATACCAGGAGGATCCTGCGCTTCTGGTCCGAGTTAGGCTGGCTAGACTACTAGCTGGTACTCCTACGCACAATGGCCCGACATATACGGGCTAAGTGCGCAAAAAGGAGCCCATCACCATGACCACCACCATATAACGTATGTATGTAAGTATGTATGTTCGGGTCAAATCTTGCAAGGAAGATTGGAACGACTTCCCGGGGACCAACTGAGCTAAATATTGTGTAACTACGCAACTTAGATGACAATACAATATTAGATGGAGTCGGGAGGTGGCGACTGGATCTCCCTATACTAAAGGTAGACCCATAGCGTTTGGACTATTAGGTTGGTCTTGATAAGCAGTAAATGACTTAGCAAAAAATATATACCTACAGTTTGCAACAAAAGCTAAATTGCTTCCAAAGTTGAAATTTTAGTCAGAAACTTATTCTGATTATACCCCTTCATTAAACGGGCAGTTTGGTGGCTAACAAACATAAGTGACGCGCAAAAAAAAAACTTTTTTTTTAATTTGGGTTTTTGAGTTCGGCACAACGTCGAGACTTGGATAGTTTGCACATTACTAATGTTAGGTAGCCACCAAACTGCCCGCTTGATAACTGGTCTACTGATTATACTCTCACTCACTTGCCATTGGCGTTATCACTCGAACCGCGGTGGTCCACAAAGAAGAAGAATAAGCATAAAAGCATTTAATTTCTATTTCAGTCTTACAATAAAAGAGAGCAGCTGTATATGTATAATAGGTTCAGCACAAGTAGATCATGTCAGTGGCGGTGCGGCGCGGCTCGTGCCAGGAGCCTAGGTCTACCTCCTCCGGCGGCTCGCAGCTCTTCCAGCCGCGCGTCATCAGGTACACCGCCAGCACCACGAGGAACGTGCCCGTGGTGTATAACAGCAGGTCTAGCTGCACCGAGCAGCGGCCCTTGGTGTTCGTACCGAGAGACAGCTGGAACGATGGGGCCGTCTTCTTCGAGGGCATACTGATCGATCACGTTTAAAGAAGCGAAGGTCGAGCGATTCGAGATTATATTAACATTGTTTCCTGCTGATAAAATAACAATGATAAAAAAAAGTTACGGTTAATAAAACTTGGTTATATACAAACAAATAATAAAGAAGTACCAAATTCAGTTAATAATTATGTTTTATCGCTCCAAAAGTCCAAACGTTGTGCTGCTGAATCTGAAATATGAAAACGAGGTTGAGATTTAAGATGTGGCATCATTATTATAAGTTGCCCTTCACCTATTTCATAATAGTGTTGCCTTTATGGTATTTGACGCAGGTTTGACAGAACTGTACAAGTCGTCTAGATTAAAGGATTTCCGATTTTTACTTTGGGTTGTGAACTCATGTCGGGGAGTAGTCGTTAAGTTCAGCATTGTAAACACTACAATACAATAGGTACACTCTACCGCCGACGGAGTAACGGAGTAGAAACTAACGTCTTTAAAGAATTCGTTAGCAGTTCAAACATGACGTTAGACCGACAAAGTGCTCAAGTGTTCGGTGTGGCATTTTAAGCTTCATATTGTTACTAGCTTTTCTGCCTGCGACTTCGTTCGCGTAAAATAAGTAAATAACTGGATAAATCCAGGGAACAGTTATTTTGTACCAAATCCGTTCAGTTGTTTAGCGTGAATTGGGGAGTAAGGAACATAATATAATATAATATACAAATTCACTCTCTCTGTTATGCACACACAAACACAAACATTCACCTTTAGTGTACTTTTTGTTAGTCGGTGAATATTTCGTTGCATGAAGTTAAAGGTTTTCTATTTTACAGCTACTTTTGATGCTGACCTACCACCTACGGGTAGGTATATCCTCCAATTTATGTCATTTTCCCAATAATAACAAAATAACCTATTACGAGGGCTGCCTTTTAAGTTGTGTCGTTTGCCAACCTCCCGCGATTATTTAAAAAAAAACATATGGCATTTTCATCCTTTTGAATTTAGAACTCGAAAACAAAAGAATGTTTTCAAATTGGTCGAATAGTTTTATTACAGCGTCTATTCAAAGGTGACAAGTCGGTTGTAAAAATGGAAATGTCTAAGGAAAATTTGCGTGCGGTAATTTTCTACAACTTTAAAAGGGGATTATCGCGACTTCAGTGCTTTGAGGAGATCACATCTGTGTTTGGTGATGCAGCACCGTGTCTTAGGACTGTAGAACGCTGGTACTTAGAATTTTTACGTGGGCACTCTAGCCTCAGTGATAAGCTTCGTGAAGGTCGTCCAAAAACCGCCATGACGCAAGAGAATATCGAAGCCGTGCGGCAGCTAATACTCGAAGATCGTCATGTGACATACCGTGAAATAGAGGCATCCGTGGGCATTTCAGGGACCACTGTCCAAAAAATCCTGCACGAAGAACTTGTTGTAAAAAAGTTGATCTCTCGTTGGATACCACATTTGCTTAGCGACGACCAAAAAACAGCCCGTGTAAGTTGGTGTCGCAAAACTCTGAAGCGATTCAGCCGAGGAGAGTCAAAACATGTTTATGATGTGGTTAGTGGTGACGAGTCTTGGATATATGCTTACGATCCAGATTCAAAACAGCAGTCAACTGTCTGGGTCTTCCAGGACGAGCCAAAACCGACCAAAGTCATACGCTCTCGGAGCACTTCAAAAAAAATGGTTGCCTCGTTTGTGGCAAAGGGTGGTCACGTCGCCACTATTGTACTAGAAGATCGCAAGACGGTTACCGCCGACTGGTATACCACTGTTTGTTTGCCACAAGTCATCACCGAATTTCGAAAAAACAACTCGGAACGTCGTATGATACTGCACCATGACAATGCAAGTTCGCACACCGCCCGCCAGACAAAGATGTTTTTGAACACCCAAAACGTGGAAATTTTAGATCACCCGCCTTACAGTCCTGACTTAAGCCCTAACGATTTTTTTACGTTCCCCAAAATTAAGCAAAGTCTTCGTGGTCAACGTTTCAGCTCACCCGAAGAAGCTGTTGACGCATACAAATCGGCCATTTTGACTACCCCCACTTCGGAGTGGAATAAATGTTTTAAAAACTGGTTTGAACGCATGCAAAAGTGTATTAAATATCGCGGCGAATTCTTTGAAAAACAATAAATGGTAATAATCTATTAGATTGTCTATACTTATTTCAAACGACACAACTTAAAAGGCAGCCCTCGTAAAAGCCCGTCATGCGAGCGATTAAGTGTCCGGCGGTGATTTTCCAGAATGTTGAATGCCTGTCACTGCTAGTTTCGCGTTAGCGAGCCGAAACTGTTTTGGCGTGCCATAATTAAAATGTTAATTTCTGGCTTTATTCTCCGGCGGCGCGCGTCATTGCTTCGTATCGATGCGACCGGACATTTGCAGCGAGGAGGCTCCACCATTCATTTTGAACTACCACTAGATGTTTCAGCGAAATTGTCAATTAATATTACCGTAAAAAACGCTGCCACCGAACTGCGGCCTGCAGCGCAGCAGTTTTCATGCATTTTATATGAACTTGTCGCTCACGGTACGCCCGGCGGCGTCATCGCAATATGCTCAACCATCATAAGGTGAAGTTATATAAAGCCTTATTATAATCTTTACAAGTGTTATTTAAATATTTGGGAGGTTATTATAATCAGATTAAAAAATAAACGTCGGTTGGTTAATTAGTGAGGCAGTAAATCATACACAGTAATAAAACCTCATCAACCTTTGTAGGTAAATTCATACATAATAAATTACATAAATAAATTAAGTGCGATAAAAATATGAAATGGGCGGTTAGGAAAACAGTTTAGTAACTCTGTTGATGGCGAGCGGTCAAATTTGAACCTTACTCATTGAAAGGCATACCTCTGTTGAAGAGGGTGGGGATGGTTTAGTATTAAAAAAAAAACAAACGAAACAGCTTAGGTAAGTCAGTTTATAGACGCCCCTTCGACTCAGTGTAAAATATCTTAGTAAATTTTGATTTGACAAATGTTTACCCTTACTATACATCACATAATTGTAATTAATTATTCTTCCTTTTTTTACATTACATAAGTGATACGTACATTGTAATGCCAAAATATTTAAAGAACTACTTCCGATTTGTTAACTGTCAATATGCCTATATTTACCGCTCGATATTTATGGGCCGCGCATCCAGGCCAGTGGTAGCAAGCAGTGGTTCTACCCACACTCCTATACGGAGCTCTAGTGTACATAAACAAAAACTGACGACCGGGGCAATGGAACAGCACCAACACACGCCCTGGAGATCAATGGTAGGACTGAACTCGGTACACCTCGAAGTATAGAAGAGCCACAGAACAGTGGTCCATAACAAAATTGAGCAGGGAGCGGATAGGGCACAGGATGGACAAAGAACATGCAAGCATACAAAGAGAGTCAATGATAAACATGGACATGATCATGCTTAACAATGACCTAATCATATGAGCCTGGAAACAAAGCTAAGTAGTTTTGTTTTCACGAAGATAGACGCATTAGCCATAGCTGGGCGCCGTTAATCAAATAGTTAATCGCTAATCCGTTTCTTGAAAAGTTATAACTTCGTTAAACGATAAAGAGTTACACTTCGAAAGATTTAACGCAAGTTAACGTTAATCGTTAATCCAATTAGCACGTGATAAAAATTGCAATTTTTATATCTTTGCGTTAGTGATCTACTTATAAAAACTGTTGGTTTGGGTTCTGGAAATTAACAGGTTAGGAACAAAAAAACGTGTTTAATTGGAGTATGTAATTTAGTTATCAAGCATAATGTGGACATTGCCTTTATGAACATTAATATGTTGATTTCTCGTCTGAAAGCGAGGCTGATTGTTTTTTCACGGCGCAGAACGGTGCGTGCGAGCGTTAAAGTTAACTTATAAGTTAATCCGTCACTCAAACTGTTAACTACGTTAATTAACGATTAACGGATTAACGAGTTAATTCCCAGCTATGGCACTTGCTTGCTAGCTTAGTATCACTAGCTTGCTAGCTTACTAGCACTAGCTTGCTAGCTTAGTAGCACTAGCTTGCTAGCTCACTAGCACTAGCCTACTAGCTCACTAGCACTAGCTTGCTAGGTCACTAGCACTAGCTTGCTAGCTCACTAGCACTAGCTTGCTAGCTCACTAGCACTAGCTTCCTAGCTCACTAGCACTAGCTTGTTAGCTCACTAGCACTAGCTTGCTAGCTCGCCTCGTGTATACCGAGTTCTTTGGCTACTTACTGGCTTACAACGCGTTGCAAGTTGTCCTTGCTGAGTGTTGTTCGTCGCACGGATCTCCCTTTGTATCTCGTCTGTAACGACGGACTGAGCGACAACCGACTAAGTATAGTCTTTATTTTTTAAACTGAGCTTATCCTCTGTACAAAGCCCATTGTCTATGTACAGTACAATCAAAGGAAGATAATAATATCGTATTCTTCAGAAACAATGAGTTTTGTGTAGAGGATAAGCTCAGTTTAAAAAATAACGACTGTATAACTTGTGCTAGCCGTACTGCTGTTGGCTTACGCCTGATTTACACCGGATAGCAGGCAGGCATACCTTCAATGATCACCGCAATATACTCAGTTATTCTTTCTTATAAAGAACTGCAAGTTCTATTCAAGAAACAAATGAGCACCACATTATTAGTCATGAGGGGACACCTCATTGGTTTGGTTTATACGGCTGTATTACCTACTGGTTAATCTTGTTACTCACTTGATCTCGATACTTTTTTTGCCAAGTTGCCACTAACTTGCGGCAAATTAAAGAAGTAAAGCACTAGTTAAGTTGTTAAAGTTGTTAATTGCAGTTAATATTTTTGCAATTGAGAATACGTGTAATACATAGTTTAGTTTACCTTCGTACTAATGTTGCATAATTTTTAATTATTTAAAATACATGATATATTGCTATTTGAAAAAATTAAATAAGTACTGTATATTCCCATTTTAATATTACTTATTTTTTCGGTGTTTTCGGGGTCTATTTGTTGTACATTGTGATACTATTTAAATGACAACGTCATAATAATATGCCTACAAACATTAATGATATGTCACGTACCTACGGGAAAGCACAGATTAGATGGGTATGTCTAAAGAAAGAAGGAATACTTTTTGAAAAGGCTCTAAAAATCTCTTTAGTTTTTATCTAAATAAAACAATGACTCTATGTTATATCCTTTATAGAGATTATAAAAATGAAAATAAACATGTACAACATGGCATTAGTATAGTAGGTGGGTAATATTTCCATGACAATTATAGAGCAAAAATACATGCTGTGAAGATCACAGATTAGAAGGGTATGTCTAAAGAAGATAAAGGTACATCTATACCACATAATACTACTAAGGGATACTACGTATCAGACTGACATCTCGCGAACAAATTCTGCTCACCATAGAATTTTGACATATTTCCAAGAAGCCTAGGTATATGTAAAGTGTCATTCTATGGAACTTGCTAACTATGTAAACAAGCCGCCATACTAAAATTGACATTAGATGTCAATTTCAATATATTGTTTGTTTGTTTACATAGTTAGCAAGTTCCATAGAATTACAGTATATGACACTGGAGATTGCACGGCGAACAATAGCCTTGAAGCGAAGAAATGTGACCTTGAATGACGTCGCTTATGTTTTTGTCCCTTTTTGCTTCATATGACATTTAACTGTTTTTTCTGTATCCTAAATCTAGGCACTGGAACTTCTAAACAATACATCCTAATTTTTCCACAAATAGTCATCGGTTGTGTTTTTCCAACGAATTAAGAGGATTGTGATGACACTGATGACTGATGAGATGCCTAAATCGCGTAGCTGTCAAAAATATTCTATACAAATTTAGCTCCGGGCGATAACGTTTCCCACCCCCTAAATCTAATCCGATTTCCACGATTTTTTTATATGTTGTAGATATTATGAAAAACTAGGTCTGTACGTTTCCGTTTTTGTTTTTTTTATTTTCATCTCAATAAATATTTTATAGAAAAGGAAAACGTACAGACATAGTTTTTCATGATAACTATAACATATTCAAAATTCCTACTTGGAAAAACTATATAAATTGCTTATGACATGTGGTTTTGTTTTTAACACAGAATAAGAACTAAAGGCATAGAAGGAGCGATAAAATAAAAGGCAACATACCGATAGCTGATATGCAGTCTTATTGGGATTCAGCGTGCCAAAAAGAGACAGAGTTCCATAGCTACAGCTATGCTAAAATGTCATGGTCGTACACAAAGGGCAAAACAATAATATCGATATCGACATATTTTGAAGTTTTATAAATTAATACATAACATTTATTCTTTATTATCTCGAATCATCCAAACGGCTGGACGGATTTCTAATGGCGGATTTTAGGTGCCGTTATTATGAGGCTTGAAAAAAATGGGTTATCTGATTAAATAAGGTTCAAAATGGTATATAACAAATGTTTGTACATATAATAGTTAAAAAAAGTTTACTTAGTATTCAAAACACCATAGCCGACGCGTTCATACGAAATTTACGAGATTTGTATGAACACTTCTGCAATGGTTTTTCAAATACTAAACTTTTTAAATTTCGGTATTGTCAAACATTTGATATACAGGGTGTTAGGTAATGAGTGGATAATCCTTGAACTACGGATAGAGGGCACTTAGGACGTTATGAAAAAGCTAAAATAGGTCTAGTAAAAGTCGCACGGTTTTCGAGATATTTGGACTTTTAATCGGATTTTTTGTCATTTTTCCTTATGTCCATTTACGAAAAACCCTTAAATTCATGTATTAATTCATATTTTTTTCACTTTTTTCTTGCATGGTTAGAATCACTATGAACTAAGGAAGTTTTTAAAGCTACATGCCAAGTTTTTTTCATGACAACTTTTTGAGTAAACTCACTAAGTTACTTTTTCCATACTAAGAAATCCCCGCGTTTGTTTTTCACGTAGTATGGAAAAACAAACTTTGTGCGTTTACTCAAAAAGTCGTCATGAAAAAAACTGGGCATGTAGCTTTAAAAACTTCCTTAGTTCATAGTGATTCTAACTATGCAAGAAAAAAGTGAAAAAAATATGAATTAATACATGAATTTAAGGGTTTTTCGTAACATGGATATAAGGAAAAATGACAAAAAATCCGATTAAAAGTCCAAATATCTCGAAAACCGTGCGACTTTTACTAGACCTATTTTAGCTTTTTCATAACGTCCTAAGTGCCCTCTATCCGTAGTTCAAGGATTATCCACTCATTACCTAACACCCTGTATACCGTTTTGAATTTTATTAAATCAGCTAACGAATTGAATAATACTAATATAATTGGTCAACTAGTTTTTGATTTATTGACAATTTTGGTGAGTCACATTAGTAGATAATTGTACTTACATTTGTATGAGATGTAAGTACAAATATGATATGATATTTTATTTGCCGGTACTGTAGGTACGCTGAATTCATTTTTAGTCCTTTACCTCAAAAGCATAAATTCCTTGTAGCGATACACCGAAACGCATTTCACCTCGAATGAACAAAACTTCAATAGAATCTTTTACTTGAAGCAATTTTTCGCGTGGTTTTTTACATTAGTATAATGTTTATATATATATTGTTGTTATAATAAATTCTAACAAAATATAAAGTCTTCTTCTTCTTCTTTTTTTATTAAATGGCGGTCCACATAGTGATTTCGCCAATGTCTAGTGAGTAGAGTAAATCAGTAAACAGAATAAATCAAAAGTAAAAGCCGGGCATTTTTCAATCGGCCATCTTCCCTCCCCGAAGGTTACCTGAATCAAATATAAAGTCGCAGCGACTAAAAAAACATGACATCCGTTTGACACCTAGCTTATGCCTAGCTCAATACCATCTTTAAGAATTTTTTTATTTGGCAGGCTATTTTACGCCCATGGTGACGTGGTCGCCAGTTGGTTGACCAGTTGGTGACTAGGTGTGTACGGTTAATTTAAGCAAGAACTGGACCCTATAATTTTTCCTTTTTTATTAGGGTTCCGTAGCCAAATGGCAAAAAACGGAACCCTTATAGATTCGTCATGTCTGTCCGTCTGTCCGTCCGTATGTCACAGCCACTTTATTCCGTAACTATAAGAGCTATACTGTGGAAACTTGGTAAGTAGATGTATTCGGTGAACCGCATTAAGATTTTCATACAAAAATAGAAAAAAAACAATAAATTTTTGGGGTTCCCCATACTTAGAACTGAAACTCAAAAATTTTTTTTTCATCAAACTCATACGTGTGGGGTATCTATGGATAGGTATTCAAAAATGATATTGAGGTTTCTATTATAATTTTTTTCTAAACTGAATAGTTTGCGCGAGAGACGCTTCCAAAGTGGAAAAATGTGTGTCCCCCCCCCCGTAACTTCTAAAATAAGGGAATGATAAATGTAAAAATAATATATGATGTACATTACCATGCAAACTTCCACCGAAAATTGGTTTGAACGAGATCTAGTAAGTAGTTTTTTTTTAATACGTCATAAAAACATTGATCAAAGCTACAACGAACTTTTATATTATGTTACTTGCTGCTACGGAACCCTTCATGGGCGAGTCCGACTCGCACTTGGCCGCTTTTTTAACTTAATGAACATTCATATTGAAATTTTAGAGACAGGTATAGATCTGGCGCTTTCTTTTTAAGGCTACTTTTATGCCTTTAGTTCTTATTCTATGGTTTTTAAACTCTACCGCCACTACTGAGTAAATAAGCAAACGTTGACAATACGATAACATGTCATAAGTAACATGTTTTTTTTCCGAGTAGAATAAAACCCCTGCTAGGATACATGTTGGGAACGCCGTGGCGATATGTATACACGTGATTTGGCGTAGGTATATAGACGCCAACACGGATATTCGCGAAATTCCAGATTGGCACCGGCATAAGAAAATAAAACCAATCCAAATAAGTAATTATGTATAGTACTTTTAAGTGTTGTATTATGCCGTAGATAATTGTAAAATAATTGAAGCTTATAACGGTGGTTTAAAAATAAAAATTGCAGAAGTTTATTGCTGTATTGCTTTAACTTCAGTTACTGCTCTCTAACTTAAAAGTTTTTGCTAGTCTAAACCTGGCTTAAATGGAAAACTTAAGTTACAAATAGGTACCTACTTAGGAAGGAAGAAAATCGAAATAATGTCGAAATGTCAATTGTAAAAGTGCAACTCTTGTGCTTATAATAATTAAATAACACATGGAAACCCAGTTCGCGCACCAAATAACTAAACCATTTTGACTTATCAAGGTATATTGCCGATCGACGCTAGTCAGTCGCAATCACGTCACATAGCGTCAACAGCTCCCGGATTTTTATTCGTAATGACGGGTTGCATTATGAATGGGTGCCACAGCAGTTCAGATAAAGAAAACAAACACTCTGAAATAACATTCCACGCGAACACATTTAATGTTAGTTCCATACAACCAACTCGTCAAAAGTGAAACACAAAATTGATTGATTGATTTTTTCACATGCCTAATAATTTAACCCATGTCACAGATTTTTTAATATTTAGTGTCCACTATGACGATTTAGTCTATGACGGTTTACATTTCGTTACACTGGCAACTTTTTTATGTCAAAATTCCATTGCCATTGTGTTCGTAAATAAATAATAGATAATAAAAAAAAAACGTAGAAATAATAGGTAGGTAGTAGGTATAATATTTTTCGGTTCCGGTAACCTTTGGGAAGGGAAGTTCGTTTACTGTTTTATTCTACATTGGCGAAATCACTGCGGAATATCGTGGTGGACCGCCATTAATAAAAAAAGAAGGTATTTTCCTCCTATTATATATATATATAAAGGGGGATAATATTTATCTCCTACATGCTCGGAAATGTTGACATACCGTTGTAAAAATAGCGCGCGAAGGGCTGCGTTCCAGGCCTCGGCCAAATTAAGACAAAAATAGTGAATATCTACCAATCGCAGCGGGTCCTGAAACAGGTATAAAATTTCATTACGTACTGCGTTTTTAAAACGTAAAGTATAAACCACAATGCGCACATTCGCTCGCTAAAATACCTTTAAATCAAAAGGTTTTGTTCATTTTGTTCCTCACGGACCAAATTTGAAATAAGTAATGTGTTTTTTCTATTAGATAGTAACGTAAGGAAATCGTTAGAAGTATTTTCGCTTTTGGGCAGCATTTGGTCCAAACCTTGCAAATCTCCTTTGTTAGTTATATGTAAGTACATATTTTCACGCACTATTAGAGAAAAGCACTATACAAGGCTTGTATAGTATTGTATTGTATTACAAGCCTCGGCCGGGAAGGGCGCGACCGTAAATAGCGCGACTTCGACTGTATCTCGGCCGCGCTAACTTAAACTCGTCCCGCAACTACCTGTTTTCCCGGCCCGTGCAGTAATTTGCTATTTCTCAAACATGATCGGAAAGGATAGCTTTTCTTTTGAAAAACGATGACGGTAAGAGCCTATTTTTTGCTAGGAGTAAAATAAATGTATGAAAAGAAAACACATTTCTGTCCTGTCCGCTTCGATATTTCATTTAAAAATGATTGTTGCCTGTAAAATCGAAAAGTCTATGAAAAAAATCCCATACACCCAATTTAATAAAAGGCGGGTGCAGCGCTCGGCGGCGGCTTCGGACGGCGGCAGCGGGCGGCGGGTCATTGTGAAATTATCTCATAGGTACATACTACGTGTAGTTTTAAAAAACCGGGCAAGAGCATGTCGGACAATGCTCAGTGTAGGGTTCCGAAGCCGTTAAGTACTACAAACATAAAAATGAACAAGTTTTTTTTTATGACAAGGAGAAAGCACTTAGGCCACCTGATGGTAAGTGGAATCTGAGACCCATAGACATTTGAATTCTCAAGACTATATAAGACCTCAAACGCGTTGCCAACCCTGAGGTATAAGATGGAATGTCTCTATGCTAGTAATTTTACCGGTTGTCTTATCACTACACCGGAACACAACAATGCGAACACTATTGCTTGGCGGACCACCACTCGTTCTTGGGATATGGGCGATTAAAGTGTGTATACCTACTAATTGCCCGTGTGGTTACCGGGTTAGAATAGTGCCACTCCGTGTCCTCCCGGGGATGTCGTAAGAGGCGACTGAGGGAATGAGGGCTTCTAGTACTGTTGGGCGATGGGCTTGCAACCTGTCACTAATTACACTGGTAAACATCTTAGCCTGTTTGTGCAAATTGTGGTTACAGAATTACCAACAACTATTTTTGTAGTTGGTATTTCTGTAGCTCTGCCTACCCCGCTCTGGGAATGAAGGCGTGATAGTATGTATGTATGTACCTACTAATATCAACTAAGGCGGCACCAAATGACTTTAAATAGAAAATTAGTTATTACTCGTTCATTTTATGTTTGTAGTAAGTACTTAACGGCTTCGGAACCCTATACTACATTAAGCATGTTCCGACATACTCTTGCCCGGTTTTTGAAATGTTCATTCTTTGGATATTTCTACCTAAAAAAACTGCTTAGCCCGAGTGGTTGCCGGGTTAGAATAGTGCTACTCCATGTCTCCCCGTGGATGTCGTAAGAAGCGACTCAGGGAACAAGGGCTTGTAGTATTGTTAGGCGATGGGCTTGCAACCTGTCACTAATACACTAGTAAACTTCTTGGCCTGATTGTGCAAAATGTGGTTACAGAATTATCAACAAGTCTTTTTAGAGTTGTTGGTGTTTCTGTAGCTCTGCCTACCCCACTCTGGGAATGAAGGCGTGATGTTGTGTATGTATGTATGTAAAAAACTGCTTGTCCTTTCATTAGTTATATGTATAACACTAGTTTGAAGCATTTCATGTTTAAAACTGTAAGCTAATTGAGAAAGCAGATAAGTACCTATTTGAATTTTAAGCGAAGAAAAAGGTACGATGCCGTAGATTGTGTACTAAATTTGCAGTTGTAGGAAAGTAAATTAGCTGTCGAGATGCGCTATACCGGCGCGTAGAACGTGTATCCGAAATAAATTTATCCGAGCAAGAGATGTCGCTAATCCGGTTTTTCTTAAGAATAAGAGCAAATAGAAAAAGGTGAAAAATTACAAAAGGTATTAGAAAGTTGTAAAAGAGGGAAATCGGATTATCCGCGCGGGCTCCGAGGAGGGCGACAGGATCGGACCAGTCAAAAATACCTGCCTATTATTCTTTTATTTTTACACTCTTAAACCAACTTCAAATACAAATAAAGGCTTAAAATACCTAAAAATATGAAGAAAAATATTCTGAAGAATTCATACGTATTTTCATTAATGAAGCTTAATAATAAGTAATTTAAAAATGTCAAAAAAGCAGCGACAGACATAATATTGTTTTCGCTAAATGCAAGTGGAAAGTTTTAACGACCTTTGATACACGACTATTATGATTATTATCCTACTAATATTTTAAACGCGCAAGTTTGTAAGTATGGATGGATGTTTGTTACTCTTTCACGTAAAAAGTACTGAATAAATTTTGGTGAAATTTGGAATGCAAACAGCTTTATTACCTTGGATTAACACATACGCGTATCGCTATTCCCTCGGGTACTGATTTATTCGCGTACGAAGTCGCTGCCGGAAGCTAGTATTAAATAAAACACAGCTTTTAACCATAATTATGGAATGGCATGTTTCGCCTCGAAAAAAAAAAAACCGGCCAAGAAGATGTCGGACCATGCTCAGTGAAGGGTTCAGAAGCCAAACGTAAAAAAGAAAATGTTCTTACCTAATAACTAATTTTCTAATTAAAGTCATTTGGTACCGTCTTACGGCCGAACCCTATATTCAGACCGCGGATAGATAAGGCTTACTTCGGGTTGAAATTTGACATTTGCTCATACAAAATGTGTCAAAATTTAATCCGAAGTAAGGCCATCTGTCCGCGGATAGAATATAGGGTTCGGCCGTTAGATGATTATAGTAGGTATAAACACTTTAAGAGCCTGTATCTCAAGAAGTAATGATGACTACTTAGTGGTGATAGTTTTCCTTTTAAATTCGTTATATGCGCTTTCATTTCAGTTTTTTTCCAATTTTAATTATTTGTAGTTTTGACTGTAGGGGTGCGGGGGGCGCGGACGACGACACTTGACTCTAACAAAAATTTGTGCTTTGCGTAAAGCCTTTTAAGCCTTTTAAGCGTAAGGATTACGCTTTAAAGCGTAATCCTTACTAATATTATAAATGTGAAAGCGTGGATGTTGCTTTCACGCAAAAGCTACTTGACAAAACATCATGAAAAATTGCACACATATTCTGGGAAGTACTAGAAGTAACATAGGATACAATTTATTTAAAAAAAAAAATTTTTTACAAAAAAAAATAAAAATTGACAAAAAAAAATGCAGCGGGCGAAGCCGCTGGCGGGTCGCTAGTATTTCATAAACGAATCCCAACTGTTTTCCACACACCGTAATATTTTTGAAAGGCTTATCTAACGACACCCCACACGACGACGAGAAAGAGACGAGAAAATATTTTTACAAGATTATATTTTACCACTTAGTTGGCGTGACTAATGTGTATATTCAGGCTAAATTACAGCTTTCTAGAACAGTCAAAATGTCTCTGAGCTAGGCTGCGGACGGACGGACGGACGGACATGGCGAAACCATCACCGGGTTCCTAGTTTGACTACGGAACCCTAAAAACCAGACAGAAGCTCGGTAAGACCATGCTCAGTGAACAGTTACTACAAAAACATTTTTTTTTGAAAAGTACATGTCGTACCTTTAGAACAATAGTGACCTAATTCAGAAATTTTCAATATAGGTATGAGTTAATGTTAAAAAGCTAAAATTTTGAATTGGGTCACTATTGTTCTAAAGGTGCGATGCATGAACAATTTTTATAAAGTATTTTTTAAAAATATTACTTGTTAGTGAAAAAAAAATCAGTTACCTACCTAATGGATAATTTTGTGAAATGTTAAGCTTTAAGTCAAGTGTCCTCCCCGACCCTACATCCAAAACTACAAATACAAAATCTCCAAAAAACTTAAATGGAAGGGCATGTAACGAATCTAAAAGACATCATTGGTTCTTATAGTATATATTATACCTATCTACTAAAATAATATATGTAAGACGACGGACACCACGCCGCGGCGAAGCAGGTGGAGCTCGCACGGGATAGAAAGACAATGCGATTGTCCTCATGTCATTATGCTTACGCAAACGTATATAAACGGCAGCCAAAACCAATTAGAAATACCTACGCTGTAATTTTTCGTCAACATTTTACTGAAGTAGGTATTTTTTTTCACGTCAGCAAAAAGAATTAAACCCTCTTTGCTCAACTCAAGGTAAGATAAATAGCGGGATTAACATAATCCAGAAAAAGGCCCGAATTCTAATAAGTAGCTCCTAATTAGAGACTATCGTCAGTCCTCGCCTTCTATTCAGTTTTTAACATAAAAAATGGTTTTTAATGAATTCTTCTTAAAGTCGCAACGCAACTAGGTACCTGGACTGCCTTATAAAATGGGCTTAAATTCAAACTTATTCTATTAATTTTATTATTTAACACATAAACCTTTTTGGGAAAGGCTTTCACGATTTTTGAATAACAACGAATTGAGATTTTTTTAGGTATACTAAATAATATTTTAAATGCGAAAGTAACTGTTTGTTTCTTACGCTTTCACGGATAAACCGCTGAACAAATTTAGATGAAATTTGGTATGGCGATAGTTCGAGTCCCGGGGAAGGACATCCCCGGGACTCCATCCATATAGGATTACATCCCGAAAAATGAAACAGTTCCTGAAGGAAAAGCGATGAACGAGTTCTACGCGGATGGATTCGTGGTAAACGGCTTGTGAGTCAAATTGGAGAATAATGTACCTAGATATGTATAAGTAGTACCTAATTGTTTTTTTCGTGGCGTCCTTTTGTGGCGTGCTATCCTAAATCTTCTATGTGCATTAGTTTTGCCGCTCGCCGATCCCACCGGTTTAACCGTTATTGGCTAATGCAGTCGTGGTTATTGTTAACAGTCTACTTGCTGAGCTGCCTTTATGTTAGAAATAATAAGAGAGATCATTCTGTTAACAATAGAGGAAAGTACGAGTACGATGAGCGTCAGAACACAATGGATAACCTGTAATAGACGGGACGACACTAGTGACCCTGCCTTCGAAGCTAGAGGTCAAATCCTGGTAAGGGCAGATATTTGTGTGATTAGCACTACTATTTGTTCCCGAGTCTTGGATGTTTTCTAAGATTTTAAGTATGTATTTATCTGAGTCGTTGTCTCGTAGATACCCATATATAGTACAAGCCTAGAGCTTAGTTTGGGGCAAGGTCAATTTGTGTACCTAAATTGTCCCCCGAAATTAATTTATTCAACATTTTAAATAATAATAAATTTCGTTTATTTAAATAAATATGATACATACTTACATAAACACTAGGCAATGCCTGTCGCGTGGATACCAGTAAAAAATTACATTTAACCTATCCGCTGTAAAAACTTGTGATTATTATTAATTACAATACTATAGTATAATATCAAGTTTTTGTACGTAGGTATATTTTTTCTTTGTATATATTTATGTATACACTAATATAAAAAATAAATGGAAAGAAAATAGGTAATTAAACTTAAGACCCTAATGAATCCAAACTAGATGGGTGTACGTTAAGTAGGTACCTACCTTCAACAAAGTTCACGTTGTGACGCCATTATCAGATCAGCTCTTACATACACCATATTATATTCTGTTCTGTGCCCGTAGGTCGGCGCCGGAACATTTAGCGAAACGTTTTTTAAACTTGTGGAAGTTGCCGGTATCGAAATAGGTACGTCAGATGATATTTTAGATGCGTCTAAATCTTATTGGCGTAAAATATTTAATTCATAATAATAATGTTAGATTTTTTTAAACAACTAATACATGCATCACTTCATAGTATAAAACGAAGTCGCTTCCCAGTCTGTCTGTCCCCATGTATGCTTAGATCTTTAAAATACGCAACGGATTTTGATGCGTTTTTTTAAATATAGATAGGTTTATATGTATAATACTTTAACACGGCGCGAAGCGAGGGCGGGTCGCTAGTAGTACGATAAAATCGCATTTTATTCGATATTTTTAAAACACCGTTCTTTACTATTACGTAAGAACTAATATTATAGGTACATACCTGCTACATAGCGTGAAATTTCCAAGTGTTACCATCGTCACTCAACGTTTGAGACCCTCGTCGCCCCGGGCGATTAATTAACAATAACTAATTGGCGTACGGGAAACTATTTAGTTTACCTATTTTAGTAACAAGTGACTGCCTACACCTACGAGTGAACACGCGTACATTGTTCGGGTACTGCAGGGTTGCCCTCTCTGAATGTGTTGACCTCGGACAAAGCCCGTATACTTCGAAGAAATAAGGCGAATAGGGGTTTTATTCGCGTTAAGAAATCGTGTTTCTAGTTGTTTAGAGAAAACTTTCAACCCAAATGATCTTGCTGCGTATGTTTGTATGTTACTGCTAATTTAAGAAACTATTGTGTGCATTTTGAGGCAGTTTTCAGGTTTTCACCATACAGTTCAGTAGCTATGTAAGTACATTGATATTTATATCGTGCGGAACCAAAGCGGGTCACTTCTAATCTAATAGTTACCTAATTTAACTTAAAACTTGACCTGGAAGTGTTAAATGTCCGGATTCCGGGTTATATCAAAAACCCCAACCCAGACGTCCCCAGAACGATCCGGAGAAGCTCCGACGGAAGGCAACCCTAACATGATGGAGCTCGTGACAATGCATCATGCGTGAACATTGTTGTATTCTATTAGTTCCTGTCGAAGCCATATTGTTCTTATAAATGAAGCGCTAGACATAAGTAATATAAGTACGGTACGGTTAAGAACTGTGTAAGGAATTCTCTAGTCTTAGACCGTTACTTGATCTCCGATTACGTATGCGAAATTTACTTGAACCGTTTGTAAATAGTAAGTACTTAACTTTTGTATACAGTCATCTACGTCTAATTAGAATTAATATGACAAGTTAAAACTAGGTATGTCTTTATTTACCTACCTAGTTTGATCTGTTGATTTCTTTTCACATTAGAATACTCGCGTGCCTCGCTATTTAAAAAGACGTTTTTTAAAGTTGTAAAAATCTTTAAAAAATGGGTATCATTATCGGGTTTCCAGAGCCTATTCCTCGAAATGGTTTTGAAATTTTCATAGGTACATTGTTTACAACAGACCTGTGTCTTAACTTTTGACTCTATTATCAGATTAGTTTGAGCCTTTGAGATCAGTGGCGTATTTCCATTAGCTAATGCATCTTTCGGAGTTAGCTGTTGGCTAAGACAGAGACGGAATGCAGACTCGTTTGCTAGTGTTACGGGTGGGCGGGGTGATTAAATTCCATCAGTGACCCGCTCGTTTGCCGCCTCTGGCATGAAAATAACAAATTTACCGCCACCCACGTCACGTCACTAAGTTTAGGTAGAATGTCACCTGCAAATGCAGTTGCAGCTTACACACACATCGACAACGAGATTTAATTTTATACAACTTTAACAAAAAGCAAGCCTTTTTTACTGGATTGCACGCGTTTTCAATATGTTTATTTTTTAGACATAGCTATGTTTATATTTTTATATCCGTCATTTATTAGGGTTCCGTACCCTAAGGGTGCAAACGGGACCACTAACCCTCTACTGTCCGTCTGTCTGTTTGTCTGTCGGCGGGCTGCATTTCATTAACCGTAATAGCTAAAAACTTGAAATTTTCGTTATAGACGCGTAACGTGTTTTTTTCAATTATTTTTTGCTCCATCTTAAAATGGCTGTATCTCATGAACCCCTTATTTTTTAAACACTTGACATTTATACAGAGTGTATGTACATATATTACTATGACTGCTATAACAACAAATAGGAAATCCAAATTTAATAATGTCATATAGGGTTAGGCGTTTTCTACTCGATCTTAATATTGTACGGTGGTAAGTACAGCAATCTTTATGTTCCAGTGCGACTAGCACTTGGCCGGTTCACATAAATTAATATACTTAATAATAACAAAAGAATTAAAGTACTTATTAACAAACATAATACTAAATATTATATGAGTCGCATGATGATGACATGCAATATCGGAATATTGAAATTTCCGGAACAGATTTCGATATTGAGCTTCTATTCCAGAATTCCGGATCTAGTTAAGGCATAGATTTTTCTTTAAATAAAATAAAATACCTACTGCTTCACATGTTATTTTAATTGTTTTTATCTGTTTACAGTTAAATAGAAAAAGTCGCCCTTAATCATTACCATCACTCAATACTTGGTAAAATCCCAACATTAAAATGTTTCAAAAAACCAATAATCATCTTCAAAAGTCAATAAATAACTTCTTTTAAAATGATAGGTAAATAGGTCAGTCGAACTGAAGTCGGCGTCCCGCTATATTTTTGGCCAATAGCCCTTTACCTATCCTTCCATTTAAAAGAAAAGGTTTTCTTGCTTTTGGAAGACGATTTCTAGTTTTATAAAACATTTATTTTATTTCGTACCTTTTAGTGATTATAATAATACGTTATGTCGTCCACGTATATTTCTTCCTATTTGAGGAGTAGATACCCTTGATTACTCCAAGATCCCATTAAAGAAAAAAAAATCACTATGTAACAAAAATATATATTTAAATCGGTCTAGCTGTCTTTGTGTTCACGGAAAAATATATATCCCGACGAATTGAGAACCTCCTCCTTTTTTGAAGTCGGTTAACACAGTCAATGTTGCATACAGCATTTGACTCTTTCATTAAAGCGTTGTAGAGTAGACCTGCATCAATAAACACGACCTGTTTATTGGGTTCCGTACCCAAAGGGTAAAACGGGAACCCTATTACGAAGACTTCGCTATCTGTTTATCTGTCTGTTTGTCTGTCACAAGGCTGTATCTCATGAACCGTGATAGCTAAACAGTTGAAATTTTCACAGATGATGTATTTTTGTTGCCGCTATAACAAAAAAAACTTTAAGGGGGGACTCCCATACAACAAACGTTATTTTTGCCGTTTTCTGCTTGACCATAATACAGACACCGTGGTTGTATAAATGATGGTACGGAACCCTTCGTGCGTGAGTCCGACTCGGGTTTATTTTGTTTTTCGGACCAATTAAGGAGTACCCGACGGGAAACTAGTTCACGGTCTCACGGACTCCCAATCCATCATGTAAAGTAATTTGAATCCCAGTCATTTAAATGCTTACGGTTGCTTGAATCTGCTCCTTTATCTCGTGACAGTCATTTTGTATATTTTTTTGCAATTCACTGACGTTGCTATTGTTACTGTTGAGTTAGCTGAGTTGTCGAAGGTACGGTGCTGAGATAGCCACTCTCTTATCCTCCTGGATCCCGCATCCTTTATAATGAACTAAATGGACGCTCACTTTAAGTCCTGACACTACGCAAATGAACTCATCCGAAAAAAACGGGCAAGAGCATGCCGGATCATGCTCAGTGTAGGGTTCCGAAGCCATTAAGTACTACAAACATAATAATCAACAAGTAATAACTAATTTTCTATTTAAAGTCAATTGGTGCCGTCTTAGACGATTTTAGTAGGTTAGGTATCAACACTTTAATCGCCCGTATCTCATGAACCCGAATGATGTCTACTTAGTCGTGATAGTTTTCCTTTAAAATTCGTTATATGCGCTTTCATTTAAGATTTTTTCCAGATTATATTAGTATTTGTCATTTTTGTAAATAAAATATGGCGCTTTAAAGCTTAATATCTCCTAAACGGATCCCTTGGTGGAAAAAGTGTTCAAACAAACCCACAATATTTTTGAAAGGCCTATCCAACGACACCCCACACTATGGGCAGACGAGAAAAAAATCATCCCCACGTTACGTGTAGGGGAACCCTAAATTATTTTATTTTTTACATTTTATGGTATCACATTTTTGACGTGACTAATATGTATATTCATGCCAAATTACATTGCAGATTTCTAGTACTAGGAGTCTCTGCGCTAGGCTGCGGACGGACGGACGCACATGGCGAAACTATAAGGGTTCCTAGTTTGACTACGGAACCCTAAAACCCGAGTGTACTTTAGAAAGTACTAGGTTCTAGCGAAAAACGGTAACAATTCATAAATCAAGCGGTGGAAGGTTCAGGACTCAAGTGCAAAATACTTTATAAAGGACTCATGGCAAAAAACAACTCGGGATCCAGGAAGATGGAACTCAGCAAACCAGCGATATACCTGAAGTCGTTTGGCAAGGTGCTTAAACATTAAGTATAAAGAAAAACAAACAGAGAGACATTCTTCGTAACATAATCAATGGCAAAAAAGTTGAAAATTATAGTACGGATTTTTTCATGTGTGAGCTCTACTTATTTCCTGCAACGATTTGTCAAGTTATACAACAGGAGTCACAAATATCTTTTTAATCACTTTTTGTTACATTTTTAACTAAAATAAATAAAATTATATTAAATTATATTTCGGGATTTCTATATTGACATCCTTTCATTTCCGGAATTGTAATATCGGAAAAAATGGTTCGAGATTCGGGAATTTCGGAATGCATGCCCTTACCGCTGCTGACCCAGCATCCAACATGGTGCCAAGCTAATTTTCTGTTGTGCCCGGTGTGGGTAAGGAAGGTTATTGGGTAAGCGCTTGTAGGTTATACGGGTAAGCTCTTCAGTTAGGCTATTCCCTTTAAGTGACCCATTTCTAAATTCTGTTATGAATTATTAACCGTCAAGCCTAAGTTATCTCGTCAAAGAATTATTCAAGATTGAGTATGAGAGTGCGTGTATTCTTAATTTGGTTACAGGTTTCCTTGGTTAAGCAGCTCGGCCAAAGGGGTATCCAACTCTGCCTAGTGCCTACGAGTGCGCGGGGCAATTTCAGTTTGCCGGTTAATACTTCATGGATGAATTGAAAAGCGAGTTAAGATAACAAAAAACACCACACGGATGGGAAAGTTTCAATAGCAGAGCAGGCCGCAGTTTTCAGACAAGTAAGAAAATACACAAATCAATTGATTTAGTATTATTTATTAATTAATTAAGTAGTACTGCGAAGACGGCTCTCGCTATGAGGCCGCGAAATGGAAATTTACAGGAAAATTCCTGGCACCCAATAAAATAACGTTCACTGGATAATCGGAACATAAATAAATATCGATTCCCGACGGAGCTTAATATTGATGAGCGGGATGGCGGGGCTCAATAAAAATATTAATTGCTGCCTTGTTTGCCTCGTAAAGGTTTCAAGGGGACATGAAATATTTAGGACGTAGTTAAGACGACAAATTTTATTTCTTGCTGTAATGGCTCTTTTCAATAAACTATCATTCGTTCTAAAGCCTTAAATGAGAACATTACCCAAACATGGATTTTTGACATTGTTTGAAACAAAATACCTACCTAGCTACTTATCTAAAAATCTAATCACTTATTAAGTACGTTTGTCTCTTTTTGCATTCTGAATTTTGGGGTAAAATTATGTCATTAGGTGACATTAAAAAAGGTATACCTAGGTAAAAAAATAATTAAAGGACCTGTTGTATGTAGTTGTGTAGGTACAAGATTAATAATATGTAATTTATGCCATATTTCAAATATATAATGTCAAACAGTAAAAAAACAAATGGTTTTCAATTTCTTGCAATCCATACTTTACATTATAAATGTGAAAATAACTGCCTGTCTGTCCGTTTCCTACGCTTTCATTAGACATAACACACGTCAAATAGGCGTCATGTTTCGTTAATATTAAAGTTAGGTACTTACTTACTTATTCTTCTTCTTTTTTACTAATGGCGGTCCTCCGCGATATACGCAGTGATTTCGCCAATGTCAAGTGAGTAGAGTAAAAGAGTAAACAGAATAAATCAAAATCAAAAACCGGAGATCTTTCAATCGGCCATCTTCCCTCCTCGAAGGTTACCGGATAATCTACTTGCTTATTATAAGTGGGCCTAACACGCCTTAGGATCTAGTGTCAAATACGTCGAACTTATTTTAGTGTCAAATAAAATATTGCTATTATAATGAAATTATTAAAAATGACAGCCACTCGGGTTTAAGTTGTGTAATAAAAGGACTCAATTCACACAAAACACACTTTTATTTTAAACCTTAACACTTTAATAGTCTTACGTTGGAGTATGGAATAGACGGAATAAAGTGCCTAACCTATGTAAAAATCTTGTCCCGTTGCAGCATGTTAGTTCTGAAAACACTGTTGGTGTATTAATAAAAAAAAAAACAATTTTACTGTGAACAATGAACAGCTACTCTTCTCAGCTAAGACCGCTGCGGCCGAGAAAGGATATAAATACACGTGGGTTAAGAATGCTGCAATTATGGTCCGTCGTACTGATACGTCAAATGTTTTACACATTACTTGCCCTGAAGATTTAAAAAAAATCAAATAAGTGTTATTGACTTTTACTTTAATTCTAATGTGTTGTTTATAAATTTTAACATTTTCTATGGTGGTCGAGTCTTAGGAATGCATATTTTACAACTGAAGAATCAAACATTGATTACTATTATATTACATCTGCTATTAGTATTTTACGATTTGATACTGTTACGTTTTTATTTGGGGTTGCGTATGTATTTGTTTTTCATTCGTTTTTTTTGCGGTTTGCCCTTGATCTATGATATTTGTAATTTGTATAATTTTTGCGAGTAATTTATTGAGATCAATTGTTAATGGGTTTAACACTATTTTACCAAAACGTCCGGGGCCTCCGGACTAAAACAGAGGCATTTTTTAGAAACGTATTAGCTTCAGATTATGATTTAATTTGTTTAAGTGAAACTTGGTTACTGCCAGGTATAAGTGACTCGGAACTCTTTGATAAGCGATACCAGGTATACAGGTGTGACAGGCCATACGAAACCCGTAAGCAAAACTTTGGAGGTGGTGTCCTTATTGCTGCCCGAGGAGAGCTTGGCATTGTTGTAGACTCACAAATTGACCTACCGGAATTTTCAGATGCTGAAGTTGTATGCGTTACACTATCTTTATTACATAATTACTCTTCTTGCAAATTAAGAATTTTTTGTGCTTATTTTCCACATAACTTTGACCATACGAGTTCTATTTCCAAATTCTTTGACTTTATTTCCGATTTCTATTTGCGACATCCCGAGGACTCAATATTACTTCTGGGGGATTTTAATATATCTGCAGCGGTTTGGCAGTCGTGTGGCATTGATGCTCCTCTTCAGCTAAGTAACCCGAATAACGATGTGCTGGTTAGTGAAACTCTTCAATTTTTAAGTTTAACTAGTTTTAGTCAATATAATCATATTATAAATTCAAATAGTCGTATGCTAGACTTAATTATATCGGATTTGCACTGCGTGGCTTCTCGAAGCTTAACTCCTTTAGTCCCTGAAGATAATCACCATCCGTCATTGAATGTAGTCATTGATGCACTATCAGATAAGCCTTTACACCCACCCCCTCGTACCGTTTACAAGTTTTATCACGCTGATTTTGATGCTATTAATGCGGAACTTGCTGCTTTTGACTGGCCTCTCATGGTCGCTGATAAACATGTCGACGAGGCGGTTGAAATTTTTCATAATACACTAACAACTTTAATTAAAACTCATGTCCCATCTAAAACCCTTAAATTCTCTGAAAAATACCCCGTATGGTACAGTAACCCTCTTATTAAAATAATTAACCAAAAATTAAAAGCGCATCGTAAATGGAAAACTTATGGTCAACAATCAGATTATGATACTTTTTCCTATCTAAGAAAGAGGCAAAGAGTTGTCGAGGCTAGTTGTTATGATAACTATATTTCATGTAGCGAAGATAACATTAAACATAACTCAAAATACTTTTGGAAATTTGTTAAAACTAAGCGTGGTTCAAATGATATACCTAATTCTATGTTTTTAATCGATGAGACTTCTTCCGATGGGTGCGAAATCGCGCATTTATTCAATAAACATTTTCACTCAGTGTTTAAGCCAAGAAATCGACAGTATGCTCAACAACTCCCCTCGGGGATACCAGATCCTATTTCGAACCTAAATCTTGCTTCTGTTAGGGTATCGCGTGACCAAGTTCAGAAATATCTTGCAACCCTTGATGTCAGTAAAGGGCCAGGGCCTGATGGTATTCCCCCTGTGTTTCTCAAGAGTTGTTCTTCCCAATTGGCTTTGCCCCTGGAAATTATTTTTAACCTATCTCTAGCAGTGGGTGTATTTCCACAAAAATGGAAACAATCTTATGTCGTCCCTATATTTAAAAATGGTGACAAACATAATATTTGTAATTATAGGCCCATTTCAAAATTATCAACAATACCTAAGCTTTTTGAAAAAATCATCTACGATAGCATTATTTCTTGTGTGAGACCACATTTAATACCGCAGCAGCATGGATTTGTCTCAAAACGCTCAACTGAATCAAATCTATGTGAATTTGTTGATTTTGTGTCTATGGCAATGGAAAATGGATACCAGGTCGATGTAGTGTACACTGATTACTCCAAAGCATTCGATACTATTTCACATAATATACTTATCAATAAATTGGAAGCTTTCGGTGTGCACGGCAGCCTTCTTAGGTGGCTAGAGTCTTACCTCAAAAATAGATCTCAGGCTGTCACTATCAAGGGTTTCCAGTCGTCATTTGTACCTGTAACCTCTGGCGTACCTCAGGGATCCCACCTCGGTCCACTTTTATTTAATATATTTATAAATGACATTGAAAAGGTTTTTTCAAATTCTCACTTTCTTATGTATGCCGACGATAGCAAAATCTATAAAATTATTAAATCTTTTGATGACTGTATTTTGTTTCAAAAGGACCTGGATTCATTGTGGAGTTATTGTTTGGATAACTGCTTAGAGTTGAACGTAACAAAATGTCAAATAGTATCATTTTATAGAAAGGATAATATATTATTTTACCCTTATAATTTTGTTAATGTCGAATTAATTCGTGTTAGCGAGGTGAGAGACTTGGGAGTTATATTAGACAGAAAATTACTCTTTCGTAGTCATATTAACAAAATTGTAAACAAAGCTTTTAAGATGCTTGGATTTGTCCTAAGAGTAGGTAAGTCATTTAAGAAGCCAGATACACTCGTTACACTTTACAATTCTTTTGTTCGATCTCACTTAGAATATGCGTCTACTATCTGGAATCCTGTTTATCTAATTTATATTAATAGCATTCAAAAAATACAAACAACTTTTCTCAAGCACCTTTGCTTTCGGTTTGGACACACGAGTAATAGAACTTTGTTTAAACAAATAAGTGTACATTCTTTACAATCCAGACGTCTCATTAGAGACCAAGTCTTTTTATTTAAAATTTTAAATTATCATGTCGACAGTCCGAACCTTATAAATAAGATCAATATACGTTGTCCTAATCGTGATTACCGTAAAAAAAAACTATTTCACGTACCCCTGTATAAAACGAATTATGCAAAAAATACGTTTATTTCTCGAGCTTGTGATTCTTATAATCGTTATTTTAATAACATTGAAATATTCAATATTTCTTTAGTTACATTCAAGTGTGCCTTGTATAAGTCAACATTCTGTTAGTATCTGCCTGCCACCTTTTACTTTTTCCTAAAATAAGTCCTGCATGGTTATGTTTGTTTTTCTTTCTCAGTAAAGATGGCGCATCTTGCATGAAAGCGCTATCTATCTCTCTTCCTGTTTTTTGATAGTAGACTAGTTAGGAGGCCTGATTATTTAACGTTCGTTATTTCACCTGTGAACACTGTTTGTCAATGAATTATTTTTCCTTATATACAAATAAGATTTATGCTAAAGACTGTTTGTGTTTCAAATAAATAAATAAATAAATAAATAAATAAATAATACGGTCATAAGGTTCTTAGTTCCGTTTCAGCTTCCGTGGAAAGTAAACAAAAATGTTATATGTTATTATTATGAACTTCGTCTTACAAGAAATCACTTGACTCTAACATAAAAATTAGCGTTTTAAAGCTTAATATTTCCTAAACGGATCCCTTGATCACAAAAATCATTTCACAAATCCACAATATTTTTGAGAGACCTATCCAACGACATCTAACACTATGGGGTAGAAATAAATTACACCCCCACGTTACGCGTAGGGGAGGTACCGTAAAAATATTTTTTTTTACATTTTACTGTACCACTTTGTTGGTGTGACTAATATGTATATTCATGCCAAATTACAGCTTTCTAGTATTAAGAGTCTCTGCGCTAGGCTGCGGACGGACGGACGGACTGACATGGCGAAACTATAAGGGTTCCTAGTTTAACTACGGAACCCTAAAAATGAATCGCCGAAATGTATCTACGCGCATAACTTCCGAACGAAACGTTCATCGGGAATGTCGGAAATTTGCAGCGGGACCGAAGGCGCTCGCAGGCCGCTAGTTTCCAATAAAAATTGGTATCCGCTCCCTACCTACATGTAGGGTGCAGGTAGACAGACAGTGGTTATTTGCTTTGTACAAAACGCCACGTAAATTGTAACTTACTACAATATAGTTGCTTGCTTTAAAGGGTAGTGGAATAAAAACAGTGATTTTTAAAAATATCGTTTTCATAAAGCTTAACAATACTCAACGCAAAAATATGGATGTTATTTATTAATATTAAATACCTGTGCATAAAATAGATATTTGTATGTACAAAAACTAGACCTTCTCCGGAATGTATAAATTATGTATGTATAAATTAAATTGTTTCTGAATTTAGCGAATAAAGTATTCCACTTCGAGATATTTTCATGATAATGACATAATTATTAATTATTTATTTGCTCAACTCCTCTTAAGGTTTACTTTTTTTGTGATAGGTAATTGATGTTACAGAGTATAAATATGTCACGGTCCTAGAAATTGCGTTTTAATATAGACAAACTACAATATGCTCAATCGTTTCACTAATTAATGATGGACAGATACAGGAAACACGAGAGTAAGAGAGATAAGTATCGTTTGGGGTACCTAGACAGAGCGAGAGTGGTAAATTGGGTTTTTTATGAATCTTTAGGTAACTGATAGAACCCGACCTTGAACTCGATTGAACCCTTTAACGTTAGGTAGGTAGGTAGATTAGAATGAGTTGCCGATCCAAGGACGTCCCTATTGTCTCATTATAATCTACCTACCTACCTAACCATACCTACTCGTAACAACATCTCTACTCCTGTTTATAATATGTAATATCGTTATTGGCCTTTACTCTAAATTTTGAATGAGAATGAGACGTCCGTACTGTTGACTGGCAATTATTGCTCAAAAATTGCCCGTGTAAGCGACTTTAAGATAACACAGTAATTTATATATTCAACCCGAAAATAATAATAATGTTGTAAATAGGGAGGCAAAATAACATGATAAACAACAACGAAAATTTCAAACGATATCTAAACGTTACAAGATTGATACAAGGTACAAGGCTTCTAAATACTACTATCCTATTCAATCTATTTATACTTCTTTCATTAAGGTTTACATTAAAAATTATGTTGATATGAAACACTGAGACAATATAGGATTTCAGCTGTCAGGCAATCGTCACAGTAATTTACGTCTTACCTTTTGCATCTATTTTGCGGCAGCAAGCTGCTAATGCCACCATTCTTCTTTATGTAATAACTAGCGGCCCGCCCCGCCCTTTCATTCTAGTAGGCTAAAGTTTATCCTAGTTATCATCATATCAAAATATGACATTGTCATCATAATAATTAATAATTTGAAAATAGATTAGAAACATAATGTATCACTCCATACATTTTCAGTCGATTTCGTTAAACGAAAGCTAAACTTATGACATCTTGGCTACCACCCCATACCTATCGTATATTTACGGTCAGGTGGGGCAAATACGTCTACGTGGTAAGTGCGTCAAACCATACATTATTTGGTGATATTGTTGGTTTGACGCACTTGCCCCTTAGATGCACTTGCCCCACATGATCTTACCTAGATTATTTAGGTAAGCAAAGATGGAGTTTCCTGCAATAATAAAGCAACACGTTAATGACTCAATATTCATTGTTTATTAATAATCATAGCACTGTCTTTCATATTATTTGAACAAAGCTTCTAACACCATTTATGGCTATTAAATAGAGAAGATGACTTCGCTAAATGTTTATAGTACATTGAAATTATATGTCTCTAATTCGTACCAGGAGCCTACATTTTAAATTTGAAGTAATTTACTTAAAAAATGACGTTCTCCCATACAAAGTTTAATCAACTATTTCGACCCTTTACAGATGAAATTAAATAGAATGAATATGGCACATTTACAGCCTCATATTCATAAGCCTTATAAGCTGGACGGACTTTCATACCATGGTTTATTCCCTATTTCGCCCCTTTAGGGGATGAATTTTGAAAAATCCCTTATTAGTTGCTTACGTCAAATAACACTCGAACTGTTAGTTTCATGTTTCTAGCTTCAGTAGTCTCGGCTGGCCGTTGTTAATAGTACACATACTTGTAGATATATGTAGATAATTGTTACATAACTTTAAAGATAATTGGTATGCATGTAATAAAATTCCAATTGAATTTCGGAAATCTTAGAAACCAATTTTTATGACAAAGCTACGAAAATGGGTAATAGATAAATGTTTTATACTGTGCGTGATTTTTTTAATAACTGCATTTAGGTACCTAGTAACTAATGAAACTATTTTAGACATAATAAAATCACAATATTTCTATTCAAAAAAAAACAAAGTTTGCATGTCATTCTAGGCTAAACATGTGATACTAAATTATTATTTTTATAATATTGTCGACCAAGTAGAAATACTTGGAAATTTATTTGCTTTTACACGTTAGGTGCCCGTGTTAAAGCAAACAAACTACTTCTACAGGCAAATAATAAAGTTACATCTGCTTTTCATCCAAGTAAGTGAGTTTGAATTACCCGTCACGCCGTCCCTAAATTCTCATTGTTTGATTTAAACAGGTATTCTGATCGATATCAATAGACACTATTTGATGCAATTGGACTAATTATACCTACGTGATACGTTCTAAAAACTCGAAACAGGTGCTGTAACTTTATTTTTAACCCATATCTATACTATACATAGAAGGCTTTCTTGTACCGTAATAAGTGTTAATTTCATGTTCTGAGACACCCTGCTTAAAATTACTAGCAATTTCGATCGCGTAGAAGTCGTTTATCGCTATTTCCTCGCGAACTGACCAATTTTCCGAAATAATACCGTCAGTGCTGCTTAAAACTTTACAATTACGAGCATATATATAATTATAAAAAAGTGGTTAAACTCATTGACTTGTAGTCATTGTGTTCACTGTTACGCTTAAAGTAATGTGTTTTTTTTTAAATAAGATGCTTTTAAGAAAGTTAGGTATATAGGATAGAGCATAGATGTAACAAGTACTCGTAGTCGGCTTGCATGGCATGGCTGAGCTTCTCGACGTTCTCAGCATCAATATGAAAAACTACAGTTGCCTCCTTCTGGTCAAACAGGCGGAAACGGCTGAAAATAACCCGCCGAATAGACGTCACATTGTACTGCTTTTAGGAAAGCAAGTTGTTTACTTGTCTATGTTTTTTGCGCTAGGCCAAATTATCGATTGCTCGTTGGCAATGACCCTTCAAGGACTTGACATTCGCTGACATTAGCGTATAGGTAAATCAAAAACACTTGCAGGATGCGGTATTTGTGTAGTGGTAAAACCAACGCAAGATTGATTCTGAGTTTATTAATATTTTGTAAGCACACTAGCTGATGCCCGCGAGTCCGTCCACGTAGAAATCGTACCGCTATTTCCTCGGGAACTATCCAATTTTTCGGGTTAAAAGTTCCTATCTTATGTCATTCCCGGGACCATAGTTATCTCCATACCATCGAAATCAATTCAGCGGCTTAGCCGTGAAAGAAGGACAAGAAAACTAACAAACTAACACACTTTCGCATTTTTATATGGCGTATGGATGGAGTAGATGTCATCATGGTACTACATATGATTTTACTTGCAGTGACATATTAACAGGTCAGATAGGTAGTGGAATTAAAATCTAATTAGGCAAGATTATGCAAACACTCGTCATAGCGATTTATTCATCACCATTTTAACATATTAGTCATATTACACACAAAGCTTAACTTAATAAGTACGAATATGGGTGAGGATCTTTATTGTTAGATCCCGAAAACGCCGAGTTCGGTGTCTAAATTAATTTGTTTTGTTGGCAACAAACAACCTCTCTTAAAAGTTTACGAACTCTCAACAAGGCCTGTTAAACACAAATATTACAAGAGGTAATACGCTAATAGTACGCTAAATATAGCGACGGAATAATCATTTCAGGGGCCACCTTTTTCCACTCAGTAAAACCATATTGCTCTTGACATGTTATCGTTATTGTTTTTAACTCGGCCGCCATTACTGTCAAGTAAATAAGAACTATCGTAACGTTGACAATACGGAAACATATCAAAAATTACAAAATTTATTGCTGAAATAAATTTAGAAAACTAATCTAAAGCACTAAAAGACTTATCAAAAGAAATGGCTAAAGATATAATAAAACAACTACTGTCTTCCACACCAGCCACATCACATCGAATTTTACAACCAAAACTACAAATACTATAACAAATTTAAAATAAAAACTATCACGAGAAAGTAGACATCATTGGTTCTTGAGATACAGACGGTTAAAGTGCTACTAAGAACATCTTTAAATAGAAAAATTGTTCGTTATTACTTGTTGATTTTTATGTTTGTAGTACTTAACGGCTTCGGAACCCTACTCTTGCCATGTTTTAATTTATGATTTAGTCGCAAAATTAAGTCGACGCAGGTTTATTGCTACACGTTTATGAGCGTCCTCTAGACATGTCAGCTATCGCGTATTACAAATAATAAATATGAAAATATCGTGTTCGTGAGGATATCTAAATATTTGGATTGTCTTTTAATCACGCAAGAACTGCTCAAACTAATCTTAACTGGGATTAAGATGAAATGTGGCACACTGATAGGTGCTCGTACTCCATGACCTTACCCCTATTTTACGATATTGACATCACAGTAAGAAGTGATAAGTAATAATTAATTCTGTGTATAATGCGTAGCTTATATGAAGCCCAGTGATTCATACACTTGTCAGCTTTGCAATGTATACCAAATTTGCCTTGAATTACATAATTATTTCTGTAAGGGAATAATTAAAGGGTGTCTATCATTTTATCGAAATTCCTGTCATCGAATTTCATATCGACGAAAACTATTCCACGAATGTAATTACGTTTTATTTTCTATACACATAATTTTAAATTCATCGATTTTCAAGTAGTCGAACAACTTTTCATCATAAATTGTTTCGAATATGTCTCAAATCATCGCAGTAACGATTCATCGAATTTACCTTTTATCGAAACATGATTCAATAATGGTACCATTCATATTTTATAACTACCTCGAACAACGTTTCATCGTAGTAACGTTTCATCGAACGATGCATTTGTTATTATTGGAACGCGTTTAGAAAAACGTTGCGGGCAGTCGTAAATAAAACACAACTACCTCGAATATATTTTCCTGTACATCGCTGTCATTGAGTTTATTCAAGCGTTTATGGGAAATGTTACTTACTTCCCTAACCTACCTAACCTACCTCGGACTCCGTGAGCGTGTCGGGCTTCCAGGACATAAAAAAAAATAACCCTAACCTACCTCGGACTCCGTGAGCGTGTCGGGCTTCCAGGTCATAAAAAAAAAATAACCCTAACCTACCTCGGACTCCGTGAGCGTGTCGGGCTTCCAGGACATAAAAAAAAATAACCCTAACCTACCTCGGACTCCGTGAGCGTGTCGGGCTTCCAGGTCATAAAAAAAAAATAACCCTAACCTACCTCGGACTCCGTGAGCGTGTCGGGCTTCCAGGACATAAAAAAAAAATAACCCTAACCTACCTCGGACTACGTGAGCGCGTTGTGATTACAATGTATAGTAACACTGATGAAATGATGTTCTGTGTAATATGAAATTTGGGAACTGAAACTTACGTTAAATCAAAATTATAGCAAACGTGATTCGATGAACAACTATTGTTGTGATAAACAAATAAAATAGTGAAGTAAAATTCGATGATTCGATTCCGGTGTAACAGGTAATTCGAAGAAATGTTACAGCGATCAACTGAAGTTCGATGAATGATTCCTAACTCATAACGACATTCTGCGAAAAGTGTTCTGGGAACAGATATTCGATGAATCGATTTTCTGTAAAGTGATAGATTACTATAATTAAAAGTTCCCGAAGAACATTGAAGGAATAGAATAGACAACAACATACCCGCGGCCGCGGCCCCAAAATGACTGCCTATAAATATGTACTTATCTACATATGTGCATTTGGTAGGCCTATTATTTATGACATTATACGATACGACAAAATGAATGTTATAGGTGGGGCACTATAATTAAATCTATTTGTATGAACTTCTATCAGTTCTATCACGTGATAAAGCTTTGACACCTATCGCACTCGTTCTCACGTTTGCATGTTTACCATTAAAGTTTCTCAGAGTAAAGTCGAAACTAAATATCTGAGACGTACTGTTCTCCGGGGTTCCGGGTTTTCCGGGGTTGAACGAATAAAACTATACATGATGAAGTCGGGGACGCTATGCGCAAGTTCCGAACTAAGATTGTGGATAGGGTTTCCGTGGAAGTTGTGATAAGTCGCAGGCTCTAGCTCGCATTTCAGATTCAACTTTTAAATCTTGTGGGCGTGTTGTATAAATCACCTTAATCGCAGCACTTCCTACTCGCGTAATCCCAACACGTTGTAAGAGAGCGAAAAGTGCGAAACTTTAATCCACAATGAAATATTTAAAAACTCTCTTGAGTTTGAATCGGTTTGAAAAGAAAAAGTAGGATGTGGACGTGCTGTCATATAATGCGAAACGACTGCACTTTTCCAGGACGAGCTATCGTAAATATCACGTAGTAGCCTTAGAGGGATGTTTTTACTCCAAACGAGGTGCATGAATATGTATAGCTAGCGAAAGTATTAAAGTAAGTCAATGTTTTGTTTAGCGTTAGTGCTTGACGAGAGACTTTTAGAGTTAAAACAAGGACGGCGATGGAGCGACCTTACCCAGAACTTTAGACTTTATAAGTTATATTATAATCGCCTTACGAATAGATTGACAATGTTTATTCACAACATTTTTTACATTGTAGGTACCTACTAAGAAATATCTTTTCGACGTTATTAAATATTTTGTGTACATACAAGATTTGCTTAGCAAACAGTTTTAGTTCAGTAATTTTTTTTTTGTACTTCTGGAAGTTGCCGCCATTTTACCCGACTGCCAAAGGAGGAGGGTAATGTTTTTGACCTGTTTGTACCTATATTTATTTACGGCTCTATGTTCCCTCGAAGAGGCTGGATGGATGGGCCGATTTCAACTAGCTAGGTGTCGTTAGATTCGTCTTAACGTCGCGAGTGTTACTGGGTACCTACTTAAATAAAAACAAAAAACAATATGGCGGAATAAAATTATTTACCTACTCGTAAATGGTAGGTAACTAACACTATAGACGACAATCAAAACATGCAGTCGGGTGTTTAAAACTTGCTTTTTGTTATTGGATATGTTCTACAGACAGGTCTTTATTAAAAATACAAGTTTTCGAGCTTAATTTAATTAATTCTTAACTAACTTTTTTTAAACGTCAAAACACGATTAGAAATAAAAACCCGATATTTTTATTTTTCAAACATCAAACGCCTTTTTCGCATGTTGTTGGTTGAATCATTGAAACCCTTCGATCCTTAATGATGATTTTTGGTATAATGTTAAGTACTTACTTATAACTTGGTTATCCTACGAGTAGTAAACCCTTTTTTGGTAGTATTAGTAAACAGTGAATTTGACGTAAAAATGAAGGGGCGCGCAAACTATCACTATCTCACGTTCTTTGCGCGGGAGCACATAAAGCCACCCCTTTTTATTCTTGTAGGGGCGTGGCATCACATGTCACCTCTGAATTAATCAGTAACACATTTACTAAACTTTTACATCTGGCATATCCGAGAACGGGATAACGAACGTCGCCGCATAACCGGCATAACTAACGACAACTATCAAAAAATTGTGTTAGTTTTGCTTAGAATTGAATAAACTATTCGATTCTTTAGGTTTCGTGAAGTTGGGTAAAAATTAAAAGTCCCGGTTTCATCTGTGTTTTTACCAATAGGGGTATAGACAATATAGTAGAATATGGCCCATGGCTACCAAAACGTGGCTAAACAAATTTCTAGACGAGTTTACTTAAAAATAAGATTATTCTACATAACTTGAATGCTTCTTTTCATAATAGGTTGATGCATAATTTTCGGGTACAAAGCTTTTATCGCTGCATAATACGATCATTGTTTTTTTTATTTATGCGCCTTGTGCTCCTGTGATTGTTACACCTATATCAAAATTAAAACGATAGCTTCAGTGATGTCAGAGAAAACGATTCTCTATAGACTGACGGACAGAAGGCCGAGGGGACAACAAGGTCGTCATATAACGTCGTTCGTCTTTCGTTATGTCATTGTACGGAATCCTAAAAACACTGTTCGTCAGAGTAATACGTCCCTTTTAGATTTTAGAGCAGGAGATAATATCATTTAAGTGCTTAAGAGTACCTACCGCAAGAGCCGCCTATTATTACCCCAACCCTTGGCACCTTTTCTTCACACTAATTGACCAAACGAACTTGATTCGTATCGAGCTTCTTTATTCTTAATTACCTAATTGAATTAATTATGTACGACAAACATACAAAAAGGGAAGGAGAACATATATTCCCAAAATTCTCTCGTTGCGTTTGTCAAATCATGTATATGCTAAGCTCAACCATTGTTTCGACTAAGTATGTGATAGGTTTTTTACGTGTTATGCGCATTACATGTGCCCATAAACAAAATTATTCTTTGGCCTTACCAAATTAAAATGTCACAACGACGTAGTACGTCAAAAGAGGCAAAATATTGTATCAAAGCATATTTTAACCCTAGTTGATGAGTGTCCAATGTTCATACGCGACTTTAATGTATCCTGTCATTCAAATTCAGGATGGTGACAGTTACGGGGGTGGTCATTGAGGATGTGAAATGAATGATTCGACGCATGCGCTCCGCGCGCGCCAACAGCGAGATATAAGCAAGTGGAATCATCCTAGCGCCGCATAACTTTCTGGCAAACTCGCGGAGGACTGCGAGGGCCCGCATACTCACATTTCCAACTACTTGAACACTCCAAACATATTAGTTACTCGTTTAGGTTTTCCGCAGTGCGTTTACAATTTGTAAAAGTTCGATCAGTTCCCGTCAAGCTCGCGGCGCGCCACACCAGCCGGCCGGCGAAGGTAAGTTCACCGCTTTTTCTGTTAGAATTTCAAAATTATCCAACTTGACTAATTTATATTAATAGTTATTGTAATGCTTTATTTAGTTTTCGGCTTTTTTTTCGTCGCGTACGCTTTTATTAATTTAAATATAAAAAAAGGAATTGGGGAAAATTTATATTTTTTAAACATCTTTTAAATATACTAAAGACGTTGAAAAAAAATTGGAATTTCCTCAAGTCCTTTATTTATATGCTTTATCATGATTTATCATTTTTCGTATTATTGAGATGCGTATTTTATAATCACATACGAGTTATATTTCTGAGCACTAACGACGGCTAAAACATTTTTCTTATAAGATTTACTAACATGTACTTACTTATTAAAAAACCGAAATAATTGTTCAAAGACAAGTTAACTTTGCCAGTCATATGATTCGGAAGCGTTAATGTAAATGGGTATACAACATTGAATTATGAACCATTTGATGCACTATTGGTAATTTAAAAGATTTTTATTAAATCGAACCGCCACCGTCGTTTCTGATCGAACTCTTGCGAACCTAACGCGCCTAATGGCGTGTTGAGCAGAGCGTTTGTAATATTTGATGAATAATATGGGTAAATTTTTAGATAAATGAGATAAGGACGCAATAATTATGAAGTCAGTAGCGGCGCATGCCGCACAATAGTCATCTCCTTCGGAAGTAAATGCACGTACTATACACACGCACGCAAAAAACTCTGAAAAATCGTTTTTACAAAACAATTCCGAAAATTCGTACCGCATTATTTTTCAATTAGATACGAAATGCCCATTTTTTTTTAGGTTTCCAGACATCGCTTTTTATTTTTTGAATAATTATATTCAACATGTTTTTTTTGCTGCAAATAATGTACCTACTTTTGACCGTAAAATTGTAATTTATCGGTCATACACAAAAAGCGATTGTCAGAACTTATGTGCGGAGTAGTCCGACTAATCCATCACCATTGCAAAGCGAATGCATATTTCTTTGTTGTAACCGTACATGTGCATTACTCGTAAATGGAATTGAATTTTGTTTAATTTGCCGCAGTATGCAGTGTTCAGTTAGTTCCATTTAATCATTTATTTGGTTAATTAGCGGTAATGCGATGTTGCGGTTTCACATGCACGGAGCTCTAAATTTAGGCGTGTCTTGGTTCACTTCCACCTTCATTTAAGATTTTTTGTTCATAAATAAGATGTTAATGATAAAAAACGCAGGTACCTAGTCTAAAGTAATGAAGATAAAAATCATTGCCCTTAACGTTTGCCATTTGTACCTACTTAAAATATGAATATCCATTCGTCTGGAATAGGCTAGGCGTGTTGTGTGGTTTATCTATATCTCCACTGTTTTAGTATAGCCGATAAATTTCATAACTTGTAAATTCCTAATACCTTTAATTACTTATCGGAAACAAACTGAAATGATAAAATTAACCACGTCGATAAAAAGTATTTTTACATATCTACTGTTGATTGCTAAAGCAAATAATTAATGAAAGCAGAATTTTATATTTACTTGTACTTAAAAAAAAAATGTTTCATACATTTTAGTGATCATAAAATACTGTTATTTCGTACCACATCTCAATAAGAAATAAGCAACGCCGCTGGAAAGTCATAGTCATATGTTTAAACCATTTGAATGTGCTTCGTCATAGTCGCTCAAAACCTTAATCGCAATAACTCATCGCCACCCTTGAAATAGGCACCGTTGAGGAGTTCCGTCGGCCATCAGTGGTCTTCATCGTAAATTCCACTTTACCAAATACCCTTTGAATGCAAATGCTAGACTTGTCACTGAAAGTACTAAAGTCGCTAAGCATATGTATTCCTATAATATTTAAGGAGTCCCTCGATTTCATCAGATTTTGACCTGCTGAAAATGGGACCAACTAGAAACACTTTAGTCGCCTTTATTTCAAGGAGAATAAAGTCTATTTTGTAGTGATAGTTTTCATTTAAAATTCGTTACGTTTATTTATTTGCTTTTATTTAAGATTTGCTCTTATTTAGTATTTGTAGTTTCGGCTGTGGGGGGTGGGGGACATGTACCTAATTCTAGCAAAAATGGTACCTTTAGAGCTCAATATATCCTAAACGTCCCCCAAATCTAAAAATTAATGATGACATTAGAGTTTTTAATAGCTATCTTACAACATATCACACGACACAGTAAAGTTAAAAAAAATCCTCTTGCCCTATGTGTCGCTCGCTTATACTTAATTTGCCAACAACATCACTATAAAACATGATCGTTTTGCAACACGATCGTTATGCTAATAAAAATATTATTAGTAATATTACACCTTGTCAATAGTGTAGAACTCGTATTTAGAATTCGAACAAATTGACAATGTAGTATATCTATCACCTAAGTTTTTTGCAAAGTCAACATTCGTCAATAATCTATTATGCTACTGGCTGTGTATAGGTACCTAATAAGAAATCGAAAGTAGGCCAAATATACACAAACGGAACCCATAATTATGACGTGATTAAGAAAAGGTTAACGTTTTCCGTTGTGTGACAACAACTAATCAAACATTTGATGGTTAATTTTTGTTACACAAGCAGTATCGTATCCTGAATTAAGTAGGCACATTTTTTTGATATTTACTCATTGATCATTATGACGTTTTTCAACGACGCCTGGGTAAACAAACACACTAAAACCTATCACGAGTCTAGTTCGTAGTGTTAGGCTGGCACTATTCTAACGCGGCTGTCGCTGTGCGAAGGGAAAGTATACAAATGTTTGTTTTAAAAATATCGGGTTCTTTCAGCCTCTGACCGCTCCGTTTTGTACCGGCTTCACTCTAATACTGCCATTTCTTAACACGGCCTTTACTAATCAAACTCTAGCAGGTACCAATTATAAATAACCTTCCACCACCAGTACGGTTTAATATACCTGTAAAACGCTGGGTCACAACCAGATATTGTAGGCTTACGGAACCGTAAACAGTGTTAGGATCCAAAAGTGCCTAAAATTTAGCGATAACTATTATTTTTTACCCACAGAAGTATGCCTTATCCTTTTCCGTTGCCAGTTGTATCACAACCTAGCAAAATAAACAGAACCGAACGACACAGAAATTACGATCTGGTAAATTTCTTTCGTCCATGCTATTGTCCGTCGTTTTCTCATACAAAACTCATAACTGTTTAACTTGAAGCCTGGACCGGTTACATGACGACATATAATGTTAGCAAACTTCGCTTGTTAGGTACGTTCGTTACGCTTCAGGCTCGTTTCGCGCTTCAAAAAAGGTACTACCGCGTAGGAATTTAACTGTTGTTGAAAATTTTACCAATTATGTAGCCAATTTGGCAAAAGCTGATTCTGTTAATGTTTGTATTTAAATGGCAAAGATCATGGCCAGTATTTAGTTAGGCCGGATTTAACAATTTGATGATTGATTGTTCTTCTTCTTATAGGTAGGTATTAGTTTTGCTACCGTACAGCCACTGTGTACCATTCAATTGCCTCTTACCTATAATTCATTCTCCGAAACTTTCTAAAGTCCTGGATTTATCCTACAATTGACTTAACCATTTCCTTTGTTAAGTAAGACTTTACAAAGAGGCAGGAGGGCGCAAAGTTGTTGAGGTATTTCATTAATATTCTGAGTTGCACCAACTTTATAAGAAATGCCATAAAGCTGGAACTACGGACAGTCATAGTCTCTTTACGTGTACATGACGTACAAATCCTCAAAAAAAACAGTTGAATCATTATAAATAGTGCATTAACTTTATTACTTTGACTCTTTAGACTCTGCTGTATACTCTTCTAAATATTACAGGTTTATATTTAAATGTTTGTCAAAAAGAATCGTGTGTTTAGTTTACTTTAAATGCAGTACTTTACAAAAACGACCTTACATCCATCTCACGTAATGCAGAAACACATGTAAGTATGTTATATGTTTTATCGTCTTACATCACTCAAAGTTTCATTAATATAAAAGCTCGAAATTGTACGCCCCGACCGAGAGAGGTTGGCGTATGGATCGAGATGTTCCCCATAATGGCACTAACATACTTAACCAAAGAAAAAGATCATTGCTTAGATTAAGATTATCGAGTGTAAGTACGCGTGTCGAACATTTGCCTTAATTCGCTTAACTTATTATACATTAGAATTATTTCCAATAGACGAAAGTTATATTTAAATTATAGAAAGCTTCCATACAACTAACAATCGAGTAGTCATTTATAAGATAGATGCACATATTCCGACTAATGATGCAACCAATTACTACAATTCAATTACAAACCTCTCAACGAATCTCATGTCCGGATTTCTTTCACATTCCGCCATTATTAGTTGCACCATCACAAATTGGCAACTTCTTTGCATCGTGATCTAACAACGCCGACAGCCAAACAAGAAGCAACAATCAGGCTGATTGCATATTCAAAAATAATGAATACAGTATATCCCTAACCATCTTGCCAAAAAACTAATGGACAATACCACAAAAACTACAGAACTACTCAGGACTACTTGATGCTAAAATAAGAAAAAAATGTTTCGCCATTGGACTTATACCATACATGACTTTATAGGTAGCTCTCAAACTATAAGTATAGCTTGATGAGCTTGAGGTCAGGCAGATTGCAAGATATATAACTGTGTAATAAATATGTATACTTGGTGTAATTGCTAGAGGGCGGAATTCTCTTGGCAAAAATTCAAATCTCATAGGGATAGAACATTTTGTTTTACCGAGTTTTACAGTTATCGATATCGTGTAATCATATTTTTTTTTGGTATTTTACTTTTGCTTTTATATCTAAAATGTAACTATTTCTTAACATTTTAGATTTCATTTCATTTTTCATCCTTCATACGCATTTAGTTATTGCTTTCAACAACACGTGAAGCTCTAAGATTGAATTGTGTTATTTTTCTAAAATTTATGTCTTTATTAACGGTAAATAATAAATTAAATTTAAGTATAAATTAAACTAAAAAAAGTATAATGTATCGATTGAACGAGAATGACTTGTACTACTTTCTATCCCTATAACATTTAAATTTATGCCATGAGGCCCATGAGTGTTCTGCCCTCTGGTAATTGCGTTCTGTATAATTCTTTGACCTTACTTTTTTGCCATCATGCGTTGTCCTCACCCAGTCATTCCAAGGTTAGCTGGAAAGGACCCCTTGAAGGGACAAGTTCGCCTCTACTCTCTCTACTATACTTTCATACAAGTGTTTTTTGTGAATCAAATTATCTTTGTTTAAAAGAGAGCTTACGTCTTACTAAAAGCGATCAGCCAAACAAAGCTTTTGAAAATTTTATATTTCTACTAGTTATTAATCATCACTATGGTTTGGACTTTTGGTGGCATACCGTGGTTCTAGAATCCACGGAGTCGCTATTTCCTAATTATTATATTTATACCACTTTGATTTTGAACATCGGTATTATTATATTTCAAAATAAGCTACTAAACTATTAAAGACATATTTGGTTCGGTTTAATACCTAATAACTACATTGTTTGCTGTGAAAACAACGTGAAATATCCCGTTCCAAAATTCATTTAAATTGGTTCAGTGGTTTAATTAATTAAATAATTCTGAAATATGACAATACTGAAGGTCAACATCAAAGTGTTTAAAGTATTTAATAATTAAATAGGAGATAGCGACTCCATGGATTCTTGAATCACGATTTGCTACCAAAAGTCCTAACCCTTATCATCACAGTATCAACTCATAAACTTGCTCGTTTTGTTTCAAAGGCATAGGAGTATTAGAGTTGATTCTAAAATGCAATTGTATTTTGAGTTGATACTGTGTGGATCTAGCAATGTGATTTTAAAATGAAAATATGGTTTTTTCCTTCGACGACGGCACAGGGCACACCCACCGTTCAAATAGACGTCGCACGGCGCACGGTTACCTCGATGCAAGTTTGTAAAACAAGTTCAGTAGTGGCAAAGTTCTGGAGCACGACTTCGTGGATTGAAAACACTATAATTTTAAAAATAGATTAACCAAGTATAGTAGTACAAGGTCCTTAAATACCTATAAGCTATTCTGATATTTTTCTTGTAATAAGTAGTTATGTTGCTTCTAGGAAGATCATAATTTAGATTAAGTAAGAATAGGTTCAATCCTAGAATCCCATAAAATTTTTGCCCTTGACCATTTGTTATTATAAAAAAAAAAAACTTATAAACTTTAAAGATTTCTCAATAAAAGATGACATTGAAAACCTTTGTCAGTACATAACTCCGGTAATTTCTAAGATAAATACTCTATTTGAAATTAATGCGACCATTTGTACCTATAATGTTTTGATTAGATCTTTAGGTTTTTGACTCGTCGCGGCTCGAGGTCACGCGAGACAGTGTCGCCCCGTGTCCTTGCGAAAATAGTAATAGGTGTTAACGACTATGACACCCTGCAAATAAAGTTTAAAATTAGATGGAAATTAAATGGATGGATGGTCTCAGCTTCCCGTAGAAGTTTTTTTACGTGGTTTTACCGCGTGTCACTGCCAAGCTGCTACATATTGGTGCGTTTGGTTATTTCTAGGAAATTAGTGTTCGATTCTTAGGGAAGCCGGTAGGAAACAAGTCATAAGATACTCTATTGAACTCTGACCTTGATGTAGCTAAAGTTTGAGCGATTCTTTACAGATATACCTTCACATACCACCAAATCATTACAACATCTCCTGATAAAACTGAAATTCTATTGAGATGTAGTGTACAGATGTGTTTAACTTTTATCATGTAACTCCAAAAATGGTTTTTAAATCTTTTAGGTCACTTAATCAAAAATGACGGAAGATCTCTTGGGCCCCAAAGGCTGGGGCTGGGGCTTGGGCTGATGAAACACAATAACCGGTTTTTTTTTCTCTTAATTACCAATCAGGATTATAAGTAGGTACCCTATTTTTGTGAAAAATAGTTTTTGTGTTAGGTCCGGTGAAAGAAAATGTATCTATGTATGTAAACACTTAATTGTACAAAAAAAAAACAAAACAATACAATGAATAATAATGAAAAAAACTGGCCAATTGCAAGTTCCGTACCATTATCTATACAAAGTTAGACACTATATTTACATTACATTATTTTTTACATAGCCTGTCTCAGTGTCTGTATTAAGACTGAAAAAACGGCAAAAGCCACGTATTTTGTATGGGAGCCCGTAAATTTATTTTATTTTTAACCATTTCCAAAAAAGGAGGAGGTTATATGTATTTAGGAGGTTGTATGGATTTATTTTACTATGTATTTTTGAAGTGAATATACAACTAAATATTCTGTGAGTATTTGAAGCGTCTACCGGTTGCCGTTATTAACATCGAGTAAAAAACAACGATAAAAACACGTTCGTTGTATGGGAGCCTCCTTAAATATTTATTTTATTCCCTTTTTAGTTAAGCGTTTAGTTTTTAGTTTTTGTTGTTATAGCGGCAACAAAAATACATCATCTGTGAATATTTCAACGGTCTAGCTATCGCGGTTCATGAGATACAGCCTGCTCACTGTCAGACACACAGACGAACAGTGGAGTCTTAGTAAAAGGGTATATTATTGCCCTCTGGGCATGGAACCCTAAAAAGATGTACAAAGGCGAACTTATCCCTTTAAGGGGTCTCTTCCAGCTAATCCTTGAGAACCCTTGAAAATGACGTCATTTCAAAATAAAATAATTAGTGTTCCGATACGTAAAGGGTTGTTGCGATAAAGCTATTGATTCCATTTTAGTAGTTAACTTTAATTCCTTTTAAACCTGTATTACTGAGATGTCTTCGAATAAAGGTGCGTCGTAAAGAAAAGACAAATATATTGGGTCCTTGGTCAATCTAAGGTGAAATGTGACGCACTGAAGTTGGCTACTCGAGGGCCAAATGTAAACAAGTGGTCGGTAGCTGGGATCAAATGTAACAACGGGCAGGTCTGAGTGAATACCTGGCACTTAATATTTAGTGCCAGTCTTCGCAGTATAACTAAACCCCTGTTTACCCTTGCTTTACTGAGAACTATGTCGTCCACAAGACTCGAGATCAAAACAAAGCGAGTCATCAAAATGTAATGGTACTTACTTGGTATTCGTAAATAAGTGATAAAGAGTAAGAGGCACGAAAGCCGTACGTTTTAGTAATAACTACCCCTTCCATATAATAATTTTAACTAAGAGCACGTTTGTACTTTAGCTATTCGTTATTCCGAATCAGATCCTAATCAGGCATAAAGCTGTACGCAGTAATTGGTACAATTTACACTGGTGGTTAGTTTTCCGCCACTCGTCGGACGAAACTCTTTTTATCGTCTGCAAGCGGAAGCCAATGCAAATCATAGTTTTATTATATATTTACTAGCGGCCCGCCAACGCCTTCGGCCCCGCTGCAATTTTCCGACATTCTTTTACGGACTTTTTTTTTCTTACATGCAAACCTTGTCCTGGCAATAACAAATACAACAAAAAATGAATTTGGTGCAGTCGTTCGGAAGTTATGCGCGTGCATACATTTCAGTGATTCATTTTTATTTCTTTACATGACAATCTCTTTTTATTTTGTCAATTCAATAAAATAAAATTGAGTAACCATCTGAAGTACAGTTAAGAACTTTAATTGTTATGCCACTATGCAACCCTGTCATAATTAGAGCGTCAAACCACATGAAAGAAAGCTAAAATTAACTATTAACACTGTCATTATGACAGGGTTCCGTACACTTGACCGTAATACTATACAAAGTCTATAAAAAACTACAAATGAAAATAGGGAATATGCATATATTTATTTCTTTCGCTCTCTGGAATGTGCTATGAAAGAGATGTAAACTCGAAATAATTCTCATGTATTTTTTTATAAGATAAGAAAAAAGCCCTAGTTCCGACCCCCTAGAAAAACACTATACAAAATCGACGACGGACCTTATAAATAAATTTTCATTTATTTACTATGTTTAAGCCAATATCGTTGAATAAAAATATAACGTAAATAAAATGAGGATGCCGAAAAAAACAATCTAAACATTAAAAGAAGTTTTAAAATTTTAACTAGTTTTGGTTCTATGTAAAATCTTAATAAACAGGTCAAAATTCAGTGTATTGCGTTTAATATTCTTTTTTCATTTTCTTCTAAATCGTATCAATGAAATTCAATTCCGATTTTCATGCATGTTCTCTATTAAAACTAAAACTAAACTAAAACTTAAAAGCCAAGTCTAAAAAACCATCCAAGTGTGAGGCGGACTCGCGCACGAAGGGCTCCATACCATTATCTTATACAACATTAATTACCACTATATTAAAAAAAACAACAAAATAAACACGATTGTTTAATAGGATTTCCCCGTAATTTGTTTATTCTAATTTAATTATTCATTTTTAAAGTGAACATCGACTTAATATTCTGTGATTAATTTCTACCTGTTGCCGTAATTAATATCGAGTAAATAACGGCAAAAAAACACGTTTGTTTGCGAGGATATTTACATGTTAATGCATTTTTCCAAAGAAAGTGCTATTGTACCTACAATACTTTTTATTTATCACTTATAATTTGACATTCTGTGCAATTTATACTGTGACTTTATATTGGGAAATACAATCTGAATCTGAATCTGATTGTGTTTTAATGCTTCTTCAAAACGAGTGACATATCGGCTCGTTAATTCGCGACGTTGAAAAGCCATTCCGTACCTGCGAACGGAACTGTTTTCGAGTCAGCGCGCGATTGGGAAATGAATACCTACGAATCAAAGTACCTTGTGCCATTCCCTTTATGTAAATTACTGTTGGTTGAAACCATTTATTTGTGATTTCATTTGGATTGCTTAGTTAGACACTGTGACACACATAAATTCAGTCAGGGCTTAAACTTATCTAACGGCTCTTTATGACCAAGGTTAGAAGTTTTAGCGCAATGTTTTAAGTATAACATAATTGGTCGCGAGTACGTCGCACAGTCGCTTCCTGTAACTCATAGCATTCCTATTGCTTGTCGTTGCAAACTGAAAACAGGGCCTTTATTCTACTGCGTTAAAACGATATTGAGTTTGACGTGTTTTACTCGTAGTATTGTTTAACTCAGTCGCCAATGGCTGAGTTAAAAACAATACTACGTTGACAATACGGAAACACGTCAAACGCAATATCGTTTTTACCGTGTAGAATCTCAGCCCAGGTTTTACTCGTATAAACTAAGATTCAAGATAAGGTGTCGTAATGTAAAAATATTAAGTGATTCTCTTTGCGAGTCACTGTAATTGCTCGAAACGGTTAATCGCAGCACGTATGGTTTATTACATCCTCCATTACCAGCCTACGCTAGTCTGAAGATACCTCTTAGGTACTTACTCATTTTCACTCTAAAATACTTGGATGTCTAAAGTGTCTAATAAAAGCAGAGTTCATAGTAATTATCGAGGTTTAATATCGCAAAAGAACTAAGTTGTGACATGTCGAGCACACACGCCCAACAAGAAGAGAACAATTAATGTTTAACATTTTCATTAGAACCTCAAATCACAAGTCTTGTAACACGGCCCAGCGCCAGCGATTAGCGTTTCAACTGAAATTTCGTCGGTTTTACGGAGAACTACAAGTATGTACACAATTTTCGAATACCCTACGACTTAAGTTCCCATCATGGCCATCATTCAGTCTCGTGATACTGGCAGTTTTTAATCCGTATTACTGAAATTGCTTTCGGAAATATCGAAGTATTTTAAAACAAATAACGCCACCGGCTTAATTGGTTCGCGGCTTAATTTGCGTGAATGAAGCACGGCGCCTGCATCCCGCAGCTGTTGAGGCTCGATGTAGCGCACGTACTCGTAAAACTGTCATCACTCATCATGCATACCTACTGGTAACTTTTCTCCGCAGCACGCTCCATAAAAGCCACTGTCGGCTGTGAACTTGATATTGCTGATAGTACAGTCTTTAAGCATTCGGGTGAAAATAACATATTTTCAGTAGCTTCGTTTGATTATTTTAAAGTAATATTCCCCCAATAGTCTATTTTGTACATGTAGCTTCTCGTAGCGACAGAGTATCGGCTGGGTGCTCGTCGTTTAAGGAGGGAATGGAGGCTATGAAATTACGCACGCAAATGAAGTTAGGCGCTGGTCCTTTACTCATTTAGTAAAGCGTCCTCTCGTGTAGGTAATTTTTTTAATGATTTTTGTAATAAAATCATCATTATAAAAGGATCAAGTGTTGAATGTCGTTTAGTCCACAGACGCACTTCTTTATAGATAACGAGTTTTAAATCAACGGTACGTAGTTTTCTTAACTAGTGAAGCAGATGTTATCCTCTTAATTTGTGCTAAGCATCTAGTAAAACTGTAATATAGTCCATCGCAACGGCTTCGATTGGTACGACTGGGACTCCACCGCTGCCTGGCCGCGCCTAGGTTTGATTTATCGTTGTTTGCTTAGCTACCATAAATCAGCTCTGTTGATTTATTCTAGTGTCGCGCTTGTGCTCTTTACTGAGCTTGTTTAAAGTTCAAACTCAGTGTTTATAGTTAGTCATCATTGCAGGAAAATTAACGATCCTGCTGATCGATGCTCCTCCCGACACTATCCAATAATAATTTGAAGATTTTACGGTTTCAACCGCGTAAACGTTGTTTGTGGCGCACTCTTTTGCTTTTGGTTTATCATATGAATGACGTTTTAAATTAAACCCAACTCAAATTGCTCTTATAGTAACTTGTAGCACCTACAGTTACTCGTAAGTTGTGTCAAAAAACATGAAACTCTCAATATTAAATAAAGAATAAAGAGTAAATCTACATTTATATTTCTGTGCAATTTGCCATTACTCATATTATCAAGCTTCTAAACATATCACATTACTAAACCTTAGCATAAAGTAGCCTTGTAGTTACAACACATAAGTACGCGCACTTATGTACGTAGGCGTAGCTATATTAAAATGTTTTGTAAAGATGTTTTATTTGTAACAAAACGACCCGCGCGCTGTCACATAGACAAGTGGGTGGCCCTGCAGCGGGCACTTTCTCTGTTCCGTTCCAGTAGGCAGGCATTTCGTGATTTTGAATTTCAGCCGTGTCGAGTAAACTGTGCGACTAGAAACGCCAATTGGCCAAGCATTTCCATCACTGATGCAACGCCGTTTTAATTGAACGGCTCGTTCTGTTCCATCAAAGCTTTGTAACAAAAGGAGACCAGGCTATGTCTATGCGGTAAACATTGTCGATCTCGATCCGTATAATTGGTTGTTAGCTGGCTAGAATCAGGAATACCTGCAAGCATTATTAATATTGGTATATAGGTGGTAATGGTTCGCCCTAGTGCCTCTAGTTTACTCCAGTTAATTATGATAGTGGTTGTGAATTGGTGCTGAGGCAATTGTTGCGGACCACTTGTTGATCCTCTGCGCAGAAACTGGGTCACTTGAACAAATCTACAGGATATTATTGGGCTTTCCGAAACCCTTTGATGTCACTTGCAATTGGCACTCTGGGGCAGAGATAACTGATTTTAATGTCAATTCTGTTTTACCGTATTTGTGTAATTCTACCAATTTATTTACATGTAGATACAAATATTTATAAGTCTAGGAGCGATAAAAGGAATTCGATTAATTTAAGGTTCTGGCTCTGTTAAAAAAATAAGCAACTCCTATTACACGGAGGGACCAAAGACAAACCTAGCAAAAGGTACATACATAGATTTAACCCTGAAAAGAGCACGCGGTAACTCTTTCCTCTGACGCGAACTTAATTTAATAATTGTGGAATCCTCACTAAAACTCCAATCAACTTCAATGTAGTTTGCGTCAGTCGCGAAATGACGTGGTGATGTTCGGAAAAGTTACAGCCCGTGGTTTATAGTAGGTAGGTTTTCAAAGAGAATTACAAATATTAAACAACCCTTAAAATTACATAGTTACAACCAAGATTGTTAAATTGACGCTCAATTTATAGTTGAGTTGGAGAAACTTTGCCTATTTATTGTAAAAAAAATCAAGAGTAAATGGAAGTTTTTATTTATAATAATAATAATATCACAGGACAATGTCAACAATACCACTTATTTGCAGCATAGAAAGACTCAGGAACAAATACTCGTGCTCATCTCACAAATATCCGCCCTTACCGGGATTTGAACCCAGGACCCCTAGCTTCGAAAGCAGGTCACTACCAACCAACTAGGCTAGGTGGCGTAGCGTAGCGACGTTATTGTAAACTCATTTGATACCTATATACTGATATAAAAATGATTGTTAACCAAGGGATGAAATGCACCTAATCCACGAGATATAAATTTACTTTCACCTGAGTTAAATACTCCACTTTTCATGTTGACTATGAGGAATCTCTATGATATTTAAGTAAAACTTAAAAAAGTAAGATAGTATTAGTTTTACCAAATATTGTGATGATAGTAAATTTTACTAATCTTACAACAGAGAGGCTGTAAAGGTTCCTACTGAATAGGTCCATTGACTAATCTTTTCTTCCCTAGGATTGAAACGCATCACTTTCAATTTCAACCCGCTTCTAAAATAAATAATGGCCTATTTTCAGAGTAGAGACATGAAAAATAGTTTTTATGCACGTATCTTTTTTATCAATGTGGCCCTTCAAAGATAATCGTGACTTGAGGTTTTTGGGAATCGTTGTAGTCGAAATCGATTATTTATTTAGGTAAGCAAAAGCCGTACATAAAATTATCGTTAAAATTGTTGACTTTTAAAAGTCCATTTAAAACAGTTTTGCTTCAAATCGAATGTTTAACGACATGACCTTTGATAAATCATCAAATTGAGAGCTTTCCGTTAGCACTTTGATTGCACCAGAGTTGACCCTAATGAGGGTAGGGTTTACTTTTTTAAAACGTGACGTAAATTAAACAATAGTCGTCAGTCGCGGTGTTCCTGCTTTGTAGGTTAGCATATCTCCGCCTTTGTCGGCTTTACAATAAACCGGAGCCCATTATGAAACTCTAGATAAAACAAATATGCCAGCCACTGAAAGAATTCCGAGTATCCGCAGGATTAAGTCCCGTTTACTTATTTTACCATGAATACAAGTGGAATAATGTTAGTCGCCCCATTGAAAACTGTTTTTGCTAAAGCTTAATGTAATATGCACTCGGCCGAGGGCCGAGAGGTGGTAAGGAGCGACAAGGGCGGGACGCTTTGAGGAACTATAAATACCATACATTTAGTGAGCGCGGTAAGGTAATTTTATACTTTAACTTTAGAACAAAAACCCTGGAGCGCAATTTTTCCGCGACTTAACATGGCGCGCTCGGCTAACACTTCTCTTTGCGCAGTTTTTTCTTTTCCTTTTCCCTAGTTCCTTCAGGAAAAAGCTTTCTTAGTATTCAACAGTCGTTTCAAAGTACTTACATTAGTTAAGTGTAAATTTTACCAAGACTGCTCTAAGTCGCGGAAATTCTTTGATATTCTTTTAACAAGCGGTCTTGAACCTTTTAATTAATTGTATAACATTTTTATCTCTTTTTTTCGGAAAGTAAGTTTTTTAGTCGATGGGCTTGCAACCTGTCACTAATACACTGGTAAACTTCTTAGCCTGATTGTGCAAAATGTAGTTACAGAATTTTCAACAAGTCTTTTTAGAGTTATTGGCTTAGCATCTTCATTGAAAGTGTGATGTAATGTATGTATGTAGGTATTTCAAGATATTAGCGGTGGTACTTATTTCCCATGGTACTTATTTCGATTGGAAAAAAATACGGGTTGTCTTATTCATCGTAGTTATTCACATCAGAACAACTTAGTATGGATCCTCTGGCCACTTATTGTAGACATGTTTATAAAAAGGTGTAAGTATATATTTCATACGTAAGGGACCTGGTTAAATTCCACCTTGAATGCTCATGCAAAAATCTATAACAGCTGAGATAGTTAATTTGCCGTTTTAACTTTTCAGTACGTTCGTTTGGCTTAACAGGAGCCCTAGCCAAGATGCAAACGCTCCTAACGTTTTTCTTTTCTATCGCTCAAAATGCATGGGATGACATTCTCGTGCGTTTCGATAAACCACGTGGTCGTCTGTCATCCCATACATTTTGAGCGATAGAAAAGAAAAACGTTAGGAGCGTTTGCATCTTGGCTAGGGCCCCTGTCTGCTTACTGCTTTCTTCCTTGTTAGTTCTGTATATGTATAGGCGCGTGAAATGAATCATATTGAGGTCATTGCTAATAGATAATTAAATAAAAACGGGAACGATCCTGATCAACCTGATCAAACTTTATCTTACCTAACTCAAAAATACTTTATACAATTTTGCCTGTCGCTGCAGTTAAACTAAGCATGGTTTTGTTTCCGTTCGTACATAAAACTATTTTATTATGAAAGAACATTTGCCTAACAAAACACTTTTATCATATTGTACATTTAAACGTGTAGCTAAAGGGAAGTAGTCAGCACATAGGAACGTCGGTATGCCGCTTGACACAAGTACATGAACCAGTTCTATGCCCCAAGTAGAAATGGTAAGTGACTGAGACACGCCAGGGTGTGTCTCTGGCACTGAGCGTTTGTATGCGGGGGCACTCGTTCCCGAAGCTTAAATATCCGCGTTCACCTACTAAACGGGACGAATGCGATTTTGTGCACATACCTATTCGATTTTCAAATACTCTCACGTAAAACTAGTTCCCGGGCACACCGTAAACGTAGGGCCACTATTTTATAATTTTAATTCTGTAGATTTTAACGTCACCTATTCAAATGTATAACACGACCAAATGTGTACACCACTCGTAGTAGCTTGACTGAAAAACAAAACTAAAATAAAAAACAACAAAAACTACCTTTAGTGTGCTTGAACAAGCAAACGTAGGAAGGTACTTGAAAACAATCAACATTTTGTTTATTTGTTAGTCTACTACGTACGTACTATTTGTAATTATATATTATAATTTTAAATGACTGTCTGATGTTTGGCTATACGCTGGTGTAAAGTCAGAAGCTCCAAATGAGCGCCCCATCACCACGTCAATATAAATAAAGTATAATGTAAATTACGATTTATTTTCTGTTTACTGTATTCGTCCTCTCACGCCACGCACAGACTTACTCGCAGGTAGCTATGTACGAAAAAGCTATTAGGGTCCGAGAAATCTTTTTTGGAATCAGTTGTATTAGTGGAGTGTATGAGCGGAGCATGCGCACTCAATCTGCGATCGTCACTAGGTACCATACAAATTGTTGATCACCATTATTTCGTAGGTATTGGAAGTGCGAGAAAGCCCTTGTCAGCAATTGTAAGTGAGATAAAAGTCTTGTCTACTTTTTCCATAGCAAAAGGTAATTAAATATGTTGCTGATGTATTATTAAATCTTAGAGAGGTGTATTATATTGCACAAATTAGTAATATCATAATTTTAACGTATCCTGCTCGAACCCGCGGCGATGATATCAAAACGCAATAAAAATACAAACCGTAAAATATCTATTTTTATTAAAAGCTGGGCGGGTTAGCCTTTGGGCCCAAAAATTTAAAGTTATCACCGATTTTTTTTACGAAAATTGGTGTTTTTCTGATGAATGGTAAAAACAAAATGTATTTGTCACTCGAAAGGCTCAATAAACCTCTACCGTTCTGCTAATACAGCTCATAATAATTATATGACCCGTCTAACATGTAACAAGACTGAGATAATCAAGTTTATCACACATTTTACGATTACAATTTGTTGGATGCTTAGATTATTCGCACAGAGTGTTTTTGGTTGAACGTTTTCTGCTGATAGCTGACTCAGTTTCGACTGAAATGCACTTGCCTTCCGCTTAAGTAATTAAATGTAAAAAAAACAAACTACCGCCTTGTAAGAGCAAAAATCAATTTACTTTTCCAAATACATAGGTCAGTCTAAGTGAACTCGGCTTTTGGTTTAAAATATTGTAGGACGCGGACTTCAGTTAGACATACTATTTGAAAAATTAAATTATTTTTAGCTTTTTGAAGGTGGTTATTTGTTTTCTTAAACATTTCATTTTTATTTTACTGTTTTTAGTGATCATAATATGTATACTGTTATGTAGTCCCACTACTCAATTAATAAGAAATTATACGATTTTTCAAGCTCGCCGCAAGCAACGCCGCGGGAAAATCAGTGTATAATAGGTATTTACATCTTTTAAATGTGCTTCGTCATAGTCGCTCAGCTATCTTTATCGAGATATCTTATCGCCACCCTTGAAATAGGTACGATTGAAGAGTTCCGGTGCCCATCTGTGGTCTTCATCATCAGTTCGACTTCACCAAATGCAACTTTCTGAACATAAATGCTCGAGTTCTTAAAGAAAATATCAAAATTACTTGGTATAAGTAGGCCTATAACTTTTGACGAGTTCCATCGATTCTCACAGATCCCATCATCAGAACTTCATTTTGTCTAAAAATGGGTCCAATCTGAAATAAAAAGCAATAAATTAAATAAATAAACGTGGGATTTCTGAGGTAACAAACATTAAAAAAATCTTATTTTTTTATGGAATAGGAGGCAAACCAGCAGAGAGAACGAACCACACCAACACATTAAAATATTTTTTAGCACAGAGTATTTTTAAATTAAAGTGATTAAAGTTTTTCCAAACATCTTTAAATTTTTCAGTGTAGGTTCTATTCAGCATGGAGAATAAGAAGTTATGTTCAATACTGTTATTATTCTATGTTAATTTTAACACAAAATTGCTTATAAAATGATGGTTACAATTGATAGTAGGTATCTATGGTTTTATTTAGAGACTGCACTCCATCGAAAAGTGGAAATTATACGTACTTATCTATTTCTTTGGCTCGAGTAGATAGGTACTTGATTGATGTCAACAAACGTTTTAAATGAGATCTTTGAGGGGGGATTTTGGGGGATTAGGTATTACGGACCTATGTATGTATAGTTAAATTCTATGCTTATTACGCAATAATTACGTCAGTTTCAAAAATACTCGTAACCTATGAATAAACGTCTGAAATTACCCTTATTTTTTAAAGGAACAAACTTATTATGTTAGACCGTAACTATAAATAGTCGACCATCTAGTGAATAAAACCAGGCAGGTCGCGTGCCGCGTCTGTCGGCGGTAAGTCGATGAGATCTTGCTCCCGCCATTAATTCTCTTGACGACAGCCTATTTAAAGTCGCGAACTTTAATGACACAAACATCATTCTTCCGAACGTCTCAGTGATGGTCTTAGCTTAGGGATCAGCAGCTTTAAATCGCTTGATAAACGTCTCGACTCATAATTCATTTACGTCGTAATTTATCTTAGGTAATAGGTTATTTACGGCGTTACGCGTCAGCGGTAATGGGGGTGTTGACTGAAAGGTAAAATCGGCATCGAGGAGGCGGTCTTCGAGTGAAGCAATGCATCAAATTTACAATAAATAACATTTTATTTATGCAGATAATATCTGATGTTAACTGCTATGCTAGCAGTGCACACATCACATGCAAATAAATTACACCTACTTGTTACCAGCAATTTTAATCACTACCTACAAGCGAGCGCCACTAATATTATTTGGTCTGTGTTGCAATAGAAAAGAAAATAGGAATTGAATAATACTTGAAGAACGTGACTTATGGACGATTAATAATAATAGAGGGCCTAAACGTAGTTGAGACTGCTTGAGACCACTAGTGTGTAGGTACGTAAATTGCACTTTCTGCCGAGGCAGACATCTAGACACGCGGCAGCGTGTCCAGCCAAGTTCACGCCAAAAGGAACTGGCGAGCAGCAGCCGTGTGTTATTTACACGAACCGTTTGGAGCCACTTTTGACCCCTCAATAACTCCAAATCCATTTAACATAGAAACTTGACATTTGATATGTGTAATAAGACCCTTTAGATCAACTAGAACCCCAAATTTCATAAATATAGGTTAAGCGGTTATTGAGATATTAACGTCCGAAAATGGGCATTTATTCCACTGACTGACTCACTGACTGACTAGTAATCAAAAACCTAACCCACTTCCAGGTGACCTAGAAAGGTGAAACCTGGCATCCAAGTGGGTATTTGTGTGTATACAAATAAAAGAGTCTGAAAACATTGATTTTTAAGTTTTATTATTATTATTATTATTTATGCTTGTTACTTCAGAACTCCGTTATTTACTAACCGATTTGGAAAATTATTCTTTTGTTTGAAAGGGTATACTTCCGGAGTGGTTTCATCATCATCAGGTCCAAATCTGATGATGGAGTCCGGGAGAAATCGAGGGAACTCTTCAAATATTTTAGGTACACTTATATATCACTCCTGAAAAGCTCCATTTGGTGAAGTAGAATGATGATGAATGTTGATCTAGATCTGGTATTTAAAGTCAAATAGGTCGTTTTTATTATTAAAAAAAGCCGTGGTAGCCCAGTCGGTTTGAAATGACAGTCTTTGTATGGGCTGACAGTTGGCATCGGAATCATAGCTAAGTACCTATCACATTCATACAACAAATATTTTTTCTGCTACAGCAATGTTTGCTATTTAAAAAGTATAACTTCTTAGAACACCAATTATTTACACAAAGCAGATAACTTAGGATAAACTGCAGCTCAAAATTGGACTTGGCTAGTTTTCACGTACAAGGTATGTATCTTGCATTTGGCTAATCAATAAGTTATAGGGTACGCAAGTTACTGTATTTATATTGTGTGGTCATATCATACTCTTCCAAACAATTGGCTTGCTGGTAAAAACTAGCCGAGTCAAATTTTGAGCTGCAGTTTATCCTAAGTTATCTGCTTTGTGTAAATAATTGGTGTTCTAAGAAGTTATACTTTTTAAATAGCAAACATTGCTGTAGCAGAAAAAATAGGAAAATGTGTTTTTAATTTATTTTTGAATGTTGTATATTCTTAATAAATACATATAATATCAGGATTATCTACGGAACTTGGCACCCATCTAGATCTCAATTTTTTTGTCGGCGAAGTCGACAACCGCGCATCGGATATTCTTAATATTGAACTTGGCTTCCATTTTACATTTATGTTTTTGATGGGATAGTGCTTTTCTTACATTAGTGTGACCAAAAATAATGATTAAATTTATTCCTGTGGTTTCCGGGTAAGATTAGTGCCTTGACCTCTCGTGGATGTAGTAAGAGGCGACTAAGGGAATAAAGGCGTGATGTAAGTGATGTTATGTATGTATGTATTTAGTATGAAATAGGCCAAGGATATTTTCATTTTATATGAATACGGCTTGTCATAACAGTAAAGGTTTCTGATCCCAAACCACACCAAAAATGATCATATAACCGAGTAGTGTTGACAAAAGGTTATTTTCATTTCTTGTAGACCTATCCCTATCTTAAACTGTTCATGTAAAACGTAGGATTGTCTTCAGAATTAAATAAAGTAGGCAATGGAATTAAAGTGTTGCGTGCGGTGTCACAAACCTTTATTACCAAACAAAGAAATATCGTGAAATAGAAATACATTCGAATTTCAAACCTGACTTCTGTTAGTACCTAGACTTTTATTTAAAACTAAAATTGGTTTTGAGTTAATTCTTTGTTTGATTAAACATGCGAAATATTACACAATATAGGTTCATTTTTTTTATTTAGCATGCCAATATGAAAAAATGCCTTGTTTTGATATTCTGATGTCTATTTGAGGGAGTTTTATTTTGTGGTTTGTACAAATGAAGTACTTAGTTGAAACAACTGTCAACCTTTTCTGCAGTTTTTTAAGTTTAAATAAGCCTGTAACACTTTAAAACCCTGTCGCTTTAAAGCGTGTAACAAATTCGTGTGTCATTTCAATCACATCGTTCAAACGACACGAGCTTTAATCTTACTAGGTAGGTATGCGACCTCGTCTAAAACTATAGGTATAGTAGTCTCATAAAATGGTTTGATTTTTCCGCATTTTATTCTTCGTATTTGTTTACCGAGACTAGATACTATAATCAGAGTCAGTTCATTATTAAAAACGCTATCTGTATCTTATTAGTATAGATATATTATCATTAACACGTTATTTCGTCTTTGTTATTGGCATGTTAAAGATAAGGAAAGCACTGCAATTAACATGTGTTTTTAAACAACACTAAGTTCAGCGAACATAATTAAATAAAATCTTTGAAAATTTATTGTGTAATGTATTTTTTTTATATGGAAACCTTTGGATTTCGAATTTGTATTTATTCGAGTTAAAGCATTTATATAATTTGGATTTCGAATAGAAATTTGTATTTATTCGAGTTTAAGCATTTATATAATGAATCAATCTATATTTATATATAAATCAATTGCTGTTCGTTCGTCTCGCTAAAACTCGAGAACGTCTGGGCCGATTTAGCTGATTTTGGTTTTAAAATGTTTGTCATAGTCCAGGAAAGGTTTAAAAGATGCGAAAATAATTGAAAAATCTGCCAGGAAAGTCAGAAATTTGCAGCGGGGCGAAGCCGCTGGCGGGCCGCTAGTATTTGATATAAAATGTTATGTATAATCCATGCAAGAGGCTAACGAGTATGTTTAGTTAGTGTAAACGAAAGTACTTCACTCCAAGGAGAGGATAATCCATGCGGCAAGTCCATAGCAAATGAAGAATATAAAACCTTTCTGGTACCAACATTTTCAACCACTCAACCGTCTTCGTCGCAGGAAGAGAATTTATAATTCAATTCTGTAATTCTATTCAACACTTTTAGAGGTAAAGAGCCTTTCGGAGCCTGATTCGAATCGTATACTTATCGTAAACCGACAGAGTTTATTATCTACGTTTATCGACGTAAATATGGTGTATCTGAAGTTAAATATAAATTGTGAACAATTTTCACATTAAGCATCTTTGGTTTTGTACTTCTCCCTCACTCTCTCTCTTACGTCCTTTTAAGCCCATTATATAAAAAGCAATAACCGATCGTCAACAAGCAATCACTCCATATAATTTCCATTCCCAATATTTAAACCACGAATAGATAGGTAAGGTAAGTTTAAGTGAATATTGAACATTTCGTATTCGTATTTTGAAAAAGACTTGCAACTCAAAGTAACCCGATCTACTCGTGTCCACGGTCGACTGTTGCCACTATCGGGAACGGGCATGTGCACCGACAATCGCCCTAGGTGACTACTTAGTACTATCATAACTATCATGAGACATTAGTATCAGCGTGCAAATTAAAACTCAAGCATTTCACATAAAATTTAACTCAATTGGGAAAGTTCGGATAATATTTGTGCATTTCATCTTAATGCTCTTCCTAACACTTTTTTGTTTGTACAGGCGTTATTTAAGTATATGAGCTATATTATTTTCTATAAAACGGCTCTCTGTCAATCGAGTAAGCGAAGTCATACTAGCTTGCTCGTGGACAGTTAAAGCTGGGGGAGAAAACGCCCTTAAATGTGTTTTTACTCTCTGAAGCGAAGGGACGACTTATATTAACTCTCCGGTTAATAGTAGGTGCGTCGAGTTCAAGAACGAGTTCGTTTACAGAATCACCTCCCAGACCATGTAAGGAGCTCAAAAATATCTGCACTCGCCTTTACGGCGTCGGAACCTTGTACCCTCCAGTAACAGAAATTGTACCTTTCCGTATTTTCTTTTAAAAACAAATTTGTTTTACGTATCTATGTGTCTATAGATCTTATTAGTGTCTCATGTATAACATCGTTAAAAGATGACATACTCGGTCTTATGATCTAAGGGATCCCTTTGGTATTTTCCACTTTTTTGGTATTATTGAAAAAGGTAACGCTACGGTAAAATACTAGTACGATAAACTTCTTGGCCTGATTGTGCAAAATGAATTATAAACAAGTCTTTTTAATTCAATTTTGTTTTTACTTTTTATTACTAATTAATCCAACTGATCTCCTACCAATAAGAACCACAGTTATATTTCTCGCTTACCGCAAGCAATGTCGCAGGAAATTCATAGTGCATAATTATGACGACGGCCTCGAGTCTTTATATTACAGAAATGTGAAAAATTTATAGAATTAATACGCACAACAAGGCATGAGGCACTAGTGAAATCTTATAGCCGATTACATTACAAAAAGTTAATTGTTACTTTATGGCAGTTAAAATATACAACCTTTTTCATGGACAGAACTCCCCTTTTTTATTGTATTTTCAATAAACTTATCAAACTTATAACTTATAAACTTGACCAATATTTTTATAGGTACCTTTAATGTTTTTTTTCTACAAAATGGAAACCAATGAAATGATTTAATGAGTGATTATATCATGTATAATAATATAATAAAATAAGATTGAACATAGGTAGTGTATAAAGATTGGCATAGTATATGTATTATTACATTAATTAGGTAGGTTAAGCTTTCATTACTGCATAAATATACACTAAAGAGTTTCGGTATTGTATTGATTGTAGTTTAAAGATTTTAAAGATGATTGCAATATTGTACGCCTGAAACATTTGATTGTGCTGCGCTTCCACTATTGTAACTATAATAAGACCTTTTGTTAACACTGATTTCTGATTCTGATTATATTTAAACAATTCAAATGTCATGGTTTCTCGCTCAATTATCTAAATCGAATTATCGCCAACTTTAAAATAGGTACGAGTACCATTGAAGAGTCCCGGTGGCAATCAGGTGTATTGATCATCACTCATCAGTTTCACTTCACCAAATAATATCTACTTTCTGCATGCAAATGATAGACTTGTTACTGAAATACCAAAATCGCTATATGTATGCCTATAACATTTGAGGAGTTATCTCAATTCCTCACGGATCCCCTTATCAGATACCAACTGTGGCAATGGATCTACCTCGGGAGTACAGTACACCCTATAAAACAAAAAAAAATATTTAAAAATCGATCCTCAATAAAATTGACGGAGTAATCGCGTAACAAGCGCACAAAAAAAAACATACCTACCTGCAGTCGAATTGATAACATCCTCCTTTTTGAAGTCGGTTAAAAATAGCGAAAATTTTGAATGTGTCAACAATAAGTAAATCATTATTTGATTTGATTCACCAATAATTTCTATAAAATAAAATTAATACTACGGAGAAAAATGGTAATATTATACAAGTAATTAATATAATTGCTGGCCGTTCTAATATTACTTATAATTAATCCTGCGAATTCTATTCAACCCAAATAGCCACGAGCTATTTATTAATGAGAAAAAGAGCTCTCTTATGCCAAATTCAACTTTGACAACTAACCGAGATTAAATCAGTTATCACAAACATTCAATACGATGAATGAATAAATGAATGCATGAAACATTTATTCGGCAGTACAGGTGTCGATCCATGAAATCTCGTCCAGTTTTCTGAGACACTGGCTGTCGAATTGGTAAACCACCCGCAACTCAAATTTTGAGAGAATATTTACGGAGCTCTGTCGGAGACGATTATGCTTTGAAGACGTTATTCAAAGAGTGCGGGTGGTGACAAATTGCTCGTATAGAGTCGAAAGGCATTGAGAATAAACGTTTCCCGCCTTTATGGCGACTCGTGGAAACTCAGCATTTACAATAACTCAATCCAAAGCTGATCGGAGCGTGCATCAGAGCCCGCTTTGACAAAAGCAACATTTTATAAGTAAGTAAATATTGTTTGTATTTGCTTGATTTGAGGTTAGTTTTAAAGCGTTTATTTATTTTAAAGGTAATTGGATTCCTTTACCTATGAAGCCTTTGGATTTATGTTTCTCGCTAATATACTAGTCCACAGGACTAGGACAGTTACCGTTCAGTGCACTGCGAATTTGAAATTTCGTGCCAATTGTCTTACTTTTTATTCGTGGCTAATTTGAGAGAAAGAGCGTAACAAAATTTTGATCTACCTGCCTTTTTAACACGTAAAAATTATAATACCGTATAAGTTTTATACCAACTCGACGGAAATTTTGACGTGGAATGATATTTATTTCGTATTGTTATGCACCACAGTCTAGGCGAGAATTATAATTTTTCGCCTGCCATTCAGAAATGAACGGAATTAACATTTCTATCAAGTTTAACACGCAACGAGAGAATGGAAAGCCAGTTACCTATACAGGGTTATAAAAACATTTCGTAACAGAAATCCATTATTTAAATCCATGATACCCTAAATACTATAACTGCGTAACTTACTGTTTGTTTGTTTGACTGATTTGAATGAAATTTGGTTTGATATGGTTTGGTTTGATAGCTTTAGCGAGGTAGGACATAATATAGGTTTTATTCAGGAAAATTGCTCAAGGGAATAGCGATGAACGACTCGCGGGCAACAGCTAGTTGTTGATATTTCTCTGAATTATTAAATAATCAATAACTAGCTAGCCCGCGCCGCCCGGCGCGGCGCAACAAGTTGCCGTTTAGTCCCATGCCTACAGATCCAGCTTGCGCTCTAGCATCTTCACAAAGCCGTAAAATTATACAAATGTGCACTACGCGAGATCGCACACTCACGCACACTGCTGTGACCGCGCAGCCCACTCGTCCTCACTTTTGCCACTCTTTTGTAAGGGTTACAATAAAATTATCATACAGATGTCGTATTTGCTGGTAGTGGTATAATCAAATGATGCTTAACATGTGAAGCGAAACAAGATAAACGAGTTTTTACTGTTATTGTGGACCGACGGGCAGTCAGCTAGCGCCCTAGAGACGCTGAAATATACAAATGGCAGAGCGCCAAACACAGCCGTCACGTATCACGAGATATATAAAGAGTATTCGTGTAGTGAGGAGAAATGTGTAGTCATATTCATTTGGAAGGAAATCCTATAACTATTTAGAACCACATGGGCTTTAAATGTTTATTTTAAATATAAAGTGAATCTGGACTTAGTCAGCGTTTTAGCATTAAATATACCTGTTGTTATAGAACGTAAAAGTATAATTAAGATTTAATCGAAAAAATATTAGGCCTAAATTATATCTAACTATTGCCAAAATGCCACATGGTGATTTTGTTATGTAATTTTTAAAGCTTACCTTTTAAATGCATTTTCAGATCGCTTCCGATCAAAATATTTCAGGTCAATAACTTATGGAATGTCTTTGTAATAACGCCATGCAGCAGGATGCCATAACAAAGTTTTAGCGGTTCAACATTTCTCGGCAACATCGCGGGATTCGTGGAGTCGCCCCACCTTCTCTTTGATAAACTTGGTGAGAGCTTGTCGTTGATTATTGCATCTCGCTTGCGTTAAAACTCGAATGAAACTTAAATAGGTCACTTAATATTTACAAGTTTTATTACTAACTATATATTGCGTCGTAATCGTTTTTGAATGGAATATTAAATGATGCTCTCGATATCCTTATTAACCTAATAGGGCTATATTGGGCCTCTATTATTCTGTTTTAGAATATTTTATTTCACAGATAGGTACTACAGTTAGTAGTATCTTTATACTAGTAGTAGTAGTATAAAGATACTAGCCATTCACCGGTTCTCTTACCCCCTCCCCCGAATTGCTCAGGGTTGGCAACGCATGGGGCTTCAGGGTCCATTCGCCATTGCCTTCGCCACGCCATGAAAATAAACTTGTTGGCGCGGCGGGAACTACATAATTATGTGGATGTATTCGTACATTGTACAGTGCAATATATCTCTTAAAGCGGTATTCGGGTTTGTACTTCTCTCACACTTTTATAAGTATTCTTGTGCTAACATACTTACTCTACCCTACCCACAAATACTTCTTGAAATACCTACTACGCCTGTACATTTTTAAATGCTTAGCGCAGCCGAGGAGTATCTTTGTGGCTCACAAGCCGGCACTGGTAGCTGCTAGTTTAGAAAATTTGTTTCGAATAAAGCATACAATATAATGTGTTTCAGCTTTTAATATTAAATTTGCTTCTCGCGAGCGTATTTGGCGAGCAATATTATCGTGATGTAAATTATAGGAATCCTTTGTGACACACGGCATGCGCTATCCAAACAAACTCGTCATTACAACGTGTTGATTTCCAATAAAGGAATGCATTTAATTAAATGCAAACAGCCGAGCTGAATATTTAGTTAGGTATGCTACCTAGCCAGGTGGCTAATTCGTGTTTTAGCCAAAGCACGAATTAGGTAAACAAGCAATAAAAATTGCAGTTGATTGCTGTCCTTTTATAACTTTTGTTGTAAAGCAAGACGCACAATGTTGCTGTCTTTTTTTACTTTAATTATAGTAAGCCAGCAGTCAACTTCTGCTTTTTTTTTTGGGTTCCGTAATCAAACTAGGAACCCTTATAGTTTTGCCATGTCCGTCCGTCCGTCCGTCCGTCCGCAGACTAGCGCAGAGACTTAGCACTAGGAAGCTGTAATTTGCAGGAATATGCATATTCAACAAATTATACCAACAAAGTGGTACAATAAAATGTAAAAAACATTTTTTTAGAGCACTTCCCCCTACACGTAACGTAGGGATGTATTTTTGTTTCTCATCTACCCTATAGTGTGTGGTGTCGTTGGATAGCTCTTTCAAAAATATTGTAGGTTTTAATATTTTTTCGATCATGTATCCGTTTATGAAATAATAAGGTTTAAACCGCTAATTTTTGTAAGACTCAAGTGTCGCTCCCTACAGCCAAAAGTACAAATACTAAAAATAAGAAAAAAAATAATTAAAGAGCATATAACGAAGTTTAAAGGACAACTATCACGACTTAGTATCATTGGTTCTTGAGATACAGGCGATAATTTTTATGTGAGAAAATGCGCACTCCGCCTAAAGCTCTCGAGTACTTCGAGTGATTGGAATCATTAAACCCGGCTCCGCTGTCGGCACCGTCTCCGCTCTTATCAGCTCTTCGACTCCTTGGAATCCTTTGCATCTTTCAAACCATTTCGCTCGGGAATCGATTGAAATCAAATGATTTAATAGAGTGGCACGATCGGTCGGTGTCTTCGCTCGGTGGCAGGAAGCGCCTTTAGCGGTCCGGGTCGCCTTGGCCGGCAGCGCGGTGCCGAGTCCCCGGTTGGCCATTGCTCGGACACTCGGAGTTAATAACACCGTGGATTCGATACGAACTGAAAGGAGTCGATAGTTGGATTTGCCATCTACTACATACATACGGATAATTGAATGAAACGTGACAAATAACGTTATCTTTTTGAGGAATGAGGAATGTTTTAATTTTTGTAACGCTTGGGATGGGGCGGGTTAAACACTCTATAGTTAAAAATGCCAGTAAAAAGTATTTGATTCATAAAATGACGTTAAATAAGTCAACAGAAACTTCAGTGGGAGGTAATAAAAATCTTATTACTTCTGACAGCTTCCTATGATTTTTCTGTAGCATTTCCAGGTAAGGTAAAGCAAAAAGCGAAAACTAGATTTCATTAAGTATAGTGCATTCCAGCTCGGACGCCGCTGGCCGGTCATTAATCTTGTTACTGCGCGGTCATTCAGATTGAATCAATCCTAGTTGATGAGTACCAGTGGTTCTATTTCCGATACGCTATAGGCACTTATTTAATTAGATAAATTTGTTTTTTTTTTTTAAATAATTAAGTATTTCAGTGAAAATACCATTCTAATAAATATCATTCTAAAGCACGCATTCAAAAGATAATTAAGACATCGTCGCAGTGTTTTAAAAAGGAACAATCAACGAGGCCGGCTGTCAGGTGAGGAGTTAGTCGTGACTGTCAAGGATCGAAGCGTATTGTAGCCCTAGGGCTCCAGTGCCGACGAGCGAACTAGCGGGGCTACAAGAGGCGCTCCATTACCCACCCGGCGCGACTCGTTAGGAGCTATTTCATAAATTGCTTCGAGGTGATTAATTGCGTATTAATTGCTATACCGTTTAACTCTCCCGTTAAGCATCACAAGCAGAAACCGACTCAAATATTAGATCAGTCATTTATAGTGATTCCAGGATTTATACCGAAACTAATCCACAATTTACGAGGAATCGATGACACATAAAAAATTATAATAAATAGCTCGCATCAAAATGAACATCACAATTAGAAATTTCGTTCAATAGCAATATCGCGTAAATGAAAGTACTTTCCAGTAATTACATTTTAATAAAAGTGTCTACGGCACGCTCGTAATAGGAAAGTTATATTATATTAAACAAAACTTCAAAGGCGTGCGTGTACGTCGTTTGTGCTTACTCTGTTGTTGGAGCAACGCTTTCGGGTGTGGCGTAGCGTGTTGGTGCGAGTATGTCTTGGGGACCTCGGGTATTGCCTCTCCGGCGCAGTGCTTTGACGAGCTGGTAATTAAAATTGTTCGGGGCCCCTTTGGCGGATGACAGGATCAGATTATAATTTGCCATGTCGTTGTAATTACTGGGCAGCAAAAATTCAAACATTCTGTAACAAACGATGGTGTCAAAACAGATAATTCGAAAACATACTCGTATTTTGTTTCTGTGTTTGGTTTTTGCTCTTGGTAACGTAGATAAAGTTTGAAGTTTATTTCAAAATTACCAAACAAATATTTATGGAACCTAATTACGTTCAAATTCGTGACACCTATTAGTACCTATTCAATTCAATGCGGGATTGTTTTGTTGCCAATGCTTTATACAATCTAACAAGTGTAACAAAAAGCAAGCTTCTATAACCCCACTGCTGTTTGAGTAAAATCGTCGATGTACTTAATGTTAGTTATCATGTTTGTATTTTTTGTTTCTCCTTTATAAAAGAAAGAACCCAGTGGCTCGTTTGTCGTAGCCGGGCCATCCGTTCAGCCTTTACATGATATTTTAATGACTTGAGTATTTATGTACATCACATTACTCGTAATCCAAAAATTATTTTGTTTAGTAGCGCTCGGTTTGCTTCTATTATGACTTTCCTAATTTTAAAAGTAGTATTTGTATAATCATTTTCTGTCCAGGGGTTGGGTTATCTCTTACCAATATTTAATTCATACGAGAGTTCATTTGTAGGTAGGTCAGCATAGACAATCTAATTATAATATAGCGCAATACTCATTTGTTATCTTACTACTGTAATGGGGCTGTTAATCTTTCGCTTATTTCGCTATATAAACAAATTGTACCTACTTCCTTGAGTGTATTTCAAATACCTACATGATAACATAGGTACATGAATTCATGACGGTAGTAATGATGGCGTCAGCGGCCTAATGTCCCACTGTGTTACTTACTGGAATCCATCTGAAATCCTTTAAACAGTATGGATTTATTAAACTCCTAATCCTGTTTACAATCAGTTAGATATAAGTAAAGCGCAGTAGAGTTTTGTAAGTAGCTACACTTAAGCGTAATTATTTACGCAATTAGCGTCAGGTTATGGAGGGCACTTATTCGTTTGTTCTGTATTGTTGGCGTAAGAAGGTGCGATGGGCGGCGAGTGCTGAGCCCCGCTCTCACACATATCACGTCAGGTCTCGCCACAAACTAATCTGTTACGGCAACTCTGGTGTCCACCCTTCGTGACCCAACTTTGTTCAACAGATCAACCGCCCTTTCACATAATAACATCACAAAACACACAACATAACATAATACACAACATAATGGCAATCCATTATGTTATGAGTTCGATTATGAAATAAACTTACAATATGTTTTCTCATAATAACAACATGAGAGCTAAATTTGGTAGTTGCTGTGAGTATTGATTTTGATTTCCGTGTACTTAAGCGAAGGATTCAAAGACCCGAGATGCAAATAACTTTGGTCTCGTGTTGCACAAACATCAGCAGTGAGAACATATTAATTGAAGGTTAAGAAATAACTAGGTAAAAGTTAAACCATGTCTATATTTACCCACCCCGCCACCCATCCATTTATGTACCCAGCACTGTCCTCGACAGTTTACCTTTTTAGGGTTCCGTAGTCAAACTAGGAACCCTTATAGTTTCACCATGTCCTTCCGTCCGTCCGCAGCCTAGCTCAGAGACTCTTAGTACAAGGAACCTGTAATTTGGCACCTTGTAATATTTTTTTTTACTTTAGCCACAGAATTATATCAACTGTGAGCTTCTCTCTTCTACACGTAGGTAACGTAGGGTTTTTTTTTCTCGTTTACTCCATAGTGTAGGGTGTCGCTGGATAGGTCTTTCAAAAATATTGTGGGTTTGTAAAGCAATTTTTCGATCGAGGGATCTGTTTACGAAGTATTAAGATTTAAAGCGCAAACTTTTGTTAGAGTCAAGTGTCCCCCCCCCCTACAGCCAAAACTACAAATACTAAAAATCTGATCAAATTCTTTAATAAAAGCGCATATAACGAATTTAAAAGGAAAACTATCACGACTAAGTAGACATCATTATTTCTTGAGATGCAGGCGATTAAAATGTTTATACCTACTAAAATCATCTAAGACGGCTCCAAATGACTTTAAATAGAAAATTGTTTGTAGTACTTCTGAACCCTACACTGAGCATGGTCCGACATGCTATTGCCCGGTTTTTTTAAAGTTACTTGGTTTCACGCTCGTAGTAAAAACGATTGCTCGCTATCTTAAACAGCAAAACCTGCCTTTCTAAGGTGCTAAGGTGAAAAATAAATTGCCTACTTAACATACTCTTGCTTTGATAGTCATTTGTTTAATCCGAGTATCATTGAACCTGAAATATTACGTAACGTAATGAATCGATTCATAAGATTTTATTTCAAAAACTACATCAACAATTTTTTGTACACGCATTAACCCAGATTAAGCTCGTGTATCCGTGTAACGCCTTTATCACTACATAGTATAAAACAAAGTCGCTTTTTCTGTCACTATATCCCTATGTATGCTTAAACCTTTAAAACTACGCAACGGATTTTGATGCGGTTTTTTTTAATAGATAGAGTGATTGAACAGGAAGGTTTATATGTATAATACTTTAATCCGGAGCGAAGCGAGGGCGGGTCGCTAGTTGATAATAAATATCAGAATTGAGTTTCATTGATACGTTTTAGGAGAAAAAGTAAAAAAAAGCATTTAAAACGCAATACGCTAAATTTTGACCCGTTTATTAAAATTTTATATCGAATCAAAACTTGAAAGCAAATAAAATGCTTAATGTTTACATTGTTTTTTCGTCATCCTCATTTTATTTACGTAATATTTTAAATTAACGATATTGGCTTGAATACAGTTATTTACGAAATACATCTAAATTTCTATATAAGGTCCTTAAATGTGGTTACAAAATTATCAACAAGTCTTTTTACAGCTATTGGTATTTCTGTAATCCTACCCCACTCTGTGAATTAAAGCGTGATATTATGTATGTACATTTTAAACATTGAACAACATAGCTGAGACGTCATTCCTGTCGTCAATTTTGTATAAAGGTTTTGCAAAGGGTCTGAACTATAATTTTGTAAAGTTTCATATGGTATGAAAAAATAACACGACAAATATTTCGCATGTAATAATAATTGTAGGTTATTCCTCTCTTTCATAGCACTTTCCAGAGAGCGTAAGAAAAATCAATGCATGTTCCCTATTGTTAATATCCTATTTAAATATCCATCATTTTTGAGATATAGTTCCAAAAACTATCAGAAATTCACAAAAGATACATACTCGTACGTAGTATCGATTGCTCAGATCTATCTACCTAAATACCTTTGCCAACTTGTCCCCGAGTTTTGTCCTGTTCATCAGTAGTTTAGGTTCCGGAGCGCAGATAGAGTTTTTTGTTTGCGCAATGTTTATGAAAATTCATCTCAAAGTTTTAAAGTTGTTAGCTAAAAAAAGTTAAATAGAGTAGTTGTGTATTTTGATGCTTTTACAATGTGCCTCGTAGCTGGGGAAGAGAAGCGATGGTTACATTTGCAGTTCATTATTTTGAATTTATCATAGCTAGGTATATTATATTAGCTATCAACAATATAACGACCTCGGAGCGGAGGGCGCCGCTGAACCCAGATTATAATTATGTGGATCACTTGGAAATGACTATGATATCCACTTACTTGGTTATTATTCGATTATCAATTAGAATAAAATTAATTAAATAAAGTAGAAAGACAGGTATGTTTAACTTGCCTTTTTTTACTCCTCCAGTTTTGTATGATTAAGATAATTAAATAATCAATCCTCACTATGATTCATTTTATTTTCTCTCCATTTCTTTTAATTTGTTGAATACATTTTGACTAGCTAAAGTTTTGAATGATTTACTGTTATATGTAAAGTGATACGACAAGAAGGTTTAGTCTGTATTAGGCGGGCGTCCTGGGCCGTATTCTACTCGGTAGAACATAATTGGTTTCACATGTAATCGTATTGCTTTTAATACGGCTGCCATTTATTACTGTCAAGTGAATAAGAGCTACCATAACAATTAGATTTTACCGACCCCTGAGGTGTTATTCTCTTAAACAGGTACAGATATTTTCGAACGCTCAGTCGGTCCTGTACGGCTAGCACATCTTGTAATTTCTCGCTTGCGTTTAGTTAGAGAGGGATTCCGAGCGACAAAAATGTCGCGGGCAAGTTGTGCTAGCGTCGAGGCGATGTCTTGCGAGAGAGGAAAATATTTATGAGAGGGTCGCGCAGTTGTGTAGTGACAATCTTGCTTGGCGGGGACTACAACAACGTTATAAGTTGACTTAAGGGCCAAAAATAAGCTCTTTATTTGTATATTTACAAACTAGGTAGAGTTAGTGGTGGTAGGACCCTGTGCAGGCTCCGTCCGGATCGCTTCCAACCACCCACCAAGCAACAGTGTTCGCATTGTGTTCCGATGCGGGGATACGACAACCGGTAAAATTACTAGCATAGAGGCATTCCATCTTCGTCCTCAGGGTTGGCAACGCATTTGAGGTCTTAGGATTATAGTCTTGACAATTCAAATGTCTATGGGTTTCAGATTCCACTTACCATCAGGTTGCCTGAGTGCTCGTGTGTTAACATAAGTGTGTTAAGTTAACATAGAAAAAAACTGTCAAAATATACATTAATAAGTACCTCGATGTAGTACTGCTTAATTGAGGTGTTTTTATAACCAGTGGTATAATAGGTGCTAATATTTGGTGCCAAGTACACAGTAATGTGGCAACATGAGCTCTAGGTTTTACACGTTGGTAATATGGAGTGAATGGTTTAGCGCTCCGGAAAAGGCCATATACCTATATCATTGCAGAGAAGAAGCGCCGCAAGAAACTCTCGGTTTGTTTTTGTTTTCAACCATACTCGTAAAATGCAATAGTATTTAAAAGTGAAATACAATCACAAGGTGACAGAGTTATGATATGAGCAATAATTGAATAAACTAAATCAATGTAAATTCATTACAAATGTATGATCTGCTGAAGTGTCAAAAGGTTTGTCAATAACTTTAAATTATTAATAATGAATAGGAGAACAAAACAAAAACTGACTGGGCCCCCACAAACAGCACGTATGACGTGTATCTCATCCATCACTTCCCTTGAATGATTCGGGAAAGTGGCCACCCGATCAACGACGCCGCTGTAAGCAAAATACCTTAAGAAAAAAAAAAAAAACGAAACGTCCGATTCGTACTTGACCGGTTTTTTATGAAGTTTTTAAACAATATCTTATACCTTTAAACGAGCAATTCTTGTATATACTCGTATGTACGAGTACCTACATACAATGGCTCCAACGATTTTCATGAAATTTAGTATTCAGGGCGATTCGGGGGCGATAAATCGATCTAGCTAGGTTTCATTTTTAGAAAACGATTTACTTACCAATAAAAAATAGCAAGCAAAGCGCTGTAGGTACTGCATAATAATTAACGTCACATAATCCTATTTTTAAACGCTTAAAAGGATAAGTCTAGGTATTGCTGCTTTTGCCTTGAACGGATAGGTATAAGCGTTTTTTACAGTAGGTATTCTAGCTCTGTATAAACCAGGGGGCTTATTATCACCGTGTTTATCGCGTGACTAAACGTGGATAAAACATCCGTCACTTTCTGACACATACAGTGCGAAAGTGACGGATGCTTTGTCAACCGCGATGTCCGCGATAAACGTGACCATAAAACGGGCCCAGGAGATGTGGCACTTCGGGAAGTACCTTAGCTTAGCAAAGGGACGTAGTGACCATTATATATAATTCATAAAGAACACAAAAAGTAGGTCATGTCATGACATGACCAAGGACCTACCTAAATCACGATAATATCATGATATTATCGTCATTTAGGTAGGTCCTTCGTACAGCTAGTGTTTGTATTGGACATGAACGTAAATACCATGAACCGGGTCAATGCGCCACGTTTCGCTGTAGAATTAACTCTTTGTTCATATATACATTTCGGGCAGTGAATTAATTCAGCGGGACACCTTCATCCATTGATTAGAGCTGTCACCAGGTAAATCGATATAACCGGTTAGTAGGAGTATTGATGCAAATTGTATTACTCGGTGGAGCTGGGCACTGCCGCAAATGCCGCGCTTTAGTCTATCACGTGCCGTACGTCGATCGAAGTGCTGCTTTAGCTAAATAGTGTCACGTAGATCTTAATAATTGTACATGTAGTTGTTATTAGATTAGTTCAAAAGTAGTAGGTGTTATTATGCAAGCCCGGGTTCATAATAAGTTAGACAGATACGTAGAGCGCTCTAGCACTGACGACAATGTAACATTAATTAAGAAACTTGTGTAAGTGTGGCTATCCCGTCACCGTGGGATTAGACAGGCTGCGGAGCACAACTTTAAGTTTTTGCTCTATTCCTACACAAAACTAACAGATCTTAAGTATCTGACAATATTACACGAAACTTAAGTTGCTTGTGTTATATATGGTAAGTAGACTTTAATTTCTGTGATTACTTTACATAACTACTACTATTGTAAACAAATTAACATGAATAATACATATTTAAATAATTCGAATCAATCCACGCTTTACTTTAATTACGGATGCAGTCAGTTGTTGTTTCATTTCATTCCATTATATTTGATTTCAGTTGTAGTGGTTGAGTTAACACAATAATGAATGATTTTCAGGACATAAGTGACGCTCGAACGGCGCGGTGTTTGTATAAAATTTAATATCACTTCGTCGGCCATTTGTTTTTTTGTATCTACATTAAGAAACTTACATACAAAAGCCGCAGCCGCACACGCAAAGCTGGAGGACTTGATTTGGTAGAAATCCAAGGTGTAGGACTTAGTAGCTTACATACCTATTTCTTAAATTTCCCTAAGCGTTGAGTGGTTAACTTTGAGGATTGAGTCCGAAAGTAAATCCTGTTGAGGTGAATTTATTTTACGTACCTTTCTAGGCCAAAGATTCTACGTCAAAGTGATGCAGCAAGTCTAATTGTAAAAAGTTTCTTAGGATTTGATTGATGGCATAACGCTGACATAGTTCCATAGTGGCTTAGAAATTAATCTGTTAACTGTACATAGTACCTACCCACAATTATCTCTAATGGAAAGTTTTTTTAACAGTCAAAACTGTCATCTTATAGTAAGAATTTTATTTAATATCGGAATGCACTTGAGGAATACACAAGGATTATTGTTAGTTAAGTTAACTACAGATTAAATAACTCGCTCTTAATATGTCTGGGAAGGGAACTAAGCAGACATTGTTTATATATACAGTTTAATCGGGTAAATAAATCTCGCGGCGGTAGTTGGGACGGCGTCTTATTCCCTCGGGAGTTACGCAATTTAAACACCCTAACTAAAGGCGACATTCGATTTGTCGTAAGGCCAATTTATCAAAAAATAGGCAAGAGAGTTGGTTATTTTCATCTTAGAAATACTTTATTCTTAAAACGTAAACGTTAAGGTTAGAATTTTAGCTGGTATGCTGTTTGACAACCACGACGTCCCGCCCCGCCCCACTAGGTATTTACACATTTTTTCATAGCTGTTGCGTCAACAACAGCTGGTGCAAAGTCAATTTGATGGGCAGCGGGGCGCGACGTTGTGGATTGAAAACACTATAGAAAAGATGTGAAAAGATTTTATTTAAATGGAACTGTATTGCTAGTGCTTTAAACTAAAATACTGAATCTCTTGACTCGCGTACATCTCAAGAGAAAGATGAGATGTTTATCACATTTAAAAAAAACTTGTTTAGTAAAAAGTCAGTCCATTTATTGAAACTTATAAATTCATATAATACTAGCGGCCCGCCAGCGGCTTCGCCCCGCTGCAAATTTCTGACTTTCCCGGAAATTATTCGAATTTTTCTCGCCGTAAAAACTATCCTTTGACTTCAACGAACATTAAAAAAAAAGAATTGGTGTAAAAATGGGCCAGGCGTTGTTGAGTTATACGCTTACCAACACATTTTGCGATTCATTTTTATATTAGGTATAGATGTAAGAATGACAAACTGATGGCTGACTAATAGGTATATGTAGTCGAGAAATAATAAAAAACGGTGATCGTAAAAGTTTGCCTTTTTCCGAGACGGTGAGTTGTGAGTTGGACCGTACTTGTAGCAGTGTTTCAGAATAATTTACATACAATTTAACTTTAACACGAGGAACATGGTTTCGCCTTGGAACCTTGTAACTTTATCAGCTTGCCTTCTAGGCGCAGTGTGCCCACAAGAAAAAAACTATTTAAATACTAATATAAAACACACCGTGGGCAAACCCACGACAAGTTGCAAACTTCGAACGTTTCCATTTTTTTTAATACAACAATATGTAGTCGCACTAGTATATAGTCTTTCAAAATAAGTGGCTTCTAAGACACAACTTCCCACAAAATAAAAATACCGTTAAAGAGGTTCTTTCACATCGTCGTGCAAGCGTCATATCCTATCGACCGTATATTACATGACGTGCAAACGGGATTTAACGTTAATGCGGCAGATTACATTTTGGAAATTTGACCCTGAAGGATTGACGTAAGCTACCTTTATGTCATTTCCAAAAACCGGAATTCCACTTATCGATGATACGGAATATTATCGCATATCGACTTATACGATTATTCTGTAACATTTGACCTCTTTCATAAGCAACCTGCATCTCCATATTAAAATAAATCGTGCCCACGTCACATATGTCATTTACGTCGCTTGATTTTTTTCCGTGCCGTGTTACTAAAATGGTTAATCCTAAAAGAAAAAACCATTAACAAATGATAACGAAAGATTCTTCTCTTAGTTACAAAGAAGATTCATACACGATATATTGATCTAAATGTGATCTTCATTTAAAGCAGCTAAAGAAACTTTACTTGAGTCACCTAGCGAGTCCATTTATGACTTACCGATGTTATGTTAATGACTCATTAAGGGCCTGTTGTTTGATCAGTAGTTAAACTAACCAATTGTTAAAAATCGTAACTAATGGTTAAATCTCAAGGAAATGTGTCAAATTTTCGATTCTTTTTTCGAATTTTAACCATTAGTTCAGTTAACAACTGATCAAACAACAGGCCCTAAGAGACATTTATTTATCGATAGTCGATAAAACACTTTGGTCAAACCCTCTGACAGTTAAATTTTTGCTATAAAGAATTCCGGTCCTTGGTCATTTCCATACATTTTGACGATGTCGCGTAAAGTGCAACAACATACAAAGTAATATTAGTATCATATATAGAATTAGTAACTCCTTTTAATTCATGTCCTTAAAGCATAATGGTGGAAGGACTACTTGGTTGAATATGTTACGTGGTACGACTACGTATTTCATAGTCGGTACCTGTAGGGCTGCGTACTCGTGCACCGTCAGTCACGTGGAGTATACGCTTCGATTAGCTGCAAGACAGGTCAATTAACTGTTCGAGAGCTACCCCAAATACCCAGCCCTTCAGCAAAGCATATCCTATAAATTATCAGCTACGCCGTCCATAAAGCGCCCCGATTGAAAACGGCGACCGGCGAACAATTTCTTGTTTATTATGCTCGTACTTTTGTTGAGCTTGTTTGTTAGTATAATATTCCTTTGTTCGCCAAAAGCAAAATAAAGTTCATAAATTAATATCCACTAATAGCAACAACAATGGCTAGCAGCAGTTTGTTTGTTAAACGTTCGTTGATGTACTGGACTGGACGGACAGTCTACTACTAAGAGATGTATCCACCCTGTGGGGCCAGCACGCTACCACGGGACAATTTTTGACATAGGGTCGGGAGTTTAATTCGTCTATTCCGTATTCCAACGTAGGTATAAAGAACTAAGGTTTAAAATAAAAGGGTGTTTTGTGTGATTTGAGTCCTTCTATTACTAAGTAACTTAATCCCCAGTCACAGTCATTTTAATAATTTCATAATAATATTATGACACTAGTTCCCGTTTGACGTCATTTGAAAAGTCCCGTGGCAGCGTGCTCGGCCCACTGTTCACCTTATTGCATTTTTATTGAGTGATTAATTTTTATAGAGTATTTTTACTACGGTTGTGCTAATGCACACATAACAAGCTGGAAATTGCAATATTGCGAGCTTGTTTTGTGGCATTTTTCCGCTGACGGACCTGTGAGCAACTTTGCTTGTAGTAAACTTTGCATGTAACTCGTCCAGCCTCACTGCTCTCAGTCTGTTTAATCTGCTTATGTGTGTGTATGTATTACTGGAAGCCCTTGACAGATCTATTAAAGATTATAATTATGTCCAGATGGACGTAGTGAAAGGGTTCGCTGCGCGGCAATTAAAGAAAACAAACAGCACAGGGGTTTGCTTCTTGAGCTTCGATTACGTAATTCCTAGATTATCTTATATATTCTAAGTAACTTAACTTTGTAATTTGACTGCAAAAATGCCTACATATGGTTTGTATTCATAAACTTAATAGTGACCACACTGTATTTTAATATAACGACCGGGCTGAGATTCTACACGGTTGGGGGCGACCACACCGACGCGTAAAATCCGGTGACGTTGCGTAAACAAAAGAGTGGGTCATAAAATTACATGGTGTCAATTTTGACGGACCGTAATTTACCGTACTACTCTTAGTAATTCTTCCAAATAACTCAATTACAACTTATGTAAAGTGGGTTATCGATTTCTCCCCTGTGCAATAAAACAGCATAAATTGAATTGCACACACGTTGTGTACTAATGTGTACACAAATACACACATATTTAATCCAACAGTGACACTATGCAAAAAAGGAATTTATAATAAAGTTAATTCTTTTTAAACGCATTAATGTCACTATTCAAATATATAATTCTCTCATTTAGTGTCACTGTTGGATTTAACGTGCGGGTCATATTTATAATGGCTCCGTATGGAGCCATCCGGTTATAATATCATTAGCTGGCCGAATCACTTAGGAGGACGTTTGGATAATAGGTGATATCAGAATTAATAACACTAACAACATTATCTTTATCTTTTCAGATTTTTTCGGTTGTCCCCGTCGCACTTTCTTTCTTCGGTTTAAAAATGGTAAGATTTTAATTTGTTTTAGGTATTACCTTGCTTTTGTAAAATATTTTACTTATTGTGGCTAATTCTGCGGTTTTAGCGTTCAGTAGTCGACAAGGAAACCTTATATTTTCGCCTTGTCCGCCAGTCCACTAATTAACTCAGAGACTTCTGATACTACAAAGCCTTAACGACAAACTTGTAATATAAAACATTAACAAAACGTATTACTACCCTTTACTGTGTAGTACTGCCATATTAAAAGCATCAACAACGTTTGGGTAAAAATGGAAACAGTGCCGAGTTTTATTCTGCGCCGTTCGCTATTCGCAATGTGTGACTGCATGATTTGTGTTACGGACATAGTAATTAAGAAAAAAGATTAGATCCACACAAATGCTGGTCATTTTGCGTTTAAACCGTCGTCATCCGTTACTACCGTTTAAAAGCGACGATTAGCGAACTTTTGATACCTACTTTGATCACATTATATAGGTACTTAGGTACAATATAGATTGACTAGTATGCCTACCGGGTAGGTGTTTTAGTGAAAATGTCTGTAGGTACTCCTTCTTTCGTCACACTAGCGCTGCATAGAGTCACTCCTGCGTGAGCGCAACCATCAGCATTATGCTGACGCCTAGACATTGCTTACCTTGAAATATATTGAACATCAGTTTTTACTTTTAACCGTGGCGGATTTATTCGTAGTTGCCATTTTTTTGTAATAATTGTATTCTGTATAATCTATATGCTACGACTGTATTTTCTTTCAAAAAATAAATAGTGCAAGACGGGTAGGTACATTGAACATTGCATTGTTAATCAAAAGCCGTTCCCGCCTGAATTATAAAATTTATAGGTGTTGTTATTAATATAACGCTAACTTAACCTACACGCTGTTATTTTTGGAAAACTTGTTAATCTGGACAGGTGATGATTCGGATTCGCGATGCGTTACTACAAATAATTTAAGGATAAACGATGGGCTGGCGCATAAAATGTTCATAAATATAGAAAACGGGCTAAATCAAAGAATCCGATAGCTGCACTGCGAATATTTAGAAATTTCCTCCATCTCGCGCGTGACACTTGTTGCATTCGAATATCGAGTTTGTGTACTCGCGCAAATTGTTAGTATGCGCCATGGCCCATGACTTTAAAAGTGTTTATTTTTGCCACTGGTAAAGCCAAGAATATAGTGGTTGTCAATTTTTGAAAACATAACCCTGGCCATAAAATCCCGAGCCCACAACAATAGTCACTGTTATTCTATGTTGATTTTTAAGACATGTAATAAAACTTATTTTATATTATTTACCCCCCTTACCAATAACTTGTCCGCGATCGTCATACACATCACGCCTTCATTCCCAGAGTGCGGAGGCAGAGCTATAGAAATATCAACAACTCTAAAAAGACTTGATTATAATTCTATAAACACATTTTGCATAAGCCAAGATTTACTTTAGTGTACGAGTAAGTATTAGTGACAGGTTGTAAGCCCATCGCCTTACAGTACTACAAGCCCTTATTCGCTCGGTCGGTACTAACAACATTAAAATAAAAAATGACATTGTCTTTCGTCCGATCCAACCTGAAAGACACTTTCATTGGCGTCACTTTTATTTAAATATATTTTCCTATGCTTACTCGTTCAATAACTATTTCCAGGAATAACGATGAAAAACAATGACGGAAAGAACCTCATTTTTCCTCTGGGAGTAAATAAACGTTTAAAAAACATACATGTCCGATGCGATATTTTATTTAAAAATAATTTGTATTGCCTGTAGAATCGAGAAGACCATGTTAAAAATATCATACGCCCAATTCAGTAAAGGCGGCGGGGCGGGCGGCGCGTCATTGTAAAATTATCTCAATACTTCTAGTTTTCAAAAGGAGATTCTCTCTCAGTTCGTCAATATTTTTTTACAAATACTTCTAAGTATGCATTTGTTTAATTTCCTCCTATTTATTGAGAATAGCATTATACAAATGCCTCTGCGGGAATGGGATTGCCTGACTCGTATTTGTAGCAGGCCTCGCCAATGAATGCAGCTTTTAGTATTTCCAAAATCGGGGCCTTAGTTTCCACAACCAGGCAACCCTAACTTTCATAGTTTCCGAATCCCCATTCTGATTCATTTTGAATGATCACTCAGTCCGCATGTTAGCAGGCCGCCACACTAACCCACATTTCTTCTTTCCTGACATTGCTTCTTTGCTGATAGACTATTATTCTACTAATTGCATCACAATTTTTTCCTGTAACTTTAACGGCATTTACGGTAACAAAAACGGGGTTGCTAATTTGTATTTTCTTGTTTTAAAATTATTTCACCAACAATTTTAACAAAAAACGTCACTATATTGCTAAATACTAACTTCCTAGAAAAGAAAGTAATGAAAGTCGTTGAAATGCAAAATAAAATAGAATGTGATAAAACTGGCGTTACTTTATTTTGATTAATTCCGATTGTAACTTGGTCTTTTAGCGTGTTAGAAGAAAGTATTTAAGTATCTACTTCTGGTGAATATATTTGTCCTCTCGGTAAACGTACCTACAATTATGGTTTAACCCTATCCCGTAGGACAGCAAACTGTGACCTTCGTCACGAAATTGTCTTCCCTAATTGTAATTCTAATAAATTGATATTAGAATTACAATTTAATATCTGATATTTGATATCTGAATAAAGTAATCTATTTCGTTTTATATGGAATCATTTTTAGCTCGTACATATTCGATATACACATCAAAACAATTTAAACCAATGTTAATTAAAACAAAATGGTTATTAAAATGGAGTTGGTCAGTAGGTAATCGGATAATGGTTGGCAGTGTATTAATACGATGAAATCAAAGTTTCATTTGGGCATTCCCGGGCATATTACACACCGGCCCTCCTCCGCCGGACATCCATTACCGGCACAGCGAGACCAGGGACACCTATCCGTGGTGTATCGACGCTCGCGCAGACGTAAAAAATATATAAATCAAATGAAGCGCTTTAACCGAAAATGTAGTATATGCACAGTGCAAACGGAAATCCTAACAATACCTCATAAAATATACGAATAATATTTCTAATAACAATATGTATCCTAACAAATGGAAGTAACCGAAAAAATATTGCATCTTTAACATTTTTATTCGAAGGCAGATGTAATTTTATGTGAAAGGGACAAGTAAAAAAATATTGACTATTGGAGACGAAACGGACAACAATTAACTAAGGACCACAGGGAACAGTATTCGCTTTTCCTTAACTTTTTGAAACGATTGTTTTTTTAATTTTTGTGATAAGCGTGTTTTAATTTTTGTGATTCAACCATAGCTGGGCACGCACCGTTTATCAAATAGTTAACTTCGTTAATCCCTAATCCGTTACCATAAATAGGCGGTTTTCAATAAAGTGTACATCGTTAAGGACAAAACTTAAGAAACTTCAACTTATCCATTTCGTCACGAAAATTTACGTATCGATCGATATTATATGTACGACTAATTTTTATGACGAAATGGAAAAGTTAAAGTTTCTTAATTTTTGTCCTCGACGATATAATTTTTTTATGAAAACCGCCCAACGATTAATTTCGTTAAACGTGAAAGCGTTATATTTCGTAAGATTTAACGCAAGTTAACGTTATACGTTATAACGTTATTGACAAGTGGTAAAAATGACACTTTTGATATCATTGCGTTAGTGATGTACTTATAAAAACTGTTGTTTTGGAATCGAGAAGTTAACGGGTTAGGAACAAAAAAAAGACGTGCATAATTAGAGCTTTTCGACGCTAGAGATTTTCGACGTTCTTTGTTTGAACGTGTTTTCCGCGCCGCAGCGCGGTGCGTTAGGTATCTTTTTAGTAAATACTAGGTACTGGATTAACGATTAACGGACTTGGGGAAATTTAACGGAAATTAATGAGTCCGCTAACATTTTTTAAAGTTAACTTAATAGTTAGTAACAGCATTTTTTAAAGTTAGCTTCGTTACGGACTAACGAGTTTATGACCAGCCATGGATTGAACCGCCCCTATTTCATAAAGTTGTCAGTGCCAGCTGACAAGTGACAATTCAATGTACATTTCGCAGCTTAGATGAAGTCTAGGGATTGAATGTAGGAAATCGTCAACCTTGCAATGTTTATCGAATTGTCATCTTCGTGAAATATGGGGCTGTCACGTCTGTCGCCTGAAAAGTGAGCTTTGTTTCTAAATGTGCATCCAATGGGCGCTTTTTATACACCGCCCTCTGTAATGGTATAGTATTATAACCCACCCACCGTTTACTGAGGACGTTGATGGTAAAATATTATAGAGCCGTCCTTAGCGACTGTGTGCCAGGGCCTCTATTCAGGTGCGTTAAAACGATATCGTGTTTGACACGTTTAAGTATCGTTTATGTCACAGTCGCCATTATTGTAAATGACATAAGAGTTATCAAAACGTTGACAATACGGAAACAGGTAAAAAACGATATCGTTATAACGCACCTGAATAGAGGCCCAGTGCGGCCGTTGGAAGCCAAGCACAAAGCAAAAGCAGAGGCAGACCACGAAGAAGATTGAAGGACCAATTGGTTCGGCTCTGTAGAGTCTGCGCTCAAGTAGCTGGATAGGGAATTCCTGAAATTGTTACCCAGCAGAGGGACAGAAATAATAAAGATAAACAGGGACGGCTTGAGAGAAACAACATGCAATAGGATTAAAACAATTGTAGTTCATGCTTTTGTAAATATATACAAGTGTTACAGAGTAAAACTGACCTCGAGTCGGTATTGAATTGAGAATGCATTTGAAACTTCTTAAATTATTGCATATGTATAATATGTTTGTGTCACTCTATTTTCTGCATGTTTTTTCTTTTCCGCAGTCTGGAGGTAAATCCATTCACAATTTAATTTTCTTCTCACTTCATCCCCTAATGCCTATTATTCTAATTCGTGTGGAACTTTGAACACCACTGAGCGTAGGTAATTAGTGTTCAACCAACTGTTAAAAGTAAATCAGCCCAAAATTGCAATCATGATTGATTTTGTTTTACCAAAACCTGTTTTATTTGTTTCAATTTTTAATCAAAATAAGTTGTTAGTAATGAGGCGACTCCTCACTAACCCTGATTAATTCATATCTAATATTTGTTAATTTAAATTCGTAAACCGCTTATTGTCATGAACATTACAAGAAATTAAATTTTAGTGGTTTCTCCATCGTGTATAAAAATAATATAAATTAATTATCCTCGGTACCTTTTCTAAAATAAAGATAAATATTAATGGATTACACTCAATCATTTACTAATGAGTTTGTAGTTGTATAATTACATACATACATACATACATCACGCTTGTTTCCCAGAGGGGTAGGCAGAGACCACTTCTTTCCACCTGCTACGATCCTCACAAAGCTCTTTCGCTTCTTCCACATTCATACATCGAGTCATGCATGCACGTCGGTTTCGAATTAATTAATAGACATTTCGTGTTCTTATATGGAAATCCAGTTTTCTCGCGGCTCCATACAACCGGTGAAGAAGTTTTTTTTCATGGGCATGACAAATTCCACTAAACCTTTGCCAATATAAAGATATGAACCAAGTTCAGGTGGGAAATTGGGTCAGATATGTCCTTACGTAATATTCTTCACGGTTCATGGGTTCAACCGATCGATGAGTTATTTGGTACGCAGATAGTTCATAGCTCGAATAAATATTACGTGGGTATATCCTGGCAAATACTGTATTACTGTAACCGAGGTAACAGTAAAAAATAACTTCTGCGCGAACGAAGTGGGCAAAGCTCCTATTACATGAAGATAAATAAATTAAAGTAAACTTAATTAAGTATAAGATTATTACATAAACCTTAATAATGCCTAATTTTATATATATTTAACAGATACCATTGATGACATCGAAAGTTATCCGTTCCATTGTAACTGTAAATTCGACATGTCCTTCAATTATTAAAAGGCAACTAGGTGTAGAGTTCTCAGATATGTATACATTTTTGCACCTTATTCCATTGAAATAAGGTTTGTATATCTATTTAGGAACTCGACTGTACGTTGCAGTAGAACAACTTTCAATGCGAGTGTAATGGAGACTCTTGTGAGGCCGCGCGACTTAATGCATTTTCACTTTCATGAATGCATCTACTCATCATTTTCATCATCATTTCAGCCCACATCCACCCACTGCAATGTAAAGGCCTCTTCATTTTTAAACAAGTTCTTTTTATTTTAAATCCTCAAACTTATTTTTTTTGTAAAACTTTCAAGTCTGCTAAAGAAAAAGATTTCGTACAACCACAATTAGAATCGAAAGACGCCCACCGCGAAGTACCCATTATTTAGTCGGGGATCCAGTCGCTTAGCGTCGCACCTCCTTGAACGCTATTAGGCGGCAGCGGCGGCGCGCCACGTGTCTTGAGAGACAGCAGACGGGCGGACGTCAGCTAAACAAGGGAAGGGAACTTTGTCGGCGAGCGGAGTCCTGAGCAAACAGGGCACTCGTTGGAATCGTTCTCTCACGAAACCACACGCACCCTAATAGCCCTCAGCCTCAGCAAATAGACATTGCGCGACGATCGCGCTTCCGATTTGTTTTCAACCCACATTCGAGCCGGAGCACCGTTTGACTTATTACGCGTCCATTATTCTTATGAATGGGCCCAAATGATAAGTCGTAGGGTATGTAACGTTTAAACGTCTTTGACGTCACGGGCGGAGCAGCGTTAGCTATGAGCACACAACGCTGTTATTTTAGCACGTTGTACTTGAGATGAAAAGCTCTTATTTTATGTTAATGGTGCGAATCTATTTTATCCATTAAGCAAATAGGTAGTGGGTACGTACTACATCTTAATGATGATGATGAATTCATTAATTACATCTTAATGAATGACTAACATATTTCGGTTGTGAGTTGTGACTACGCAGGTATAATGCAGCTCACAATACAATAACAATGTTATAAGTTGAGAACAACCGAATTAAAAAAATGTCTTGTTGTCTAACATCAATTTTATCAATTAGATGATAGTTAAGGTACACCTTAAGTATGATAAAGTATATTTTTTTGTACGTCGGTATCAATAGATACTAAGTATAACTTCGAACTTAGCCAAAGATGAGGAAACAACGAATCTCCTGGGGAAAATCATTACGTCGCGAGTTACGCAGCGAAAATAGTGAATAGATTTTATATATAAAGGGTGAGCGGGGTCAGCATGGAACAGTCCGTGTAATCCCGCGGCCGACGAATATCCGACGCGCATCGAAAAGCCTGTCTTCTTGTCAGCTCTGCGAGCAAAGCCCCGCCTCTGCTATGAAAAGTTCCTTGCCGCAAATGTACTCGCAATCAATACCTAAATAAAAAAGGGTAACGAAAATAAAACACAAGCAATTCCGGAAATAATTAATACCACTTAATTCCTATGCCAATATAACAGAAATGGCCAGGACTTGTACGCTGCGGCCGTCAGATTGACGCTCGTCGTGTCTCAATTACTATCGTGTCTGTTTGAATTCAGTGAACATACATAATATCGACGAGAGTTAATTCAACCCGTATCACAATACTGCACAATGGCCGGTATATTTGTATTATCTTCGAACGTATTTTCTTTTATTATTAAGAGTCAGTTCTTATACTTATGGACGTATGATTACAAATATGTTGATAGAATACGTTGTTAGTCGATCGATAGGTATCGTCTCTTTAACGGAGAGAAAACCTCGATTGGTCTTTTCTCCAATAATAATAATTTAGTGATAATAGTAGTGATGGATAAATTAAGTATTCAATTTCAATAAAAAAACATGGCTTCAGCATTAGGTAATATGAAAATGGTAAGGTACTTAGCAACACATTTTTTCCGTTTGCGATAAAATTTCTGTCTGTAGCTGTTGTGTATTAATGCCTCGTAATAATTGATCGATTCATCACATTTATTATGTTAATAAGCTATTCTATCGCAAGTCAAGATACTGCGAAATGGGAGGCCCGCATAAAATGTATGTAAATAAACAGCAAATACAGCGTTCTATTAAGTACCCACTAACAATCTCAATTGGGATACACCATCCATCTGTAAATTATTCACGCGTCTGTCAAGGACTTTAGAATTTTCCTGCTTTTTAAAATATGTGAAAACCCCATATTTATCGAATCAAAGGATTCAGCCTTTTGTAATTCGCTTCTCGCCAACGGCCAACAAACACAAACCCGATATGCGAAGGTACCTATAACATTTTTATATAAAATGAAAAGCGTTAAACGTAATCTTGCTTTTGGAACGCGGCGGACGGTAATATTGATGCTTATCGGATTATATTAGAAATTTCGATTTTCTTATTAGGAAAGCACGTCGTTCCACACAAACAGAAGATAAAGAGAATGCCGTAGTTAGTTAAGCTAAAATTCGGAGAGTGTTGAGCACGGGACATGATCGGAATAAACGAGATCTTTTGAATATTTATAGGATCACCTTATCAAAATGCACATGACGCCTCGAGACCGATCCATAATAATCAAAGTTATATTCGAAAATCGACGACATCCCAATCGCACCCTGATTTTTGTAGTCGCGCGGCGGCGGCAGTGGCGGCGGCGGCGGCGGCGGGGAGACCTTCGCGGGCCCGCCGCCCGCTTTCTTAGAATATACAATTTGTAAAGTAAATGCGAGCCGAATATTAGGTTTTATTTTCTCGTATGATGGAAATATAATGCAGCGTGCACTTTCATTTATGTTTTACTTGTTTTGTAGCTTTTATGGTTTTTTTATGTGGTTCCTAAAGAAATTGAATGGAAAGAGCAGCAATAGGCAATAGTTTTGTTACATTGTTTCTTGTTAATTGGCTGTGTAAGGAACAAGCTCGTTAATATGACATATCGTCGGATCATGTTTCATATCCAACTAGGTACAATACATGATTTACAAGGTTTTTTTTATGTAAGCTATTAGTTATCTTCATTTGTTCTTTGTTTAGTTAAAATGTTTTAAGTATGTTTGATGCAGTTTATCTCATCACGCTCATAACTACCAATATTACGTAATATTTGTTAAACTAATCTTGAGTTAGAGCCGGTCTCAAGACACGTCACGTTACAGTTTTTGTGACATGAACTTTAATTAAGCTCAGATCGTATACAGGATAACAGGAAAACAGGTGCAATTATTATTACTGTCTACTCGTCAAGTTCGTAATTCTGTGCGCTCGTCAAAACAGCACATTGGTCTAACTTTTGATCTCGGCCACATTCGTCACATACCTTTTTCTTCAGATTAAATTACAGCCTGTTTTTCTTCAGAAGATAACTGACTTTTAGTTAGATTCCGTTTCCGAAATGTCAAACATCTAGAATAGCATCTGTAGGTAGGTTCAGGTTATGTTAGCTTTGCAGCAGGCCTGAAGGGCCAAACCACCCAGAAATAGGAGCTCCGCGGTAGCAGAGCTCCGCGGTACTAGAGCTCCGTCGAACACTCTAATTTAAAATCAATAAGTGTCGACGGAGCTCTGCTCCCGCGGAGTTCCTGTTTCTGGGTGCTTTGGCCCTCCGGGCCTGCTGCAAAACTAACATAACCTAATCCTAGCTACCTCGCATTTACCATAACCCCTTATATGTACCAGGTGGTGGTACAAATTGAAGAAGAAGAAGAAGTAGAAATACATTTATTCACCAACCATAGGATACACATACATATAACCTAAGTTTTTTTTGTCCAAAGGAGAATTTCGTTTTTCTCCGAAAAAAAAAACAGGCTATTATTTATTCTGACGAAAAAGGATTCTGACGAATGCGTCCGACATCGTTTTGCATCGGTTGACCAATATGCAGTTTTTTTGGCGAGTGTGTCGTAGATCGTCATCATCATCACTCATCTCACTTAGAAATGGGTTTATACATACGAGTATGGCTCGTGTTTGTTTAAAAAGGCAAAATTTAGCCGTGCGCGGTGGATATTCAGCACACGCGGAAAAAATATCTTTTATATTGTATATTGCTTGCTACTCACATTTAAAAAATTAAAAAAATCCATACAAAATGCGATAACGTTTTTCTCCCCTTAAACGTTGTCCGATTTTTAGGTTTTTTTAATATGTTATAGATATAATGAAAAACTATGTACGTTTTCGATTCCAAGAAAAAAATATATATTGGAATGAAAATAAAATAAAAAAACAAAATAAGGAAACGTAGAGACCTAGTTTGCCATATTATCTACAACATATTCAAAAATCGTGGAAATCGGATTACATTTAGGGATTATTTTTGACAGCTACGCGATTTAGCCATCGCTTCACAATCCTCTTAATAGTGCCCCCATTGGAATTTTCTTATTCTTTCGTTAACGGTATAAATTAATAAGATAGTTCAGATAAGCCCTGTCCCTTCCCCTCATAGTTACTACGCGATCGAGAGAAAATAGCGGGTGGAAATCTTTTATGATTCTAATAAAATATTAGTTACCTTTTTTACGTAGTTAGTAAGGCATTTTTCAAAAAAAGTGTACATCGTAAAAGACAAAAATTAAGAAAATTTAACTTTTCCATTTTGTCACGAAAATTATCCATACATTTAGATACGTTAATCTTCGTGACGAGATGGAACAGTTTAAGTTTCTTAATTTTTGTCCTTAACGATGTAGGTACACTTTTTTTGAAAACCGCCCAGTGACGTTTTATTATAATATTTTGGTTTTTACCTTGCACAGGCCGGAGTTAATAAGGTCGCGTTGGGTTCATTAGGCGCTTCTTGTGTATTTTAGGGATTTGTTATTTTCACCATTTACTAGCTATAGAGTACTTTATACGGCCAGTAGCTCGAGCATGAACATTCAATAATACAGCAGTATTCTAAGAATCTATCAGGAGAACGAATCACTAGAACAGACTAACGGTACGACACTACTTTACTTAAAATTTACCTTCATTACCTACTCGATGATACGAAACTCAACGTCAATTTCAACAGCTCATCTGATGAGGCCCTAGATGCAAACGCCTCTAACCGTTTTCTTTTCTATCGCTCAAAATATTTGGGATTACAGTTGACCTCGTGGTTTATCGTAACACACGAGAAGAGAAAGTCATCCCTGGGCAGTTCTTTAGCATTTCAACCGCTCGTCATTGTCGTCTATTATATATTGAAAACTATATAATAAATTGGTAGTTGTTTTCTTTTAACTTTTTATCATTGTTTAGTGTACCTAGACACTTAGTTTTTGCCTAAATTGTAAAGCTACCTGTACTGTCTGATCTGCCTGCTAAATTATGTTTATTCTAAACTGAGGGCGGAATAGGGCAGACTGAAAATCAGCTCTGCGAAGGCTTGAGCACTGGCCGGCGCTCGCAGCACATGCTGAGTTGTGCCTTTTGTCCGTTTTGTACATCGCTTTGTATTTTTCTGATATTGGGTGACAATAAATACTTCTTATTCTTATTCTTATAACTCCGAGCAAATTTTGATGCAAAAGCAGTACCAAGGATAATTTCTATTTCTGGTAAATTAATGAAAGACGTGTTAATTTTATCTGAAATTATATTCAAAGACAACAATGACTGCGGTTAACACACCGAAGAATCCCCCCTACATTTTGAGTGATAGAAAAGAAAAACGTTAATAAGTAGTATCGTGAACTTGCATCTTGCTCAGGGCCCCTGGATGGCGTTACGTCCCTCTACTTAGATACTCCATGTAAGGAAAACGTTAGTGCTCAGTATAGTAGATTTCTTTTCATGTCGATATCCGCTTGTATGTTGTGTTCCAAGTAATGGTATTGTTATCTATTGAGAAGTCCGGCCGCTTATTAGCAGTGCTAAATGAAACGCATAAATAACAAAGTATTTATTTGAATATCTATCATACTGTACGCCCTAAAGCAGAAGGATGAAATTGTTATGCCAACGTATTCGAGTAGTACTTGTTTTAATTAAAAGCGGCAGACAGTTTTGTTTGCGTCAGTTACAGGGTGTATTCAAGGATAGGTTTCATACATTGGTAACTTTTTTATATTTAATTTATTTGTATATTTTAACTGTAGTACTTACGCAGTGATAATGGTAATATAGCATTTATCTGGTGAAAGAATTTTTGAAGTAGGTTCAGTAGTTTTTAAGTTTATTCGTTACAAATATACAAAAAATACAAATCTTTCCTCTTTATAATATTAATGTAGAAGTGTAGATATTTTCTCTGTTTCTTTTTCAATATACATACTAATACATTTTTAATAATTACCGCTGGATTACTAGATAGTGTTTTTGTACTAGGTAGGTATTTTGAATGCTCTGACGTAACAATTTGGAACTTATTGTTTAGGTGGTAAAGTTGCTTGCTACTGATATTCATGAAGTCTTTTGTTACACGTAAATACGTGATTCATTTTGCACTGTTAATTTGCGGTCGAACTTCACAATAGGGAGTTAACAATGCCATTCATTGGGAGATAAGCTCTAGTAGTTAGTTAGTTTAAGATTTATGTTTTTAGTTGAGTATTGTTTGATCATCTACTGATCAAACAACTGGCCCTAAGAATCACGCTATGAATAATATGAATATACTGTTGGTAGCAAAAGCAAGCGTTGCCGCGATAAACATCCAACGACTTTATTAAAAAAAGTTTTTTTTTATGTTAAGGAGAAGGCACACGAGCACTCGGGCCACCTGATGGTAAGTGGAATCTGAGACCCATAGACATTTGAACTTTCAAGACTATAATCCTATGACCTCAAATGCGTTGCTAACCCTGAGAACTATGGTGGAATACCTCTATGCTATTAAAAAATGTCATTTTTGGGACAACACACGTCAAAGCTAGTAGGCGCTATCGTTATTACCGTGTAGAAGAATCTCAGCCTAGCTTGATAATGCCATATTATTGTATTAGTTAGGATTGCAGTTAGTTAGGTAGGTATAAGTAGTAATTTTCAGCTCAATCGGTCCCCAGGAAGCGGTTTAAATTAAATATTCCTTTTAATATTTGACCCGAACGTACAGTCGGCATCAAAAGAAACTAAGCAGAATAACATGCTCAAAATTATCTAGACACGGCGTATTCTCTACCTCGTGTGTTCATAAGTTTTGAGACGAAATAAATATTACATAAAAAATTAAAGCATAAAGCTGTATTTATAAAATTTACAGATAATGGTAACTAGACATTAACTAACAACTACAAGCAATTACTATTCAAAATGTCCACCCCTATTTTTAATACAAGCTTTTAGTCGTTCCGGCCAGTCATCGATCGCGGCACGAATCTTCTCCAGTGGGATATCCTTCGCTGCTTTGATGAGGGCTCGCTTTAAAGAATCTAAGTTTGGGTGGGACTTTTGGCAGGCCCTGAGTTCCAATTCAGTCCACAAAGAATAGTCCAGTGGATTGAGATCAGGGCTGGAGGATGGCCATTCTTCCGCCGCGATGAAGCCCGGCAAATTTTCCCTTAACCAAGCTTGAGTCGTTTTAGCCTTATGTGCGGGTGCTGAGTCTTGCTGGAAAATCCATTCTTTGTTGTGAAATAAAGTATTAGATAGGGGTTTCACTACAGTATCTAAAATGTCACTTTGATAATTTTTTGCTTTAACCTTGACACCTTGTTGGCAAAAATGGAGCGGAGTGACACCTTCGTACGAAACCCCCCACCATACCATCACACTCGCCGGATGATGGGCACGCGAGACATTTCGTGCTGTAGCAGGAACATCTTTGCTGCTTTTGGCATAAACTTTATTATTTTGCCGGTTAAACTTTTCTTCGACCGTAAAGATTTTTTCGTCGGTGAAGAGTATCTTTTTCGCATCGTGTCTCTTAAGCAGCATCGGACAACGTTCGCGACGTAATTTACGAAGGCGATCATTTAGAAAATGAACTTTTCTACGGCTGTAAGCCTTTACTTTCAGATCGTATTTCAATATTCTGTTGACTGAAATACGCGAAATTTTAGTCTGCAGAGCGAGTTTTTTCTGGGTGCGACATGGATTTCGGCGAAGTCGCTCTCTGATTATTTTGATGTTAGCAGCCGTCCTTACAGACCGCGGGCGACCACTCCTATGTCGATCTTTCAAAGAATCAGTCTCCTTGTAGCGTTTAATGGTGTAATATACGAAGTTGCGGCTTACCCCAAAACATTTTATGTCACGGAAAATTTCCATTGGTTTTTTCCCCGCCATATGTAGTGAAATGACAGTCGCACGCAATTCTTTCGTTCCCTCCATCACAAGAAAAACAAAAGAAATGAATTTTCAAAACATACAAATAGCACACTAACATTCCAAATTCAAAATTGAAAAGAATATAAAATAGGTGCCAGTATTATTTTCTTTATTTTATAAACTAAAAAGTTTGTCTCAAAACTTATGAACATACGAGGTAGATAATAGCATCGAGTGCAGATCATTTTGAGCCTTTCGGTTGCATAGCTACTTCTGCTGCTGATTGTTCATACATACATACAAACATTGCAAGTAAATAAAAAGTTTGTAAAAGATGACGCGGTTAACGGAGTTTGTACTTAATCTCCCTAAACTGCCTAAGAAACGAGCGACGGGACCGGGATGTCCGATTTGATTACCATCAAGAGCAAATATTTTTGTGTACGAGTATTTAACTTATTTGTTCGAGCATTAAGTTGTTTATTTGTTGTTAATCTTGCCCGCGACTCCGGGCGTGTAGAAGTTGTTTATTTATTCCTTTGGGAACTTGGGATAAAAAGTACCTTATTTCCTTCCAAAAGGTACAATTTACCTCCGTGCCAAATTTCGTTGAGATCCGGTCATCCGTTTGGTCGTGAACTCGTGAAAAGGTAGCGTATGGTGAAACAGAAATTATGGATGGACTGCGGTCCACTTAGAAATCGTTAATCACTATTTCCTCGAAAACGTAGTATCTGCAATTAAAAAAAAATGTATTATACATATATACATCGTCAGCTATAGGTGAAAAACCGTTCGACATTATATGTGTGACATTTGAAGTAAATTCCATATTATATTACTTTTGTACACAACTACAACAGGGTGATGATTCTCTCAACACAGCGCTGCGTCGATTTCAAAGGTGAAGTTTTATCCGGCAAGTTTAAGAAGTCCCGTCGGAGCATACAAAACACATTTTAGCGCGTGCCTTCTTGCTGTCACCTACCTGCTGTCTAATTGAGAAGGCACGCGCTAAAATGTGTTTTGTACGCTCCGTCCGACGGGACTTCATCAACTTGCCGGATAAAACTTTGCCTTTGAGACCGACGCAGCGCTGTGTTGAGATAATCACTCCCCCAGGTCCTTTACTTGAGTTTTTCACCTTTTTGCCTATACGCAACGAAGTCATAGAACAAAACGTGACCTAAGTATGAACCTCTTAAGCACCCTTAGTTAGTCCAAGCTCCGAAGCATATTGGGTTCATTAACCGTTATTTACTTTTAAGGGTCCCGTAGTTCCGTAAAGGGTGCCAACATCCAATTACTAAGCCTTTGTCGTCCGTCTGCCCGTCCGTCCTAAACTTAAAGAGATGTTCCTTTTGTTCTGTAATAGATAGCCGGTTGTTTATTTATCTATATCTATACTAATATTATAAAGAGGGAAAGTTTGTGAGTTTGTGAGGTTGTATCTTGTATGATCTACTGAACCGAACTAGGTAGATAAAATTTGTTATGGAGATAACTATCTTAGTAGTTACCCGGGAGAGGACATAGGATACTTTTTATCCCGGAAAATTGAACAGTTCTCGAGGGAATAGCGATAAACGAGGTATTTGACATATATAGACGACACTATCAAATTGTGATTTAATAGTGTCGTCCACAAACACCCGAATAGAACTCGGTCGCCCAGGGACTACTACATACAAAAGAAGAACCTGACTGGCTGATCGATCAACGCACAGTCGAAACCGCTGGACCTAGGGACTTGAAATTAGGAAGGAATATTCGTTGGATATCCCGTAAGTGGTTAAAATAGCTGTAAATTAATATTACGCGTACGAAGTCGCGGGCGTCCTCTAGTAGAATATTTGTTACGATTATAAGTTACATTATAACAGCCGATTCCTTAACAAATAATAAATAAATTAAAAATAAGAAGATAAGGGGTTCTCCTAATATAAAACTCTTTTGTTTTTGATGATCCATTGGAAACGGTAATTGTAAGCGTTAAATATGGTTAAGAAAATTAGAAATTCAATAATAAACCCCAGCCAAGTGTAGGTCTGGGCGGCACGTCACCCTGGGGCGTGGTGAGTCTCACTTAAATTACCGACTCTCATTAACTAACTACTTATTAGTCTTATTACTGCATTATCTAACATTTTTCCTATAAAATGCTTTTGGTGATAACACGGGGCTATGCGTCAAACACAACGCACGCTGTTTGGTTAGTTGATTGATGAGTGAAGTGAGAACTCGTGTTGTTTCAGATGTGGTGGGCTATTTGGAGCGCGGCCGCGGTGGCGGCGGCGGTGGCGGCCCCGGCGCAGGACGCGCTTGCCCCGCTCGCGGCGCTCGAACTGCCCCAGATGGATTCCCTCACAGCTGACGATGTAACTCACATTTCTTGGCTCTAGGTTGCTATTTAGGGTTAGGTGCTTGCAGGCATTAAGTAGAATTAAGTAGTTACGTAAGTATAGGTTGAATTTAATCGATATTAATTGAACTGGTCTTTATCTAGATATAGGACTAAAACAAAGTTCATCTTTTTCTTGCAAAGCTGCAAGCCTGCTTTCTTGCCTTTAGAAACTGGTTTTAACTAAGATTTGGCCCGCAAAGTATAGTATACTATCGGTATCAAAATTTATTGGGTACAAAGTACCCTATATCATTTCTCCAAGGTTGGCTATCTCAGCTTCAAGTTAGTAGATGAACTATAAAACCTAACAGAAAGACTTTTTCATTTATGGTTATAGAATGGATAAGAGTAGTGTGGGTGGGGTTTCTCACAAAACCTCGGTGATTCTCTCTGAGTAAGCATATGCAGGCAAAGATAGTTAATTTCCCGCAAGACAACGCAATCTAAGGCACTCAGCAATAATCGGGAATATTTTCAAATAACGATAAATAGTTTCAGAAATTAGTGAAGTCTACACAAACCTTTTGGAACGAAGTTCCTTATCGCACGGTACGAACTTGGCGGATCGGAACTAGGCGAATTAAAGTGTAAAAGTTTTCCGTTACGAGTTTCCGTCACGACCCTTTCTTTATTGAAGACGGTTATCCATAGCGCGTATGCTATTGGCTGTGCCCAGGCATAGGTGCGCGCTTATTCGTTCCAGGCAGCTTTTATCTCTTAGCAACAGCGATGGGATTTGGAGAAAGCCATCGTTCTAATGGGACGATGGAAAACGCGATACGTTGGAGGGGTAGGTAGTCGGTGAGATTATCAATTGTCCAGTAGCGTCACAAGAAAAGGGTCACATCTAAGTGAATTAATACTACGTAAAGAAACAAATTCAAAGCTGTACATACCTACTCGTACTTAGACTAGGTAACACTAGATGTCATATTGATTTAATTGCCATTATGTTACTCCCTTTCGACGCCGGATATTAACAGGTAGGTAATTATTTCCTTTCTCTTTGTTCTCCCGAAATGAGGTTTAGAAAGGTACTTAATATACGAGTAAGATCTCGCATAGCGTGTGCTTCCTTTACAGGTTCTAGCAAAGCAAAATCAAGCTAAAAAGGCCCTGCTCTATTTCTGAGACTATTTTATTTTGTAAAGAACTACCTGACCACGTAGTGTTTCTACTGTTTTGTCAAGATTGTAGAATGACACTATAAAAACATGTAACATAAGTGAGGCTGCGCGCTAAATGGACTTTGCTGAAATGTTTTCTGGCTAAACCGTTGGGTATCACGGCGTAGAGCTTACGGGCTGAAGAATAGCTTACCCGGACATCGCCGCGGCTTAGGATATTTCTGCAGATATTTCGCATCCAATAAAAGCTACGGATCTCAAGATCACCTTTTGAAATATTCAATGAATGAAATTTTAATTTGCTACCTTTAAAACATTCTTGCTTAAACAATTTTTAATTACGAGTATAAACGAATAATTCCATAAAATATATCCAGTGTTAGCGTGAATGTGTAGGAGTTTTTAAACAAGTTTTTTTTACTTATATTTTATCATGATACATTGCTTGATTTTTATTGTTTTTTTCTTCTTCCTTCTAATGATGTGAAATAACATTGGGCTTATACATTTTTGATACGTGCTTTATCTTATGTCAGTCTAAGGTACATAGTAATTGTGAACTGTTTAATGATGAACAATGTTGGTGCTAACTACAAATCGGATTTATTGAATTCCTGGGAAGCAGGGCGGGAAGAGAGCCCTTTGAACGGAAACTACTAAGTAGATTGACACTAGATGTAGAGCCAAGCGTTTACATTGTGGCTATAATTTTAGCTAAGTGTGTGATTTATTTATTTTGCACACATGTCTCCCATCCCATCATTACAATGATTCTCGGGGAAGTATTTCGCAGTGGATGACTTTTGCGTGAAAAAATAATAATGAGTTTGCAATTTTGTTGTCAGGAGAGCCTGGGCTACGCAGTTCCGGCCAGCGGGCGCTACTCTGCCGGGTCCCCCTGGCTGTACTTGCTGGCGGACGTGACTCGCGACTCGCAGGTACCCCCTCGGGGTGTAATAATGACGCTCCGATCTTTAACTTTATCTCACTGTGTTCATCTTTGACCACGTTTTTGTTTTTCAGGGTCCTATTATGGTCGCGTTTATCGCTATGCATAAATATGTATAATAAAGCATCATCACTCAGATGTCAGAAAGTGACGTATTTACTTTTATCCACAGCGATAATAAATTCACATTCGATTTGCCTAAACTACATCGGGTACGATAAGATAGGTAGTTTTATGCTACGTTTTGTCCCTTTCCTACCAAAGAAAAACAAGAATCTCAATCCAATCTCAATTTGACTCTGTCTAAACAATATATTTTCTATTGTATCTCTCTATTTGTGTATTAGGTTAGGTCCTAATCATGATTTTCCAAAATAGGAACAAATAAGGCATTACGGATAATATTATTGTATCGACTTGATTAAAAACATGTCATAATTTTTATCCCTCTATTTACCCTGAAGCAATTCAACTGAATTTAAGAAAAAACTATTGTGTTAATAATGCCAAACTTGATAGATATCTGAAGCATGAATACGTCTCGCTACGAGTCGTACTTGAGCTACGAGGCGTACCTCAACGTAGCTGTTTCAAAACTAAGATGTTCAGGGAAAATAAATAATAATTAGTTTTATGGATTAAAAAAGCGATCAAAAACTTATTATTTTTTAAGAATAATGGTTCTGTTTTTTTTTTCGAGGAATTTAACTCCGAATAAGGAAGGGTGTACGTGCGGGGACTCGTTTTACGGCCCACATGATGTTAATGATTAAACCTTTTAACGTGGGTTTATCAATACAATACTTCTAAATTTAGTGTTATATCTTGATGTGAAATTTAATCAGGAATTTTCCAACAACACCTACTTAAAGATTCCTTTCTTAAACCAATGTTCTAGCGACTATCCCCAATTTAAAACGAAACATCTCTAAAATAATCATCCTTATATATAATATTCGCGAATCAACGAGTATTTTGTTTAATCTGTACTTATGTAATATGGTAATTGTGTCTGGACGGAGCCTTTTGCCCTTTGCCGGGGTAAAGTGTGCGACAATAATTAAGTGAGCAAATTAGAATGTCAACTTGAGACGTTGGAAATCTCTCTGAAACTCTCGGAAGTAGGCTTGTCCTCTCACAAAGTGCTATACAACCTTTAGAATTACTCTATTATAATAAGTTTACTTTTTTGTTTTGGTCACATTTTTCATTGTTTATTCTGAAATATTTCGAATTAAAACAAAAGTTTTGGGACCTAATTTTGAATTTCAGCCTAATAGATAATGAAACAAAATCAAAAAACATTTAAAGATAAAACTTCTACTGTAGGCTGTTTTTTTTGAAGTATTCATTAATCAAGCCTATACATTAGTAGTTTTAACTAAATAAATTAGGTTAAGACTATTATTTTTGAAAATCTTTTTACACTAAAATATTACTAAGCGGGAAGAATAATTCCTAGAAATTCATTCTCGCTTTTCAGTTTCGCTTTTATCATACCTGCGAATATTTTAACTTCGTTATTTACTATATCGCAAATTTGGACATTAGCGAATTGATTCCGTTGCCTATTTACATTTTAGACTTTTCGAGTACCAATAAGAAGTGTATTTTGAAGGGTAGGCCCTCGCGAAAATTCCGTCGTTTATTCGCAGTAGGTACACTAGCCAGTATTACACGAACCCGCGAGTTCGGTATTGCCAAAGCGAACGCTAACCATACTCTGGTTTAAAGCTATTACGGTGTCGCCGAATAAGATACGCCTTAATAATCTTCGTCTCTTCGGAAACTCGAGCGGAATTTAAAATAAGAACAAGAAAGTAAAAGTGGTATAATATTCTTCTTGGTCGGGCACTTTTTTCGGTTCTGAGATTTTACACGGTGGAAACGATATGGCCTTTAACGTTGTTCCGTATTGTCAACGTTCTGATAACTCTAATTTACTTGACAGTAATGGCAGCCGAGTTAAATAAAAACAATACCAAAACACGTCAATGATCATACCGTTTTAACCCATTAGAATAGAGGCCCAGAGTGGTCATTATAGAGACCACAGCTGTTATAAATGTGGCGTTGCGAGATCACTCAGAGATGGAACACCTTAGTAATGGATATTAGGTTTGGCTATTATGCCTTTCGCTCCTATGAAATTGAGCTACATAACATTCATAATAATTAGTAAGATTGTCATAGCGTCTTATTTCGTGTGTGTGCGTGTACGAAGGTGTCGCGAAGCCGGCGAGGATTCTCCGTCAACCCTGCAGTGGAGGTGCTGCAGAGAGAGGCCTATTCCCACTATCTAGAGCGCCTCGCTCACTCCAATCGGGATTTCCTCAACTGCATCGGCAAGCGAGGTGACCCTCTCATCATTCACTGCTCATTATTCACTGCTCTGCGTCTATTGCTGTTCCAATTTGTTGTATTACCAACTTCATATCGCTGCACACTGGCCGTTTAGAGCGTCAGTCGACCACTGAAGATAACAGTGAAAACTAGAGTCTATTATCTCAGTGCCCCTGTGCAGCGGTACATACGAGTATAGTCATAGCTAATTACGAATGATTTTTGCAACTATGTTTATCTGAAAAGCCCGAATACAGTGTTATCAGATCCATGACATATTTAACCTGGTATCTAGTTCCGCCATGGTAATAACCTCGTCTTTTGCAGATCCCTGGAACAGTCCGGATTGCAAACTGAAACACTGAACCGAAGCGCAAAGCCGTTTTGCTGCCGTCCAAAGATTTCCTTTAGTCGAACGAAAGCGAACTGCGAGTTGCAGCGACATTTCATTATTCTTTATATTCGTTCTGCTAGATTACAACAGTAGCAACTTAATATTATACAACTGCATTTCAAAATTAACTATAGTACAATATCTACGAAATTAAAACAAAACTAGCAAGTTTTATGAGTTGATAGTGTTTTGATCTAGTTCACGTTAGTTATACCTTTCATATGATTTAATATATCTGTATTTAATCATTATATTATGTGTTGAAATAAATATCGAATTCGTGCATTAAATTTTGCTGTATCAATTTTGCTATCTGTATCTTTGTTAACCCGTTGTTTTACTTTAGCTCAACCACAAATCAAATATCGCCGACCTCAGCGGAGACGTGCCGGGTGTTAGTTTATCATTTATCGGAATCCACGAGATAGACTCCGAGTTAATATTTGGTACAGCTACGTCGGATTATTATTGTCTTATTGAATCACGCCCGGTAGCTCTAAATTAAACGGTCAACAATACAAATCGCGATTATTTCTTCAACCCATTATAGGCTAACGGTACCGTTTGGTGCCCTACGCCGTGGTTAGAATTTGTGCTGTATTGTCCTTTACATTAAAAGTCAAAATTATTTTTATAATCAAACAATTCAGCCTATAATGGGTTTTATAGTTCCATTTTGTTGAGATGCATCCGTCTGTATAGGTACTATTATTAAAACGAGTAACCAAAACAATACTATTACTCATTACGTTATACAAACGTTACATTCGCTACGCTACAATACGTTATATTAAAATATTCCAGCCCAGTCTTACTATTATATTCTTAAGATTGCAAATAGTTACGGATCCTACCCACTTATCATCAGATAGGCTGAGAGTATCGCCTTAAGCATGCCAAAAAAAAAATAGTACCTATACTTTAACGATGATGCATGTTGCGCGGATGTGGGTCGGTTCCTAATGAGAGTGTGGTGAAGGAGCGGCGCAAGCGTCGCATGACGGCGCTGTCCATCGACCTGCCGATGGCGGTGCTGCGGGAGAAGCTGGCCCTGGAGCACAGCCGCAAGGCGATGGCACTGCGGACCGCCGCCAACAGGAACTTCCTCAATGACATCGGCAAAAGAGGTGAGCTCATCGCGTATCAATGGACCATCTGCTTTCTGACAGGTCATTGGGTCAGTAGGTTGCGATCTGAATTATGTTGCCTCTTTCTGCCCCATTGGTTCTGTAGCTCCTACCGTCAGCTTACAGAGTCTTTGTTTCTGTGGTTACAATCTGTCGACTGTAACGTTGATCTTTGCATCCTTCAAGTTTAATTGAATTGAATCTTTTGCACGTAGATAGAACCCATCGAAATATAGTACCCCATAGCAACCAATAAAGTTCAACCCATGAACTAAAGTATAGTAACCCATAAATTACCTACTGGAAAATCGTTTGTTACTGGATAAGTAAATGCTTGCTTAGTGTCCAGACTACATTATTTTAACGTATACTGGGGGCGTAGCTTATATTCATATTCTGAGGTACGTATAAGTATAGAATATTCCATTTAAAAATCCTTTAACTGTAAACATCCTTTGAGTAAATTTTGCTAGCATAATATGGCACTCTTATACTTGCTGCCTTATTTTCGACCCTGTATGCAGTCACACCAAAGGATGTAGAACCACTGGCTAGTAATCGTAAATCAGCTGTTTTAGGTTATCTTTTAATCTGGGTCTTGATCAAGATGAAGAAAATAAGAATCCAAAATTGACATTGTAAAATATATCACGTCAAAGCTCAGATTACGAACTGGTGGCCCAACATTCACAATAATATGTGCTAGGTAAAAACCGGATCCACATTATCCTTGCATCAAACGTACCTTTATCGAATTTATTTGGAACGTGTGAAGTGATCGGGTATTCGGGAATGAGGACGGGATAAGAGTTACGTCTGTAATCTAGTAATCTTATTAGTATGTACGGTTAACAACATAAATAGTTGAGCCAATAATAATGACCGCTGAGGTCACGAAGAAGAAATCTAGCCCACATGATTGGCCTTCTGCGACTTGGTATGTAGTATAGCTGCAGCTAAACAATTCAATTTGGTAACTGTACACAGCGACCATAGCAATGGACGTTACAAATACTGCGATTATGACAGACTAAACATTTTCAAGGGAAAGGGTGAGCCGTGGCTGGATTATATATTAAAAAATCCCACGTTTTTAGGTTGTTTTTCATATCTCACTTTCGGTCGACTTTAATGAATACCATCAGTATTATCGCATTTTTTTTTGCAAAAAGTATCATAATTTTAATAATTTAATTTACACAAAGTATCATAAAAGAATTTCTCTTTCGTAAGCCCGCTGAGTACTAATCCTGTGGAGGCTGCTGATCGAGATGTTTATTTTATTTTCAATTTTATCACATTTAACTCTTTTATAAATAGGTAATCGTACTGAAATAGGATTCACTATTGATACGACAGACCACCCTCATGGATAGTTCGTCATCAGAACGCCTCATCGAATATCTGTCCGAACATTTAAAACTACATCATTTAATCTCGTGTAATTACAACACATATTGGCATATAAGCAAAATGCTCTTCTCCCAATTTACTAATACGTAGAGCTTACCATTAATAAAACCGTTTTGTTACAGGATTCCAATGGGACGCGTCACTGGATTCGCACAAATACAACTAAATCGAGTCGAAACATTGAAGTCAGCGAGAACCCAGCCACGCTACCAAAGTTTTTTCTGTATAGCTTATGACAATATTAGAAATATACTATTCATCTAATAAATAGATGATTAGCTCCATTTTCATTCCCGAGGTACTCGAAACTCATATTATACAAGAACCGAAGTGCTTCGCATTTCCAACTTTCAATGTTTGAACGTGTTGGAAGTGTTTCACAACTTGTTCAATCTAAAAGACTAATGAGTTAGAGGTGTAAACACTTAAACCTAAGAGTGGAAAACTTTAACAAATGACCCATGAAAATGTGTTATTCGAGTACCACAGGCCTTTATAAAATAGAGAAGTACTAAGTGATTATTAAGTTGTATCTTTAGTATATACAATGTATCTCAATTCAGCATGACACAATGGTTAAAACTAGAAATGGTAGTTAAGTATGTAAAATAAACGTTGTTATCATTATATTTGGTTTTATTAATTAAAACGTCAGTTTGGACATAATCCCAGTTACCACCCCATGTAGAACACCAAGGTACCCACTTCGAATCAACGACAAGGTAAGGTCCAGAAAGTTTGGCATGCTAACTCACGCAATTAAATTTTCTATGAGATTTTTGCGTTGTGCCACGAAAACGAGTCATACCATTTTATTGTAAGGATACATTTAATCGCACAACGGTACTTTTTTCACCTTTGTTGTTTGTATGGTTAGCTACGCTATGGTCGAACTTTTTGTTCCTCACCTTTCTTTTCCCGTCTTCCTTCGCCGCCAGGTAAAAATTAAGCATTAGGTACTCTAATCAGCCTCCTCTTATTTAGGCTTTTTGCCCAAGAATAAAAAACGTTATTCTATCGAGGTCATTAGTTAATTTTATTTTGTAAACGGTGGAGAAATGAGAAATTATTAAAACTTTCATCCGTTTACATCTCTATATGTGCCAGACGTTTTTAGTGTTCTTAACCCACGAAATCGCATCGCTACTTGATTTAAGGGGATCGTACCGGTACGTCTTATAAAGGCGGAGCGCGTGTTCGTGGATGGAAAAAACTAAAATTATATTTGAAATGCCTAAAGGTCTACGATGAGGCTGATCTAGTCTTCGCATGCTATATTAAGTCCAAGTTGGCCAAAACAAAAGTTCCAGTCAATCATGCACCCGAATAAATCAGTAAATTGAGATCATTTAATATATCTATACTAATATTATAAAGAGGTAAAATTTGTGAGTTTGTGAGGTTGTAGGGGTAATCTCTGGATCTACTAAATTGACTTTGAACATTATTTTACCAATAGAAAGCCACGTCATTTGTAAGGGGAAGGGCTGTGTTTTATTTTACAACGCCGACGTAGTCGCGGGAAATCTTAAAAGGCAATTTAATGAAACAGATGAAAGTAGTCTTATATGCCTAGTGGCCTGGCAAGCAATGTGGCTTATAGAAATTGACACAATGAAATTTCGATTAAACGCTGGGGAACTGGAGCTATTCAGCGCACCGCGTGGCAGGGGAAGGCTTTATAAGCAATTGATTACCTACTTTTACAATGTAGTACTTTTAAATGTCAACAATATTTTCGTTACACTGAATGTGAATACAATTTACAAATTACTCTTTACAAATCATATAATGCAAAGTAGCTATATGAATAATAATGGGGCGAAGAAGGAACGATAAAGAATATTTTTTTGATCGAGGCAATCTGTCGCCGCCTTTACGCATGCGGAACGAGCCGGGACGGGACGGCTCGCTCCGCAATTCATTGTTAATTAGCCGTATCACTTTCGAACTTCCTACCTATTACTCGTACATATACTCGTTTACATATTCATCTACTATGTTTACGAGCGTGTTTTGAATATATTCGAACCTTATGGAATAATTTGGTTACTCGAGCGTACTGACTCGAGTTGGCCTATAGGTACTTTTTATGGTTTGTGTTCCTATAGTTAAGGACAGATGCATGTTTTTATCCTTTTGTAAACTCGACTTTGTAGGTAGTAGTAGTAGTAGTAGGTAGGTATCGACCGTAACAATATTTTAGTTTAGATACTTTATAGGAATACTATTTAAAAATGTAATAAATCTTAGGTCTTAAGAACAATTAAATAATTTGAGAGAAATGAGCGTTAAAAATTGAGATAAATTAGATATATCTATTGACAATTCATAAACAAATCAATAATCAAGACATGGATTTCTAAAGGGTTGTTTACTCGAAGGGATTGGGCATTATTACGAGTATAATCTGGGCGTCGATTTTTGAATCCTACCGACAAAAATGACTAATATTAAAATCATTTTTTGCATTGATTTAATCTACGAGCGGGCCCTCCTTTTGGATTTGATATGAAAAAGGTGTTATGATAGGAGGGACTTAATAACAGGTTCCCTGTCCTATGAGGTACATGTACCTAACGGCCAGAGATAGAGATAATGAAGATGTCTTTATCATTAAGTATATATATATATATATATAATCACTATGACACAAAGTATCATAAAATACTTGAAAGCACAGACGTGTCTTGTACGTATCGAAACAACGCTGCACATTGCTTCGGGACAGGGAACCTGTTCATAAATGATCTACAGTATGCATAGGTACCTACTCTAATCTAGTTCAGAAAAAAATATCAGGACTATAGTGTAGTTCCGTTAAAATTAACGTTCCTTATTTTTAAAGTTAACCTGACGTGTAAAATACGTACGTGTAGGTAAAACATTTTACACGTCAGGCAGTAACCCCAGTTCAAGATATTGGTATGTGTGCAGAGCGCCGCGGCGAACGGCGAGAGGCGTGCTCGGCGAAAGCGCAAGATGCCGTCGCTGTCCATCAACAACCCCATGGAGGTGCTGCGCCAGCGGCTCATGCTGGAGGTGGCCCGCAAGCAGATGCGCGAGGCCAGCCAGCGGCAGGCCGTGGCCAACCGCGTCTTTCTCCAGAACGTCGGCAAACGTGGTCAGTTGCACTCATACCTAATATAATTATATAGTTTAATTCAGTAGCTTTGCATCAACAAATAACCCTATGGAGGTTGCCTGCGAGCATACGTATCTTTATCCAGAACAATAGACATCACGCCCCTAAAATGTGCCAAATATTTAGGTCCAAGATGAAATAATTTAGATCGTTAAATTGGTCTTCTTTGGTTGTCTGTAACCCAATTGTTCAACCGTAGTTTAATAACTGCGTTGTGCGTGAGTCTGTTAGTTAAGGCGCTAATTCTAGTGTTAAAGATAAACTTGTATCTAATATAATGTGGAATGACTTCTAATCTTACACAATGGTCAAGTAATTGTTGCGGTCACTTTAACACAAACCAAAAATATCAAGAGATTTACTAAATGATGGCATGTAACGTACCTAATACCTATTTCTTATATTATTTAATACGTAATTAGTACGCGTTACCTTGCCTACATACATATAGATTTCTAAAATGTATACCTACACGAAGTAAGGTTAAAATACCTTTTAAATTGAATCTATAACAATCGACTTATAAACTAATCAATTAAATAATTAAAACGGTTGTCACTTGAGACTTTGGATTTCAGAATGATCACATTTTACCCAACAACTCACACAAAACGTAGAGTTAGTGGTAGATAGCCTTTCACTTCCTGAAGTTTCTGGCAGGCACGGTCACAGGCGGTCCGACGCTTAAATGTGCATCCATGGCCCAAAGTGTGGCCAAGCGCGAAGGAGCATTAGGTAAATAGTTAACTTTGCACTGGTCGCAAAGCCGCTCGCATACACCGACGAACACCGATGGTAAAAAATTGAGATCAAAAATTTGTATAAAAACCTTGAATGAAGTTCATTAACTTGATTGACTTCGATAAATGACGATTAATTGATTATAAAATTGCGTTTTTAAAAAACGAACCTTAAATAATATCTTTAAATTAGTCCGTGGATCGAAATCCAATTGACGCGAAAGCGGAAGTCGGATTGAGATGTGTTGACTATGAATGTTTGTTACCTCCTAGTTTACAATATTATAAAGTACGGCGACGCGTTCAGCCTGGTTAGCGGTGACTAGTGCACGTGCACGGAGGACGCGGCTTCGGGGTCGATTTCAGTAGAGCCAAATATTTGTGTGAAGACCGCGACTATTTTGTTCTTGTGTCTTGGATGTTCTCTATGTACGAGAACTAAATCCTTTTTTATGCTATCATTGACTGGCACAATTGACTAGAAAGAAATGTATTCACTTTTGGACCTTAATTCAAAGCATTAAGGTAAAAAAACTTGATACCTACATCTCTGTGTAGTAGTCGAGTGTACCAATACTGCAGACAAGGGCACCCTATACATATTAATATACCATAAAGTTTCAAAAATATGAACGCAGACCTTACCTCCTATGTATACATAATATAATTTGGCAACTTTATGCTGATATCTGGGGCTCGGTAGTGCCCTCGCCAAGACAAGCTGTGCTGTGCGTTTCTCAATGCAAATCGTCGTTTTTTGAACTCTAGTAACTTGAGTTGTTGGTAATTCTGTATGCCTACCCAGCCTGGGAATGCAGGCGTGAAGTTATAAATGTATGTAATAACTTGGGTTCGGATTATACCAGATAAACAGAATTCTCGGGATATGATGTCAATAGTGGACTTATTAAACACATAAAGTTTCATGTGCATAGCTCTTATACTTTATATACCTATCTAAAGAAACCCCGATTTCGTCACTGACCCACTCACTGATATTCATCAAGATTCTTAGGGCAAGTACTTCCTGAAGTCCTAGACAGCTGCAAGTTGATATGTTAGCTATTATTAGTACACAAACAACAAAAATGTTCTAAAACTTGGAACTTATACCCGTAGAAAAAATTTATGAAAACGAATAAAGAATAATGTTGTCCTGAGCAACTTACAAAAAGAAGTGAAATCCCACCAAAAGCATTTTCAAAATTATGCGGCTTAGCCGTTTCGCTACCGTCACATGGACGTTAAACGTATTCACTTTAAATTACATTACTTTTTTCTTATACAACATTTCTTGTATGTGTGTAGCATTTTCAAAATAAAGTGTATGTACCTACCCTAGTTAAGGCAAATTAAGAAACGTTAACTTTTGTTAGTTTTGTGACGAAATTAGCCGCATAAATATATGGCGAATATTCGTCACAACACTGACAAAGTTAACGTTTCTTACACTTTATTTTGAAAATGCCGAGTATCGAAACTGCGAAGCCACATACCTACTTATTTTGACAAAGGGCGTGTAGAATTAGAAGATTTGCTCTACATACGAGATCTGATAACTTATTGATGGTGCGAGTGGTGTAGTCTTTGCAAAATTTTACATTAAAAAAATTGGCACTAGGTCTATTTGTGTGAGATTGTTCCTGATGATTGATATATATATATATATATTCTTTAAAAGGAATAGTGACTGTATGTAAAATTACCCGATCCTTTCTCGTCTGTCCGTCTGCAGCCTAGCGCAGAGACTATTAGTACTAGAAAGCTGCAATTTGGCATGAATATGCATATTAGTCACGCCAACAAAGTGGTACAATAAAAGGTTTTTTAGGGTACCGCCCCTACACGTAACGTAGTGATGTTTCTTTTTTCTCCTCTACCCTATAGTGTGAGGTGTCGTTGGATAGCTCTTTCAAAAATATTACGGGTTTGTAAAAGCAGTTTTTCTATAAGTACTCCGTTTTTGAAATATTAAGCTTTAAAGCGCCAATTTTTGTTAGACTCAGGTATATAAAGCACTGAGGCGGTGCGGCGGAATCCAACGCTAAAACGTCCTTTGCACGCTTTGACCGACTACTTTACCGATTAACCGGCGAGCTTACGGTTAATATGAGCTGCATCGAGTTGAAAAGTGATACGCTGAGAAGAATCACACCCCAGCTAGCGTAGCGTACTACGTCTATTCCGGCGCGACGGCTTACTTTACATTTAGCAGAGTCAGCTCAGAATACACCACCGCTTGGCGCCGCCGCCCCGCGGCTGGTCTGGGTTGAACTATTCGTACGATGTGCTACTTAGTTGGTAGTTGGACAATTAGGTATATTTTCTGTGCCTAAGGAAACATTTCTGAGGTGGTCATAATCGTAAAAAACTAATGTAAAAAAAACTAATCTAAACTAATGTAATGCAGCAAAGTTGTCTTCAAAAGAAACTTCGGTGTACACGGTGTTTGTTTTGGCGGCAGGATTCTGGGCGAGCTCCGACGCGGCCTACGACGACTAGAGCCTCCGGGAGCGTCTGCTGTTGCCGGGAGCACTACGATACACAGCTCTATGATAAGATTACCTACTCTCTGCCAACATACGTCTTTCATTTACTTCATATGATTCGTAGTCCTTTTCTAGTTCTATAAACAGCTACAATTCTTATAACTTGTAGTGTATTCGTACTACATACAAAATTATAGCTTCTATATAGCGCTTAGTGTAACCGAGTTTTGTTTTTTGGCAAAATATTAATGAGCTTTTATTTTATAAATAATTGTCTATAAAGTAAATAGTAGTTTTGTGGGCGAGTGCGCCTGCAGCGCGCGGCCCCAGCTCGGCGCACGCGGCGCGGCGCTCGCGCACATAAAAGCGCTTCGACTAAAAGCGCCAAGTACCTACCAAGTGGATTACTTTGCGCCTGCGCCGCGGTTTGGTGATAACGCTGAGAAATATAGTTATAGTATATGAGGACAATGTATAAGTAATCTATAATCATTCTTAAAGAACAACTTATTTTACTTCTATAGTGACTTGCTATTCATTATGTATCACATGATAACATTATGGTATCGTATCAGATGACAGTCATCATCTACTCACTTACCTGCAACTTCTAGGCAGGAAAAAATACTAGCCTTTAATTAAATCGTTGCTTTATAAGATAAAGTTAAGGTTACATGACTCAGTAAAGTTATACGTTATAATAATTAGATGAAATGTTTAGAACTATTACCGATATTACAATACCTGTTAGTTAGTTTAGTTCTATGTATTATTGTAATGATGTACAGTGCAGCTGTTTGTTTGTGAATGATTTATTTATTTTGTTACGCGTTAGATTCAAGAGAAGAATTTTAATATTGTTATTATGAATGGAAGGAGATAGCTTTTAAAAGTACCTATAAATTATTACGTTGAGTAAAACGTTAAATTATTTATTTGTGTTTCCATGCTGCACGCGCGTCGAGTGGCTTTATTGAGCGCCAAAATAGAGAGCGGTGCCGTCGAACCGCGCGCGCAATGTTTGCAGGCAGCCGACGCTGGCGGCACTCGATCGATGGGCGCGATCAGATTACGTCACGTCCACACCCGCGAGCTGCGCCGCGGCCGCGGAGGGCCGGGCGCCGGCGCCGCGAGCCCGCCAGCCTGACCGACTGAGACCGTCACCAATCATTGGCAACCGATTTTCTCGTTAAATTGAAATGCTATAAATAAAGACCCCAATTAACTTTCCTACGCCAGAGCCTCCCTTTTGATGACATTAATTAGACTTTTTACGAAACCAAGAGTTGCCCGTGGTGCGGGCTTTTACTACAGAGATTGATGAAAACCGAGTTATTTACGTAAATTATGTAACTTTTATTCGTAGTTGTTATGGAATTACTTTCGAGTGCCGCAACTGCCGCAATAACGTGCCCCTTTGAAATATTTACTAATCCGAGAATAGAAAGGACGAAGGCGACCTCTCAACGCGCGGCGCCGCCCGCCCGGCGCCAGTTACACTTCAGATCTCTTCTTCTAATATGTAAAATTACAATGTATCTGTAGCCCAAACAATAAAGCATATTGTGTCCATAGACAAAGTCATAATTTCCTTATTTATATTACACAAATTAAGACCCGTTTTGGTTGTAGTCACTACAAAGTATAGTTTTAGAAATTTTGATTTGTTTGTGCATACGAAAAGTCACTCGCATCTTCGAGTAAGTGGATCTATCATGACATGTGACAAGCAGCGTGGCTGAGCATCGGCGGCAGCGATGCGAGCGTGGCGCGTGGGCGCTCCGCCGCGCTGCCGGCCGTCACCACGTCACCGCCGAATAATTACCAGTGATTTGATTTAAAGAGGCGTCCGGAGAGCCACGTGATTTCATTATCCCCGACACGTTTACGTTGAAGACGAGAGCGGGACTCTTGCCAGAGGCGCGACGTCCGCCTTCGCATAATTACATCCTACGTTACATTACTTCAAATTATATTCGAGTAGAAAATAGAAATTAAAACGGAATACTTCTAAAAAGTTACTTAGATCAAACATCAATCGGTGTTGAATTACGCAAAATCCCTTCGTAAGTATACGACGCTTCCATTACAAAATCAACTTCCCCTCAAAACTCCAAATGTTTATCTTCCGCGGTTTGGGCTGGGCGATGATGAGTCAGTCAGCCGTTTATTCAATCGAGTGTAGTGGCCTGGCCGGGGATTTTCTCGACAGATAAGTCTTGTAAAGTTTACATCAAAATGATTCACATGATGCGCGTCCAACAAACAAACAGACAAAAAAAAACAAAAGAACGATTGGATCGTGTTTTGTTTTCGATAAGTATCCCCAGCCAAGTTTATCGACTATCTTCCATGTACGGACTCTCGACCCTCTTCAGCTTTATTATATTACTAGCGACCCGTCCTCGCTTCGCTCCGGATTAAAGTATTATACCTACATATAACCTTCCTCGTCACTCACTCTATCTATTAAAAAAAACCGCATCAAAATCCGTTGCGTAGTTTTAAAGATTTAAGCATACATAAGGATATAGGGACAGAAAAAGCGACTTTGTTTTATACTATGTAGTGATGTATAGATTGAAGACATGTAGTAACTACGTAAATAACAAATTTTAAGTTTTAACCAAATTTGGGGGCCAAACACGCATTTTGTCAACGCACTCATTGCTGGAGACGCATATTGGTGCGTTTTCCTAATTTTCACCCATTGCATTGAACGTAGTGTTTTTTTGCAGTAGGAATGCAAGCTTCGTGTAAAACAAAACATGCTACTTGATGGAGAAAGACTTCGGACAAGAGTCTGTAGCAAAAGGCGTAATGTATATTAGCTATGTATGTTTACTAGTCATACCAGTTATTGAACCAACAAACATGCACCGTTGCTAAGAGATGCAGTAGTGTGTAGGGAGACCCCATTGTGTATCCTAACCGTATATTGAAGTAAAGACACCGATATAATTAAGATAATCACCGATCAACTGCATTTAAGAACAGAAAAAAGCGAACAGTGTGTACATTGTCACTAAATTGCAATAGAAGTGATTTGGGAGACCTAAATCACAAAAATAGAGATGGATGCGGATGAGAGGTAAGTAGAAGTTGTTAAGTTGGTAGCGATAGAGTACTGACACTACAAAACTATTATCTATTCTGTGGCGTTACACACAAATAATGCGCATCAAGTATTGAACAATTGAACGCCAGGTTATATACATAGCGCGAGTCTCTCACGCGCCAATAAATTTGAAAGGTTGCGCGATTTTCAACACAGGTCCGCTATCAGAGTATAATTTGGTGTAGTCAGCCGAAGCTATCTGCGATGGACTCTGTGTGTATTTTAATCTCGATGAATAGCGAAATAGACACATCGAAAATGTCCCGGGATAACAAAATATTGACAGTAATGACGGCGATTTAAAAATAATACTAAAATACGCAAACCTCAAACACAATATCGTTTTAACCCAGTAAGTACTAGGATACTTTTAAAAAGTAAACCCATATAAAGCTTGACAAGATTATATTTGGACGTATTTCAATACAAATTTGTATTAGAAATAGAATCTTGTAAGGCGTTAGACAGGTTTTTGATGTCAGCCACATTTTTTACAGGTTCATTGAGTTGTGTCTAAAAAAGACAATAATAAAGATTTGGCCAGCTTTAAAGAGATGGCCGTAATTTATTTACAAATTGTCCTTTATACTAAACTTATTGCAAATTACTGTTCGTAGGATACGATATCACTTCACGTTTACTGCGACGTGTTATGCGTGACAATGTTACCTTTCTACTCTTAGCATTGTATTCACTCCGGATTTGAATAACGTCTCTTTTAATGAGTATATCTTTAGAAACCTTGATACATATATAATTCCTCAGGTTGGCTTACATAATGCTGTCTCATAGATATTAAGTATTGAGTTCTGAGGCAAAAGGTATGCCATAACAAGGCAATCTCATACAAGCCCTTGACTAAAATCTAGGTTTTAACTATGGGTACTTGACCACGCTTCACATACTTACTTATAAACAGGGAAATAAACAGTTTTATGGGCCCTTTTATTTTGACGAACGAGGTATCGTTACATTTTCGTCCGAGCGATTCAAGTGTCACTAGTTACTTTATTTTAAATATAGGATTGTTCAACAAGGGAATAAAGTAAGCCATTATGACAAGAGATATTTATCCAGTCTCCAGTTAAACACTCTGCTTTTCACTTCGATTGCGAGAAAGAAAAATAAATCTTAAATTATAATGCTGTTAAATATTACAAAAACTAATCGACCGTTGAAAATTTGTTAAGTTAATGTCATTATGTATCTGGCTAACTTATGCAACTCAAAAATAAAAATAACTTAGTCCCTAGGGATTAAATGCATCACTTTAGTCCGGCTATTATAGAGCGAGAGAAGTGAAAAACACATGAGACCATGGAATTGGTACATTTCGCCGTCCGCTGAATGACGTTGTTCTATTTTTTTTCAGTGTTTATGATCAAGTGGTTATGACCACCCCAAGTACTTCCAGTTAAAAAGCCCTCCGGATCAGTAAACACTTGAAAAACCTAGTCGATATATTTTTTTAAAACGTCAACTCCGATAATATCTCTTATAATGGAAATATATTGTTATTATCTATTATTGTGGATGATCTTTAAATGAACGATATGTAATGAAGTTTTTATTTGGTTGTGTAAATAATGTACTAGCATCGACCTCGGGCAGGTGGCTCGGATGATAAAGTAGCCAATAAAGTAACGAACTAAAGATAGTAGGTTTACCGCTGAACCACTCGATCAAAATGCATTCTGAGTTTTTTGGCAGGATCTGTAAGATGGACGCGCTGCTGTTCGCTCTAGTACTGGAAGTGGCTCTGTTGCAGCTGAAAATACAAGGTACAATATACTTTAAAGTTGACCTTTCTCTCGTAGTACATATACCTAATACCATAAACAGGGTCAAATCTCCCTTTATTTATATAAGAAAACCGTTGTTGCGTACGTACATACCGTTACTGACTAATTGATGAGCCATCACACTGAGCCCGGACATATAGACAGAGCTATACTTACTGTTTCCTTCAATTGTACCTAGTATCAATTTCACCATACGATGTAAAATATAATCAATGTTAATCGACTGTAAGGGCCTGTTGTTTGATCAGTACTAGTTAACTCAACTAATTTTTACAATTCGAAAAGAATATCTAATATTTGACACATTTCCTTGAGATTTAACCATTAGTTACGATTTTTAACAATTATTTAGTTTAACTACTGATCAAACAACTCGGTCTTAGTTCATACATTTTGACAATTGTAAACGCTCTAATCGTCTGTTAAGTGGTTAACATCGTATGGTGAACTTTTTTACTTAATAACGAAGCGAATACTGAGAAATATGTGTGCAAATATTCTAAATCTTGTTATTAATTACTTACTTAGAGCAGTTTTTACTTTCAAATTTTGACTTCTTTAAAGGGAAAAACGGGTGCAGAATACGAGCACTTATTTTGATCTTTAAAAAAAACGAATTAAGGTAACGAGACCAGTACTCGACAAAGGACCAATGTTCGACACTGACTCTTATTCAAAGATAAGAGTTATTAATTTGTTTTGCAACAATCAATTTATAACCCTATGGTCTTTGAATTAAAAGCTTCTGTTCATGATTGGTGCATGTTAGCTAAAGGTGTCGAACATTGGTGTTGTTATTGTTGCCTTATAGGACTTGTTTACGTTGACGCGGGGCGTCACGCATGGCGTGCGGCTTGGCGTTAGGCGGCGCGTCGGGAGTTTTTTCCGTTTACAGAGAGGCGCGTCATCACACGCGCAAACACAAACATAATGGTAATCTCGTACGATGTTGTAATAAGATGGGGGCATGACGCGGCGTGTGGTGTGATGCGTAGAGAGTGGCGGGTACCGCCGGTATTAACGCGTGCGACGCTGCGTGCAGTGCAAGGCAGCGACGACGCCGTTCGCGGGCTCCGCCACACGTCACACTGTATTTGAAGCAAGCGCGTAATACAATTGCTTCTCCGCAAACGCTTCTATACACGTACTTGACAACGCTTTTAAATTTAGTGCAGACCGTCTCCGTTAACCCTTAAATTGGCAAAAGTTAAAAAAGTCGTGAATTCAAACCCTATTTGATTTCGAACCAGCATAAAAAAATATCAATCCAAAAAAAACAAAAAGTGAACATTATGGTATGTATCCTGTGGTGCACACTGCCAAGTTAAGGGTCAAGCCCTTAAGTTACGTGAACGAAATTACGCCGAAATTAATCATTTGTTTTCTGGGGGATTTCATCTTAGTCCTTGGGGTTGGCAACACATTTAGAGGCTTAGGATTGCAGTCTTGAGAATTCAAAAGTCTTGTAGTCTCAGATCCCCTTAACAGCAGGTGGTCTGTGGGCTCATGCGCTCTCTCCAAGAAATAAATAAAAACGTATAGAGAATAAACTCCTTTTAGGTTTATTATGTTTCCTTTATGATTAAAATTTGGCGTACACGACGCTGACGATATAATGGTAAGTGTCTCGGAGACTCGGGATATAATAGTTGGTATTAAATAAATTGCTTTTTTTAAATATTATGCGTTTAATACTATTGGTAATAAAAAGATTTACAGAACGATAACTAATTAAATAAAATGAGACACCAAGACACGGGACCCGTGTCTAATGCTTATCGAAATTTTCTATAGAATTTATCGATCGCATCAAAATAATACATCATGAACAATTTTGAATTTGGATAGAATTTAAACGAAATGTTAAAGTGGCCAGGAACGCAAAAAGGAGGCAGTAACAACCTCGTTGCATGACGACGCAGTACGTTGTAAAAAATCACGACCAAATATATTTTGAGCCAATACGACACGCAATACGTTTTAAAAAACTATATCTGCGCCTCTATTCAATAAACCATATTGCCTTTGTCGTGTTATGGTATTGACAACGTTACGATAGCTCTTATTTACTTGACAGCAGTGCGGCCATCCGTCCGGATCTTATTCTTTAACCTACCGCCAAGCAGCCAGTGTTCGCATTGTAGTGTTCCGGTGCATCGAAGCATACTATCTTAGTCATCAGGCTAAGCAACGCATTTGCATTCATAGGGCCGTATCAATAAACTCATCTCGGCTAAGATGTCCGTCAAAATAAACGTCAAGCCATACAAAACTGTTATTTTTGACGCATCTTCAGACGAGCATTACAGTTGAGATCAGTTTATGAATACGGGCCTTAGAATTGTAGAACTCGTATGTCTATGGGTTTCACTTACCATCAGGTTCTCCTTGTAATAAAAAAAAGCAATGTTGTTTTGCCGTGTTAAATAGAGGCCGTGGGTTGAGATTCTACACGGTAAAACCTTATTGTTAGTTTCCGTATTGTCAACCCCTTGGTAGCTCTTATTTATTTATACAGCCGAGTTGAAAACAATACCATATTTATTATATTTGACGCGATGGCTGTATATGAATACATTAATACCCTTTCGATGTTATCTTTTTAGACTGTGGCTTAACCCGTAACAACCCACATTTATTACACTCAGAAATTAATATTTCGTTGGTTAGCGTGAAATAAATAAAACGACAGCGGAGCGAAAATGAGGAAAAACTTTTAATTTTGTGAGTTGATTAAACTAAGTTCTCCAATCTCGCTCGGGTTCAAATTATTTTTCAATTTTTGGGTTACTCGGGGACTGGTTGCCGTCGTGTCGGGTGCTCAAAGCCGGCATTTTTTCCTCGCGGAGTGACCCAAGTGCCTTATTTTAATGGCAAAGGGGAATGAGAGACGTCCCATTTAATTTCCCTTTACCTAGGTATTTTTTGTTACTATCTACATCTATGACTTTGACAGCGGTCAATTACTATCTTTAGCTCCCCAATTAAGATTGTGCATTTCACGGATCAACGATTCAAAGAAGTAGATAAATATTTTTTCATCACACGTGCTCGGAAAGGGTGTTACTACATGCAGGCGTACTTGGGCGGTTTTCTTATAAAGTGTACATCGTTAATTACAAAAATTAAGAAAAGTTTACTTTTCCATTTCGTCACAACAATTAACGTAGATATCCAAATGTTTTCGTAACGTAATGGAAAAGTTAAAGTTTCTTAATTTTTGTCCTTAACGATATACCTACGCTTTTTTTGAAAACCGCCCACTTATAAAGCAGTTATACCCGATTTACCTCCCGGGGGAGTTATTGATTATTATAACTCGCGAGGGAGTTATGAGTTTAGTTTTAAAATATAGAACCCACTCGAACGTCATTCATTACAGACTAAGTAGGGTTTATAATCAGCCAAGGTTTATTTCCTATATTCAAAACTTGGCTAGAAACCAATTTTACTGTGTATAAAACTTATACAGTACGGTCAACTGCATTTTATTTGTTATTTTGCAATTAGTTAATTTCATTTAATTTGCAAATCGGTACAATAAGCCGTATGGACTGTCAAGTTTGAAAACTAAGCCTCTTTTAGTGAGTCGAGTGCAAGTCGCACTTTTAGAATTATAGTGACCTAATTCAAACGTTTTCAGCTTTCGATTTTGAGTCATAAATTTAGTATTATAGAGACCTAAATCGAAATTCAACATATGTGGATTAGGTCACTATAATTCTAAAGATGCGAAGTGTTCGTTTGATTTGATTGTTGTTTCCTTCGCCTACGGCGGCGGGGTTCTAAATAGGCTCTCGTTAGCATCCCCTTCTTACGACCCTTGCCTTGATGCACGATCTTCAGGCCTGCAGGCTTATTATGGCCGTGTTTATCGATATGGATAAACGTGGATAAAGTAGAAGATGTATTTCTGTTACCGCTATAACAACAAATACTAAATACAGAATAAAATAAATATTTAAGTGGGGCTCCCATAAAACAAACGTGATTTGTTTGCCGTTTTATTTCTCGGTGTTAATAACGGCAACAGATAGACGCTTGAAATATCCACAAACAACTTAGTTGTATGTTTAATTTAAAAATAAATTAATTTAATTTAAATTAAATAAATATTTAAAGGGGCTTCCCTTATAACAGGCGTGATTTATTTACCGTTTTTTGCTCGATTTTATTATTAATATTATCAGCAACAGGTACAGACGCTTAAATACACAAAAAAGTTGTATATTCACTTCCAAGATAAATAATTAAATAATAATAATATAAATTAAGAGGCTCCCATACACAAACGTGACCTTTTAGCAGTTTTCTTTTAAATAAAGGATTATTATTAGGTATTGGATAATAAAGGTTAAAGCAGATGATGTATTTCTGGTACCGCTATATAGCTAAATACTAAATAAAGAATAAAATAAATAAATTAGGGCTCCCGTACAACAAAGGTGATTTTTTGCCGTTTTTTTCTCGATATTTATAACGGCAACAGGTGGACTTGAAATATTCACAGAACATTTAGTTGTATATTCACTTTAAAAATAAATAAATCAAATTGAAATGAAATGAAAAAATAATGTGGGCTCCCATACAGCAAACGTGGTTTATTTGCCGTTTTTTGTTTGATATTAATAACGGCAACAGGTAGACGCTTGAAATATTTACTTACACAATAATATGTTAGTTGTTTATACACTACAAAAATAAAAAAATAAAATAGAATAAGGTGGGCTCCCGTACAACAAAGGTGACTTTTGTTGCCGTTTCTTATAATAAGGTTACGGTATTGTGTCTAAAGTTGTATAGATAACGGTACGGAACCCCTTGTGGTAGTCCAAATCGCAACTGGCCGGTTTTATCATGAAACTGAGCTGTGCGTAGTTAAAACTATGGCCAATTAAAATATTTAAAACCAAATTTTAATAAATTAAAAGTAAACTAAAAATGAACAAGATTAACTTATACGAACAAAAAAAAGACAGGTCCCCGTGGCAAAGTACGGTTGGCCTATAAGTAGCTGCACACTAGCGTTTAGCCACTTCAACGTCATGATGGAAAATATGGAAATCTGCACTAATCTATCAAAGGCGTTAATGCGACAAGGTGGTAAAGTGCGCAGCTAAAGCACTTTGTCTTTATATATTTTCAGCGCTGCCCGAGGGAGCTGCCCAGGGGGTGATTCTCTCAACACAGCGCTGCGTCGATCTTAAAGGTGAAGTTTTATCTGGCAAGTTTAAGAAGTCCCGTCGGAGCGCACAAATACATTTTAGCGCGTGCCTTCTCAATTAGGCAGCTGGAAGGTGAGTCGAGTTCAGTGTCGTATAAAGCTGCCTAATTGAGAAGGCACGCGGTAAAATGTGTTTTGTACGACGGGACTTCTTAAACTTGCCAAATAAAATTTCACCTTTAAGATCGACGCAGCGCTGTGTTGAGAGAATCATCACCCAGCTGTGTGTTCTCCCGTTGTGCTGATAGCGTTGTGCAGAAAAAAACAAATGGAGCTAACAAAATCTTTACCACTATTTCAAGAAAGCATTACCTTTACGACACCTACTCCATTTTTTGTAAAGCAATGGCATTATTCTTACAGTAGGCCTAATATGGTATGGATTATAATTAGGTAATGTCATCAGGTCATCACGGAAATGATCAACGGTTCATAGAAATTTTACACGTTTTGGGTTTGGCCAAAACTGAGAGGATACGTTCAATCGTAAAAGTAAAGTGGAAATAAATGTTTAACAAACAAAGATATTGGAAATGGAAGGTTTGTTTATATGTAAATAAATAAAGGACAGCATTCCTTGACCCGGAATGGGATTGTTTGCGATGGGCGATTGGACGGTTTATTTCAATCTTTGACGAATTATTTAACCGGCAGACTGAATTAGCCCCGCACGCTTGTAGGTAGATAGGTTCGTAAGGCAGAGTTAAGTACCTACCTATATAGCACTCCTGTCAGTCTAACTCTACCTTACAACTCTGTAGCTACCTAGCCAATGAAACTTGCAAAAAAAATTATATAGCTACCTACGTTATAAAATGTTGATAATTCTTTGATGACGGCACAAGTGTAGCTAGCTGGTTGATAACTCAATGACGGATTGAAAAGCGGGTGGTTAAAGAGAATCTCCTAGCAGCTGAGGCCCTCCACGAGATGCTATAACTCCAAAACAAACGATTTTCAAAAACTGTCAACGAACTTCAATCTTATACCTAGGTACACTTTCGATAGCGATTTCGTTCGCATAATGCATGTTGCCTATGGCCATTGCTTCTACCTACTATTACTTATTCTGTGCGTCTTCTTGTCCCTGTCTAGTAGAACCTGTATGTATGGTGAAACTTTGAGGTTCTACTAAAACTTCTAAACTATAGATGGGATCTATTGTAATCAATTAGATGGACTACTTGCGAGTAACAAAAACTACTTACATTTAAAGGTGCAAGAATTATTACGGTACGTTATACCCACATATTTAAGTACAAATAGTTTTTAGATTCCTACTTCTGAAGAAGTAGGAATCTAAAAATTATTAAAATTCAAGGCGAGGCGACATAATGTCAGAAAAATCTTCATTGTGTTCAATTCACGGCTGCGCGACCCGTTGTCATCACATTAATTAATAGAATGTATCCTAAAGTTAATTATATAGGGATGAAAGATATATAGAAGACTATACGTACTAAGTACCTACACACACAAAAGGGATTGATAAATCTTACAGTGACATACATAGCGCCCTCTCTACGGATGTTCTTACTACCTACCATAGTTAACTATCTTAAATGTTTTCAGAGGGCAGCACCAAGCTCCGTAGTGGTTTCTCGAAGTGCAAAACCATGAGAGAGACGGCGCAAAACCACAAGCTCTTCACCGATCGGTGAGTTACTCGACAACCACCGATAGATGGCACCATGACGAAAAACCGTGAATGGATACGCTAGTGAATGACGTGTAAATTTCAAGCAATTTCAATAAATTAGAACAGATTACATGAGATTCAAATTATAAACACGACGACGCTTGGATCAAAATATTAATACCTACTTATAGGGCCACTACTTATTATTTTTTACTTTATAAAGGATTTTCATTGACTGTTTTCAGTCGGGGGTTTTTTAAATTTCTAATTTAATGATACAAACAACAACACTCCTAATTGTACATCGGTGGACCTTATTACAAAAGGCATAAGGTACCGATGGACAGTTAACAGTGTGGACGACGGAACAGTAAAGATTAAATAGGATACATAACATAACGTACTGGACCGTGATTTAACTGATTTCAAAAGACGAGGACGGTCTCAACTCGTCTGTTTTTTGTGTAGGTTACCTACTCGATTTCTCCGCCAATTCTCAACTTATTTTAATGATTTTTATTTTTTAACTAGGATTCCCCGGGTACTAAGAAGTGGTCCTATTTAAATGAAAATATAATCTGGTCATGGAATCAATGGAAAGTCAACGGAACTCCTTAATAATTTGGAGACGGTACATGGTACCTACACTCAATGTATTTTTTTAACTTAAGCAGTATTATTTATTCATAGGTTCAGTGGACGACGTCAAAACAAAACATGTTCTAGCATGACGCCCAAGTATCATTTTCAAATACACATATAATAATTAGTCAAAATAAAATGATCTCAACATCACAGGGACTCGGAAGCAAAATGAAAAATCAATAATGTACGTCAAGCAAAACAATAATACACGATGTCATAACTATCTCTTTACTGGAAATTTCAATAAAGAATGTGAAGTAGTATTTTAAGCAAGGTGACAGAAAAGGGAAAGTCAGCATTTCAAAATTATGAAATGTAAACTAGGTATACTGGGCTGGGATTCCACACGGTTATTTACTACGTCGTATTGACGTGTTTCCGTATTGTCAACGTTTTGATAACTCTTATGCCATTTACAATAATGGCGACTAATACATACACGATTCTTATACACGTTATACGCGATATCGCTATAACGCTGTAGAATAGAGGTTCAGATTTACTAAGTAAATAAGTACTCATGCCATAAAAAGGATTTATTTACCAAAAAATCTAAATGAAGTAACTGTTTCGTTCCTTGACGTAAGTAAATGAGAGGTGTTATAACTAATATTAGCGGAGCGTCAGACTTGTATTCCGAGGTGGTCTTGAGAGGTCATGAGGTCCCAAAAACCCGTATTCTGTTACATAATGATGTGAGATGTGCAGTGGACTGTATTGCGTTTCCTGGGCTGGTGTCCGTGGCAAATAAATAAAAATGCAGGAGGTCGTTTCGGTTGTGTATTTCACCGGGGTCGCCGATGCAGAAGAAGAGAGACAAAAACACATCACAAAGAGTTACACATTAATGTTGGTGTTGCCAACATGCTGCCGGCCTAAAGAAATAACTAAATAAAATCAACATAATATCTAATTATATAGCCAGACTCTCGTAATCAAGTTTTGTACGAATTAAATTATACATAAAACAACACACTCATAAACTTACACATTAAAAGTATGTACTCTAGTTCTTGGCATCATAGTTAAGCTACACATCTCAATAAGAAGTCCTACGATCTAGAGTACTGATTGACTAAACACTTATTTTTTAAACTCTCACTAAGAGCGCCATCTAGCGGCAAATAGCGTAACTACACATTATCAATAATTTTACGAAGACAGTGGCGGCGCCATCACTTGGCAGATAGCGAAACTATTGAACGTTTCATTACAATCATAAATTATTAAATTTTAATTATTAACTTCTATGGGAAGTATACACAATTTATGAATGCCACGCAGGTGAGTTTTATTGTTAGACGTTTTAACCTCCACCGCTCTCACCTTTCCGTCATGTCCCGGAAATAATTTAATAACTCTGGCCATTGGCCAACACATTGGGGGCATATTATCCTCTTTTAGAATAACTAAACTACCTAACTTTATATTGCAAGTATCATTTAACCACTTAGGTCTATTTTGTAACACATTCAAGTAATACTTGTACCAATGTTTCCAGAAAGTTTGCTTTAAATATTGGCACTGTTTCCAAAAGGTAAGTCTATTTTGTGGTAGGTTAGTAACATCACTTTCTGGGTACATGGTCAATGGACTACCTATGATGAAATGTCCAGGTGTCAAATAACAATAATCATCCGGTTCGAAGGACCAATGTGAGATGTGCAGTGGACTGTATTGCGTTTCCTGGGCTGGTGTCCGTGGCAAATAAATAAAAATGCAGGAGGTCGTTTCGGTTGTGTATTTCACCGGGGTCGCCGATGCAGAAGAAGAGAGACAAAAACACATCACAAAGAGTTACACATTAATGTTGGTGTTGCCAACAAATGATAGTTTGGTAGTCTTACTGACTGTTGCTGTTGTTGATAATCATTAATCAGTTTAATTTAAAACACTCAGTAATGACACTAATGACAGTAATGACTTTAACTATAATATGGCATGTCACTTCATTTTTAAGTATCGAAATGAATATGTTTACTTACGAGCACTTACCTATCTTATGACACATTATTAGGAGTTAATATACTTATGCAAAACTACAATAAGTCAGCGACACCTGACTCTATTTATTGTAAGTATATACTATTTTGAAACCCTATTTCATCCGTTTCTTTTGCTGTTTGTACCTACTATTACTTATTCTGTGACTGTACGTAGGTTTTATTACTTATATATTTATTCAAATACGAAGTTTTGTAAAAAGGTTGTTTAAGTACTTATGTCCAATTTCTTAATTATTGTTAACTTATTTGAAGGCTTCAGTTAAAGTTTCAGAACATCGTTTTCTAACAGTTTTACTTCATGGTACTAAAACAATGAAAACACTTTAAAATACTAAACCATTCATAAGTTTAACCAGCAATATTTATGCATAGTCCATAGGTCACATGTACAAATCCGAAATTCAAAATTCAAAAAACTTCCTGTCCTTGAAAACTGCAGGAAAGTAACAAAAACTTCATAAAAATTCATGGTCTTCCTTTTATTTCTGACACTATGTTATTCAGCAAAAAATAATCCTTATGATGAAGCCTTTCGATCGGTGTGATAAAGCTACAGGGTAATTATTTTTCTCGTGTAACGGGTTCGATTCCCGGTTCAACCATGTAATTATTGAAATATCTATAAATGCAGTTTAAATTGTTTTTTAAATTAAAATAATGTCTTCTTTCAGTAAAATGTTCCATCTACAATATTCAAGGTACTTTCCTTCCATGTGGCATAGCCGTGGGACGCCCTGTATACTTTGAATTAATACTTACCTCATCTTCTTCACTTACTTTTGTCAAAATGAAAAGAACAGTGCTTACTTAACTCTGATTAAAATTCAATTTTACACTTGAATTTATTGTTAGCTTCAATCGAGCGCCTAATCAAGTAATCCCTTCCTTGAATTCCTTGGTAAACAATCTTCTATTTAAAGGGGCACCCCAAGCGTTTTATTATTTTCTGATCAGTCAGACCCGGGTTTCATCTTCCTCCTGCAGAGCACCAAGCATCAATATCAGCTGTGTGTTTCAGCAGGGGGTAAGAGGCAGGCTGATATTCCAGAGTAAGCATAGCTGGGCAATAACTTCGTTAATTCGTTAATCGTTAATTAACGAAGTTAACACTTCGAGTAACGGATTAACTTTTAAGTTAACTTTAAAAAAATAACGCACTTCCGTTAAATTTCCCCAAGTCCGTACGAATCGTTAATGCAGTTCCTAATATTTACTAAAAATATACCTACCGCTTACACATCGCGCCGCAAAAAACACGTTCAGCCTCGTTTTCAGACGAGAACTTGAACGTCTTAATGTTCAAGAAGGGAAATATCCACATTATACCAGATGACTAAATTACACACTCCGATTATACTAGTCTTTCTTTTTGTTTCTAGCCTGTTAACTTCCAGAACCCGAAACAACTGTTTTTATAAGTAGACCACCAACGCAATAAAACAAAAAATGCAATTTTTATAAATAAATATATAAATATCACGGGACAATGTCGCACAAGTTGGCCTAGTCCCAAACTAAGCCTTAGGCTTGTACTATTAGTACTGGACAACGATAAACATACTTAGATAGAGAAATAAATATTTAAATGTATATAAAACATCCAAGACTCAGGAACAAATACCCGTGCTCATCACACAAATATCTGCCCTAACCGGGATTTGAACCCGGGACCGCTGGCTTAACTTCTTAACCGTTAACTTGCGTTAAATCTTCCAAAATGTAACGCTTAAAGCGTTTAACGAAGTTAACTTTTTTAGTAACAGATTAGCGATTAACGATGACTATTTTATTAAAGATGCCCAGCTATGGGGGCGTAAGACAGCTACTAGTCCCTAGGGTCGGCAACATTATTACGTAGTAGGCTAGACTCATGGACATTTGCTATCTCAAGGATTGCAAATATCCGTGATTTACTTAGGTTGTTTACCTGGCAAACAATCAAATCTCAAACTTTACTAGGTCCAAATGGGCTGCGGCCCTGTGTTTGAGAGAGGACGCCTTTGCCCAGCTGCAGACTGTTTATTTGATGTTTTAGCGCGATGGTGCGAGAAGTGGTCTGTCAGACCCTAGTGGAACTAGCAGAACAGGGGCAGTGGGCGGCCCTACGACGCGCTACTACCGCCCTGGAGCTGCACGCACGCGCCGCCGCCGCGCTGCGCCGTGCCCACGATTCGCTCGTGCAGTGAGTACACTTTGTTACACTTGTACAAGGCTAAAGCGTGTCGCTGGTGCGAGACTTGGTCTACTTGACGATGGTGGAGATACCGAAAGATGGCAGCGGTGAGCGCTGCGACGAGACTCCCATGCGCGGTGAGTACTCCCGTATCGGTGATTAGACCTTGTAGGTTAGGATCGCTATCACCATTATATCCTTTAACCCACCTTTAACCGAACGACAAGCTGCAGCTCAGATTGATTGAGAGGATAAGACAACCAGTCTGATTGCTCATTTCAACTTGCCAAAAAAACGAATCTACTACTGTACACGTACCCAAAGAATGGGCAGTGCACAAGAAGGTGGGCGGTGCATTTTGTTGCTACAAATGGTGACTGGTCTTGGCCTGGTTGCGCAAAATATGGTTACAGAATTACAAACAAGTCTTTTAAAGTTTTAGTATTTCTGTAGCTCTGCCACCCAACTCTGGGATGGAAGGCGTGATTTTATGTACTCGTATGTATTGTGACTGGCCGACACGGGATTTCTACTTTTATTCGCTCGTTGCTGTCCATATTTTATCTTTTATTTATCGTCTTTCAATTTCAACGTCCTGGAGGCTACCTCATCGACCGGTTGTTGCCTTAGCAACGTAACCCTCCACTTCCATTCACCTACGCAGGCTTTAGATACCTGCTGATATTTCTGCTTCGCATATTAAGATACGGTTTTCCCACTTGATTTAATCATTTAAATGGACAGCAATTTAAGTGATGCCTCGCATGTGCCTCGCGCTTGGAGGCATCGCGTAAGCAATAGCACTAGGACACTAACATAGTTTGTATAATAACATTATGGAATGCAATAAACATTTGAGTGTTGAGTATAGTGTAGTCCTAACATTAAATCCCATGCCTGCCGCATGCCGTATTAAAGTATAAATTGAGTCATGCTCTAATTTATTTTATGTATGTGTTGACGACTCCCTTACTTTGTAGTTGACGATACGTTGGCCTAGTTGGGAGTGACCCTGCCTCTGAAGCCAGCGGTCCTGGGTTCAAATCCCGGTAAGGGCAGATATTTGTTCATGAGACATGGATGTTGTCTATGTATTTACAGTGCACGGCCGATATGAAGTAAATCCTGACACCTGTCATTCCAGTATAAATTGTAACCTCAAACCCAAAAATGCGATGACAGCTGTCAGGATTTATTTATGTTCGTTGTCTAGTACCCATAGTACAAGCCTAAGCCTAGGTCAATTTGTGTGAGATTGTCCCCTGGTATTATTACGAGTATTATGATTAGTTGGTGACTTACCTACAAGGATAACGGTTCAGGGTTCGATGTTTAGTTATCTCAGTATTGTGCGATGAGCACGAGTATTTCTAGCAGAGCTATGTGCGCGGCAACTAAGTTAAAACGATGACAAATGCACAAACAGGGCTGCTCCGTATGAAAGGCTAGGAACATTAAGTTGTGCTCAGCTGCCTTGCCTCCTCGCTGCGCTCCATTTGGCTGGCACAGGGATTAGGTTTAATTTGAAGATAATTTTTAATATTATAGTACTCGTGAAGCCACAACCGAAGAGTTTCAAACGAAACGTGAAGAATGGGTCCACGAGCTTCGCAATGCAGACCATAAAATAGCGTACCTTCGGGATCAATTAAAAGTAAGTCACAGTACCTACTCTTTTAACACACTTAAATATGAAAGTTAACACATACATTATGCACCTACTTCTGCTGCAGTAGGCCAGGGGGTTATTATGACATAACTAAAGGCTGTCCCAGAAGTAAAGAGACAATTTTCATAAACAAAATTTTCAACAATAAACCAAGTGGAACAAGTACTAGTTGAAAACAGACTTGTTCTATACTATGAATGTCACGGGAAAACGCATACGATATATCATTTTATTGAAGAGGAATCTAAAAAAACAAATATTAACAGAATTATATAATGTTTAATAGAAACAGAAAAAACAATTTTTTTGTAGATACATAACAGGAGGACTAACGTACAATTGCGACCGCTCAAGACATAAATAAAATAAACAAGACATTTGAGCATATCATTGACATCTGTTATTGTTACAGCAGTAATCTAAGATATCAAGATCTGGTATAATCAATCAGGATAAGGATTAAGCAACCAGGAATTTAAGATTTTGGAATATTGTTTAGGCAAACGTATATTAAAGATCAAAAGGAGCACGCTAAAATCGGTCACGGAAAAGTTTCCAAAAAAACATAGAAAATTGACATTATTAATGTCGAACCTGATTCCTGTCGATAAAAATTGCATTACTGGCAAGGGATATTTTCTTGCTTTTTGTCGAGGTAGATAGATATAGTCGTTATGTATAAATGCAAGCGGAAAACCCCAAATCTTTCACTGTATTTAATTATTGGTGGACCAGATTGGCCAACACTGTAGCTTCGAGATCTTGAAAAGCTGTGATGAGACAGGCAGCAATTAACCATAAAAAAATAGTTATACAGTAGTAGTAGGCGCCTATTCAGTATACTTTATTTCATGTTATTAATATAGGATTTATAATAAATAAATAAACCTAAAATATTTTTAATGTAATTTTGTCTCTTTACTTCTTGGACAGCCCAGTATGCAGTTCTTTTCACGCTCAGAGAAAAGGACAAAACTATATAACTGCCATAGCTCTGTCCTTTACGCTCACCGTAAAATGAACTGCATAGGTCATAATAACCCCCCTGGTGCATTTTGTCCTCTAGGATAAGTTTGAGAATAGTATAGGGAACCCCGTCTATCTCTCTACCTTTTTAAAAATGCGAGGCGACCAAAGTTGACAAGTTATTTACCCATCCTTTGACGCACCAATTAGGACGACCTGCTAAACGCGGGGGCGCGCCTGCGCTACGCGGAGCGCTGGCTGCGCGCGCGCACCGACGCGCTCGAACTGCGCGGCCAGTGGCACGGGGCGCCTGCGCCGCGCGTGGACCATGAGGAACGCGTGCACGCCGAACTGTGCCGGGCCTTTGAGCTGCAGATAACGGTAATTAATATAATATTGCTGTTATTTTCTTTTTTTATTTACAAACGATCACATGAAATAATGTTATAATTTATCGTATAATTAATTCATTCATATTACCCGGCATTACACTGAAACCAATACACTGAGAATCTTAACTAAGTGAGAATAACAAAAGGCAGAAAAATAAATTAATAACCGAAGTCAATTAGTAATACTTGATGGCATATCATCCATCATCTCGCAAAAATCTTCGACATTCACAGCACACAGTTGCCCATCGCCTCGCACACAAATCACATTCAGGCATTGATGCCACTAGCGCATTCAGCTGCGTCTGGATGCGGAGCAAGGGCGAGTTCCTTCTTGACACCGTGCGCGTCGCCGGCGCAGCCAACGGTGGATGCGTATGCGGCCTTAGCATCACTCGCAATAATTCAGGGACAAACAGCCTCACGACTTGTGACAAGCTCAGGACAATCCTAATCATCGCGCAATATTCGACAGGCAGTGATCGGCAGGATGTTGTTGCGCCTTACCTCCAGAATGGAACTTATCCGTAAATTTTCTTATACATAAACCTAAGGATTCGATTCTGGGTCTTCTCCAACGGGAAAATATACTTACGTCGATTCGTGCGGGTTTCATACCAGGGACGATGCCTCTTGTTTGTCTTAGTAACAAAAGAGTTGAAGACTTGTTTCATAGCCGTAACGTTACGGATCTGTTGCCTAACCGAACCTCCGAAACCGTGCTCCGAAAGCAGTCACTCACGATTGCTCGAAAAACGGGAGGCGGAGATCGAAAACTACGCAGAGATTTCTACTCCGCACAACACTTACCACCGTTACCACCTGACCAGGATAATTAGTAAACAGACTATGCTTGTAGTATATTATGCGTTATCGGATTCTGTAATTAGTTATGGTCTTAGTGTTTATGGTAGAACGTTTCAGACGTACTTAGAAAAAATCAGTAAGTTACAGTTAAGATCCATTAAATACACAGTAAGCAAAAAAAATAAAGATAAATGCAAAGGAAATTACTACAAGCTTTATAAAGTGTGTGAAATATTACCTATACATATAAAGGTAGGTACTTGATAGCTATAGAAAACTATTATTTAAGCGAGTTGTCCCTAAGCAGAGTAAATATAATACAAAGAATTTAAGACTAAGAAAGTTTGTACAAAGCTATGCAAAATACTATTATGGTAGAAGAACAGATAAATGTATGATCCCCAAAACATGTAATGAAATTGAGTGGTTAAGGGAGGAACAAAAATGTAGTATAAAAGTTCTTAAAACGACACTAAAAAAGATGTTGATAGATAGACAGCCTTAGAAATTTTTTACAAAAAAAAAAAAAATAAGTGAATAATTATTATTTTCTCTTTAGGTGCATAACAATTTAAGTGAAACATGAGAGTACTTACTCATGCCAACTAACTGTACTGTCAGTTTGGCGAGGTAGTTGTTTAATTATAAATGTTATAGACATTATTTGAACAATTAATTTAAAAAAAAGAGTTGACTTCTTGAAGTGTTTACTTAGCTATTTAATTTCTAGCAGAGTTTAGTTACTACACGTCTTGCAGAGTTTAGCTAGTTTACTTATCGCAATCGAAGTAGGGATACGAATTAGGTAATCATCATTTGAGAAATATGCGATTTATAGTTTCCAGGACGACGATGGCAAATTACTTAATATATCAATTATAGAATAATTTTTGAGACGATTGCTTATGTGCCAAAGGAGTTTTTAGATATAAGAAAACTTTGTACGTCGATGCAAATAAAACAAAAACAAAAATATTCGATGTTGTCAAATTGTGTCAAATTATACGAAAACTGAGTTTATGAACATAAAATTAAGTAGAATTATTTTAAAAATCTGACACCGCGTTAGACGTAGGGCATGCATCCCGGTATTCCGGAATCTCGTAATTCCGGGATCTCGGACGATTTTTTCCGATATTTCAATTCCGGGATTGAGCGTTTCAATATCGTAATTCCGGTATTGATTGAAGACAAAAATGTACCTTTGTTTTATTTAAAATAAGCTTTTGCGTTGCCATACTTGCCATTTGAGACCTTGAGCAGGTAGTAAATTAGTTGTTAGACAAAGGAATGTGTTGTACCCGAGAACCTTCCTGTATTTACCTCTCTCTTTCTCTCTGTATTGTCCGGCTCTGCCTGTCTTTGTCGTTCGGATAAGGTATGCAAACTCACAGGTTCACCCTGCTACCCTGCGCAGTCGCTCAAATATCGTTATCGGGAGTGTTAGTGCACGACGCACGTGTAGTGTGTAGTGTAGACGCAAGCGACGCGGGAACAATGTAAGTACTATTATTATTTATTACTAATTTTGCATCATATTTAGATGTACAGTGGTGGCAGATTATTAGGAACGCTCGCATTTTTCCTAATTTTTCCATATATTGGCCTAAAAGTGGGGCCAATTCGGCGCAGATTTCTTTAATTTTAAGTATTTTAACCTAAAATAATAATCGTCAAACACAATTTTAACAGATCTAAAAGTTATGTAGTACCTATTCGGTAATTCATAAATTTCGTAACAATATGTTTCCGAAGGAATTCCCGGATAATCACATACGTTTTACGAGTAGACCTGTCAAAATTGAGTTTGACGATTATAATTTTAGGCTAAAATAAAAATAAAACTAATTAAATAAAGACCGCTGCGCTAAATTGGTGGTATCAATCAAATCTGTTACACTTTACCAATAAAACTTTTCTAAACCATACAAGTAGCATCTTAGGATAGGATAGGAGCAAAGATATATTTTATATTCCACCATAATATTTCACAAGTAAAATGTTTTTTTGAACGAAATGATATTTATAAAATATTTTTTTAGGTCTACTTCAAAAAAGAAAGAAGAGATGCAATACACAGAGTTCGCTAACAAAAGAACAGCTACAAAAATATGGAACCACTTTCTTCGTGCCGTCGATGGTTCTTCCGCAAAATGTAAATGTGGTAACACTACTGGGCCTCTATTCAGGTGCGTTAAAACGATATCGTGTTTGACACGTTTAAGAATCGTTTATGTCACTATCGCCATTATTGTAAATGACATAGGAGTTATGAAAACGTTGACAATACGGAAACAGGTCAAAAACGATATCGTTATAACGCAGTTGAATAGAGGCCCTGGTTTATATACCCATTTACGGACAAAGCACACACAATGTTCATTAGATGCGGAAGTCGACCATTCTTCTTCGTCATCGTCTAGCTTATAAGTAAATTTCGTGCCTTCTTCCTACAAGTGTTGAGAGTGAGAGGGTATTATCGAGCGCTGGTTATTTCTGTAACCGAATTCGAAGCTCGCTTTCCGATAAAATGCTAGATGCATTAATATTTTTCAGAAGTCACTATCAACAAGAACGTGAAAGCTCTTAATGATTATACCTCTTATTATAACTTTTAGTTAAAAATCTTAATTTGACCTTACGATATCGTCGTTCGATAAATATTTATTAAAGGATGAAAAAAACGATAAGCAGTTCGCACATTTTGTTCAATTTGGTCTTAAACGAAAACGAGGAGTGATTGAAACTGATTAAAAGTCAATTTTTTATTTGTAATTAAAAACACGAATGGCAAATGTTGTTTTTTTTTATTTACCTACCTATTCAAAATCGGTATGCGTGGGGCATTTTATAACCTGAAATAATAAAAAATCCAATCCCGGAATTAATACCGGTATTCCGGTATTGGGATTTCAATATCGAAACTCAATACCGGGATTGAAAATCTTGCGATATTGCATGCCCTAGTTAGACGTGCTCCGCTTAGGATGTGGCTGTAAAAAGCTCTAAGAAATAGAGCGTTGGATCGTCGCAATCCGACAGGGCGCTAGGAGTGCTTAAGGTCTGCTGTAAAGCTCTGAGAAATGGAGCGTAGGATCGTCGCAATCCGACAGGGCGCTAGGAGTGCTTAAGGTCTGCTGCAAAGCTCTATGAAATGGAGCGTAGGATCGTCGCAATCCGACAGGGCGCTAGGAGTGCTTAAAGGTCTGCTGCAAAGCTGTGAGAAATGGAGCGTAGGATCGTCGCAATCCGACAGGGCGCTAGGAGTGCTTAAGGTCTGCTGCAAAGCTCTGAGAAATGGAGCGTAGGATCGTCGCAATCCGACAGGGTGCTAGGAGTGCTTAAAGGTCTGCTGCAAAGCTGTGAGAAATGGAGCGTAGGATCGTCGCAATCCGACAGGGCACTAGGAGTGCTTAAGGTCTGCTGCAAAGCTCTGAGAAATGGAGCGTAGGATCGTCGCCATCCGACAGGGCGCTAGGAGTGCTTAAAAGTCTGCTGCAAAGCTGTGAGAAATGGAGCGTAGGATCGTCGCAATCCGACAGGGCGCTAGGAGTGCTTAAGGTCTGCTGCAAAGCTGTGAGAAATGGAGCGTAGGATCGTCGCAATCCGACAGGGCGCTAGGAGTGCTTAAGGTCTGCTGCAAAGCTCTATGAAATGGAGCGTAGGATCGTCGCAATCCGACAGGGCGCTAGGAGTGCTTAAAGGTCTGCTGCAAAGCTGTGAGAAATGGAGCGTAGGATCGTCGCAATCCGACAGTGCGCTAGGAGTGCTTAAGGTCTGCTGCAAAGCTCTGAGAAATGGAGCGTAGGATCGTCGAAATCCGACAGGGCGCTAGGAGTGCTTAAGGTCTGCTGCAAAGCTCTGAGAAATGGAGCGTAGGATCGTCGCAATCCGACAGGGCGCTAGGAGTGCTTAAGGTCTGCTGCAAAGCTCTGAGAAATGGAGCGTAGGATCGTCGAAATCCGACAGGGCGTTAGGAGTGCTTAAGGTCTGCTGCAAAGCTCTGAGAAATGGAGCGTAGGATCGTCGCAATCCGACAGGGCGCTAGGAGTGCTTAAGGTCTGCTGCAAAGCTCTGAGAAATGGAGCGCAGGATCGTCGCAATCCGACTCTGCTTGCGAGAGTCGGATTGCGACGCTCTGAGAAATGGAGCGTATGAAATACGGCCGGCCCGCGGATGTCAATTACGGTGCTTCCCTCCTTTAATATGAGTACACCCCTTCGCAAAGAATGTTTCTGGAATATAGTATAAAAAACAATATGTTCAACTTATTTTATTCAATTTGACTTTAAAAAATCTTATATTTTACTGGCCACTGAGGTAAAAAGTTGCCCCCCCCCCCACCTCAAACTATATATAATATGACCCAATGGTATAAACCACTTTTCTACGTTACTACTAAGTATGTTATAAAACTTATAAATTACAATATAACTACTCCACAGGAGCACGAGAGGTCTCTGGAAAACTGGCGCATCCGGTATTCGGACGACACAGCCAACATAAACGAAAGGCTGGCCAGCATCCGAGACCTGTACATGGAAACCATCAGGCGCCGGGAAAATCTGGAGGGTGTGGTGGGTTATAAAATGTTTTTTGTTTTTAATATGGCAGAGAAGGACGAGCATTCGGTTACTAATGGAAAGTAATCACATCCGCACATGAACAGCAACCACAAAAGTAGAATATATGTCAGGCCAATGTCAGCATTTTAGGAAAATAATTATTTTTATCTCGTATGTCTAAATAAATGTTAAATGTGTGATAAATAAATATCGTTAATGAGAGCCTGTTTTACAGGATATCGGATGAATTTAATCGGAATCAGGGCGGATAATGAGTATTTATTATCTTTAGAGAAAATACGAGGTGTCTGGTATTTTCCTTAGTTTTCTTTTTATTTTTAGCTTAGAAATAATAATCGTACAACCGTGTAAAAAGACGTTCATAAATTAAAATTCTCTTGTTATAGGTGAATAGGCTAGTTGACTCTGTTTTAAAGTAGGTCTCAAGTTATTAATTATTGTCCGATTAGATGAAAAAAAATATTCCCATATTTTTTTAGGGCCTACAAAACCGCAAAACTTTATTTTAAAAGTTTAGTTTTCGTTAACAGGCGAAAACGCTTACAGCCATATTAGTCTATAGATTATCTGTGCTGTGACGTCATACGGGCCGAAAACAAACATTTGACATTTGACATATAGATAAACAATTTATCATTTTCGAAACCTCGATACTTTTATTAATAAAAACCATGACTTCCACCAGTTTACATGGAAAATATAGTAATTAACGTTATTGTATATTCCGAGAATGCAAGAACACATCAATTACGACCCCAGGGAAATTATGGATTAGAATGCCCAGTGAAATAAATATGCGAAATACATGGCTAAAACTTGCTAAAAAGGATCCTGACTTTATCGACTGAAACAATTTTTGTTTTTTTGCGAAGATCACTTTGATGTTAGTATTTACTTATTAAGTTATTCAGTTTCTACAGAAACTTTTATCTTCAATAATAATAAGCTCGGCAGAGCAGAAATCTGGATTCAAGGCAAAAAAGTTACCGACCATCAATGTGTCGATTCTTGGTAAGTTTGTGCTATCTGCATTCACGAATCAAACATCCATGATTGCTCTTATCAATAAAACTAGAAAGCAGTAACAATAATACACAGATTAGGTTTTTACTAATGTTAAAACGACTACGATCATAACACAACCTCAAAAGTCCATGAGTCATGTCATAAATGTCAATGTCATGTCACAGCACAGAATATACCATTAAGAATTTCACTCGTATAAGAACCGACATGAAGTTTGCTTAGAGTCCTATGACGTCACAACAAGTCCGACAGCGTTTTCAGAGTTCAAAATAAAAAATAAAAATGAACAATTTTAAATAAAAAATACGTAGCTATCTTACACTTTTAATATCTGAAATCGATAAATATTGGTTTCTTAAGTGTAATACTACAGAAAATATTAATTTATTAAGCCAAATTTAATATGAGGCAAGTAGCCTATCGCAGGATAATGCTCGTCTGATGGGCGGATTTAAGTTTCTGTTGTTATTTTCCAGTAAATTCTGAAGACAAAGGCTACAGCGAACCTTTTCAATAAAGATGGATAGTAATATTTTGTGCTTAAATAGGTAAGTAGGTACAAATTTCTCACTATGCTTTTCCTTACTAACTACCTACGTCTCGAAAGACACTTAAAAAAGAGGTCTGCTTCTTGATTATTATCGTTGTAACATATTATAAACGCTTGATTTAATACGAGCCTTAAGACTTTAAATTCTCAAATAAGATGTAGACATAAGTAAGGTATTTATGCTTATGAATTTGCTTTTGTGGCCATCCGATTTGATATAGTAGATACCTATATCTTATATGATATCGGTATTGAATCGGACAGTATTTACAAGGACGGTATTTAAACGGAGTATACTCGTAGCTGATTTATGAAACTGTACTCAACTAAGAGAAAGATATCAGTGGCATCTGAAATCCAGTCTGGACTCCAGCTTTTCATCCAGTCTTGCATTTTTCCCACTAATCACAATTATACTGTTCTTATTGATAGTTAATTTTTATATACATCTGTCCGGCAATTAGCGATATTTCACATTTATTATTACTTATTTTATACAAAGTGTTTTTTGAACTCTAGATAAACTGCACAAATATTTTTTTATTGACGTATAATTACGGAGCCGATGTAAACACAGCTAAGGTGGCGCGCTCTCTCTACTGCGAAGAGATAACAGGCAGACAGACAGGCACACTTTCACAGTTATAATTAGTCTGAATGAAGAGGTTCTCAGTGGTAATTAAATTACTTCCCACTAGGCAACCTGAATGTTTGTTTATTAACTTCCCTAAAAAATAATTCAAACAGTTTTATTAATTCCATTTTTTTTCTAATACTTACGGCACTGGTATGCAGGAATCCTTCAGGCTTCTAAAGTATCATTTTATACAAATACACTTAGGCTGGCAGTTCAATACAGGCGTGATGCATGTGAATGGTGGCTTGTTGGTATCGGGGCAGTTTTCATCGAGACACGCGGATGCATATGAAGCGAATATTTTATTGGGACGTGTACAAGGAATTACAGCTGTGAAGATAAATCAAGATTAATTCTATATGTTTGCAAACAGTAACACCAAACTCGCTGGACAGCTTAACTTCTGGGGGGTTTACCATGACATGCCTAAGCAATTCAGTTTAGGATGAGTTTTAGTAGTTACACGGCTCTGTCGCTTTCTATATACTAAGTGTTTATTTCTCTATATAAGTATGTTTATCGTTGCCTAATATCTGACACGCTCTTTATACATCCAGTAATAACAACTTGTCATATATTTATGAACCCAATGTTGGATAATTAAATTATTGCTGGTTTTTTTAAATTATTAAATCATTAAACATCATTCAATCAATCAATCATTAATCATTTGACGACACGCTAGCCTAGTTGGGAGTGACCCTGCCTTCGAAGCTAGGGGTCCTGGGTTCAAATCCCGGTAAGGGCAAATATTTGTGTGATGAGCACGAGTATTTGTTCCTGAGTCTTGGATGTTTTCTATGTATTTAAGTATATATTTCTCTATATAAGTAAGTTTATCGTTGTCTAGTACCCATAGCACAAGCCTATTTAGGGCTTAATTTGGGACTAGGTCAATTTGTGTGACATTGTCCCGTGATATTATTATTATTATTATTAAAGCCTCGAGCTTAGTCCGAGCGTAGGTCAATTTGTGTGAGATTGTCTCCAATTTTTGTTTTACCTTGCATTGACGAGTCCACAAAAAACAGGATAAAATCTAATTTATAAATCCCAAAACGGCATCACCATCTGCGAAATGGTTAAAACTGATTATTTTGCACCTACTATATTTATATTGGAAATATATCTTCTTCTATCTAACGCTCTTATTCTTTTAAAAATAATAGGAGCTTGTACTTCAATAAATAATTTTACATCAATGCCAACCATACGGACATGGATAACATCACGCTTTCATTCCAAGAGTGGGGTAGGGAGAGCTACAGAAATACCAAAAACTCTTAAAAGAATTGTTTATAATTCTAAAACCACATTTTGCACAATATGGCCAAGAAGTTTACTAGTGTATTAGTGACAGGTTGCAAGCCCATTGCCTAACAGTACTAAGGACTGTATCGAAAAGAAAGTAGACAACTTTAGGGTCGTATAAATACTTATACGCAACTCCGATTTACGAATAGTTTTTAGTAGGTTGTAAACCTTATTCTGGGGTACGATATGTCAAAAGCAATACGTCTTTTCTTAACAGATTGTCAAAACGGGACGGATTAACTTAGACACTAGAAAAAAGATTTTGGACGACTGGTGCAAAATTAACTATAACAATAAGAAAACTTGCCAAAAAGGTATGTTATCAGTCCTGCAGGAATAAACAAGTTGATAAATAAGTTCGGCAACACCTTAACTTTGGAAGACCTGCCTAAGAGCGGCAGAAAACGAGGACCTTGGGACCCTGCATTGCAAAAAAGAGTTGTACGATTTTTTTTACAAAATCCAACTGTTTCTGTCCGAGATGCTGCTAAAAAAGCTAAAACTTCTCCATCAATGGTTCAACGAATTAAAAAAAGATGTAACTTAAAGACTTATAAAAAACAGAAACAACCAAAAAGAGACGAAAAGCAAGTGGCATCCGTTAGAAAACGAACAAGAAAACTATATGATCGTGTATTAACCAAGAAAACGCAATGTATTATTATGGACGACGAAACATACTGCAAATTAGATTTTAAAACATTGCCTGGACCTCAGTTTTTTCCTGTACCCGCTGGTAAAAAGGTTTCTCAAAAAGATAAAGCCATCAGTGTTGAGAAATTCGGTAAAAAGATACTCAATGCAATGCAATGCAATTTGTCAATGTGGCATGCGTTCGAAATTCTTTTTCACCACAGGTAACTTAAACGCTGAAGTATATCGTGAGGAGTGCTTGAAAAAAAGACTACTGCCTTTCATTAAAATGCACAGGGAGCCTATTTAATTTTGACCAGACTTGGCATCATGCCATTACTCAAAAGATACACTGGAATGGTATAAGGCCCACAAGGTTGATATAGTCGAAAGAGACATGAACCCCCCAACTGCCCTGAAGTCCGCCCTATCGAAAGGTACTGGGCTATTATGAAGCGGCAGCTCCAAAAGAATGTCAAAGCTGCAACATCAGTCGAGGACTTTAAAAAAAAGTGGAACAGAGTGTCAAGAAAAATAGCAAATACTGTCGTCCAAAACTTAATGAAGGACATCAAAAAGAAAGTAAGATTGCAGGCTAAATAGAAGGTCAACGACAGTTTTCTTAAAATTAGTACCTGAAAACGTGTTATATTTTAGTTTATTTTATGTTTTATTTCCAAATGTCATCTAGAATAAAAATCATGTCATTTTTAACTTGTCTACTTTCTTTTCGAAACGGTCCTTACAAGCCATTATCCCTTTAGTCGCCTCTTACGAAATCCACGGGAAGACATAGAGTGGCACTATTTTAACCCGGCAAAAACACAGGGTAACAATTATAATCAATGATCGAAATAATGTATCCCTTATATTTATTTACTATTAGGTCTATTAGAAAAGGCATACGAGTAAATGCATTGTATCACCAACGTTTATTGACTTTATTGTAGAACACCACAGAACCCTGTCAAAGTGTTGTAAAATAAATTCCCACAAGCTAATAAACAAAGTAAATTAATTATTGACTTCCTGCGGCATCCAAATCAGATTATAAATATAATTGTTTACCAATTTAAGGATCGACAACCAACTCTGACCGTACGTAGGTAGGGGAGGGGGGCCCAAAGTGAGCACCTTTAGAAGCACCGACAAAAAAGTATGAAGAAAATATCGATAACCCTTAACTTTGAATGCTATTTAAAGCTGAATTTATCGTAGTTTAATTATACGTACTTCAATAATCTGCAAAGTTTAGGGAAACTAATAAAAATAACGAATTATCAAAACTTTACTTTTGCTCGCTTTGCCCGAGGCGGAGCCTAAAGCGGGCACAGCTTTTGGGCAAAGTGAGCACACTTTATTCATGCAATAACCATACAATATCTATTTGGAGATAAGGACAGAAACTACGCCAATCACATAAATAAAACTCCAATTAATTGAGATAGGCTTTAATCAAAGTCAAAACATAACAAATTTAATAAAAAAATGGTACTTCTTACCAAACACACAACATAAGTACTTTAAAAAACTCCAACAAATTGAGATCAGAATCTAAACCTATGCCTTATGCCTTTGTAATGTCGCCCGGGGGATGCCATACTTCGCTGCAGTGGTTTTTACTGCTTTCCCTTCTTTTACTTCCGCCATTGCTTTTGACATTGACTGTTCATCCCAAGCACCTTGTTCAGTTTTCCTTTTATAATTATTGACCATCTAAAACAAATAAAGCAATGAATACAAACAAGTTAAGCCTTTAAAAAACATGAAAACATATAAATCGCTTTAAAGGCCTATGCCTAGCGAGCACATGCTCACTTTGCCCTGCCCGCTTTGCCTTTTCGACCAAACCAACATTGTACTCAAACCTAACCTTCAATTATTTCACGCATATGAATGAACTTTTTACCTAAACAAAGCTAAATAACAGTCAATCCATATTACAATTAAAGTTTTTCAACAACGTCCTCACAAATCTACAAAACACTCGATACATACCTTGTATTTTTCATATCCGAACTGTTCAAAACATAATTTTCGTCACAACACACGCACGGTCACTCACAGCGGCGATGGGCGACTGCGGCAGGCGGAGCGGTGCGGGGGGGATATCTCCACGCAGTCCCGCCGCCATTGCTGTTATATTTTGAAGGTTAGCACCAGTGCTCGCTTTGAGCACTGTGCTCGCTTTGGGCCCCCCTCCCCTACTTATACGCAGTGACGTGACTTACGCGTCACGTTTTTAACGCATACCGTCCACGCCAAATAAGTCAGGTCACGTATTTTGAGCAACGTTTTGGACGGTATACGTTAAAAACTTGACGCATAAGCTGTTCGCATAAGTCACGTCACTGCGTATACGCACCGTACAAAGAGCCAAACTGGACCATATTAATAAAATAGGTTTGAGCATTAACATGCCTGTCTTGGGACGCACCACTTCTTATCACTTTGCGGCGTTTTGAACGGGCATCTTAATGAAGATCAGATTTTATTAATCCGCTCCTAAGAAGCCAGCCACCAGCTGGACGGTTTATTGGTATTCCTGGTTCATAGTACAAGCTCCACGATGGCGAGATGCAGGGCTGGCTGCGGTTCAAAAGCGAGCGCGCGGCGCGTCTGGAGCGCGAGCGGCGCGCGCGCCTGGCCGCCACGCGCGTCCAGGCCTGGTGGCGCGGCGTCATGGTGCGCCGCGCGCTCGGCGCCTTCCGACACCTGCGCGGATCCGGGAAGCCGCCTGCTAAGGGCAAGAAGAAGTAGTCAGTGGTCAGAAGCAAGCCGGGTGCTCTAGGCCCAGTCGCCCTGCACTCAAAGGCAGCTCTGACATCAGATACAATGTCCGAAATTAAAATCCAAAAATAAAGTGTAGGTACAGTAACATAAACATAATTAACAGAAATGGGCTAATCATTTACATTGTTAAAAATATTTTCATTTAACCTCTCCATTTTCTGTTATATATGACAAGAACCGTGTAAATAAAAAACGTGTAAACGTGGAACGTGTAATAAAACATTAGCGAACCAAAACTGAACCATGATAAAATTTACTCCATAAATGCAATTAATTTCAATTTAATATTTTTTTGTGACGCAGTAACAAAAATAAGTGGATTATTTGTGTAAATGAAGCAAAATTAGATAATCTAGACATTTCCAAAGTACCTACCTAAATAATACTTATAGCATCTTTTCCTCCGTTTTTACAAAAAATAACAGTTTTTTTTTTAATGTCGCGGCCATTAGTGGATTAGCACAGAATATGGTTATAAACTTGACAAACTATTTTTTGAGACAATTAAATTACTGCCATAGATATATTGTTGAGTATCCATACAAATAATTCGTAACCATGCAAGATCTGACCGGCAGCAAGTGACATCTGGAATCGGGCAAAACAGGATCTGACGATGGGATCTTAAAGAAATCGAGGGAACTCCTCAAATATTAATTTAAAATCAAATATATAATACATATAGCGATTTCAGTAATTTCAGTAACAAGTCCAGCATTTGCATTCAAAAAGTATCATGTGGTGAACTGAAACTGATGATGAAGACCACTGATACCCACCGGAACTCCTCAACGGTAGTATATTGCCTGTTCATTTTCATATTAACAAAGTCCACTCAGTACATAATAATTGTTGAAAAATTATGTCACGAACTGTAACTTTATTTGATATTTATATCATTTAATGAACGTAACATTAACCGCCATTTGACTCACGTGCAACACTTATTTTTTGCATAACTACTTTACACCTTTTCATTATAAGATGGCGTGATACCTACCTAAAATTATTTTATTGTTTTTGACGCATTTTTAAGTACTACTAAGTGTGTAGTCTAGTATGTTTATTTTTAAATCATTTTATAATATTGAGCACTAAAATTATACGAAACACTGTCATGTTTTGTCATTTTATTATTTAATTACTTAATCCTATTACCCATCTAACTAATAAATGAAATAAAAATAATAAGTTTTTCTTTTTACCTACTCGCGGCATGGTTTTACCGTGGTCCCTCGAAGTTTCGGCTGTAGGCTAATGACGATGAGTCAGCAAGAATTTACCTTAATATATCAAATTGGACAGAAAAATAAACTAACTTAGCAACATTGGAACGTGACTCAGATAAGGTAGGTACAATCTTAACATTCTAGTATTTTATGAAATCTCAGCTTTGCTAGCTCGTTTTCAAACTTAAGGACTTCTTGTAGGACCCAGATAATTGAAATTTGGCCTGGACCCTTACTGACCTTGAGTTATGACTTACTGTACGACTTATGTATGATGATTTATTATTATTTATTTATTTATTAATCACAAAAGTACAGTACCTAACTTATAAATAATGACACGCAAAACCGCTTGCACGGTTTGACTGCGGAAAAGGGTCAAGTAATGATTCAGTACCATTTCATTTATTCGATCCCGTTAATAAACTCTACATGTTGGCAAACAATCATATTTGTGATAAGTAGTTGCAGAAAATCATTTTCTAAAGTATTTACATTCTTAACATCCCTAGACGTAAATTTATATTCCATTTTATTGGCACATAATTTTAACGCCGGCTATGCTATCGGTGCGTCTTGTCCTACGAAAGCATATACGAGTATAAATAAATCATTACCTGTCCACGAAAACATAAGCGATGAAGACCAAGACCACGACAGCATAGTTTTTGCTAATCGGACCGATTCTGACCATACCGAATTAGTTGAGTTACCGTTTCAACGGACCATATCAAAACACGGCTATTGTTTTATTTGTTCTCAAGTGTCTAATTTAGGAACAGTACCTAAAAACGTTCCGTCCACATGGATCCATTGCATGGCTCCATTGATGGATCCTAGTACACTTTTTCCTCCACCTGAGTCCATCGTACCAGTCAGTTCCAAATAATGGATTCTAAGACACTTTAAGGTGCACTTGGATCCTCCATTTACTTAAATACTAATTATGGTTATAAAAGTAGGTAGGTTAGGTTCGTTAGGTATCTTCAGATGCCCGAAGGGCAAAACCACCTAGAAGTAGGAGCCCCGGCGGGGCTCCGTCGAAAGTCAGTAGGACAAAAATAGTAGGACCACTAGGAAACGGCCATTTAAATTATACTTCGTTAGATTAATTCGAAGGATCCAAGTGCACCTTAAAGTGTCTTAGAATCCATTATTTGGAACTGACTGGTACGATGGACTCAGGTGGAGGAAAAAGTGTACTAGGTAGGATCCATCAATGGAGCCATGCAATGGATCCAAGTGGACGGAGGGCCTAAAAAGGGCTGGCTCCAGGTACCTGTACACTCAAAAAAGTATTTATGTAACAGCTGAAAACAGATCAGTAGGGTTAGACAAGTTGCATTCGACAATCGTTAGCGATTATGTTTCGGTAGACAAATGTATGGAATAGACGTGAGCCACCGAGATAGTTACGTGATACTATCTCGGTGTCTTACGTCAATTCCATACATTTTTCAATCGAAAAATAATCGCTAACGATTGTCGAATGCAATTTGTCTATCCCCACTGATGTTGCCTGCCATTGACATCAAATGAACGATCAGGGTGGTGATTCTCTCAACACAGCGCTGCGTCGATCTTATAGGTGAAGTTTTAGCCGCCAAGTTTAAGAAGTCCCGTCAGAGTGTACAAAACACATTTTAGCACGTGCCTTCTCAACTAGGCAACAGGCAGTGAGTCGAGTTCAGTGTCGTATAAAGCTGCCTAATTGAGATATATTGCCTCATACTCATTTGTGATGGCAGTTATACATTTACCCAGAAGAGCAGTAACAGCCTAAAGACTCCTTTGTGTAACCGTTCACAATTTGCACGTCGGATAGGTTCATAATTGATATGTTGGGGCCTTCCCACGCAAGCGAAAACGACGCAACTATAATGAAAAAACCGGGCAAGAGCATGTCGGGCCATGCTCAGTGTAGGGTTCCGAAGTAATATCTAATTTTCTGTTTAAAGTCAATTGGTGACGTCTTGGATGATTTTAGCAGGTATAAACACTTTAATCGCCTGTATCTCAATAACCAATGATGTCTACTTTAGTCGTGATAGTTTTCCTTTAAAATTCGTTATAGGCTCTTCCATTTAAGTTTTTTTTTCAGATGTATGGATTTGGCTGTAGGAGGGGGGGGGGGGGGGACACTTGACTCTTACAAAAATTAGCGCTTTAAATCTTAATATTTTATAAACAGATTGCTTAATCAAAAAGTTGTTTCCACAAACCCGTAATATTTTTGAAACACCTATCCAACGACATCCCACACTATGGGGTAGACGAGAAAAAAAATACATCCCCACGTTACGTGTAGGGGAGGTACCCTAAATAAAATTATTTTACAAGATTTTATTCTACCACTTTGTTGGCTTGACTAATTTGTATATTCATGCCAAATTACAGCTTTCTGGTACTAAGAGTCTCTGAGCTAGACTGCGGACGGACGGACGGACGGACGGACGGACGGACGGATGGATGGACGGACATGGCGAAACTATAAGGGCTCCTAGTTTGACTACGGAACCCTAAAAAGTTATTGACAGTATAGGTAGCCTACTCCACAGCGGAGATATATTTGTCCTCGATAGGAGCTTTAGAGATGTGGTCCTTTGCTGGAGTCAAAAGGATGATGCCTTCTATTAAAGGCAAACGTAAACAGTTGAGTACCTACCAAAGAGGCCAATGAATCCCGTTACCTAACCAAAGCTCGCTGAATAGTAGAGGCAATCCACGGTGCACTTAAGGTTCAAACTTCTTGGCCGAACAATTGACAATAAAATGATGAGAAAAATAAAAAACTTTTTTAAATTGCGTCATATACATATACGAGTATATTCTCAACCATTTTGGCAAGCCCCTAACCTCAGACAACCACATGACAAGTGACAATTTTGACTGAATGAATATTAACAACCGTGAAGTATATCTTGTAGCTTTGGAAGTAGAAGAAAAAGGTTGGCTCAAAACAGACCACTGATTTCTTGGACTTTCCACAATTGACAGAAACCGAAATGAAGTTTCTTTTCACTGGCAGTAACTAGTTCAGAGGAGAGCGGCAGTTTAAATCTGGCTTACGTCAAATATGAAACAAACATTTTAAAAATATAAGTGCATTCTCGGCACATCTCGAAAAAGATGTACAAACTCTACAGGGATAGACGTCATAGAACAATACTTTTGCAAATGTGAAAACAGTCTAAGAACCGTGAGTAGTTGCTCACACGTAGCAGCTATGTTATATTTTTTGTCACACGGTAGGTAGATACTTGTTAAAAAATCCACGGCCGAATTAAAAAATTGGTACTCTTTTTAAAAATAAAGGCTGACAACCCAATCAGTGTGTGTTTTGAATTCAGAAACCAGTTCATAATCTTCTAATAGGTATTTAGGTACCTACGTAGAGTCTGGCAAACGAAAGCTGTCCCAGAGAAAGAGCGGCAATTTCAAGAAACCAGCAGCTTTTAACACTGACTGTACACTGAATAAACGGAGTTGATATTCCAACACAAATGTGAAAAGATCAAGAAATCAAATAGTATCAACTCCGTTTATTTAGAGTACATACAGTGTAAATATATGCTGGTTTTTTGAAATTGCCGCTGTTTCTCTGGGACAGCTTTCGTTTGCCAGACTCTACCTATTAGATGTTAGTGTATTTAAAGTGCTTTGCCCCTATATTTCAGTACACAATTACATCTGAAAATGAGAGGTATGGACAAGTACTATTTTGTTAAATTAACTGAAATTACGCCGGCTGTTTTATTGCTACAATGTTAATCGCGGGTACAACTACATAATAATAATACTACAAATATGCATGTATGCGATATTACAAAATACGTACGCCCGCGCCCTACCCGCATATAGCCACAGAAATAATTTAATACGTCACATTCTAATTTCAAATTCGTACAAATTCGTAAAGATAGCGTTCGAAATGTAGGTTCTTAATTATTATCAGGGCCTCTATTCAGGTGCGTTACAAACGATATCGTGTTTGACACGGTTAAGAATCGTTTATGTCACAGTCGCCATTATTGTAAATGACATAAGAGTTATCAAAACGTTGACAATACGGAAACAGGTCAAAAACGATATCGTTATAACGCAGTTGGATAGAGGCCCTGGGCCTCTATTCAGGTGCTTTAAAACAATATCGTGTTTGACACGTTTAAGAATCGTTTATGTCACAGTCGCCATTATTGTAAATGACATAAGAGTTATCAAATCGTTGACAATACGGAAACAGGTCAAAAACGATATCGTTATAACGCAGTTGAATAGAGGCCCTGGGCCTCTATTCAGCCGTATTGTCAACGTTTTGATAACTCTTATGTCATTTACAATAATGGCGACTGTGACATAAACGATTCTTAAACGTGTCAAACACAATATTGTTTTAACGCACCTGAATAGAGGCCCTGGTTAGCCTCACTCTGTATAAAGAGAATGTATGGGATGTTACAAATTCAAAGTTATCACACTGTTGATCCAAGTAATTTATGAAAAAAATATTAAGTTATACAATATTAAATTTTACATGACATATAAATTTGGTAACTGTCGCCATCTCGCAAGTAACTATTTCTTTTAAATTTTTAAAAACTTTTACCTCAAATATAAAAAAAAATTGCAAGATAAATAAATCATACTCGTATTTCTTTTCGGAAGTGACCTTAATTACAACAAATACAAATTACAAAGAAATCGGATGGGTAGTTTGGCTAAAATAAAATTAAAATCCAATTTTCTTATTTTTTTCTCGAAAACCTGCAGCTTTCGAGGGTTAAAATTTGGTGAAAGTACTACATACATAACATAAGTTTAATCCGATAAAAGGAAAATATATTTTTCGGTCAGGGCATATTGCCCATACGTACGCGGCTATAATCTGTGCTATGGAGATAGTTTGAGTCCGGTCCCGGGGAAGGACATAGGGTACTTTTTTCCCAAAAAAATGGACGGTTGCTGAGGGAATGGCGTTAAACGACTTCTACGCGGATGGACAGCTATATACTATCTATTTCTATACTAATATTTAAAATGTGAAAGTAGCTTTCTCTGTCTGTCTGTCTGTTTGTTACGCTTTCAAAGATAAACCGCTAAAACGATTTAGATGAAATTTGGTAGGGAGATAGTTTAAGTCCCGTAGAAGAACATAGAATACTTATTATCCAGATTTTTTTTACAGTTCTCTAAGGAGCTGCGATAAACGACTTCTACGCGGACTGAGTAGCGGGCAAAAGATAGTTAATCATAAATTATTTGAAGGATTGAAATTATTTGTAAATGACTGCTAATGGGTTCACAAATAAGGGAGCGACCACACCGGAGCTGAACGGTGCGTAAATTACGGTCCGTCAAAATTGACTCCATGACACGCTTCGGTGTGGTCAACATACACATGTTTTTTAGTTTTTGAAATTTAATGCAGTTCCTAAATGCATTTTACCATACCTACCCATATCTAAAGAGCTTAAGCGCCGCGTAGGCGTTCTGATGTAAAAGCAGTGTTGCTAGTCCTTACTAACTATTCCTCTGTAGGGTAAATATTGAATAAAAACTTATTATATTATATTATTTCAATCTCTTAAATCTTATTAGATGTCAAGATATTTTAAAATCTTTTACTTATTTTTAGTAGGATAGAAATTATTGACAGAATAAAGTGGCATCTTAGATTCAACTCAGTAATAGGCATTTGCGTGTGTGTTATTATGTCATTACTTTAGAAGGACGATAAATCTAACGCAAAAGATTGTATACTGTTAGTAATTTCAAGTGTATTTGGCATTAACGAGTAACATTAGAAATACGGTATTCATTAAAAATAAAGCAAGATTTTACCCGGTTGTAACAATCAAATATGGATTCTGGCGTCGAAACTTTTGGAATATTAGCTACAGATGTTCCGATAACTGTATAATGAAGTTTACCACATTTTTATGTGGATTGGGAAACGGAAGGCTTAGCGCTTGCAACACCGAGAAAAAAAAGTGGCTGTCACTGTCAGCCCGGCCCGTACCCGCCGATCCTCCGCACCGCACTCCCCGTTGGGACGACAGACGAGTTACTCGCGAGCCGCTGGTCCGCGAGAAATGTCGTGTAGATGCTAACTTTTTTTTGCAAGTCCAAGTGTAATTTAATTTTAAACTTCGCCTAAGTTTCGTGCGCTACTGAGTTTACAACAACTGTTAATGTGTTATCTGCTGGACATTTACTAAGAACTGGCTGGTGCTTCAAAAAGTTTCGGCAGAAGTTATGGCGCTGGACACCAGGGTAAGTTGTTACTATTACTTCTTTGTTTTGCTTTTAACTATTGTTTTTTGACTTGATAGTCTGCTATTAATCATTTGATGGTATTAACAAGCCTGCTTTATGTGTACTTTGCAACAAACTTTAAAACTTGACAAAGGATCCAGCTAATTATTTAGGTAACAGATATATCTTTTCTTTCGCTGTTTTTATACACTCAACCAATGGATAATTAAAACAATTATGCTAGTCACTAGGACCTAGTGTAAAAAAATGAATAGAATTGAAATTGTTTTTTTAGTCCGAATGTTAGATAGGTTCCTATTTTAAAAATCGTCCAGGATAGCGGTTTGTTTTAGGTATAATGATTAAATTATAATGATCTCAAACATGCTCGGGAAACCTACCTACCTACCTAGCTTTTCTTTTGAAAAACGATGACGGTAAGAGCTTAATTTTTTCCTTTGTGTAAAATAACAATTATGAAAACACATTGCTGTCATCTGCGATATTATTTCCAAATTATCTCTATTGCCTGAAAAATCAACAAGACCATGATTAAAAACCCATACACCCAATTTAATAAAAGGTGGGTGCAGCGACTGCAGCCTCGGGCAGCTGCGGCGGGCGGCGGGTCATTGTGTTATGTATCTATAGGTAGTAGGTAGCTAGCTATCTAGGTACTTACTTGTAGTTTTCAAAAGGAGGTTCTCTCTCAATTCGTCGTTTTTTTACATACTTACCTACCTACTTCTAATTATGCATACTTATGTATCATTTCCTTGCATTGATTGAGATAAGATATAGTTAGCTTACCTAGGTCCCGTGTGGTTGCCGGGCTAGAATAGTGCCACTCCATGTCTTCCCGTGGGCATGCTTGCAGTAAAACACGGAATCGGCAAGGGTTTCTGCCAATCAATGCGCAGCGTTTACGCCGCCCGTACTTTTTACTGCAAGCGTACCGACCGACAAGTCGGGAAGCGGCCTAAGGGAATAAGGGCTTGTAGTAGGTAGGTACCTACTATTAGGCGATGGGCTTGCATTTTTGAGCAGGTCTTCTGAAAAGCAAAACGATATTATCGCCGCGTATTACTTTTAAGACATAATGCGGTGTAGGAAATTTTCTAACAAACATAGTGCGTTTCAGGCTTACTGCTACTTGGACATATTATCACATAACGCGGTTCAGGTAACTAGAAAAGCAGACATGATACATTTCAGGCATTTTGCTATTAAGACCTAAAGCGATTTAGCTAATAAAAAAGCAGACGAGATGCGTTTCAGGCATTTTGAGGCATTACGCGTTTTAGGAATTCTGCTACTTAGGCGTTTTGCTTTTCAGAAGACCTGCTCATGAGAGGAATAGGAGTAGGTAGGTCTTAGGACCTACCACTTGAAAGATCGATTTTTGGCCCAGTAAACCCCTTTATGGAAAATAGCATCGAAATCGTTAGAGCCGTAGGTACTACCTACCTACCTATTCGAAAACAGGTTTAATAATTTAATAGTGTAAAGGTATGTAGGTACCTACTTATTGCGTTCGATCCAGTGTTTCTGGACTTTTGCGGATTTGTGTAGGATGTACCTACCTAGGTAACCCCAACCTACCAAACGACCTACCTACTACGCCCAAACCCGAGAATCCCGAGATCGTCTCGGACATCAGACGCCGAACGCACCTTACGCAATCTTGTTCCGAAACCCACTTCAATTAATTATTATTATTATTATTTTACTATAACTTACCTAACAAGCTTTAGTTATAATAGGTACCTACAACGTCCCGCAGAACTGTTTTCAAAGTTTGACTGTGGGATCCGCGAGTCTGCACGCTAGCACATGACGGCGCTATGTCGCCCGCGAGATAGACTAGGTACCTACCTACCTACCTGTCTTTTTCTGACCACTCTAATTAGCAGTGATCGAAATAGGTAATGCAATTTCGGGTGAATAACCTTAAACATTATACTGAATATGGATAAGACCCCAGATTCCGGGACTCGTGTTATTTCACAGAATATTTTCTTGACATAACCTTAATTGAAGTTAAATGGGAACATGCGAAAAATCTAAAAAAATAATGTTATTGTAAATACTTTTTTACTTTGTCATTGCAAGTGTCTACATATTTCGTCAATGCGATATTCTATGCAAGCAAAATAATCGTTAAAATCATATTTTGATAACATTTCTGAATTAAACACAAACTTTAACACTTTGCAAATGTAATCCCGGGGTTACAAGCTATATCCATACTAAACTTACGCACCGAAGTCTCGCGAAATTGCACTACCTATTCCGATCACTGCTAACTAGACAATAATGGGTAGTCTATCTCGCGCGCGACTTAACTCGCGCGCCGTCATGTGCTATAATAGCCGTGCTGAGTATAACAGTTGTTATCAATAATTAATTGTAATACCTACTTTAATTAAAATATTATTATTCGGTATGAAGATAGGTACCTAGTTTGAGTCCCGGGGAAGGACATAATTAGGATAGTTTTTATCCCGCAAAATTGACCAGCACGGCTAGCACATGACGGCTCGCGAGTTATGTCGCCCGCGAGATAGACTACCTGTCTTTTTCTGACCGTTCTAATTAGACAATGACAGGTAGTCTATAGATCTCGCGCGCGACGTAACTCGCGCGCCGTCATGTGCTAGCCGTGCTGTTGCCGAGGACGCACGCAAAATCTAGTCATTAATAAGTACGTACCTACCTACTCATGGTCTAATATTCTTCCATGTGCCTACCTATGAACTTATATTTTGTAGGCGCATAGTGAGCCATAGTGTTAACAATAGGCAGGTACGAGTATTAATCATTCGCTTGAATTGTGAAGCCACTGTAAAATCATGACAGCGTGAAGTCAAAGGGAGATAAATTTAACGTCAAAATTAACAAGTTATATAGGAATGCAGGCAAAAAAATACGGTTCTGTGTCGCGGTTGTTTTGCCTCGCCGCTCGTGCTGCTCGTAAAATATTTGCAATACAGGTTGCTTCTATTTTTATTTTTATCCGAACTACATTTTGGGCACGTAGGTATTAACACCTACGCACGACGCTCCGTAATTTAGATAAAATGCAGATCAGGGTCTGTTGAGATATTTCAAAAACCGGACAAGAGCATGTCGGACCATGCTCAGTGTAGGGTTCCAAAAATTAAGTACCTACCTATGTAATACAAACACAAAAAACTGACTCAAAATAAAAGGCGGACAATTGCGAGACGGACTTGCGCACTGAGGGTTCCGTACAAGCTGATAGGAATGTAAAATTGTATTGAAGGACAAACCTAACTTTACCGTTGAAAAACTTGACTGGATACATCGACATAATTAGGTAGGTCGCAATTAGTTTATCAACTGCAATGAGTTTTTAATCAAATTATCGATTTTCGTATTTTTGACTTTACTTGTAAGACTTCGTTCGTGCCAAATTTCAGGATTCTACGTTTATGGGAAGTACCTATCCTATAAATTTTGATTCATGAGTGTCAAAACGTAGGTAGGTACTTTTTTACGTTAACTTAAAAAGATGATTTTTTTACAGCTGTAGACCTGAGTAGGTACCTACCTAGGTATATGAGTTTTAATTTCAACTTTTGACACTTCTTACTCTTTTTGCCAAGCTACATTCATTAAAACTCGTTAATAGTTGAAATGTTTACTTTATCTTTATATCTACGAGTGTAAATGGAGTAGGTAGGTAGTTAGGTTAGGTAGGTACCTTTGAGCAATACTGATAGTGCAGCGACACCAACCACCACGCGACAGATGTTTCTTGCGAGCGCAGCTGCTGTGCGATTTCTATTAAAGACATCCCAGACGTAACAATATAAATAGCAGCATGTATAACGATGTACCTAAGTAGTGTAAGTACTTCCTACGGACATGTAGCCACTGGGACGTGCGTGCATTTTGTAAACTTAGCTTAGATGCTCTATTCGCCTAAAACAGTAGGTAGGTATTGCTTTTTAAATGTTATCGTATTGTTAACTCTGCCGCCATTACTGTCAAGTATCTAAGATCTATCATACCGTTCAAGGTACGATAACATGTCAAAAGCTATATCGTTTAACGAGTAGAATAGAACTCCTTTATGTCGGTAATTTAAAATGTAGCCGGGTTTAATCGACGCATCTTATTTTATCTATGTAGTTTTAGAACCTATTTAATTAGTACCTAAAGTTTGAAATAATTAAATTAATAAATAATATAAATTAAGGGGGGCTCCCATACATAGGTAATAAACGTGATGTTTTGTCGCTGTTTTCTCAATCTTTATACAGACACCGCGGTTACAGACTGACACCGGGACAGGTGAAACTAAAAAAGGTAATAATATAGTGTCTAATGTTGTATAAATAATGGTACGGTACCATTCGTGCGCGAGTCGAACTCGCACTTGACCGGTTATTCCCATTTCTGATTTTTTTATCAAAGTAACACATACACTCGATAAAATGAATGCTTCCTAGGACAGATTACGACATAAATTTAACTTGCTCAATGAATGTTATTAACAACAGAAAGTTCCTTCGCAATTTAAATCTCATTTTAATGAATGTATGTGCCTACCTAGGTATCCCGTATCACATTAGTTACTTGTAATCAGCGTGTTAATTTTAAGAATAATACGATTCAAGTGCATTTAGCTGTAGTGCGAGTCATAGATGATCTCGGAGCAGTTTTTTTTTTTTTTACAAAAGTGATCTATCTTCCCACGCGGCGTTGTGTCCGGACAACTTCCAAGAAAACGCCGAGCGACAGTGTGTGTGCAACTGTGCAGTGTTCAAGTCCCATTTCCCACCCTCATCTTATCTTATCTTACAGATGGGCCTTTTCGGATACACTTCGACCCCTTTAGGATCTTTTGTGCAATTACCCTCTTACACACTCAGCTGTTCGAATGTGCAGGTTTCCTCACGATGTTTTTCCTTCACCGTAAGAGCATCGGGTAATGTATTTAAGTTAGAAAAACTCATTGGTACATGGTGTCCGCGGGGGTTCGAACTAGGTATCTTACGATCACGAGTCGACCCCTAAGCCTTTTTCCCTGTGTAGCTAGAACCTGTTTTTTTTACATATCACTTAAACTCATGATCGCTTGGTAAAAAAAAAAGGTTTAATAATCATTCTATAAAACGTTATTAGTTATTAATTTCTAAAAACGGCGTATTTGTAGGTACTGAGTGAAACACTCATCAAAACCTATAGCATACTTCACGATAACTTAGAGCCTTGAACTTTCACATCCGAGGTAGGTCTTACCGCATAAGCGAAGGTAAAACCAGGGAACTACAAATATTAACCGTTGTTCGGAAAATAATACTTAAGATAAAATAATCTACGTTTCCACGAACGCTTAAGACCTGGATGCAGGTTTATTTTTTAATAAGGTCTGGGATTTTTATACTTTTATGGTCAATAGCATAATGGCAACTTTGATAGGTTTGTCATTATTTTAATGTACACTCGAGAGCAAAACTTTCGGGTCACTAACATAAACTGCAATATCTCAAAAACTAATACCTACAGCTAGCCTAATAAAATAAATTAGACTTTAAAGACATTTTAATGTCACTTAAATAAAATGCATTTATTTCATATCATTCTGAGCTTAAATGCATGTACAGATTGTTCCTGTTCCTGTTGTTCCTGTATGTACAGATTTCGTAACTCGTATTTATGACATATCATGTTATCTTATTTTTACTAAAATACCTACCTATATTTAGAAGTTTAAATAAACCTATATCCACTACATACCAAGAAGTACTCATATCATATCACACCAAAAACATAAATGTTATTATGTGTGAGCAGTATTATACAATATCATATTGTAATTTGTTGAGTGTTTGAGAAAACTGACAAGTTAAGGCTAAAAATGCATTTAATGGAAATAAAGTGGTCTAACCGTAAGCCACCTAGTGCCAAACACGACCACTTTTTGAATATCAGTAAAATGAGAACTTGGCCTATTTAAAAGCTATCCAATTAGCAGGGCACCCGTTGATGGGATATCCGCCACAGATTTCCTGGTACCATTACCAGGTGCACGTGTCTCACGGTCATTAGATATTGAAATATCTAGTCGTCTATTACTTAGCTCTGTCGAATTCTAGGTAATTTAATACACGTGCAACTCTATTCACGGCCCGTGAAAACGCATTCCCTGCCACCAGATAGGACTTGCATATAAACTAGACCCGCCGGGCGTATCGCCGGCACCAGTTGCGGCGACTGCCAATGACACGGGGCGTCAGCTCTCATACAAATTATCGTCTTGGGCACTGGACGCGGATTACACCGGCGTGAGCACTCACGGGTAATGCATTAAATTCCGAATAACGAATCGTTTCGGGGAACAGATAGCTTTCAGAAAGATTCAATTTCGGGATTTTCTGTGCCCTACGTGGAACTAAATTGTTTTCGCCGATGCTACCTGTACATTGCTATTAGGTACTTATTATAAAGGTAAACGACGGATAAAAGAGTTAATATCAACAGGTACTTTAACTGATGCTAGGACTTTGCCGGGGTCCGTCCGGATCGCTACCTATATAATCATTTAGGATATAGTAGGACTTTCAGACAGTATAAGATATAGTAGACATACCTACGTGGGAAGGCAATTAGGTCGGAATTCACTTAAGAAAATGTACTAGGGATTCCGACATTTTATAAAATTCGTACTATATGGAGATCTTAGTCCTCTCGGATGCCAACAAACTTTAGCAGTCTTGTTATAGCGAATGTCTTTGGGCCTCGGACACTTTACCATTAGCTCAACAAAGCTGATAGTGACTGAAGATGAGTACAATTCGGTATACATTGGATAGACGACGAGTTCCTAGATAACTAGGCTAGGCTTAGATACGCCTCGGAATGTACACCAAGTCTTCACTTGTCATCTGTCTGTATCAGCTTTGTACCTGAAAAATGGGGCGGTGGCCTCTTAACTCGTGCCGTCTTTTTGCTATAATATCGATGGGTGAGTAGTATACAGGGGCTGGCTACATAAATTAAGAACACTCATTTCAAAATGCTGCCGTCAATATACTCGTACGTGACATGATGCTGTGTGGTTTAATTCGTAAGTCTCGCTGTAAAATATTGTCATTAAATAAAATAAATAAATATCAGGGGACAATCTCACACAAATTGCCCTAGTCCCAAACTAAGCTCTAGGCTTGTACTATGGGTACTAGACAACGATAAACATACCTATGTATAGAGAAATAAATACTTAAATACATAGAAAACATCTAAGACTTAGGAACAAATATTCGCGCTCATCACACAAATATCTGCCCTTACCGGAATTTGAACCCAGGACCGCTGGCTTCACTCCCAACTAGCCCACCGTGTCGTCCTCTATTAAGCAACTCTACGTCTAATCTTGGCGTCTGTCTGTCTGTCTGTCTGTCCGTCCGTCACCAGGCTGTATCTCATGAACCGTGATAGGTAGACCGTTGAAATTTTTACAGGTGATATATTTTTGTTGCCACAGCAGAATAAAATAAATATTTAAGTGGGGCTCCCGTACAACAAAACCCTTTGAACACCAACGACGTCTAAAGTGAGCTGTCGTGCCTACAACGCCACCGACACTAATAGTTGGCACAGGTACACTTTAAAGGAGACGTTATTTCGTATGGATTATGTTAAATTTTACGTAACTTTAATAATGGTATTAAAGTTACGTAAAATTTAACATAATCCATGCGAAATAACATAACATGGGTTTAGCGTGTGAGTGACGCATTTGTACACTGAAAAAAAAATCTGGTTACTGTAACGAGAATTTGGTACATTCTACAATTTTTTTTAGTTCTATATGTGACAACTCTACACATAGTACACTCTACTATTCACTTCTCGTAAAAAAAATATTGTACAGGCAAGTATGCATATAGTATATACAACATTGTATTTAGTAAGCATTAGGATTCTAAATGTTAACGGTGAAAGGTATAATTGTTCATATAACTACAGCCTTTTGTGTTCATTACGATAAATATTATTATCTCTACTACACTGTCTTGTAACGATTACTATAACTTTGTTTCGACTAGAGTACTTTCAGGTATTAACTACATTACTTTTTAATACCAACTACATATTATTTTTAGTACCTAAAATATTACTTAGTAGTATTTACTATGTTTTGTAGTGCCTACTATATCACCTTGTAATATATACAATAATGTGTTGTAGCATCTACTATGATTTGTAGTGTCTACTATATCACCTTGTAATATATACAATAATGTATTGTACTATGTTTTGTAGTGCCTACTATATTATATTGTAGTATCTACTATAATGTTCCGTAGTATCACCTCCTAAAAGCCGGGTACTGCTCGACATGTTTCGGTCCATTGCGAGGGCCTTAATCATGAGCGACGGTGTCCAGTCCACTCGTCGCTCATGACTAAGGTCCTCGTAATGGACCGAAACATGTCGAGCAGTACTCTGCTTTTACGGCGTGTGAGTAACCGTTGATGTAACCTAAATACGGTAGTTTTCTAGATAAAATCTTCTATATTGTATTGTAATGTTTACTCTTCAGATTGTAACATTTTAAGTAAACCTGGTAATATATATATATGTATATATTTTGTGAGTTTTATAACAAAATATTAATTGTGCATGATCTTCTACACATATTTAAAATTTTGACATAAGGAGTTAAGTATATACTATATATCATGAAGATGGCTTAAAATATTTTACAATTTGAACAATAACAATTTTATTACAAAACCAGAGAAAGATTACTTATGTTGGGAAACTTACTTCTAACATAATAAAAAGCTTATAATGAAATCAACATTATATTTTTTATATTTTAGCACTGTTTTATAGATAGCAATCTGTGTACAAACGTAATACATGTAACAGCAATAAAAAAAAAACTTCATGATACAATATCCCTACTTGGAAAACTTAAAAAAAAAACTTGTTGTTTATCGGTTATGTGTTCTAACAGGATTGTTGTGTTGCTGGTAGAAGGGCAATCCTCTAATGGTGACAGGCTGCTTCTGTGTTTTTCGGTCAACTCACCAAGATATTGATCTGTATCCTAAAAAAAAAAACGGCAATTTAAATAAAAGAAAATTCTTTGAACTTTTTTGCTTCAACTTGCTTTGGTTCTGACAATATGTAAATATAGTTAAGGTCCGAATAGGTTCTACATCATTAAATTTAAGAGTAGTTTTATTTAGTTCCTAGGGGTTTTATTTTTTTGTATTGCTGTGTTTTTATGTGTTTGTTAATAAAATATCCTACACAGAGTGTAGGTACCTCATTTCTACTAATACGCTGCTATTGTTAGATTATTAAATTATATAGATATTGAATTACTCACTTGAGAGATTTGCTTCCAGAGACTGAGATTCTGTGTAAATCTAGCGCGATCCCCGATTGGTTTAATTAATTCTTTGATCATTTCATGATCGAGAATATTAAAACTGTTTATGTCAATCTTGTTTTCTGTGAAAGAAAAATGTTAAATATTAGGTATATGTGTAGGTTACACAACTGTAGGTCTAAGAAACGACATGTTAGTAGTAGCATTTCCTAATAAGAAAACCGTTAGCAACCTAATATACAATACTTTGGTTTACTATTAGAATAAATAATGTAGGCATTACAATACAATCTAGTTGTCACCTTTATAACTAGCAATATTCTGATTATGTTGCAAATATTTAGATTTTTTCACTGCAAAATATTTATTTCCCCTTATCCAGTAGGTAGATACTCGTAGGTACTTCTAGAACGGCGTATAGGCGTCAATTGACAAGGTGCTGGGAATGTTTACCTACCTATTTACTACCCAGTAGTATCAAAGTAGTACGGATTTACATTATCATGTAAAAAAAAACAACATTTGCCTATATAGTAATGATTCTAATGATATAAATAAAACCCTATTTAAAAAAACCGGACTAAGAAAATAAAGGATTTTCTATATGAATTGCCGTTTTAATATTGAAATTTGGGCATAGGTTAAATTAGTAAGATAGATTATTATGTTACTTACCTTTGAAAATAACAATATATTTAAACAAAGACCAGTCCTTTAACATTATACGGGTGTCTTCATCCATGTCGGTTACCCACAGGTATTTTGTCCGGTTTTATTGTACGATACCACCACACCGCCACCGGCAGAAAACCACGAGGATATTCCAAATTCGTTTTGTTTTGTTTACCCCTTATCAATCACTTAAATTTAGTTGAGCGCGAACGAATGTCACCATCAGTGCGGCACTGCGTAAGTAAAATGGTCAAGCGCCATATTGTGATTTGTGATGTCCACCCCCCGCCACCCGCCCGCGACACTCGCCCCGCCGCTTACCATTACTATTAGGTTAAGAAAACGATGCGTATTATAACATAACGATACTATTGTAACTATCACTTACCTATTGTTGGTGTAACGTTTAGACCGTAACCCTTACAAGCTTTCAAGTTACTAGAATTGAATATTGCCCGTTACAATTACAATTGTAATCGTTACATATAAAATAGTGGAGCGTACCACAAATGGTACAATTAACTATTTTATATTGTAAGGACAACATTTTTACATTAACTACACATTCTGTTAGTATCGTAAAAATATTTTTTTTCCGTGTATTTGACGTAAAGGCGTTGAAAAGGTTAATAACGGCACGCTTCACGCTTGAAATAAGTATTCACAGAATTAGGTATATCCACAAAACTAAATAACTTTATTAAAATAAAATAGCTAGACATTTAATTTTTTTACATTTGATGTATTTATTTTGCCGCTAATAACAATAAATACAAACAGAAACAGAAACAGAATAAAATTAATATTTAAGGGGGGCTCCCATACAACAAGCGGGATTTTTTGGCTGTGCTTTTTCTCGATATTAATAACGGCAACAGGTATACGCTTGAAATATTCACAAAATACTTAGTTAATCAAAATAATCAATACTTAAAAAATAAATAATTAAGTTTAAATAAAAGGAGCTCCCATACAAAAAAAACGGTGGTTTTTTAAAAAGGTTAGTGTTAAAGGGTGAAAGGTTATATAGTATCTAATAGATTGGTACGGAACCCTTCGTGTGCGAGTCCGACTCGCACTTGGCCGGTTTTATTCATTTTAACATTAATTGCCGTTTAATAGCACAACACAACGTAGTCGAAATATTTTCCAACAAGGTTAATAGACTAGCTTTTATAATAACATTTATAGCTTTTATAATAACTTTGTGTGCGGTGCGAACTGCGAGCCAAGCGAAGTTGCATTATTTTCGACGTAAACGAACGAGCCAAGCGAAATTGTAATACAATAGCTCCCGCCAGTGCCTCTGCCTGCGTTGAACTCATATATTATATATCTCTCCCCTTTTTTTTCATTGGGAATCCTCCACAAAATTCCCGGTCTTATAAGTGGTCCGGTGCTTTGGCGCATTTATATATTTGGTAGGTAACTTCGGGACCTTTGAACGTGTACACCGCTTTCACGTTGCCACAGCTCGTTTCCAGCTCACCTGCATCGGGTGCTGCAGTGTCGCGGGACCGCAACACGACGTTACCTTCTAGTGCTCGCACTAGCTGACTGGCTAGCAACTCCGACTGGCCGCGACCCGGGTGCCCTTACTGTTATATTAACAGCAATGTGCCGCTGTCACGGCTTCTGCGTCTATGAAACTTCACGCTCTCACTCCCGCTTCGCAATCTATTTCTTTGACATAACCGCCTCACGAAATATGATCACTACCAAACGGCTCACAATATTCTGGCACTAGTTAGCATTGCATGAACCAGAGCGGCTGGAGACTCACGCTCAGTACACCGGACAGCCAGTAGCAAGTGCTGCGCCAAGTCCACCGCTGTGCACAGGTAACACTGCGCCGTCAATCCTTTGAAGGTACTCTCCTAAACACCCAAGTCTGGTGAGCACCTGATTAAGCCGAAAGTTTATAGGCTCACACACTGACTGTAATGATAGGTAATTTATCGCACGCTACCTGGGTTGGGAATGTTATAAAATCTATCTGGTTAATTTCTGAAATGAAAAGTACCCTTTACCCCCGGAATTGGGCGGTATTCAAAAAAGTACATAGTTAAGGACAAAAAACAAGAAACTTTAACTTTTACATTTTGTCACGAAAATTAGTCGTAGGTACATTTAGATGCGTTAATTTTCGTGACGACACACTTTTTTTGAAAACTGCTCATTTACCGATTAACTTATGTATGTATGTAAGTATACAGGGTGTCCCAAAACTGACACGTCACAGTGACACTGGAGGTAGGTCAGCTCAAGAGTAGTCCAACCAACCTAACATGACCCCAGTAAAAGTGGCACGGTTTTTGACTTATTGTCGAATCAAAGTTTTTCATGAATTTTGACCGTTTCTAACATTATTAGTGCCAGTGTGCACTCCGAAAGGTGTCAAGGTTAGTTTTTTTTATGTGAACGGTAACATGAATTGTTAATTAAGGTTACAGAAATAGTATTTTATCCAAAAACTAAGTAAAATTAAAAAAAATACTACACTGGCACTAATAATGTTAGAAACGGTCAAAATTCATGAAAAACTTTGATTCGACAATAAGTCAAAAACCGTGCCACTTTTACTGGGGTCAAGTTAGGTTGGTTGGACTCCTCTTGAGCTGACCTACCTCCAGTGTCACTGTGACGTGTCAGTTTTGGGACACCCTGTATAAACAATTAATTGTACAAAATAAAACAGAAAAATACAATGATGATACAAAAAAAAAAAATGTACAAAGGTGAACTTATCCCTGTAAGGGATCTCTTCCAGCTAACCCTTGAGAGATTGATAAAAGTGAAAGATTGTGTATCGAGTAGGCAATTTTACAAAAATAATAAAATTAACTACACTCACATACGTACATAAGTATACTAGACACAGAAATTTATATTTAAGAGTATAAATCAATATACATACTTGAACTTACATAAACTACATTTATGTAAAGGACAGTTGATACAATATTCAGGAGCTAGGGTCAAGCCAAAACTTCATCGATTTTCCTTTTAAGGAATCAACTGATTATGATTGCTTGAAGCCGACCGGTAGCCGATTCCTCGACCTGGCAGACTAATAATGCACTAACAAGGACCGCGCCTCCTTGTACATACAACTTACGACATCAATAACGCAGTGTCAAGTTACGAGAGCAAAAGTAGGTACTTTAAATAATCGTTGATTAACTTTCTGCGATAAATTTGTTCAGAGTTATAAGTCCGTGACTGTAGGTACATACATCCGTATCCTGATTCATTTCACAAACATATCATTTAGCAAACCGCCAAAACAGGAAAGTACATATTTTCAGGGTTCCGTAGTCAAACTACGAAACCTTATAGTTTCGCCATGTCCGTCCGTCCGTCCGTCCGCAGCCTAGCTCAGAGACTCTTAGTTCTAGAAACCTGTAATTTGGCATGTATATACATAGTAAGTAGTCATGTCAACAAAGTGGTAAAATAAAATGTTGAAAAATATATTTTTAGTGTACCTCCTCTACACGCAACGTGGGGATGTATTTTTTTTTCTTGTCTACTCCATAGTGTGGGGTGTCGTTGGATAGGTCATTCATTGGGTTTGCGAAATCAATTTTTCAATCAAAGGCTCCGTTTATGGAATATTAAGCTTTACGAGTAAAGCGCTAATTTTTGTTAGAGTCAAGTGTCCCCCTTATAGCCAAAACTACAAATACTCAAAATCTGAAAAAAATCTTAAATGAAAGCGCATATAACGAATTTAAAAGGAAACTGTGACGACTAAGTAGACATCATTGGTTCTTGAGATACAGGGAATTGAAAGTGTTTATACGTACTAAAATCATCTAAGACAGCGCCAAATGACTTTAAATAGAAAATTCGTTATGTAGACGTCGAAAATTTGTAGTACTCAACGGCTTTGGAACGCTATACTGAGCATGGTTCGACATTCTCATGCCCGGTTTTTTAAAAGGTTTTGGTGTTAAATTGTGAGGCAAGTGAAATCATTAAAGGTACTTATTTTATTGTAATCAATCACAGAGAATTTTGTAATTTTCAATAACATTCGAATCAGAAGAAAAATAAATATGCCCATACATGTTGAAAGAAATCGTTTAATAGTACCTAATAGTAGGTAGGAGGTAGGTACAATATTTAGTTTCAGAGTATTGGTATGTTATTGTTATGTGTGACTATCCGTATGGAAAAAGGAAGATTATGCTAAAGAATCTTGCGATGGTATTGAGGTTACCATACCATACAATTTGATGTTAATGAGGTATTTGTTTCAGAAACTGAAGGTCCGGCCCACCAGGATGTATTTCGCCCGAGCGCTGGCGGTGCTGGCGCTAAGCACGTGCGCGGTGGCCAACACGAAGTACTGTTCCGATAATCTCATACCATCGGACACCGCCCACATGCAGTTCACCAAAGAACCGGTGGTAGAAGACTACGGCTATCCGAACCTCATCAAATCGATCCATTGCTGTGTAAAAGGATACTGGAGCATTGAGTGGTAAGTCTCAACTTAAACTGTATGTCAATCTTTCGCAGTTACACCCTTCGTTTATACTGACGATGTTAAGTGAACAATTTTACCTGCTGTTTCTTCATAAATAAATAATTGATTGCCGTTCAATTATCTGGGACTGACATTGGCTTTTGTATTTGTATAAGCGAAATTATTGACATGGATAAATCACGCCCCGTGTTAAAACGCTGTAACACTTTTGGCTTAATTAATGTGTCGGGACGAATATTAATTAAGTACATTTGCTAACAGCATCAGATAATAGAATATAGCACCCTCTAGAGGACATTAAGTCCGCAAAAAAAAAAACTTGCCGTTTGGGGTGTCAAATGAAAGGTCATCATTAGCACATTTCAAATATATTATATATAGATATATATTGTTAGCTGCCTATCTAAGTACGAGTATCCTTACAATTATATTGACGATCTTTGTCTATCTATTAATAAGAAAGTAAAAAGTCAGCCAATGTCGGAAAAAGAAATAACACCCAGGCAGTAAGTTCGATTTTACACAGATATGAGACTTCCTATAATTTAAAAGTAGTCAGGTAATGAAGTACCTACCTAACTTGAGTATACCTAGTATGTAAATGACTGGGTACTATCTATCCTATAGCATTGACTACGGGTTACCAGTAATACTGTCTAGATAAATCTAGACACTAGTTTTAAAAGAGATTATCCTGCAGTAAACCATTTGAACTGGTAATGTAATGATGACGTGCATGTGTGAGTGCCGAGCGATTCCCGGAACTGTGGTGCGCGCGAATAAATAGATAATCATCTCATGAGCGCGTGTGTGTAACAGCAGACGTGGCTATGCTCCGGCTCTTCTGCGCCGCCGCTCCACATGCTGGGTTAACAAGTTTCGAGTTTCTATAAAAAATCGACCAGCTGGTCCCGGCTTTCGTCAAGCCTTTTTCGATCATAGGTACTACTCGATTATTGCTCACGAAGATAAAACAAAAACTATGAATAAATAGTCAAACCAAGCGAACAGTGTAACTAGGTACTAAACTAGGTATATCTATCTAGTTTTCTAATGTGACGCCGCACGGAAGGTACCTAAAGAAAAAAGATTGGTTAATTTTAATAAAAAAATTAAGGTACGTAGTAAGGTAAGGTACGTAGGGCATCAACAACCTATAATGTATAAGAATTTTTTAAATTCTTTTCGCTGCGCAGTTTTTTTAATTGAAAAAGCTAAATAAAATATATAATTGAAAGTGTAAGTAGCAAGAACGATTTGCATTGGAGCTCTGTGCCCAAAATAAAACAAAAACTAGAGACTGCAAACAAAGAGTACGTACCTACTATTGCAGGGCTTGATAAACCTATGTTGTTTTTCAGGTCTGTTTTTCACTTTCAAAAGGGGCCTTGGCTCTTGAGAACGGGATAGATAACCGTTACTCTTATTGGTAGGTATTTTTTGAATTTGGATTGCTCAGTGTTTACTGGATGCAAACACCAATTTACCTCCTTGATATAGGTAGTAATTGGTGTGATTATGCTTGTGCGGCAAACAATGGACAAGTACTCATACCTACGCTTGGCGCCAGTTATTCCGTCTTATAACATCGTACTCTAAGACTAAAATTTAACGATTAATTCACAACATTTCAAGTAAGTCTAAACGAGTGATGGCAAGATTAGTTTTAGAAGATGCAGTTATCAAACTTGATATAAACCGGACGCGTTGCTTATTTAGTTCTTCATTCGAATATTGTGTTTAAATGTTTGTCTATGTTTACCAATTTTAATTATCCCAGAATCTACGTAAATATCGATTTAACATTGAATCTACAGACATCCGTAATTAACCTGTGCGTGAGTTGCACAGGTAAACTACGGATCGTGACTTTTGGAACCCAAACTAAAAATAAAAAAATAAAATATAGGTACATACAGCGTGTAATTTTCATATGGGCTTATTCATTTTTTCACTTTTCACGCCCTAAAATGACTCATAATAGGAATAGTAGTGATGCGATTAATTCCTAGGGACTAAAGTGACATTTTACTCCCTAGGGACTCTACTTTTTCTTTTTGATTTCCCTATAAGTAAAAGCCTTGGAAAAACACAAACGGCAGAGTGCGCGGTGGAGCCGGTGCAGGTCCGGCTGGGGCTAGGCATACAACCTCCAGTATAGTAATAAGTAGCGCTATTCATTTAAGGTTTATTTCTCTTGCAATCAAAGTGAAAAGTAGGGTGTTTAACTCGAGATTAAAGCCATACATACAGCCATAATGACACTCGAACTTCATCCAGGTTTCATTATGGGTTACTTTAGTCCCTCGTTGAACAATCTACTATAACGACGACATCGGGTTCGGAACTAATCGGCTAGAATCGTACAGCGATTGATGGTGATGATTGGTAGCTTAACCTAAAAGTATCTTTATCTACGATTCACGGAGTGTCGTATGTTGAGAATTAAAAGCACTGCAAAAATTCAAGTTATTTATTTAACAATAATGTTAAGTAAGAGTAAGAGACGTAACTCGTGCATGAAAGAAAACCTATACGAGAAATAAATTGACGCTGTTACGCTAAAATGTGGCATCCTACAAGTATTTACCAAAAAAACGTCAACCTACAATGATCGCACCGAGGTTTTACACTTTGTTGCTAAATACTTGTGGATTGACACATTATTGCGTAACAGCGTCCATTAATGACAAATATTTTTGATGATTTTAAACCGTAAAAAGTATGCCACATGATAAGCACTTACTAATCTATAATACATACATACACAAAATCTCGCCTTCATTCCCAGAGCGGGGTAGGCTGAGCTACAGAAATACCAAAAACTTTAAAAATGCTTGTTTACACTTAATTGTGTGACCACATTATGCACAATCAGGTCAAGAAGTCTACTTAGTGTATTAGTGACAGGTTGCAAGTAGGGCTTGCAAATATTCGATAGATTCAGATATTCGAATATTCGACTTTTCATTTGAATGTATTCGAATAGTTCGAATACTATTCGAATATACTGAAAATTAAAGAAAAATACAGGCTTTGATGCTTATTTTCACTTATTATCAGTCTGAAAGCTCAAGAAATCAACTTGAATATTTTAAATAAATAAAAAGTAGTTGGTTGTATAGAATAAATAAAAATAACTAGAATTTAAATATTATTGTTATGTTAAAAACAACTGCAAAAGGTACGAACAGCCACGATTTAGCATCAATTGCACAAATATAATGCAGGTACTTCAATTGAAAAACGCCAGAATCAACAACAGAACTTAAAGAAAATAATTATAATGGTGAAATATATGTATGTGTTAAATTATTCATGTAATCAACACAAAACTATAATGATATTAGTGAATTTTGTGAAACAATAAAATGTAAGTTTGCTGATTGAAAATTCTCTCGGCTACCTTACATTTAAACTAAACTGAACCATTACATACAATTTTACAAAATAACAAAAGTAATCAACGAAGTGATTAAAATAAGTAAAAAGATCGTGAAATCATAAATCATCACACCAAAATAACTTGAATTTAAATAATTATCTCCAAAAAAATCTAAAGTTATAAATAGCAACGATTTATAACAATTACATAAAGACAGAATCAACAACAAAATTAAAACTAAGTAAGTGAAATCAATCAAATAAACAAAAACAATCAACCAAGTTAATAATATTGCTACATTAAAAGGTTGGAAGGTTGTTTTTTTTTTAAGTTGTATGCTGAGCTTACTGCCAAACTCCAGTAGTGGAGAGGAATTTGAAGAAGAAAAGGTTGGAGGTGGGTGAATGGGATGGGGGAGTGAGACATAGAGAGCCGACCATCCCCGATAATTTCCGATTAGTGCCGAAGCCGTCTGTCCGAATAACCATAAATATTCGAATACTCGAATAAAATTCACCGCATTATTCGAATATCAGAAAGAACCGAATATTCGAATTGCAAGCCCTAGTTGCAAGCCCATCGCCTAACAATACTACGAGCCTTTATTCCCTCAGTCGCCGAAGACATGGAGTGGCACTTTTCTAACCCGGCAAATATAGTATAAATTATAAAAAGAATATAGTATAAAAAAATCAAATTCATTGTTTTTTCAGACATCCATATAGTGTTAGTCATAAATAATGAAAAAAAAATCTCTTATTATTCATTAGAAGTCGCTTTTTAGGGTTCCGTAGCCAAATGGCAAAAAACGGAACCCTTATAGATTCGTCATGTCTGTCCGTCTGTCCGTCCGTATGTCACAGCCACTTTATTCCGTAACTATAAGAGCTATACTGTGGAAACTTGGTAAGTAGATGTATTCGGTGAACCGCATTAAGATTTTCATACAAAAATAGAAAAAAAACAATAAATTTTTGGGGTTCCCCATACTTAGAACTGAAACTCAAAAATTTTTTTTTCATCAAACTCATACGTGTGGGGTATCTATGGATAGGTATTCAAAAATGATATTGAGGTTTCTATTATAATTTTTTTCTAAACTGAATAGTTTGCGCGAGAGACGCTTCCAAAGTGGAAAAATGTGTGTCCCCCCCCCCGTAACTTCTAAAATAAGGGAATGATAAATGTAAAAATAATATATGATGTACATTACCATGCAAACTTCCACCGAAAATTGGTTTGAACGAGATCTAGTAAGTAGTTTTTTTTTAATACGTCATAAAAACATTGATCAAAGCTACAACGAACTTTTATATTATGTTACTTGCTGCTACGGAACCCTTCATGGGCGAGTCCGACTCGCACTTGGCCGCTTTTTTGACCTGTCATCTCGCAGTTGTAGGAAGGACGTCGTACAAAGTATAATAAAAAATATAATTGTTTGCATTATTTAAAAATTAAGTCAGTGTAATTGACTGGTGAAACAGCTGGAAAGAAATTTGATATCAACAATCCTCGTTGTGATAAGCGGATAGTGTGAATCCGCCATTTCTTAGTCATTTAATTTATTTGCGTGAGTCACACTCACACCGCTTGTGATAGGACTGCCGTCGCCATCGGCCGAAGGATTATGTCATTATCCACGTGTTCCGACATGTTGAGTTACAAAGCGTCAATCATTACATTCATCACGAACTCCAACTTCTGAGAAACTGCAAACTGTTGAAACGTCTAGATTCTACGTATCCGTAATCTAGATAATGTTAACGTTAACTAGATAGTGACCCAGAACACAGTTCAGTTGACTCCTACCTACCTTCGGCTTAAAAAAGTTTTGGGCAATGCGTTAGCCTTGATTAACCTGCATTGAATACGTTACATTAATAGTATAATAAGTTATCTCGTACAAATAACATTGGCCTCTTTACGTTATTGTTACCTAGTATACATTTTGCCTCCGAAACGGTGAGCTCAAACGACTCAACCAATTTAATAAACGATGTGTGTATTGGCATGAGAGTGCTCCGCGCTTCGGTGCCGGGCTCCGACGGCGGTCGTCGGGCGTAATACTCTGTGAACACAAGTTTTTATACGATATACCTAAGGATACTTACGTTCCGTACGTCCGAATGAAATAACGGAACCCTTATAGGATTACTCGTGTCTGTCTGTCCGTCTATCACAGCCAATTTTCTTCGGATCTACTGGATCGATTCTGTATACATGTGAATATCTGTAACCCAAACAAGGACGTGTAACGTAAATTCATGAATTCTAAATATGTTAGTCACTCTTGGGGGATAAATGAGCAATTAAAAAAAACTTATTCAAATGTCAAATGAAAGGGCTTCTTACAAGGATCTCAGATAAATCTTTATTTAAATTTTTAAATAAACTGTTTTTAAGTTATTTAACAAAATAGATGAAAATTTTACCATGCCCCCTTATCTTCGAAACTACTACAGGAAAACCTATAAGAAGGCTATGAAAAATGGAAATTTCCGCGAGAGTTTAACTCGCACTTGTCCGGAGTTTAAGGAAGCTTAAACTCCGGATAAGTGCGAGTTAAAGTTCAAGCGAGGTATACATATTTATTTCCAATAGGAAAACGTTCCTGAAAACGAGTTAAGAGTTTAAAAACTTATTGACAACTGATTCGACGCAGGATCGTTTTGATTCTTGTAAGTATTCGTCGATACATTTTCCTTTAGGTTTTCTTGTGAATTATAAAGCACAAATGTTACAGTACAGAATATAAGTAAATGATGAACCCGGGAGCTAGGGACACCTATATTTTGGAGGTCAGTGTACTCGCCATGTTTATTTTGGATGACATAACGTGTAACAAATAAAAATCTTGAAAAAATAATAGCGATAATCATAAGTTAACATAAATAAGAACACTCTCTTTTACTCATTCTCATACAATCTTATGCTGATCTACCAATTCTATCCGAACCCGAAAAACTCTCTAAGACCAATGCTCTCTCTGCAGTAGCCACGAGTGTCGGGTGCTTGTCCTGTGGCTCCACCGACATGCTGTAAGCTGTAGTTAACAAAGAAAGACGGCTTTCGCAAAGCTTGAACAAGGAACTGCATTTACTACAGAAAATACACCCGGATAATCAATTGTATAAAAAAATATGTGAAAGGAAACTGTTCCCTTTTTCCCCCATGGAATGTTCTTTCCCTGTAAATGATACATATTGTTTCGTTTTTGTTTCTCATTACAGAAGAAGCTATTTCAGTCTTTTACCAGTTAAAATGTAATAATGGGATTACAGAAAGTAGGCGTGGGTAATCTAGCGAACCTAAAAGTATTACAGGATATTTTCCAATTTTCGCTTATTTATGAAAACAAATTTGTTAATCTGTATAGACAGTATTTATTTAATCATTAACCTTCGACGTCCGGCCAAATAGGAAACAGGTGGGAGTAAAGTTCAGATGGAAATCTATTATTTTAGAGTCTATTTCTATTGTTTCTGAGATGTGTTCCATGTATGTATTTATTTCTCTATAATGTATTTATATCGTTGTCTAGTGCCCATAGTACTAGCCTGGAGCTTAGTTTGGGACTAGGTCAATTGGTGTAAGATTGTCCCCTGATATTTATTTATTATTACGATCACCGAGCTCCATGCTTTACGATTACGACCAAGTCTCTAACTTTATTGTCTATACCGGGAGTTTCCTAACTGTACGTCACGACGCCCGAGGCGTCATCATAACGCTGTCTCTGAGGCGTCGAAAACCAGTTTGTTTACGTCACCAGCACGCGACGTGATTACAGGCAGGTATATTCTTTAACGAAGGGAGCCGCAAAAAATTACAGCGTAGGTATAAAGGGAGTCACAGTTATGGGGCGTCGCACCTCAGGGATGTCACGCCAAAGCTTACCGAGCTAGGGATGTTTTGTATGCGTTTAACTATGTATTACGTATACACAACTATCTATGTATAAATGTATACACATTGTATACTAAATATGAACAAGTTTAATAACCTTTATCCTTCGTGTAGTTAGTCAACTTACGGAAAAAGGTGGCCACTTTTTTCTGTTAAGTTACTCACTCATAATTCAACTGTTGTTAAGTAATGTCACAAAACCGCTCTTTGATTTCAAGATAATACCACACACACACACACACACACACACACACACACACACACACACACACACACACACACACACACACACACACACACACACACACACACACACACACACACACACACAAATTGTACTCCAGGGTCCCAAGATACATACGCTGTACCTACCGACCTACCTACGGTGGCCACAATTATTAGGAATCCGTGCGTTCTCCATACAATTGCCAATTGCCTAATAAAGAAACCGTCCCTTTATAAACAACAACTAATTAAAAAGTTCTTGACCTAGGTACTTATATTTTATAGTTGCAAATTTACAACAAAAAATTAGAATCCAATACGGGATCGGCCAGCTCGCCACAAAATATCGGTAACAATTGCTTTACTGGTCTAATGATCTACAGAATATATATAATTTCTACAATTTCTACATTTTAGGAAGTGACCTCAAGTATTGTGCGAAATTTTAAGCAATGCTTATTTTTCTATAATGTTTCTGAAATAACTTGTCTAATATATTCATCTGCCGTTTGCCAAAAAATCTCTGGGTTTTAATTGAATGCGAATGCATATAGCGACAGCGGCCGTTAAGTTATTGAGGTTCGAGGGCTTCGACTCGACTCTAGTCAAAAAGGCAGCGGGGGTACCTGGCGAGGAGTGCGTCGCGAGGCACGCCGCACGCCGCGAACCTGTATTATGTTGATTCCAGGAAAGCTCTTTGTTTGGAGCCGCCTCTCGGGTTTATTTGCTGGGTAAGAAAAGAACACAGCATCCTTTTTAAAATTACGTTCTCTTTACCCATTAAGTGGTGGAAGTTACTCGACACTTAAGTTGTTTTTTTTTATAATTATCAGATAAATAGGCACTGGGTTTTGTTATAAAGAATCAAATTTAAATAAGAATATTGGTTTTAAAATTTATGGGAAATAGTGTTTAATGCATTATTAAAGGACGGACGGAAGAATTAGGGTCACGAATAAAGGTATTGCTTAAGATGCAACCTTGCATTAAGGTCTAAGACAAAAGTTAATCGAGGCCAGATTAAAATCCCTGGATACGCAAAAGCTTTTGTGCTTTTTATTGTTCCGTTTACGAAATTAGCACATTGAAGGATTATTTTTGTAACAAACTGAAGACCGTCCGAAGATTATTTGCCGAAAATAATTACACGGGATTTGGATTTGGGGAGAAATTATAAAGTCGAGAAGAAGGAAGTTATTTTTTGATTCGGGTTTATTTGGAGATGATGATAATAATCGGGAATGAATAATAAGATGAAGTATATCACAGTCTATACGCGTTCGATCAATGAATGTGATTTCAAGAGTACAACGAATGCCTACATGTTGGTTTGTAAAAATAGTTCAGGTATGAAGGAAAATATATGACTTTTGATACAATTATCTGTAATAACTTGCCTCTAACCATTTTATCCATAGCTCTTATTGTTTAGTAATCTGTATGACTTCAGGCGTGGTTCATCTAGCTTTTAAACCAAGTAATAAAACGGAATCCAAGATACTATATACCTTGTTGAGGGGTCCCATAAACTTGTTTGATTTCCCAAACATCGAATGCCGATTCGGAGTCCAGAGGTAGACCAGTGTTGGGCACTCGAGAATAAAATCATTATTTGAATGAAGATTCGTAAGAATAAAATCATTTCGATTTTATTCCTGTCAAAGTTATTCAAATAATTTCGTCGGAAATAATTTGTAAGTGGGAAAATTTTATAAAAATATCTTATTCTTAGTCAATTACATTTATTCATGATTTTTTATTTTGAATAAAAGTATCTTAGTAGATGTAATGGGTGAATCAACTTTTAAGGTACTCCCCAATTTTCGACATGTCTCACTATGTCACCTTAATTTGGTAGAATGCAATATTTTTTTTTGATGTGGTCAATATATTGAATAAATCAGACAATTAAACTTACTTTCTAGCTGACAATTTTAAAAATTCTTCTATGATTTACACAAATATATCAGGTAACGCAGGGGACGACGTTGTCCCCGGGTTTTGTATGAAAAACGTGCATTTTCCACTGCGTTACCATGTTTTTACAAAATTATAGAATTGGTTTGTGATTATGAATAGTGAAATCCGAAAATCTGATTATCTAATTTTAACATGTGTAAACCATTATCAATCTCACATATTCTAGTAAGTTTTTATTAGCGTGTAGAAAAGGAGGACTTTAAAAGTTGATTCACCCAAGTACGTACATCTACTTAGATGTACGTAGTTACATCTACTAAGACTCGTACGTAAGACTCGTACAGTAGGTAAATGTAACTTACGTAATATTTACGTACAGTACAGGTTCACTTCATCACCATCGTATCAAAGGTACCAAAAAACGTCATAAAACTTACTTACACGTAAGTACAGTCTAGTTCAAAAGTATGTATACACTTTAGTACCTTGTCTATTTAACGTCATGTTTAAACTGCCATATGAAATTATCCAAGCGATTAAAGTGACAAGGTACTAAAGTGTATACATACTTTTGAACTTGACTGTACATTGATAAAATGTGCCAAAACCAATATTTATTGTATGTACTACAAAATTAATTTTATTTTAAATAACATGTTAGTTGAATAAAACGTTAGTTAGAATAATCCCATTTCCAAAATAGTTATTTCAAATTTTATTCTTCATTTAAATTAAAAGTGCCATGATTTATTCACTAGTATTCCATTTCAACTGACGAGGTACAAGAACTATTCTTATTCAAATCGATTTGAATGAGAATAACTTTTCTGCTTTATTCTTATTCTTATTCAAGTTAATTTTTGCCCAACACTGAGGGAGACCAAGGTCTCGCTGGACGCTGTCCCTTAGGAACCTGCACTAAAACAAGGCATTTTCTTTGATTTCCTTCTGAATTACCGATTAACGCTCATAATTTTATTTCAAAATCAACTCTTTATCTTTCTAAACACCTTGAGTTAATTGGTTCTCTCCGAAGCTTCTTATTAACGCTAGACTGATCTCTGATAAATCTAGTTTGAATGTATTTTTTATTGCTATGCGTATATAGATCATTTATCTCAGTTTCTCATCACAAAATAACAAAAGAAAAGAAGTTTATTTAACGGTTTCTAATTTAGGTTTATAATCCCTAGACTAATCACATGGCCAATTTAAATTCCGTATTTACTAAAAACTAGACCAATTTAAAAGTTTTATAGGGAATAGCTAGTTATGGTAGGATAACGCTCTAGGGCCTTGGGTTGTTATAGCCACTGGGTAAAACCAATTTGCCTATTCCATGTTACCGTATAGTTTTTTTAACTCGACCGGCGTTACTAGGGTTGCTACCCGTACTTTAATATATACTATTGTTCTATATTTTCGCTGTTCGCACTTTATAATTTACAAAGCATGTAAAGTGCGCTAAAATACTTCATTTTCGACATCAATGGCAATGGTTGTCTTTATTACCATGCATAGACACAATTTTAATAATTTGGGTGGGTATTAGAAGCTGTTTTATTGATTTATGTTATTCATGCAAAATTAATTGTTGCTTAACGCTAATCATAACTTTATACAAGTATATTTGCATCTTTGTAGTCACATACATTTATGTATTCAACAACAACTGTATAACAATTTAAGATGGTTTTACAAAAATGACAAAATGAATAAGACATTTAGAATAAAGAAGTTCAAAATTTTATGGGTTTGTCACATTAAAAAAAACACAGCATGGAGCAATCTTCACCAGTTCAAGAAATATTTTAAGTAATTTATTAATAAGGCTTTTAACTGTTTACGAAAATGGTTTGATTTTAGCACCACCAATTGGTTACCTGGATGACTTGTATAGCGAGGTTAATTTAATTCATGAGTTCAGAAATGATATAGTAACAGAAATCAAAGAAATATGTTGGTATTTAAAAACAAACAATTGAACTTTAATAAAAGACTTTTTTGAGATTGTGTTTTTTTTTGTTCATTTACTTAAACTAACAAAAATACTATATTTTAAGAAAAAAACGGTGGCAACCCTAGACGTTACACGTGTCAAGTACGTATATCGATATTATTGATAATAGTATCAAAATTCAGTTACAAATACCTAATTCAAATTATTTAGATATGAAATTTAGCTGTTCACAGTATGCGAGTATAAAGACTTATTATTGAATTGTTATTTCGAACGTTGGTAGCTTAACAGATTTATAGTACGCTACTAGGAAATCGTATTATTATCGTCTCGTATATGTATATATTATTGTCTGAGAAGCACGAGCACCTCCTGCGGTGGACAATGCTTGCACTAACAATGAGACGCTTGGTTCTGGAGACGAGCGGAGTAGACGTGCCGTCGACAAGATTTACTTTGACAAGCTGATAATGATAATGTATTGTCTTTCATTCGATGTTAGAGCGAGACAATAGAATAGAATAATGATTTTCTCTCGTATCAATTTACGTTTTTACGGCTATGGATTTTATAAATAGCGTTCATTATTATCATTATATTAAAATCATATCATGTTCAGTGTGGGTTTCTTAATAAACGCACAATCTTATAATAAAACCTGAAGAGGATCGAAAGTCTGTGTACGGTGCCATCTTTTGGGGAACTGAGTAAATATTAAGTATCAAGAAACTAAAAATGAGTTTACATAGTTACGCAGTGGTAAAATCAACACACAGTCACAGTCGTCAGTATGTACCAACATCCCCAGACTGAATACAGAGCAATGGCACATATTCGACAGAGTCGTCCAAAGTGTTGAACAGCAATCGGGCGAAATATTTTTCTTGGACGAGCCGAGAGGCACCGGAAAGACGTTCTTTACTAGTATCCTACTGGTAGAAGCGAGGAAACCATGAAAAATCGCGCTAGCTGTGGCGTCTTCGGGATTCGCTGCTACGTTACGGCCTGGTGGTAAAACGGCTCACACAACTTTCAAGATCCCAATAGATTTGACCTGGATGTGGGTTAAGTATCAAATCAAGAAACTGTGACAAAGCCAAAGTTCTACAAGAATGCAGTTTGATCTTCTGGGACGAGTGTACTATATGGCGCGAAAAAGGCCGTAGAAACCGTAGATCGGATGCTCCAAGACGACAGAAGGACGGCGCGCGCAATGGGTGGCGTTACAATGTTGTTTTGTGGTGACTTCCGCCAGACTTTGCCAGTCATGCTACGTGATACTCGAGCCGACGAGGTAAATTCCTGCCTAAAGAGGTTGGTGTTGTGGCCGAGCGTGCTGAAGCTGCTCCGGGCTGAGAATATGCGAGTCCAACAAGGAGGAGGCTGACATGTCCAAGAATTTGCACGGTTACTGCTTCAGGTTGGAGAAGGACTTCTGGGGGAAACCATCGGCCTGGTTTGATTACCAGAGACGTTATGCAGGATCGTTCCGTCCGTTGAAGACCTCATTCGAAGCATATATGAAGACCTGAGCCAGGTGACGTGCCGTGAGAACCCTTGGTTTTGTGAGAGAGCCATACTCACGCCGAAAAATGAACAAGCAGCGGTAGTTAATGCGCGGATACTGGCGGAAATCGAAGGTGAACAGGCAGTATATAAATAATTCCAGTAACACTGTCTTGGATAATGTCACAACATACCCGGTGGAGTTTCTAAACTCATTGAGCGCTTTAGGACTCCCAACATACACATTAACCATGAAAATTGGAGGTCCGATAATGCTTCTTCGGAATTTGTCGCTTCCGAAGTTATGCAAAGGAACCCGGTTAAAAGTTGTGCAGCTGCAGTGAAACCTCACCGAAGCGCAGATCCTGATGGGGTGAGGCTACTAAAATGCTTTGACATTTTCTTTTGTACTTTAATTAGTTGCCAAAGTAGAGCTAGATATACTTTGACAATTTTTTTTTTTTTTTTTTTTTATAGTTTCCAATATGTATGTGCTCGTGGAAGGCGTACCCATGTGGGACAGTGGGATAAATACTTTAAACTTTATAATAGCCATGCATGACTAACTGAAAATGTATTAAACCGGACTGCCAGTGAATGTACACACTAACCCCCTTACTAATAAACGATGAATAAGCTTAAAATAGTTATACCATGCTTTGTCCCTATCTGCCAATGCGACATTTGAATTCGACAGATAAGGACAAACTGCAAGCATAGTATAACTATTCCCAGCTTATTCAACGTTTATTAGTGGGGGTAAGTCAGCATGTCTCTCTTCTTCTTCTTCTTCTTGTGCCTCTCCAACTAGTGAAGGTTAGCAGTCAGCTCCGCATATTTCACCCGGTCTTTGGCGAGGTTGACAAGCTCCGCGGCACTTGTGATTCCGGTCCATTCCCGGATATTGCGCAGCCACGACTTCTTCCTACGTCCAACAGCTCTCCTTCCGGCTACCTTACCCATCATTATTAACTGAAGAAGCTCGTATCTGGAGTGCCTAAGCACGTGACCTAGATAGGCAACCTTTCTTCTTTTGATGGTCTGCATTAGTTCGCGCTTCCTCCCTGCTCGACGTAGGACTTCAACATTGGTCACTCGATGCGTCCAGCTTATGGCCAACATGCGTCTATATGCCCACATTTCAAATGCTTCTACACGTTTCCGGAGTTGCTCTTTAAGGGTCCAGGCCTCACATCCGTCAAGGTCACTGAAGCCTCTTCCGACCAGAAGGATTGCTTTTGGCCAGGTGTATGGTTATACCGCCATTGCTCGGTCGCCAGAGCCTAGTCTGTTATCTAGCAGGGGATACCACGACAGTCAGATGACTGTCGCCGCTGACAATTCTGACAAAATTACCAGCGCGAGCAGGTGAGGTTGACTTTTGGGGCCAGCTAGATGTTGTTGCCGTTCTCCCCCTTACTCCCCCGAGCATGTCTCTAGGAACTATTAATCTATAATTGCAGGAATTAACCTTACCTATGAATTATAGAAATAATATGGAGTATGGTTTAAACAATAATGGAGTCTGTCAACGGCGGCGCGGCGTAAGTGCTTAGATGAGAGCCATACTCGTTCTACTACTGTGTGCGTTAGTGCTTCTCTACCTGTACCTACTAGTATAAGGCATTTTTTTTTCTGGACATTCCTCAATCGTCACGTGATTTATGCTGTGCGTATTTTGATTACGAACGATTATTATACTAACACAAAACCTTTCAAAACCTTGTAATCAAACTAGGAACCCTTATAGTTTCGCCATGTCCGTCCGTCGGTCCGCAGCCTAGTGCAAAGACTATTAGTACTAGAAAGCTGCAATTTGGCATGAATATGCATATTAGTCACGCCAGCAAAGTGGTACAATAAAAAGTAAAAAAAACATTTTTTTTAGTGTACCTCCCTTACACCTAACGTGGAGATGTATTTGTGGAAACAGTTTTTAATTAAGTAATCTGTTTATGAAATATTAAGCTTTAAAGCGCTAATTTTTGTTAGACTCAAGGGTCCCCCTCCCCCCTACAGCTAAAACTACAAATACTAAAAATCTGAAAAAAACTTAAATGAAAGAGCATATAACCAATTTTAAAGGAAAACTATCACGACTAAGTAGACATCGTTGGTTTTTGAGATACAGGCGATTAAAGTGTTTATACCTACTAAAATCATCTACGACGGCACCAATTGACTTTAAATAGAAAATTTGTGATTAATTAATGATTTTTAATGTTTGTAGTACTTAACGGCTTCGGAACCCTACACTGAGCATGGTCCAACATGCTCTTGCCCGGTTTTTTACTATAACGTTACAGTATAAACTTCATAATATTTATAAAGAAGCTGGTACTTACAAACGTACACAACATCACGCCTTCATTCCCAGAGTAGGGTAGGCAGAGCTACAGAAATACCAACAACTCTAAAAAGACTTCTTGATAATTCGGTAACCACATTTTACACAAACAGGCTAAGATGTGTACCACGTGTGTGGTACTTACTTGGAATTTAATATCAGATAGAACAATCTTTATTGTTATAACTATTATAACTGATACGCTTACGATGCTGTTATTGTGACACGGTACTTCGTAGCTGGAGGACCTCCGCGACATGTAATCACTAAAAGAATAACGGTGTTCGTAACTTAATACTAACTGTTCGTAACTTAACTTTCAGAAGCTCCATTGAATGTGGCTTCCATTATGAGGATTCAAAATAATAAGTCTCAAGTTCATACTTGTTGTGTCCATTCATGACGTGGATTGTACTAAGATATAAAATCAACTGCATTGTAACCTGAATAGCTATATATAAAATCATATACTGTAGGTACGTTAGAACTTATGAATAATTTAACAATCGTCAAACACGCTCATCGAATGTGAAGTTCAGTGTAATGAGGAGACAATATCGGGGCGACGACTGGATTGAGTTTTGAGACTGTTATCAGTAATCGCATCATTCATGCAACAACGGACTTCGAGGTACTCGAGGTGGTTTGGAGAAATGTAGCCGTGGGATCGTTAGCGCTTGCGGTGCGCGTGCGCGTTCTGCAAATAGCTCCGCCGTGAATATCAACATTCGGACTTGCCCACATCGACCGTCGCTGCCTCCACGGTCTCCGCGCTCTACACGCGGCCACTCGCCCACGTCTAAACAAAATAAATATTGAATCATGTACAGACCTCCGCCGCAGACGTATTCCGGCTATTACCACGAGCACATTCCCTTTCCTTTGACTGTTGCTTAAACAAGACTGAGCACTTTCTGCCAGTAAATGACTATATACATATACTTAACGTCCCTAAAATTGAAATGGTAGTATTTTATTGGGTCAGGGGTTTTCAAATATCTATTTATATTTATTTCGTTTACCGCCCACTTTGAGAATCTATTTTCAAGCGCCCCACCCCCCGATTTTTTAATTTACTTTAAATCAATTAAGTTACCCGTAGTTATTGGTTGTTTGTAGTTTGCAATTCAATTATTAAGTATGTTGCAATACTTTTAAGACAGTGTACTTAGCTCAAATTTAAACATGCCCGCGACTTTTTGCAATACGTTTCGCGTGTTTGAAGGTTCTTAAAATGCTCACGTATTAATTTATTTAGACTTTCTCGAGCGGATGCCCTAAAAACTGATATCTATACGGACTTTCTGAACTTAATCTTTGACATTATATCGATGCTAAGAAATCTATTAAAACCCTACAATTTGCATCTGTGGTTTCGAACGAGGGTAACCTACTTACTATAATGTTCGTAATTAGCATTGTCATTGTTCACTGCAGTAATTGGGGTCTCAGCCGCCTGCGGCGCGCGGGCACCTCGAGCTGCATGCCATCGCTCTTGAGTTCTTGACCGACCGCATTAACCCGTCGTAGTTACTATTATCGACTACCCTGCCGTTAAACTATTTTATCTTTAATATCTAATAGAGCAAGAGTTTTTTTTTATTTGATTAGTAATTATTAGACTCGTTTGAATGTTAATGTTGTTTTAATTATGATTTTTTTAATTTTATTCAATGTATTTCTGTTATTAATGTCGTGTGTATACCTTTAATTGACATGCATATTAGATTGTATTATTGTAATTTAGTTTTATTTAATTCTGTTAATATGTTTGTTGTTGGTATATAAAAAAAAAATAGGGATTTTTATGGGGAAACAAGACCCGCTGGACCCGCTGGACCCGCTGGACCCGCAGGACCAAGGGTCTCAAAATTTACCGGGATTTGAACCCAGGACCGCTGGCTTCGGAGGCAGGTTCACTGCCAACAGGCGTCGTCTACTAATTCTACGCGAACGAAGTCGCGGGAGTCTTCTAGTTCAATATAAATTTATAATATATTTAATCGTTTTCATAGTAGCCGCCGATATCTTCCTCACCAATATTTCATTCCATGGCTTGATCGCCTTCAATATTGCCTTCTCCGTCAATTTCTGTAAACTAATTGAGTAAGTGCAACGAACGATGCGCAGCAGAAGACCGCAATATAGCCCTAACTCAATCGCGTCCGCATGTTAATAGGTATTAGGTATGTTGCCTCGCGCTCGCACTTACGGCAGACTTTTAACTCTGGCGAGGTGTAAGGACTATCGAAACTGTCTACCTAGTAAGGAAACATACTTTCATAGTTCCCCAAGTAACATATACATATACAATTTTATAAATTAACGTGAGTATAATTATAATTAATTAAAGTTGAAGGGTGTCCGGCAGGGGGTTTGCCACAATACTAAGTGTAGGGATGTCTTACTTTAAATCTGAAAGAACATAGGCATCAAACAATATCAAAATAAACTTAACCAAGCCGTACAGTAGGCGGCGCGGCGCCCTGGGTGGCCTCATTGGCCCTTCTATTTTTAAGAGCTTTTTACACTATTCAATTTGTTGAAGGTGAAATCGGCAGGTAGATCTGTAATAATCTGATTTTAGTTTGTCATCACGCGCTATGAATGATAGTACAGTCAAAGTCAAAAGTGATCAAAACCAAGGTTTTAAAACATCTTCTAGGGTGATGGCACCAGTGTTGGATACTTTAAGCTGACAGGCACCATTAATGGACACTTTACTCTTAATTCAAATTGATTATTATAAATTGATTAGTGCAAAACAATTTATCTTTATTTATCTTCTGTAAAATAAGAGTCAAGTGTGTCAAGTGTCCGTCATTGGACCTTGTTCATTACTGGTTCGATCACCCTAGCATGACACCCCAGATATTATAACGGTTATACCAAGGTGTCAGTTTTAACTGATGTTTTAATTACTTAACAACATCGAGACAGAAACGAAGTGAGAAATCAATGTTTCAAATCGATATAATAATGTCACGACGTCATAAACTATGTATGACTACTGGAAATTTCAATAAAAAATAATGAAATTATTTACTCGTAATACAATGAATGTAATTAACAAAAGCAAAAGGAAATTTCGAATTGTCGGAAATTTGTGAATGAGAGCTCGATAAAAAAGAATGAATGCCCATTTCGAACCCCTTTCAGGCACAGCAAGTCTTTACTCAGACGTAATAATTTATCAAGAAAGTAATTTATGTTGTAATTTTTGAGAACAACTTTAGTTATTAGTTACATTTAATTACCATAGGTATTTAAATAAGTAAAGCAACCAAATATTTAAGTAAAATATTGGACCTACCTAGTCGATTTGGAATCAGAGCTTAGGCGCACCATATTCTTAATATGCCTAATGTTTGGTAATTATAACTAAAACGAAGCAAAATATTGCCCGTGTGGTTGCCGGCTTAGAATAGTGCCACTCCATGTCTCCCGGTGGATGTCGTAAGAGGCGACTAAGGGAATGAGGGCTTCTAATACTGTTAGGCGATGGGCTTGCAACAGTTGCAACCTGTCCCTAATACACTGGTAAACATCTTAGCCTGTTTATACAAAATGTGGTTACAGAACTTACTTAAGGAGAAGGCACACAAGCACTCAGGCCACCTGATGGTAAGTGGAATCTGAGACCCATAGACATTTGAATTCTCAAGACCGTAATCCTAACACCTCAAATGCGTTGCCAACCCTGAGGACTAAGATGGAATGCCTCTATGCTAGTAGTAGTGGTTATATTTTTGTATAAAACTGTATCTAATGTAACTGTATATAATAAATAATTACTGATTATGTATAAATCGTTTATTTTCTATTAATAAATTTACTATCTCTCTTCTCACTCTCTTTTTCTTTCTCACCTAAAAAAACTGGCAAGGTGCGAATCGATCGATTAGTCATTTATAGGGCTCCGTGCCGCAGCATACATACCTACGCCCATTACGACGTAAAGGGATATATTTTAACGTTCCGAGACATTGTTTGACTAGACTGGACAAAATGTGTAAAATTACTTGCATGTTAAATATTCAGAGAGCAGCAGAGTTTCGTAATACTCGTAGCTAAACTAACCAACTTTTCCAAGTTTCTCTGCTCAAATGTCGCAAACATTTAATGAAACGTTTTTAATTACCTTTGCCTAGCTCTCTGTGGCTATCGTGTTTAACTTTGCTATTCTACGAATAAAGCTCTAATTAGAAGTTCTACGAGTGGAATTTCATTTACATCGACATGTTATTTTATTTACCTGGTGTACACAATGGAAAACCATTTCCGGCTGTTTCGGAGAAGTGTAAACGTAAAAACCTTTGCAGATCGAATATTTATCGGCTCATGCCTCCAGCTCACGTCAATACGCCCACTTAGTATTCGTTGGAAGTCATCTAAGCCATAATAAATTCTTGTGCACTTGCATTTTCACGTTGCTGGGAATCGGTAGCCAGCTACCGAATGCCAAATCAAGTATCGAGTAGTAGGTTACACTTAAGTGAGGTACCTACAAATTACGTGCAAAATGTAAGGGAGTTTATCTGTTATTTAATTACACTAGATATTTTTTTATTAATTGTAAACTCTTAAGGTAGTAGTATCAATCCCTTCCCGCAAAATAAGCGCATTAATTAAATTATCGTATTGAGAAAAAAAAAAGTTTGTTGATATGTATGTCGGCACCTCAGACTATTAAGTAGGTACTTACAATAGACACCTTGTAGCCAGCTACCTAGCTTACCGAACTATTACTCGTACTATTATTATTTTTGTCTACAACCTGTGTCTACAACGCATCCCACGGATTCCAATATACTCGTACATAATTATAATACCAGATACGTCTTCAGCCAGAAGCCAGAAGAATATGCGTCTACATATTTGATGCTTCATCATTGTTTTCATAAAAGGATACAATTTTATATTTATTTATTTTTTCAAATTAAAATTCAAAATCGTTTATTTCATTAAATAAGAAATGAAAAAGGCGTGAGCACAGCTTGGCTGGATTTTAGCTCACCCAACGACAGCCATGGAGAGGTTACATTTAAATAAATATTAATATTACATTGAAAACTTGAGGTAATTACAATAATTTGATCATTAAACATTATATTAGATTGTACAAAACCGTAAGTATTATATGTAGTGTGTGCATTAAATTTACAATTCAATTCTTAATTATCTAGCTTAATTTTGTGTCTACACAGGTTCTGAATTTATGTCTGATATTCAAATTTGCCCATCGTCTTTGGATTTCCTTCTGTTACTGGCTTGACCACTGTTACGGTGATGGAATCAATGGGACTAGACGAGTTGCATTCGACAAACGTTAGCGATTAGGTTTCGATACGCAAATGTATAGAATTGACGTAAGCCACCGTGATTGTCACCTGGTACTATCTCGGTGACTTACGTCAATTCCACTCATTTTTCAATCGAAACAAACGCTAACGATTGTCGAATGCAACTCGTCTAGCCCCACAGGTTGCGCAGATGCAAGGCTAAGCAAGTACGGGTTCCCTAGCGGGAAGCTTTCGCAGATTCTCTGCCCATTCACAGAACGGGCAGCTCGCCGGCCAACCGTACACGATTATACCTACTCACTAACGCATGGATCAGCAATTCTTCTACGTGCTGCCTAATGTCCGGTCTCTATATTTAAACGACGGATAGATTAAGTTACTTCAGATTATGAAACCACACATTTATTACGTGGCAAATGTTATACTTTAACTCTCTGTAACCTTATTTATTGGGTTTTTATCGCGGTTTGAAAATAGGGTGTAACACTTTTTTACAGTATATTCAAAGAATTTACTCCTTGCACGAACAGTATAATCTAATATATAAAATTCTCGTGTCACGGTGAACGTTATTGAACTCCTCCGAAACGGCTAGACCGATTCTTATGAAATTTTGTGTGCATATCGGGTAGGTCTGAGAATCGGATAACATCTATTTTTCATACCCCTAAGTGACATGAAAGAAACAAAATTGCAGTGGGCGAAGCCGCTGGCGGGTCGCTAGTCTGAATATACAAAGTCTGTAGAAGAGTCGTGTCAGGTAGCGCTAATTAAAAAAAAAAGCAACTAAAAGACTACATCAATCATACTGAAGCCGAATTGATGATTTATAGAATTGTTGTCTTTATGTCTGTCTGTCTGTCTGGTTCTGCAGTTTTAACTTAAATTCTACTGGACGACATGAAATTAAATATAAAAACATCAGGACCCTGATTATTATTTAAACTAATTTTTATAACGGATTTCTGCTTATAAGTGGGGTTAAAGGGTACTCCCGAGCAATTAAGGGAATTCCTCTAATAATATAGGCATTACGTTACACATAGCGATTTTGGTATTTTCAATAACAAGTCGAGCATTTGCAACCTATTAAGAAAGTATCATTTGGAGTACTGGAACTAATGATAATGAAAGACCACAGATGGGCACCGGAACTCCTCAATGGTATCTATTTCACGGAATAGGATATCTCGATTACCAAAAATAGTTGAGTGATTATGTTATGACTAAGCACATTTCAATGCTTTAGGTAAATATAAACCTACGGCTCCTTCCTTACGGCTAGGGCATGCAGTACCGGGCCCGGTTCCGAGAATTCCATTTCCCGGTTCTAGGCGGGGACGGTACCGGTATTTTACGGTTCTCCCTATTCTTTTTTTCACCTGGAATCACCGCCACTTGAATTGAAAAACCATATGAGACTTTAACTTTTATAAATATGTATCCCAAAAAATACATCGTGCATTTTTTTTTTTAAGAACGTATCTTAATTAAGTAAAATTCTTGTTACTAAGTTATTTAGGTAGGTATTTGTACTACTTTGGTACTTTTTTACAAATTATTGCAAGCATGCCAAATATATAAAGCAGGATTTTTTATTTTATTTAATCTAATTAATCAGTCTTTAATCAGCTTTTAATCAAATATCATTCCTGCACTTAGCTAGCTTAGCTCTCTATAATTGTAAAAGATGCGATATCAGCTCGGCTAACGTTTTTTACGTTTCACTGTTTAACATAGGAAATATAAAATATTTAAATATTTTTCCTGATCACTTATCGACTAAATAAAGGAAATATTTGCATTTGCTTGCGCCGCTTAGGTGCGATGCAAGTGCGAATGAAACGGATGATTTCGAGCGTGAGTTAGAGGAGAGTATTAAGATCGTCCTCGCTCGTTCGCTCGCTCGCTAGCTAAGTAGCTAACTCGATGCGAGGATGCGATGTTGCCGCTTGTGCCGGCTTCGTCGCTCGTGTGACACGCGATACGCGCCTCGATCTTGGTTCGGTATGATCATGGAAAGAACCGGGAGAACCGGGATGTAATTTTCAGTACCAGCTCTTAGGCGCTATGAAATTCCCGGGAATTACAGAACCGGGATTTCCCGGAAGGATGCCCTACTTGCGGCGAGCTTGAAATATCCTATAGTTTCTTATTAATTAAGACAAGTCTTACAATATTTTTACCCAAAAGCCAGTACAACGTAGATTCGACCGCTCAAAACATTAATCAAATGAAAAAGGGTTTAAGAGTATACTCCGTTTATGTAGGTAGGTATATGTCTTTTATGTATATACACTTTTTTTATTACGAGTTAAGTCGACTTATACCCTTTTTTACTAGGAATAAGGTAATTATAAGGTAAAATTCAAATAAAATTAAAATATTAAGATCTGCTGTGCCAGGATAACGGCTTACGATCCAAGCATTAAGAGGCCGTACACGAAATTTTGGTGGTTTTGCTTCTTTTTGAGATTTTACAGTTAAAATACTGCTATTCTATAAGTTTGAATGCACATCATGAAATATCATTTTAGTTCTGATCGAATAAATGACTTACAAATAAATGAGATACTTTTTCCGATTTGTCGAGTATTATAATGCGAGATTTAGGTTATTTTAAAACATTCTATAAGTATTGCTATTATTTTTTTTTAGATGTTTTTTTTTAAGTAATGGATTGATTTTGAACCGAACTTTATTACTGTTGTTTTAATTTTATGAACGATAGTTTTAAGTAGTCGTAATCAAAAACAATGTTTTGCCCATTTTCTGTAAAACTTTACCAAGTTAATAATTTTTTTACACAAAAAAAATATATGAATGTGGTAAAAGTAATTCATACCTTTTAGACGTCAAAACGATTCATGAATATGCGATATTCTAAACCTCTTAAAGCAAAATTCACAAAACAGTCGCCGGTTTCAGGTCGATGAATCAGTATCAAATAATAAAAACAAAAAAGTAGCTCATACATTCGTTTAAATTTGAAATTATCTTTCGTGTTGCGAATTAAAATTTGTAGAAGTAAAGTATTTCAACAGTAAAATCACGTCTGTAAAATCAGGTAAATCGGCGAAATCGGCAAAATTTCGTATACGGCCTCTTAAAGATTTCGTAAAATTATCTGCACATAAATACAAAAGATCAAGAGGGACGCGTTAAAATAAGTTACGGAGAAGCAGAAAGTTGTCAATATTAATGACGAGACCTGCGTTCTGCTGATACAAGCTGTTCTCTTCAGCAAGCGATATTTGTTCTATTATCTTGTATTTAGTTGAGATTTGGTTGTTATGTCAAAAAGCAAGAATAAGTTGCTTTTTGAAGTCGGTTTTTAGTTTTTTTAAACATTTATTTTATTTCATAATTTTAGTAATCATAATAGTGTTATGTCGTCAACGTACATTTATTCCTCGATTTCTCCAAGATCCCATCATCAGAGTTTGACGTGAAGGAAATGGGACCAACAAAAAAGTATACATAATCAAACACAAAAAAAACAAATCGGCTTAGCGGTCTTTGTGTACCTAATCGGGGAACAAACAAAAAATAACCCGACGAATTGATAAGCAAGCGGATAAACTCAAATCTTTCACTTCGTCTATCTTATTCAGAATTCGTATCTGAGAGAATAACTAAAGCTACTTATTTATAGTTCTTCATCGTCTTTTAGTATACAGTGCCTGAATAGACCGAAGGCATTCCTTTAGAAGCTGCGTAATATCTTACCCGAAAATTAGACTAACCGCGCGCAAAATTATCTACATTTATTACAATAGGAAAGACATTTAAAGAATGTAATGGATAACAATTAATTAAGGCAGAATCGAATCAAAATTTGTATCATATTAAATAGGGAATGGAAACTTAATTTCGATGTTTTCCTTTTTAGGGTTTTGTACCCAAAGGGTAAAAACGGGATCCTATTAGGTACTAAGGATCCACTGTCTATCTGTCTGTCACCAGGCTGATCTCATGAACCGTGATAGCTAGACAGTTTACATTTTCACAGGTGATTTTTTGTTGCCGTTATAACAACAAATACTAAAACCGGCCTAGTGCGAGTCGGACTTGCGCCCGAAGGGTTCCGTACCATTATCTGTACAACAATAGACGCTATATTAGTCTACCTGTTGCCGTTATAAATACCGAGCAAAAAACGGCATAAATCACGTTTGTAGCATGGGAGTCCTCCTCAAATACTTATTTTATTTTAATTTAATATTTATTTTGGATAGTGAATACACAATCAAATATTCTGTGAATACCAATTTGAAGCGTCTACCTGTTGCCCTTATTAAGCTTGAGAAAAAAAACGGCAAATAAATCACGTTTGTTGAATGGGAGCCCCCCTTAATTATTGATTTTATTCTGTTTTTAGGGTTCCGTAATCAAACGTGTCAAACACGATATCGTTAAAACGCACCTGAATAGAGGCCCAGGTCATTTACTTAAGCTTTACTCCAAGCACTGAAAGTTGTTTTTGTTTGGGAGGCATTTATTTGTCAAAAAGTCAAATTCGTCAAAATTAAAAACCTCAGAACTATCTCAATCTGAATACAATTAGAAAAGTTTTAACTTTTGTGAAAAGCTAATGTAATAATTAATTTGGCTTGAATAATTAAAAATAATAAAATGTTTTTAACGGGAGAATTTGGTAAAGACTGTCAGAAGACCGCATACAAAAAAATATTGGTACTGTGGATTATATAATGGTCTAAGGCATAGACGCTCTTACCTCTTACATATTATTATGATTGTATTTTTATTATGTAGTTTCATGACCAATGACTATTACAAAACAGTGCTGCTTGAAAATTAGCAGTCATTAAAAAAATACACCAGAGCATGGGTGACCGGATTTTATCGTGTACAGTGTTTAGGTTATTGAACTAATAACAAAGTTGGATTCGTCGGAAATAATTATTAAATAGGTTGTTACCATTTGCAACAGTTGTAGTAATTACGTTTTTGGTTACTCCGGGTATTTCCGCTTCGTTTTCACAATTTAACGTACTCATCATCATACGCCAAAGCTATTTCGAATTGACTTGAATGTCTGCACAATTAATATCAATCAAAATACTGGAGGATTCAATTAAATAACATCATACAGTTGTTACTCCTAGAAATAAGCGGTTGCTTGCATTATTTTAGTTTCGATAGAATAACCTATAGTGGGTTATCCATATTTTTTTCTTTCGGTGTTTTTTTTGTTGACGATACAGTACACAAACACTGGTGGTTATAATTGGTTGACCCGTTTTAACGGTTAACCTTGACTAATAAAGAGTTAGAAATCTAATTAGATTTTGCACTTTACTTTCACAAATATTTTTTCGGCACTATCAAGTCAGTTAGTCAAGTCAGTTACCTATTACTGTTTCGATTGAAAAATGTATGTAATTTACGTAAGCCACCGATATAGTACCACGTAGGGAATGCAATTAACTGATTAAATGTAGAATCGATTCATTTCACGGTTAAGACGAAATTAATCGATTAACCATGAATAACCGGTTAATAATCGAATTGTTTTTTTCTTCAAAAAGTTGTTTTCTTTTGGGTTATTTCATAAAAAACTAGCGGAAAAAGACGTGTAAATAAAACAGACGTATTTTTGATATGTAAACCCTTAAATTATTGATATAATTATTTCTTTATACAGAATGATCAGTATTTATTTAGACACCAGTACCTATACTAGTTTCTTTCTACACATTTTGGACATTAATTCCATTTTAATTAAAAATCAACAACAGGAGTTAAATATTGTAAAAAATAGTTTTCCCGTAAAATCGAAATAAAATTATCTTTAATATAAGTCACAAAAAGGACAATAACATGAATTATTTCTTAAAATTTTAATAAGTAACAACTAAGTAACTCTTGAAACTCTCTATATTATATTAAATACCACATTCTCTAAAAATATTGAGAAGCAAAATAAAGTTGAATTCTCATAGGCTAAGTAAAAAAATATTTTATCGAGTAAAGAAACTCAACTCATTAGTGTTTTAATTTCCCATTGGTGTTCAAATAGTTGATTAGTTAATTTATGTTTAGTTAATATAATTATAGTAAACCATACCAATTTAAAGAGATTACTATAGATTATCTTACCGTTACTATTTGTGAACTTGTTAGTTACAAGTTCACAAATATCCATCCAATCCATCCAAGTTCGAAAACCACACACATAATAATTCTGTTTAATGACAAGCAGTCAGTAAATAACATGTGCTTATGAGGTTACTCCTGTTACTAGCCAACAAACTAACACCCCAGGATAGGTACGCGATGCGACTATTTCCATCAAGTGCGAGAGGTACACTTGCTAGTTACTAGCTAAGCTAGCTAGCGTCATTATTATAACGGTGTTTTAGAAAGAGACCGTCAATCAATTAGTTAAGTTTTTGTAGAGCGTAGAGCATCCTCCCTCTCTTTCACTCATAAGCGTGCAAAAGATCTTGTCATGTCTTATTTTCTTTTATTAAAAGCCAAATTCTTCACGAAAATTAGCCATACATTTACATACGTGAATTTTCGTGACGAAAGGGAAATGTTAAATTTTCTTAACTTTTGTCATTAACAATGTACACTTTTTTTGGAAAACGCCCATTTGCCTATTTAAACCATTTTTTTACATAATTTATCGATTCAATACTGTTAATCGGTTTGCATTCCCTACTACACCATTTCCTAGTACCACGTGACTATCTCGGTGTCTTACGTCAATTCCATACATCTATCTATTTGTCCCGAGTTCCCTGCAGTTGCGAACGCCCACTCGGTACGAGGGTCAGCGTTTTTAACCGCCGTATTACAATTACTTACCTAATTTGGAGTTAATGTCTAATAGGTTTCGTAAAGGTCAAACGGAAAACAAAAGACCTCAACTTTTGAAAATTGAATTAAAAAACCGGGCAAGAGCATGTCGGACAGTGCAGGGTTCCGAAGCCGGTATTACAAACATAAAAATCAACAAGTAACTCATAACAATAACTAACTTTCTATTTAAAGTCATTTAGTGCCGTCTTTGATGATTTTAGTGGGTAGGTAAACAAACAAACAAACAGTTTAATCGCCTATATCACAAAAACCAATGATGTCTACTGAGTCGTGATAGGTTTCCTTTTAAATTCGTTAATGCGCTTTAATTTAAGTTCTTTTGCGTATTTGTAGTTTTGGCTGTGGGAGAGGGCACTCACCTCTAACAAAAATTAGCGCTTTAAAGCTTAATATTTCATAAACGGATCCCTTGATCGAATAATATTTCAATATGTTTTGAAAAACATAACACACTATGGAGTAGACGAGAAAAAAAATACATCCCCACAATACGCGTTGGGGAGGTACCCTAAAAAAAGTATTGTTTTTACATTTTATTGTACCGCTTTGTTTGCGTGACTATGTACGTATATGTATATTCATACAAAATTACAGCTTTCTAGTACTTAATAAGCGTCTCTGCGCTAGGCTCCGGGCGGGCGGACGGACCGACGGAAATAGCGAAATAATAAGGGTTCCTAGTTTGACTCCGGAACCCTAAAAAAACTGCTAATTATTTATTGATTATTGAAAAAAAACATCTTTCTTTAACAGTAAACGAAACTGAAAAATTTAAATAACTGTGGTCGTGGCATTGACAATGGGGTACAGCATTTAAAAAAAAAAAGTTGAGTAATCTCGTTTTTAGTACGATTATTACTGAACATGTTTTATAATTTTTTTGACACTTGAGCTGGACTTATCCAGCCCTGTAAGGTTGGCCACTATCTCCCGATACCCTGTTCACGTGTCAAGTTCACATTCTGACTAATAAAACGCAAAATGAAAAGAGGTTTTTTTTTTATTTGTATATATAAGGGTTAATAAACAGAATATTAAAAGAAACATCGGGGTACAGTCGCACTCTAATTGACCTAGTCCAAAAGTAAGCTGCAATAAAATAGCGGCTGAATTTAAACGCCAAGTAAGTACATGACCTATTCGCCCTCTTGTGAGTCGAGCGAAAGGAGCTTGCAATTTGCAATCCTCTGCGCGCCACGTGTCTCAAAGACCGGTTCGCGCCGTCGCGCAGGTTCGGCGCAGGACTGCCGCTCCGGAAGATGACCTCATCCCTCTCTAATTTGGTTTCTTTCAATTGTATAACCTACAACGCTGGTATAGATATTCATTGCTCAGCAGCGGTAGGTAGGCGATTTTGTTGACATTATGTGCGCCTAGGCAAGATGCATTTTGCGAAAGTTGTCGTTAACGAAATTTCATAACGCTACTCAATTGGCGGACTACATTGGCCAGGAACGAAACCAAAGTTAAATATTTATCAGGCGATACAGAACACGTTTTCATTATTTTATAGTATGAAGTCCTTGTAGTAACGCCTTCATAAAATCTATGTAAGTAAGTAGGTAGGTACATGTACTCGTATTAGATTTATTTAAATACTAGCTTCCGCCCGCGACTTCGGACGCGTATAAATCAGTTCCCGAGGGAATAGCGATATGAAAGGTAGCCTATGTGTTAATCCAAGGTATAAGCTGTTTGCATTCCAAATTTCACCAAAATCCATTCAGTAGTTTTTACGTGAAAGAGTAACAAACATCCATCCGTACTTACAAACTTTCTTAATATTAATATTTCTTAATAATAGTAGGATTTCTTAGGGAAGAAGCCTTGTAATATTTTTTAGATATCTGTAGGTACTGTAATGAAAGAAGGATGTAGCAGTACATACTCCTTTCATTGTTTTCTTTTTTCTATTTTGTTATGTCGAAATGTCTCGAAATCTTTTTTATTCAAAAGATTTCGAGACAAAAAGAGAGATGAGAAAAAAATAACTTTTTCTATAGTACATATAGAAAAAGTTATTTTTTTCTCATTATGACGTGAGATGAAAGGCACCGAACTAATTTGTTTCAGTGTCAGCTGACTCTTTGCGAAATCGATTATTGCTTCGTTTTCTCGTAAAAAATCTTGTCCCAGTATGATTATTTCAGCCGTATCGTGTATAATTAATACGCGTTGCCGATAATATACTGACGCAATTTGCATCCCTATTTCGGCCGAGGCATGCACATTGATTGCATAACCGCCTAGCGCTCGCAAGGCCATAGGTCCGTGCGTTTGAGAATCCAAGGATAATTTATCCCACCGGGATCTGGAGATACAAGAGACACTCGCACCTGAATCAACGAGTGCTTCACAAATAATACCATTTATTACTACTGGAATAATCGGTACAGAAACATCCCTAGACTTATCTACAAGGATCGGGTTTGAATCCATGCCGCCTGTCGCATCCCGATCTACTAACGACGCGGCGTGAAGTTTGGGTGCTGCCTTGATGAAGAAGGAGTAACCTCTCGATAATCGGATCGATAACTTTCATTGGCCGTCGCTGCGCCTTGCTGCCTTCGCGAACTTTCTTGTGGTGTCCAAGGGCGTGGGCGTGGACACGGACGAGGACGAAGATCGTGTGACTCGCGTGGTGCTTCTGGTTCAAAGTGCACTCTGCGTGGCGCTATTGTAGCTGGCGTCCCGAACGGTGTCGACTCATCGAATCGTGGTGTGTGCATCGGCTGATCACCGCGGTTCCTGATTTCTTCGAAGTTTACATCTGGATTAAAAACTGGCAATTCTACATTTCTTGCATATGTGTTGTCGCAATTAAATATGTCCTCCATTTGCATTATTGTTTTTCTAAGTTCCTCTTTAGATGCAAATAACTTCGATGCCAACAGCCACTGGTGATGCTGGTTCATAGATGTAATAAAATGCCTTATGAATCTTTCATCATCAATTTTAGCTTTAACAGCTAAGTTTTCTAAGGCGTAGAAATATTCAATCAGCGTTTCCTTGTTTTGCTGCCTTCTGTAGTAAAATTTTTGAGCGAAATCACCTCGGCAAGGAAGTTGCAGTTTAAATTTTTCCACTAACACTGCGTAGGTCGTGAATTCCTCAAAATTTGTCTTAAACCAGTGAAGGGCTGGTCCATCTAGATATGCGGCGATGGCATATTTTTTCTGCTCATCAGACCATCCTTTGATGATTCCAATGGCCTGGTACTGCATTAAAAAATCCTCCGTATCAGATAGCCCATTATATTTTCCAGTCGCCATTTTGCTATGCTATATGGGAAGGACACGCACAAAAATAAAATACCAATATGGGAACAGTTTATAGCGAGAATAAGTTAATAAAGATATCACTCAGGTTCAGGTCAGGAGCACTCCACTTCTTGCTTGCGAGAAGATTCTTCGGTTCTCTTATTCTCGATACCCCGCACCTCCACCATGTAAGCCTGGGAGGCGCCTATTCCTAAGCGTAATACTTTACGCACTTTTAACTAAGCTACGTAGAATAAAAGTATACGTCTTGCAGTGTTAATATATTCTTTCATTTATTTCAACGTTTAAATATACATTAATTCACATGTGAATGCCAACGCGGTCCGTTCGAGACTCTGGAGCGTCCCCCTGAAAACCACCGGCGGGCATTCCATATTTCGAAATCTTTTTTATTCAAAAGATTTCGAGACATTTCGACATAACAAAATAGAAAAAAGAAAACAATGAAAGGAGTATGTACTGCTACATCCTTCTTTCATTACAGTACCTACTTAATAGTGATACCTTCTTAAACTAAGACGATTATGAGGCGACGACATAATCGCGGAACTGTTTTTTTTTACATAAGTTTAGCTCAGGGCGATAACTTCTCCCACCCTCTCAATAAATAAATAAACCTGGGAATCAATTTTACACAAATTGACCTACTTAGTCCCAAACTAAGCTCTAAGCTTGTATTATGGGTATTACAACGATATAAAATACTTACATATTATGGAGTTTTTTTTTTAATACCTACATAGAAAACACACAGCACTCGGAAACAAATAACTCGCGTTCATCACATAGATATTTTGCCTATAGCGGGAATCGAAACCGGGACTGAAAAAGTAAAAAAGAGTAAGTAAATCAAGTCCCATCTTCACGATTTTTTAATTAGTTCTTTTTTTATCATATACTATGTTTGTACATTTTCGATTTTTTATTTAGTGGTTTCCAAGAAAGAAAACTTAGTTTTTCATGATATATCTACAAAATATTGGAAAATGGTAAAAATCGAACTAGGTTAAGCTAACCGTAAAGGTCACCGTATTTATCTATATACTCAACTAAACGACAAAACTAGTCAAAATATATACAAAAAATTATGAGGTTATGTTAGATGTTCAGCTGGCAGTATACTCGGGAACAGGAGCTCCGCCTGAGCGTGCCTTCCTTCATTGGTCAATTAACGGCCGAACCCTATATTCAAACCGCGGACAGATAGGCTTACTTCGGTTTAAAATTTGACACATTCTGTATGGGCAAAAGTCAAATTTCAACCCGAAGTAAGCCTTATCTATCCGCGGTTTGAATATAGGGTTCGGCCGTAAGTTGGTTGAGCAGTTGGGAAGAAAGGAAATTTTCAACAATACAGTCATCTTAATGACATACAGCCAAAAGCAGTATGTGGGATGGGCACCCGCCGAACGCAGAGTAATGTTTTCGTTAGAACGTAAAGTATTTGGCAATGGATTCGGATAGGATACACTCCGGCTTTCTGATTCTTAGAAAAAAATCCCGACTTGGCCTTCCTTGTGCTGAAAATCTCCGAAATGTTTTGTTTTAATTTTAACCTATACACGCCAATCGGCCAGTAACGTGACTATGAAATAGTTATCGCTACATAGTATAAAACTAAGTCGCTTTCCGCTATCTGTCTGTCCCTATGTATGGTTAGATCTTTAAAACTACGCAACGGATTTCGATGCGGTTTTTTTAATAGATAGAGTGGTTCAAGAGGAAGGTTTATATGTATAATACTTCAACTCGAAGCTTTTAAGCGAAGCTAGGGCGGGCCGCTAGTTCATGTTAAAACACGAAAACTTTATAGTTTTATATTAATGGAACTGAAGTTTTATTAAAGTAACCTAATTTCAAGCTAATTTACCACTATTCATTCATAATTACAGTGTTATTCTAAAGAACGGGACTTTAAAGTTTGCTAGGTTAAAGTTTATTGCGTCGCGGGTCGTAGATAGGTTTCCTCATTCGCGACTTACGTGGATTTGTGCTCCAACGAGCTGCGTGCACGTTCATTCTACGGTTGTATGCGGGTGTTTAAATGTTATATATCATTTTTAAGTATCAAATGTACTGAGCAATAGTTATTTACGCTGTCGCTACATAATGAAGATTATGTATCGTTGCATAGGTACATAACTTTTTTACAACTTAAAAACGGAGTATTGGAGTTTTATTCTTTGATTTTTAACTAACAAGTTAATAAAGCAAGTTGACTTTCGTAACATCATCAAGTAGTTAGATTCAACAAGCATAAAATAATGTATGGAAACATTAGGCTACTTTAGGGGTTCGTGCTACGGATAGATTTAGAACTCGTTTTCGATTAGTAAATGCGATTCGAAAACGTACCGTCTGATTGAAATGTTCGTGCTAGGGTAAGGCTATAGCTGCAAAAGTAAGATATCGACGATATTGTATCATATATGTACAATACATCTATAAAAAACGTTCAGGGATAAAACATATTCTTATTTAGATATTTAGAAAAAAATGTGTAAGAACATTTTTATGTGTATAGTTTGCCCACGTCATTCTAAATTTTGTTTTTAGGTTCAAAGATGGCTTACCTTACCCCTGGTCGGCCGGCTGGTCTAACTTTATCCTGTACCCAGAAGCCGGCAATCAGACCTTATACGCACACCGACCCCAGCTTTCGGACTCGGGCGACTACGTGTGCCGCGTCTCCAACCGCACCTACACGATGGAGCACCGCATTAAGTTGGTGATGATGAGTAAGAAAACAATATAACTAGATTCAAGTTGTTACTCTCAATAACGTACAACGAATAAGTCCAAAGTGCAATAAAACTTTTGTTTTTTATTTATTTATTTTAATTGTCGTCTAGAGTGTGATACCCGTTAACGAGTTGTTTTTCACTTTATAGATAACTTTTGCATATTATGACTGGATAGATCAGTACCAAAGCCTTTGAAAATGGTAAAGCGTGTTTTTTTTAGTAGGATTAAACCCATTGGAAAAGGAAGAGAATATAACGAAAATTAAAGGTTAAAGAGTAAAAAAGGGTTATCTCGATTTCCGGCAAAACTTCAAGTCCTACGGAAAAAAGTTAAATGGCATAGTTGTAAGTAATAAAATGATCAACCACTTTTGTAGGTATTTACACTTTATTCACATAACCTTAAAAAAAATCACATGTTCTCAAAATATTGTAGATGTCTTACTATTGGTTCTTTGCATTTTCAGAGAACATGTTACGACACGATAGAAATGTACTTTTTTTATAACATCAGAAAGTAGATAGATAAAAACTTTATTCAACATAAACACAAACACAGGCTCTTAAGTTAAACATAAAGCATCAAAAAAAGACAAAAAAGAAAAATATTAACAAAACAAGAGACTTAAAATAAACATAATAATATTATATATGCGGCGAGAGAGCCATGTGTTGTGTTGTGTTGTGAAATGGCGCTGACTCAGCAGAATGCTGCAGGGACTGCAGCGCTGATATTCTGCCAGAACCATAGGAATCAGGTCTGTGGCGCCCGAATGAAGCCGAAAGATGTGCAAACGAACAGGATAATAACAAAATATCGTACTTCATTTTTATGTAAAAGCGGATACAGAGTAGACACACAAATATGTATTTGTTTATGTTACCCTAGCCTTAAGTTTATAGTTTAATTTCTAGAACTAATGCGCATATTTATACATTTAACAGTGTTAAGAAAACGTAGAAACAAATTAATAATTACCAATAACTGCAGAGGGAAATAATTCTACGAGATCAAGCTTGTTGAGCTAATTGTTTATTTAACAAATGAATTCGATACTTAATTCTAAACGAAGACTTATACATAAGGTCACGGATGTGTGGGGGTAGTAGAGACTTTAACGAACCCTAAGCCCACCGACTTTTTATAAAAACCCGATATTTTGACGAGAGAATTGAAAATTAGGGTGCTTTTACGTCAAAATAAGGGAAAAAAATAATAATTTTAAATCAAGAAAATTACAGTGTGTTTGGGACATAAAAGTTCATGAAAAATAAAAACCCAATTGCCATTTAAATTTTTTCCACAAGACTTAGTTTTGTCAGAAATCGAGATAAACTGTTTTTACCCCCTAATAGCCCCCCCCCCTTCTTTTCTTCCACTTCCCGACCTCAGATCGCCCGTAAATTATTTTTCCTTTAATTTTTGTCATATTCTTTCCTTTTCCAATGGGTTTCATCCTACTATTTTTTTATTTTTGTTTGGTTGACCGTACAAGTTCAGGCTAGTCAAGAAAATCCTTAAAACATCCTTGTTACAGTATACTCCATGGAAAATTACTACGTAGACGTTGTTTAATTATTTAATTTTTCACAGAGCGTATAACGGATTCCCCTAGAATGCTCTACGTTTCACCTGACCAAATTGTGGAGGAAGGAAAGCCGCTGCGTCTGTTTTGCGAAGCCATTTTGGGTAAGATGACGAAAACTGTTGAAAGCTTTTGTTCTTACATATTATACTGAAGCATAAGGATTTTTTTATACCTCAGAAGAATGAAAGATTCGCCTTCGTCAATATTGAACTGTGACACTTTTATGGGCCATTGTCATGTATTGTCGAACAAGAAACCATACTTCACCATTTTCGGACCTTTCAGTACGAACTAAATTCACCCGCTGTCGTATACAAAGTTATCATTATGTTTCTCATCGCAGGGAGGAAGTTCCTAGCGGACGCTCCCTTTGATCTCCGCTGGTGGAAGGTGATGCCCAACGGTACCGAAGGGGACCTGCTTCCGACTCAAAACGAGCGTAACACCTCGCGGTACGTATACACATCTCCCTCCTTACCTGCCAAAAAGAGGGCTTTTTAAGCCTTTTGTGTGTCATCATATCATTTATCACCCAGGGTACATTCGGCCTTTTAAGTAACTGCACACTTTTGTACCTTGTCACTTTAACGCCTTCGACAGATAAGTGTTATAGTTCAAACATACTCGTACGTTAACATGTTACAAACCTGACCGAACATTCGGGCAAACCAATATGCGTTGTTTTATTTTAATGTGTAGGGATATTTGTTGAGCCTATAAAACGAACGAGCTCTGAGAAGAGCTCAATACCGCCGAGGATTATTACATTTTGTAATTCATCCCGTAATTCCTATTTTAATAAACCCATTGTTTTGACCTGCACGCAGTAAGATAATTTATCCTCAATTTAATACTCACTGAAGATTTAACCTTATTATACGTAAAGGTAATATATTATTAACATATATCAGAATAACTAAACAAAACTTCATCCACAATTTATTGTGTTGTCAATCCACGACACGGCCTCCCAGCCCTGCCACAAGTCAAATTGATGTTGTGTTAATGTATGAAAAAGAAGGGGTGCAGACCCACCGTACCACTAAACCGTACCACTGACCAAAATTAGCATCATAAATATGAGGTACGTTTAGGTTATGTTAGTTCTTCAGCAGGCCCGGAGGGCCAAACTACCCAGAAATAGGAGCTCTGCGATAGCAGAGCTCCGTCGACTCCGTTACATTCGATTTTAATAGTAATAATTGGTCTAAGTACCACCAGTGGTACGGCCGAGGGGTACGGTGGGTCTGGAAGGAAAAAAGAGTAGGTAATGGGGCGTGCCATCGTGGATTGAAAACACTATGAAATGGATTGTAATAGGTATTCAAGTTTATTATCAGGTAGATATAACGTGAAGGCACCATTAATTAATGGCTCGTTCCAATTCCGTTCCGTTCCTCCGTTGCTGCGATAACTTCACTATTTGTGTCAAAAATTTTGAGGTCTGCAAACAGCCAGTAATCGCTGGGGGCCAAGTCTGGCGAATAAGGAGGATGAGGATGCGAAGCCCAATTCAATAATTTTGGCCATCGTTCTCACGGACTTGTGACAAGGCGCGTTGTCCTGGTGATACACCACTTTCTTTTTGTTAATTTGAGGCCGTTTATCCGCAATTTCGTGCTTCAATTGCTCCAATAAACCCATGTAATAGTCACTATTTATATTTTGCCCCTTTTCAAGGTAGTCGATGAAAAGTATCCCATGCGCATCCCAAAATATAAACGCCATAACCTTACCGGCCGATTTCTGAGTCTTTGGCCGCTTCTTCTTCTTTCGTGTCGGCAAGAACTCGGGCTCATGGGTCGTCCATTTGCCGTGGTAAAAAGATTTGCCAGCCTAGATACTCCGTTACGGTGTCTAGCTGTTTCCAGGGTGCGCCGCGGGGAGGCTCTTTTTATTGGCCGCTTCGGGCGGCTTTCACCAGCCGCTTTCCACTCCGTTGACTGCCGATCCATGTTTCATCCATTGTCACATACCGACGTAAAAAATCCTTTTTATTACGATTCATCAGTGCCAATCATCGCTCTGAATCATTGATACCTACGTTGTTCCTTTTGATCAGTAGTAAGCAAACGCGGCACGGCACCTACTTGGAAAAAAGCTTTTTCATGGCCAAATTTTTATGGAAAATTGTGAAAACACTACTAGCTGAAATCTTCACTGTCTCGGCTATCTCGCGCACTTTTACCTTCCGATCTTCCATTACGATTTTCAGGACTTGGTTAATATTTTGTTGAGTCACTGCTTCATTTGGACGACTTGAGCGTTCCCCATCATTTGTGTCCATGCGACCGCGTTTGAAGTCGGCATACCACCGACAAATGAATGCTTTAGAGGGAGCTGATTATTTTATAAGCCATTGCTGTGCTTTAACAGAGAGAAACTCGTTTTTTTCCATTGTATCGAAATTACAAGCGTAGCGTCACTTACGTGTCTGCAAAATCAATATTTCATTGTTCCATTTTTTTTTTATTTGACATATTTATTGATGCCCAGTACTTTTTAAAAATAAAACGAGTCTTTAATATATGCACCATTTCCAAGTTAGTCTCTGGACTTATTGAACGATCTAGCAAAAACTATTCCGCCCGTGCCGCCCGTGCCTGTGCGGGACTTAAACTATCTCTATACTGAATTTTATCTAGATCAGTTCAGCAGTTTAAGCGTGAAGAGATAACAAGTAGAAAATCATTTTTTCGCATTTTTATACCTATTATAGTAGGCATGGATTATTTTGCCTAGGCATTATGATTTTAGTATAAAATATATATCAATAAAGTTCGCTCTTTTGTTAAACTGATGATTAACGTGTCTACGGTAGAATGATGAAAGACCAGTATTATTGCAGCTCGGACGTGATCAGTATCATTGGCTCGTATCTGACTGTGGAGAGCATGGCGTCCCAGGATTACGGGTGCTACCTGTGCGCCGTCCACTGCAATGCAGTGGTGGCGCGAAACTTTGTCCTCGTGTCACGTCCAAGTAAGCATACACACGCAGCCACCCACACACGCTCAAACACACACACACGAAAACACACAAACACACGCCCCCCCCCCCCCCCCCCCCCCTCCCACACACACATACGCGCAAGCACACACACACACACACACACTTATATAATATTCACTTTTCCGGAGCATGTAGCTCAAAAATGGTTATAAATTTGAAAAGGTGAATGAAAGTTGCAAACAGTCTGATAAGAGGTCTCATCTGTTTCTTGATTTCTTTTCTATACGTCGCACCATTCTCGAGATGTAACTAAAAAAATCTAAAAATGGCTCCTGTTTGCCCCCCCCCCCTCCGCATCCTGAACAAATTTCTGAAGAAAGGTTCTTGTTTAGGTTCCAGCTCACGCACTCTGCACTTTCTTTATTGACTGGATTATTAATCCGAATAAGGTTATCTGTTCAACTTCCTAAACATAAGTCCTGTCTACTGATAAGCATAATTCAGTTTTTCCAATTGGTATTTTTGCATGGCATGAGGAAGAAACGAACGCACGAGCTGCCGTCCTTTGAGGCTTTTAGATAATATCTATTTGATACTCGTATATTATGTATGTCTGATTGCATATATTATATGCAATCAGACTGCAAACCCAAAACTTTTTTACGGTACGGTTTAGCAAGAGTCACGAACTGGGTCACGGTGCTACAAACGAGTACATCTATTTATGACCTTCACCATATACAGTCAGAACCTCCTAACAATGTTACCGTAATACCACTACAATGTGTAACAGTATATTCTGTGTCAGTTCCCGTAGAGCGCGATTCTTCCTGGCACGTGGATAAGATTCCTCGACGCATGCTGATTCTGGCCGCAGCTGGTCTGCTGATTTTCGGTATCTCCGCCCTGGTGCTGCACCGTCGTTGCACCCCACATCTGCTCCTGTTCGGCCGGTACCTCCGTGCTCTCGTCGCCACGCGGGCTCAGCGGGCTAGAGGTACGTTCCCATGTCCCACGCACTTGCCACATAGTATTGAGGCCGTTAATTATGAACTGTCAAAAACTACGACTCTTATTGTTTACAATCTCATTTACTGACTACAACTTGGCAAGTTTATGGGCTCATAATACGGCCGCTGATATTTTTTTAGAAACTAAATTCTTTGTATCTCTGATTTCGCTCGACAATCTTTAATAGCAGTCCCAGAATTGAACTCTGCTAAAAATAATAATTGCGTGATGAGCAAGAGTATTTTTCCCTGAGTATTTAAAACCACTATACTGGTAACATTTTAGCCTGACTGTGAAAAATGTGGTTACAGAATTATCAACAAGTTTATAGTTGTTGGTACTCTGTAGCTTTACCTACCCCACTCTGGGAAAGAAGGCGTGACGTTATGTATGTAATACATACATACATACATACTATGTATGTATTTAAAACCGACTTCAAAAAAGGAGGAGATTATCAATTAGACTGTATTACACTGTTTTTTTTTTACATATACCGGGTGTTGCCTGTAATAGGAGCAATAAATTTAGAGATCGTTTCCACACCACAAACGTAACAAAATTTATTCTACAACTTTTGAAAATAACTTGTTGATTACTAAATATGAATGAATTTAGATTTTCCAAGCCAGCAATGTATTGCGAAAACTGCGAAGTTTGTAGGCTGACAGTAGATGTCAACTAGACTATTGGATGGAGTACATTGAAAATGCTATTTAGTTTGTTCGAAAAAATCCCAAATAATAAAATACATATTTTGTAAAAGTTGTACAACAAATGTTGCTACGTTTATACAGTAGAAACGTTCCCTCAATTTATTCCTCCTATTACAGCAACACCCAGTATATCTATGTAGACATGTTTCTTTTTCAAGTACCTACCCATACTACAAGCCTACTAGCTCAATCAATTTGTGTATTGCCCCCGTTAAATGACCCGCGCTCTCGTATGCATTATGCGGCTAAATATAAAGGAGACCATTCATTTTGTGCCCAAAATTAAAAGTGCCGGCCAACGAATAAAAATGTTTTAAACCTTATCGAAATATTGCTCTGAGCGTTTCATTATATGACATGTAAACTCTAGAACCATCATTTTTTGCTGTTACAGAAGTTCGAAAATCCTGACTTTTCATACAAAATCAAAAGTGTCAACTAACAAACATGATTATTTTTTACTGCTTGGGGCTTCACTGTGAGCATAGAAAACACCTTGACCCAAAAATAAATATCATAGTAGTAGGTATCATCATCGATCAGTCAAAATACATCAACTTTTGATAGTGTAAAATACATCGCCGAATAAAGGGTTAATGAACACACATTTTTTATTTTTTATGAAAAGTTATGATCTTCTATAACATAACACCAACAAATGATGGTTCTAGAGTTTGATGTCATATTATAAAATGCTCAGAGCGATGTTCTGATCAGATTATAACACTTATTCGTAAATCGGCACTTTTGATTTTGTATGGAAAGTCAGGATTTTCGAACTTCTATAACACCAACAAATGATGGTCCTAGAGTTTTGATGTCATATAATAAAATACTCAGAGCAATGTTAAGATCAAATTAAAAATACTTTTATCCGATGGCCGGCGCTATTGATCTTGGGCCCAAACTTGTATGAAACGTGAATGGTCTCCTTTCGGAAAAGTACCCCGAAATGCGTAGAAATAGAAAGGCGAAACAAACGCAGTTCGAGACATTTTAGAGTCAATTAATTCGTTCTTTTTTCAAACTTGTGTATAAAAAATGGACACTTAGGACCCAACTTACTCTTCGGACTCGGCCGTTAGTGTCGGGTCAAGGTCGCCGGTAAAATAAGTTTTGTAATAAAATACGTAAAAGCAACCTTCCCTACAAAAATGACAAAATACGAATTGTGAGTTTTTATTGAATGCTGACGGGGACGACTACGATGAACAGACGAAAACCGGAAAGATGTACCGCTAATAATTAGAAAATTGTTGTTTCCAAGTAGTTTATTTCTTCGAACAGAAGGACATTAATGTACTCGTTAGACTCGTAATATAGCTGCAGCTCTTGTTTAAAGGTTGGGCCAGATAGGGCCAGGCCCAAACGGATTTTGCCCGTGTGGTTTACTCCGTGCACGCGCAAATGAGTACGTATTGTGATGTTAAATAGGCATTTCTATAAACAGTTTTATAACTATTTCAAATTGAGAAATTGGTTAATTATTGAATAATGTCATGTATCCTACCTACATTTTTCAAAAAGTGCAATGTAAAGGTAAACTTTTTATGGATATGGCCGAATCTAGGGTTTTTCTTGTCTTGCGTTGGCTGTTTGTTGTCGTGTAAACACTTACTGTTTGGTTAGTATGTTAATATTCCCCCTTGTACTTCCTAAACTGTCATATTTTGTTTAATTAGATGTAGTTGGCTTTGTCTTAATCTTAATGTTCGCATGTGTTCATGTGCCGTCATGATAGATATAATGTTCTGGAGAACTAAGGCGCGCAACGCAACTCACTACACACACGACGGCACACAACATACTCGTAATTATACTAATTATCATTCGCATTCTATAATCAAAGTAGGATTTTATGGTGCTTACTATATATACCTACCGCGCATTGAAAAGACGGGTGTCGGGTATCGGCGGTAATGCGTCGAACAGTACTAACTTGTTTAGATCTCGGACCATTTCAATCGACACCGACTGATTGTATTTAAGTAAACAAGGTTGGAATAATTCATTATGTTATAGCTCTTGATAATTAATAATTACACAATGTTACTGTCAATTTTACATTTTGGGGACCGTATATGATATATTGAAGTCTAAAAGTATAATTTTGGCTAGTTTTATATATAGGTCGTTTTATTAGAGCAGCAATGTCACCCGTGATTGTAAGTGTCGTTATTTTAAACTAAATTCGAATTTCAATCCCAATTTCTGTATTTATTTAACACTCATGTGTACTTCCATATTCGACCCTAACCAAGTTTTATCAAATGTATCTAATCATTTAGTATCGAGTTGTGCAATTCAATTCAATAGGTTTTTTGCAGAATCGGGGTCCATATGAAGTGTTAACTAGTAGTACGAGGAAATTTATCTAACAGCCTTGGTTTTAGTTCCAATTTCACCATACGATGTTAACCCCTTAACAGACTATTAGAGCGTTAACGGTTATCAAAATGTATGAACTAACAGTCGATTAACATTGATTAAATTTAACATCGTATCGTGAAATTGGTACTTAGTATAACAAACACAAAACGATGTCAATTTAAATTTGAATTCCACAATTTCTTGTGTGTAGCATCGAATAAAATTAGGCACTGACTGACTATTGCTGAATGATTGAGGTAGTCGATTACACAAGGTTGATTAATTTTCTACTGAAAAAACATACGCATTAGATTAACTTTCGCGAGACCGATTCAAGAACGCCCGATATTTACACGATGCAATGCTATATAAAAAATCAGTGCCTCCAGTGAATAACGGAATGAGACGAGTTATGCCCTTTTGTTTTTATTGTACCATTGGATTCAGCTCGTCAAACTACACAACATATCAAAAGGACATATCTCTAGCTGCCTAATAACCTGGTTTTTTCAATGACCCAAAGGGTATAAGTTCGGTGTTCTTAAAGTTATAAGTTATTTTATCCATCATTTTAGATGCTTACAAAGGCATTAGTTATCTCGAATCAAAATTACTTACGAACCCGAAGACATATGTATAGTTATATTTTCGAGTAAAGACATAATTCATTTTGTGCCAATAATCCTAAACACCACTATTGACATAAACAGAGTTATGTCATTATTCTAATGTGAGCATAAAGAAATAACTCGTTTAGTGTCGTTGCTCTCAGTAACGCCATTGGATATTTTCGCATCCATGCCGTGTTGCTATTGGTCAATGGGTGTGCTGCATGGAAACAACTCATATTTAATCCTTTTACTTTTTATTTAATACTCTTTTTCTTTTGATTTTTTGTGCGATATTGTATAACAACAAATATTTTTTTATTTTTTTTAAAGTTAGTTTAGATATATAATTGTTAAATTTACGACCATTATGAATAAATAATTATTAAACTGACTTTTCGTTCGAACTCACTGTAGTGTCTGTCGTCGTAAGGTGTAAAGAAGGTGATACTTTAGTTGTTTTTAAATAAATATAAACATGAATCGCGGAAGGAAAATTGCGAAACTTAGTGATAAATCCACCCAAAAAAGTAAGTACCTGTTGCATTTCATGTTATTTATCTTTTGTCTGTTTGGCCTTCAATTGGCGACGACCGCAATGAATTGTTTTACTAACTACCTACCTACTCAAAAGTTTGTTAGATTGATTGTTATTATAATTATCTGCAAAGTATTTTCTGAAGAGGATAGGTTAAAACCTCAGTTAAGTAAACAGATCTTAATACTTAACCCTTACCATTTGGGTAAAATAAAATTAGGTATTAACACGTTTTTGCCTACTTTTTCTCGTTTTCTGTTGGGTATGCTCATTGTGTGCAATTGAGAGTCAACAGATTGAGATAGATTAGAGAATTACCTGGGTAGATAACAACTATATTGGTGATTTTACTTGTGTCATGACTAAAGTGAATTGGTTTTTTTATTAGATTCCGCCCGATGATCAGATACGTAAAAAAAGCTTGTAAAAAAAGTTCTCAATGTGAAAATGAAGAGGTAAAAACTGAGGGTAAAAACGATGGAGATGCATACATTTTTTTACAAAATACACGCAAAATGACGAATTGTTGGTGCAGTATAAGAAAAACTTGATAAATGAGTCTAACTTCATGGAACTATCTTTTAAAAGGCTCGGAAGATCTAAAAATCTTCCTATGACTCTAACCGTAATGTCAGAAACGCCCCTGCCAATAAGTGTTGAGAAAAAGAAGGATCTAATAGATCTATTGCCTTTTATACACAGCGATTGCCATGAATTCTATAAAAACTTAAAAACTTCAGAAAATGAAAGAGCGGAAGAAGATCCCGATTTGAATACATTAATCAATAATTTTGATGAAGACCGCGAGGATGATGATAATACTATTTGATTTATATACTGCAAAAAAGTGAGGGTTACGGTTATTCTGAGGGTCGATTGATTGTAATTAATATTACACTAGTATACAACACTGTCATTAACATTACAGTTTTTCAAGTTATATGCATGGTTGTTTTATTATACGGCCTCAATTAAATCCTTAAGTAACAAATGTCATGCCTTATAAGTCGTCTTATTTCTATAAGACTAAAATTTAAGTATAGTATAAGTCGTGTTCTGCGTTTACAAACATCGTGCGTAAGGGTATAAGTCATTTTGTCGCTAACAGGTCAATAAAGGTGAAGTGAATAAGTTGAGTTATTACCATAAAGTACACGTGAGTAAGGGCATAACTGCAAAAAAACAGAAAAAAAAACATATTTATAGGGTCGGTTCATTAAACATGTATATATAAAACTAAAGCTAAACACCATATCTAACATAATCAAACATAAAAAGTTCAAATTCCAAACATCTTGTACAAAAATATAGTTTTTTTGCTCTTCTGAAAAGTGCCGTTTTTGAGTTATTCCCTTATTCACTGGAGGCACTGAAATATTGCATGGAGAATATCGAAATCCAACATAGAGATCAAGAACGCAATATCTAGAAAACGAAATAACTACATTATTTAATATTTTTCCTTCTGCATCCTAAGAATCGTTAGTAATAAGTGACTATCGGGAACTGTAGCAATGGTTTGCGGTTAGCCGAGTTATTTGTTGCTGTTCATTTTAATGAAATCAGTCCTATTTCACAATAAACTAACAAACTTACATTAAATAGATTCAAAACTAGTAAGTGTAACTACCCTGTTTTTTTTTTTGGGCGATTATGTTATGTGGTACACTTCACTCGTAAAAAAGTTGTAAGGTTATGTGGTACACTTTACCCGTAAAAAAAATTACAAGATTACCGTCTTTACAATAGTGTCACTTTTTAAGATATTCTAGACCAAAGTAGCCTTACGAATATAGTTCTAACAGATGTTATTTCCTCCTTTAGTGTCTTAGTGTGACTCGTTAGCGAATTATTTTTTATACGAGTTAGCAGGTAGTACGTACGTCTTAGACTAGTCGTGTCTAAAGTTAGAGTGACTTGCTCACCAAGCATCCCTTTTAGGAATAATCTACTCGATAAAACCGTATTCCATGTTATAGTATTATTTTTAACGCGCCCGCCATTACCAGACAGTCGACCACGTGCTTTATCGAAACGCACGAGAATGTCATCCCATACATTTTGAGCGATAGAAAAGAAAAACGTTAGGAGCGTTTGGATCTTGGCTAGGGCCCCAGAGGCTCAAGTAAAGATGCGATCGCTAACTAGCGTTTCTATTCGTTTTATTTTTAAACCCATCGCGGCACTGGTAGATCACGTCATACGAAAAGTCACGTGATCTACCAGTGACGTGATTGGTTTAAAAACCAAACGAATAGAAACGCTAGTTAGCGAACGCATCTTGGCTAAGACCTCAGAGCCCCGAGGTGTTCTCTTTAAACAGCTTCTCTTCGATTCGAAATCATGACGTATGGTTGAAGATCTACAGCTCGAGCTACAGTTTTGCTTCATGTATTTTTGTCCATGCACCTAGAAAGCCTACGACGAATTTCGGTTATTCATATATTAATCCTGCGTGGAATCCTGTGACAGACATGTCAAGTATAAGTCAAATATGAACATAACCCATATTTCGATGTTATACGAGGTCTTCCGCACCTGCCTATTTACTCGTACAACTAGGTACACGAGGCATTTATAATAAACACCGTACGATGTCCTCGGATTTCAATGATTTTCCACTTGTATTGCAATTGTGATATTATAAACTATTTTACTGTAGTAACAGTTTTTGTTACATGCTATTTAATAAATACCTACTATCTGTTACCAGCTCCGTCCGCGTTGAAATATAAATATAAAACATAGCCTATGACACTCACAAATAACGTGTTTTTTTATAGGTTAAAGTTTTTTTTAAATCTGTTTAGTAGATTCAGAGATTTTCCCCTACCACCTCACAAACTCAAAAACTTTGCCTCTTAATAATATTAGTATAGTTATATAAATTGAGGCAATTTTAAAACCACCCCTTTAGTTGTTTTATTGTCCGTCAATGTAGACACCACGCATGCAGCCTGAGCGCCTGGATACTTGCGGCATTGCTTTAACAATATTGTCCTGTCTGTATGAAGCGACTGGAAACAATATTGTTTTACCAATGTCGCGCAAAGCCCCTGTAGTTTAACTGCGACTACAGCTGCCGGTGATTCAGTTCTAGAGAAAGAGTTCGACGTGCTTGTTTCCTGGACCCCGATTGACCGTGAAATCGTTTGTGGTGCGTTGCTGCCGACCTTACAACTGAAGTATCGATACCGCGTCCTCGCCATCGAGATTCCAACTGACATCACTACTTGTAAGTACATCACTTTTAACTTGTTTTCTTTTATAGGGATGGTTTTATTCCACTTTCTAGTACAAACGGGGAAACCCGACTTGAAAGTTTGTAAACTGCAGTCGCATTTGTTTGGTTGTTACGCGACTAAGTCTCGTTTTAGATTTTAGACAATATTTATATTTTTTTATAAATATAATTTAAGAGAACACGCTAGCTGCTACATAAAACTCAATAACATCCATAGGAAGTGTTACTATACGGAAGTAGTTTTTGTTTTTTTAAGCTTTAGATTTATGTGTCATAGCTGAACCAATAAGCGTTACTTCATGAACTTAGCTATTTTATTTATTTAAGAGGATATTTCTTTTGGCGTTTACTTTTCGAGTGTATTAGGCATATCACAGGCTGATTATGACGCTTGATTGAGTTGTTGTTCCTTACGCAGGGTACGGTGAACTGCTGACCGACTGCGGACGCTGCCGCTCGCTGGTGGTGGTGGTTTCCCCAACTCAACACTCGCCCACGGAGTTGCTAATGGCGCTCCGTCAACTGCGCGCGCTCACGCTCCCACCCGTCGTCGTTTTGCTGCAGGTCACTCACCAATAATAATCATGATCACATTATATCACCACATCATCTGCGGTTTCTTTATCACATCGTTATAGTATTCTGTGCATGTGGTTTTACGATAATGCTCGTAAGCTTTAGTCATCATATTAATTCCTTCCGAACCCTCTGATAGGGTTCTTGATGCGGCGATTCTGCTTCAGATAAGCACTACCATATTTTTATAAAGCTCCACCGTTGTGCACCGAAATTTAACTCTACGCTAAGTACCTGGATGTTCGAGCATTTCTCGTTTTTTTTTTGGTAAAAAGGTATTAATAAAATGAAACCATAAAATGAATGAAATGCTAGATCGATTTATTGCCCCCAAAACACCCTGCATACTAAATTTCATGAAAATCGTTGGAGCCGTTTCCGAGATTCAGATTATATACTTAAATGTATGTGGATATTATTTATATCTTCGATATTTACTGTACGATTGTTGAACCCAGGACCTACCCGATCTGAGACAAGAGGCCAAAGATTCCGGCGAGACCCTAGTTGATTTGATCCGGCGCATGCGGCTGGTGCCGTGGCGCAACGTGCAAGACCCTGAGTTCTGGACCGCTATGCGCCTCGCGCTGCCGCTGCCACCTCTGCCGCAGCCTGACTACCCTTCCCCCGCCTCGCCGAGAGAGGTATATATTTAGGTACATTTGTCTGTTGGTCGTCAAACTGAAACCAATTGCAGATTAGGTTAAATATTCCTTGAAAAATAATTATTCGTAGCCTTAAGTACTGGCAGGGCACCTGCGATTCCTCTTGCATATTTGGTACCTATTTGTATCCCTGGCCTTAGCTATCACAAGACTCGCTTGCCAAATTTCCCGCTTTTCACAATATAAAGCCATGCCTAGCATTGCGAACTGCTCTGCGATTTCTATTATGCGCTCTAATCGTGGCGGATTCTCATGAATGTTATTGATTACTTACAGGCTGACGGGAACCTGGGTGACGTCTACAACACTGGAAGTCAAACGGCTCTCGTGTAAGATTCCCCGAATTAACGACAATTTGCGCTACCTACTTACGGACTTCGGCATAACGGAGAAACGCGTCTCACCATTGTGTGCTAGCCAGTTGCACTATAGACAACTTACTCGTAACCTTACCTTAAGCTCTATGTGCGGGCTCGGCACCAACTGTTTCGTGAGGCGGACTCTATATTTATTCTTTAATCGATAAGATTTAATCTAAGAGTAGTTTGCAGTTTTCTTAGATCTCAATTTCTATCTCATATTTACGTAGGTAGGTATATAAGGTTGAAGTATCCGTTTATATCATTTCCAATTTAGTTAGGTACCAGTGCCAAAATTAAATTATGAATTATGTTTCTCCTCTTAAACGTAATGAAATCGCTTTTAGTATTATTTGTTTTAATACATTTCAATTTAAGATATTTTGGTAATTGTAGTTTGACCTTTACAGGGTTAGCGTGAGACTGAGTAAACCCCGCAACACCGGTAGCTCGCAGGTACGAGTGGTTAGGTTCTGTGTTAGTCGCACTTGCCCGAGTATGGGGATGGTCGGTCCGAGCTTATGTCAGTGAACGACAATAACTCAAAGAGCCCCCGGCTGTGATACATGTCACCGTCCTATAAGCGGTGATGGTGGTTTAACAGGCCTCGATGGTACAATTGCGAAACACCCGGAAGACACCAGACTCAAATGGAATTGATAAGTCTCCCGGTTGTTTTCAATTATTACCTACCACCTTTTGTACATTCGTTTTATTTGTGAATATAGTTTTTATTTAACGAAGTATTATTATTTGTTGTTTTTGGTTGTAAGATTAGTAAGTAAGCATTAAGATTAGTCAAATTAATTACCCATTACATTTAGTCTCCTAGAGATAGCGTTTAAGGATTATTATGGCTTATATGCCTTTTCTTAGAACAAAACGCTGCCTCGTTAGTATTAACATCTTGAAATTAATTCAATCCTGACTGTAAAGGACAAAATTGTAACATCTGTACGAAAACGAACATAAAACACTTGTTTAAAATGAGGCAGCACGTTTGTAGTAAGGTAGTCACGTAGGGTAGGTGGTAAAATACCACATGTAGTCTAAACTTTACATTCCGTAGTTTCCTGCAGTAGGCAGCAGAAGTGTAGGAGTAGGCACCTAAGATATATTCCAAAACATTATTAAAATATAATCGAAAAACTAAATAATAAAGCATTTCTGAGCATCATTGTTGTTTCATTTGAGGTTTACGTGTCACTGTCACGATGGGGCTGATGGTGTCAAGTGGGACCGGATACAAGACTTGCAATTCTAAGACTGCAAAATGCGTTGCCAACCCTAAGGACCAAGATGGAATGCCTGTATGCTAGTAGTTTCATCAATAAAATTGTCTTATCCCCACACCGGATCACAAAAATGCGACCATTGCTGCATGGCGGGAGATTAAAGAATAAGATGGTGGTAAGGACCCGGAGGAACCCTACACAAGGTCCTACCACCCTTGTTCCTTACTAACATTTTACATGCTACAAAATGTGTGTTTGTTTGAAGGCTACAACCTATCGACGTGATTAAGTTACAGATGTTTGATTGTTATTGATAGACGGGGTACCACCCTGAAAATCCGAGCAATTTGATTTGATTTTTAATTGTTAAAATTCCAAATACTGCTGCATTTCCTTGTGTTTAAACAATTAATAGTTACTCTTGCTGTATAAACCTTAGAGGTGATTTCTCTTGAAGCAGTCGAGTAAACGATGTCATACGATCGCGCTCACTAGGCAAATAAACCCGGTAAGTTGAGAACGAATTCTCTTAATTATTGATTAAGCTCTAACGGGACAATTTCAACTGGTGCGTCGTGTTCAAGGACTACTCGTGATTTCGAGATGATTTTTTCGTGCGAGATGAATTGTCAATTGCATACATATTTATGACATATCTCGCGTGAAAAATCATCTCGATGTTACGACAATTGGGGGACCCAATTGTCGTAACATCGAGATGCTCTAACGAGAGGCTCTAACTAGTCGCTCCTGGGAAGGAGCGACTAGTTAGAGCCAACCTACCAGACCTAATCTAGTTTTATCTACGCGTTTTAATAAATTCTAAGTTTTTCCGGCTTTGCTCTTGATTAGTACATTACCGCAGAGACCAGTAAGCGAGTCTTACTGGATGAGTATTCTTATATGTACGAGTCTAAGATGGCTCATAAGACGTATAATGCTTTTTACAAAAATAAAACTGAAGATTGCATAAAAAACGTACGATAAAAGTTAATAAAACAATGTAGGTACGTTTATTAAATGTACCTACAATTTTACAATAAACACCTAACGCTTAAATTATTTTATAAAAGCGGTTTACCGCTACTCTCCGCGTAGATATCGTTTATCGCTATTCCCTCAGGAACTGTAAAATTTTCCGGGATAAAAAGTATCTTCCGTCCTTCCCGGGACCTTAGTTATCGGTTATCGCCAAACCCTCATTAAAATCGGTTCGGCGGTTTAGCCGTGAAACGTAACAAAGCGACGGTTACTTTCACATTAATAATATTCGAAGTCATTTATCGCTATTCCCTCGCGACCTGTCCAATAATTGGGGTAAATATTAGCCTATGCCCTATTCCAGACTACTTATAATAGTCATAATCTATCTCTGTGCCAAATTTCATCTGGGTCCATTGAGCCGTTCTGGCGTGATTGAGTAACAAACACCAATCCATCAAAACTTTCACATTTATAACATTAGTAGGAAGTATAGACGATTCCCGTGACACCGGCCGCGTAGCTATTTCTGAAAAATCGTCCAGTTTTTTTTTTTTTTAAAGAAAAAATCTTTTATTCACTACACACAGAAAAAGTAAAACAGAAAACAGATATAAAGATATTAGGGAGTGTCTTCGCGGCAGTGAATAGGACACTTGCTCAGCATAATGCCGACGTATTAAACACCTACAGCGCTAATAAGCATTGAAAGTACCTACCTTATGTCCATCCCCGGTACGCATTCCAAAACGGTTCAGCGGTTTATTCGTGAAAACGTAACAAACAGACAGACAGACGGAGCTAGTTTCACATTTATAATATTGGTTTAGATTCCCATTTTTTTTAAAGCGTACATTCTGGCAACACACCTCGTTTGTGACAAATTCCGGGATGTTCAGTTATTGATGTCAATTAAAACTGCAACATAAATAGTTCGGTGTGGGCCACCGCCCACGGCCTCGCTGTGGAAAGGGCCTCGCCGCCGAAAATAAATTTGAAAACCGAGCAAGAGCATGGCGGACCATGCTCAGTGTGGGGTTCCGAAGCCGTTAAGTACTACAAACATAATAAAACAAGAAGTAATAACTAATTTTCTATTTAAAGTGACATGGGACTAAAGGCTAAAATCATCTCAGACGGCACTAGATGATTTTAGCCTTTAGTCCCATCTCGTAGCTAGGTTTGGTAGCCAGCTACGAAATGGGAAAATTAATCTCAATTGAAAGCTGGCTACGAAACGGGAATCCTTTAGTCCCATCTCGTAGCCAGTTTTGGTAGCCAGCTTTGAAATGCGGAAAATAATCACAATTGGAAGCTGACTACGAAACAGGAATCCTTTAGTCCCATCTCGTAGCCAGGATTAGCAGCCAGCTTCAAATTGTGAAATGTAGTTTCTCATTTAGTGATGTAAAAGTTGTTCATGCTACTAAATTACAGCTTTCTAACTAAGAGTCACTGAGCTAGACTGCGGATGGACGGACGGACGGGCATGGCGAAACTATCAGGGTTACTAGTTTGACCAAGGAACCCTAAAAAGTATGGAAAATCCAAAAGTACACGCCACAAGATCTTGCACCATCAGAGGGCCTCGGGAAATGTACCTTGCCCACATTAAGTTTATGTATTGCGCCGCCGCCGGTTTTTCGTTTCGTACTATGAATATTTCAATTATAAAGCTATTAAAATCGTTTTTTTTGCAACGCGTACTGTATGGCAATTCAAGTGTAGGTACACCTTTCGACCCACCTCGTATTTGCTTGCCCGTTCTGTAGCCAAGCCAGTTTCGAGATGGGTTTTTTTCCAATATTGTAATTGTTTCTCGTACTGGTTTGAAATCGGAAAATATTATTTTCCTCTTTATAGCCGGTTGTAAAATCTGAAATAATTAAACCAATGTTCTTCACACCGATAAACATCCTATAAATGTTGGAGCCCCTGTACCATTGTAATTTGCAAGATTGGTGACACTGGTGGCTATTATTAACAACTTTGAGAACACATATCTCGCCAAGTACCTACTCACTCTAAAAAGCCGGTCAAGTGCAAGTCTGACTCGCGCACCGAGGGTTCCGTACAAACTTATAACAATGTAAAATTGTATTGAGGGACAAACTTGACTTTGCCTTGAAAACTGTTGTCTCTATACATCGACATAGGTCGCGATTAGTTTAGCAACAGCAAATAAGTTAGAAATAACAAAAAAAATATAAAAACAGCAATATTTGAATTGTTCCCTTTACTAGCTACCTTCTTACCAAATTTCAAGATTCTAGGTCTATGCGAAGTATCCTATAAAAATGTATACCTTGAGTGTCGATGTAAAAGTTTTTTGCGGGCTAAACGGCCGTATCTTTTTTTACGTTAAAGAAGTTTTAAGGGACTGTAGACCTGAGTAAGTATCTGGTTTTAATTTCAACTCGATACCTCCAAGCGTTCCCGAGATAAAGGGTCTTGACAGACAGAGACGAACGGACAACAAAGTGATCCTATAACCCTGAGTAAGGATTCCCTTTTTTCCTTTACGAGGTACGGAACTCTTAAAACGTTATCATTATGATGAAAACCACCATGGAACCGTTATCCGGTTTTAAAACGTTTTTGCGCGAAGAATAACGTTATCGAGATCCAAGTAGGTACTATTTACCTGTAACAATCGGCGATCGTACTTTTCCTATAAAATACGTGACGAGTGACAAGTTTAGGTACTGAGTAGGAGTGCAAGTGGGCGTTTTCCAAAAAAAGTACCTGTAGTTAACGACAAAAATTTACAACGGTAGAGATAAAATTAGTTCAAGGGGAGAGGCTTTTGCCCAGCAGGTGGACACTCAAACAGGCTAGCAAAAAAATATCTTTCCATTACGTGAGCATTTCTCAGAAAAAATGCCACATTGAGTAACATCTACAGATTTAAAAAAAATACAGGCAGGCAGGTAGAGAACATCAAGCTATGCAATAGTTAAATAATATTCTTATATATATCCTAAAATATTTGTATGAAAAGTTCCTGAAAGGAACGTATGAATATCGGTAACACAAAAGGAACTTTCCATACAAACATTTTGGGACACAGAATATTATTTAATTATTGCATAGTTTGATGTTCTCTACCCAACCGCCATTTTTTTTTTAATCTGGAGATGTCACTCAAATTTAAAAAAAAAGAGAAATGCTCGTCATTAAAATTATTATATACTGCCCTCATAAGCCAATAAGCGGTATTTGAAATTAAATATTCAATCATAGCAGATTCAAACCTCACCTGTTAGTAATATGGTTGAACTTGCTACAGGAGTTTTGTCTGAGATGCCACTATTTCTAAGGACGTAATGGAAAAATTACCGTTGTTAATTTTAATCCTTAACTACTTTTTTTTGGAAAACGCCCAAGTATGACAGCGATAGCGAGCCAGACGATATTAACCCTAATATTAGCCGGCAAATCACATCGCCGCCGGCTGCAGGTGGCTAGGTAAACCCCCTGGCAAACAAACTGGCACTTTTTTAAAGTATTGACACTTCTCCCATCGGTTGAAATCAGGGTCACCAGATGGGCTGATTGTTTTTACAGACCGAGTATGTATTCAAGTTTTAAGTTTTTGACCGCCACGCTGCCCTCCTAAGCCAAAACGCAGTATCTCTGATTCAATGGCCAAAGCAGATTCAATCCTATACCGTTAATAATAAAGTTACATTTGCTACAGGAGTTTTGTCTGAGATACTGCCTTTTATGTTAGCAGGGCAGCACGGCTGGCTGTAACTTTTCGTGCACCTGAGCGTCAACGACGTCATATGCCGCAACCGCGCCGATACCAAATGTATGGAGCGTACCGAGCGCGCGGTGTCCCTAGCATGAAAATCCGATGACGTGAATTGCCGACTTTGGCGGTTAAAGGGTTAAATAGTATAGACAATTTTCCATTAAAGACTATAGAAGCGTACATATATTAGGTACGGTTGTCTGTAGTAAGTCTGTTTCGCAGTTCGTGAAAATCTTGAAAGTTTGCAGCCTGATTTCGATGAGATTCTTGGTGTTGTTCGCAAAGCAATGAATAGAGAAAGCGGGATCTTGACGAATTGAAAACGGGACCGGTTGTGGAACGGGAGGAGGTGCGTTTGCGGGACGATCTGCTAACGGGACGATTTGCGAACGAGATGAATTGCGGAACGGGACGACTTACGAACGGAACCATATGCGACAAAATCGTAATTAGTCAAGTAAATGTTGTATCTTATCGAAGAGGTTAGTTCAGTGTAGTCCGTCTCCTTATTCACACCCTCGGCTAAGGAATTCTTCACCAGGAATTACCGTAGTTAATTCATTTATTTTGTTCTAAAAATCATTAAGTTAATATGACACAATGGACCTATGTTGATATATCAATATTTACTCGCAATACCATCAGAAATTCGTGGTTGAAGTCTGTCGGGTTTCTCGATTCTACGGTGTATAAATACTAAAAAAAAAAGTTTTGTGTCTGACATGGGGTTGCCACGGTACATACTAAGTGTCTGGGAATGGCTGAGGTGATTTCTAATGAAAAATAATTTTCCTGAAGAAATTATCGAGGTACACGAATTTGGAGAGCAATTTCACAAACCTTGGTTACCTGTTTTCTGCCAAAGCCACGTGACTCTTCTTACACGCTGATCGTTCCTACCAGTGTTGGGGACATGCGCCAAGAAACTTTCAGCTTTTATATAATAACGAAGACTTGGCCGTCGTTGGCTCCTGCTCTATTTATACTATAACTAGATGAAATTTTATTACAAAATAAAGCAAGTCGTTTTACGAAGAAAAATATGTTTTTTATTTAAATATATTAGTTTTATTCTGTAGCATATTATCTTATACAGCTAAAGTATGTAAGTTAACAGACAATAATAAAGCAATAACGGGTCGAATCAATGTGTTGGTCTGTGAAATAAAACTACTTATCGTAATTGATCGGTTAGAACTGTATTTCATTTATTAAATTATCCATTATAAAATCATTAAAATAGGCACATTATTGAATTCGTTTAAGGCTTGGAAATAATAATTTTCCATTTAAAAACGGTAACAGTATCACTGAGATTTATTTTATAAATTACGACAGTTTAGAGCACGCCTCCAATCTCAAGCAATTTGGGGCCTTATTCTACTCTCTCTACACGTATTGTTATCGAATGGTTTTTACTCGGCCGCCATTACTGTCAAGTAAATAAGAGTTATCATAACGTTGACAATACGATAACATGTCAAAAGCAATGTGGTTTTGCCGAGTAGAACAGAGCCCCAGGACACGTATCACACTTGCACTTTAAACTATCGGAGTGTAAAAATACATTTGTCGAACACCTTTGATGCAATAAAAGCCTAGACGTACATTCGAAAATTGATTTTAAGTACACTTGAGACCACTCTGAGGAAAATCCCGATAACATATGGGGATGATGTAACCGCCGTCGATGCCACCGCAGTACTATTAAATTAACTTAAGATTAACAACTAATAAGTACAATAGCACCTCAACTATCTACACAATCTGTGTTTAAGCTCGGGAGGCGATGACGCTACGTAAACGTCACAATGTTTACTACCTCCAACACATTAGATCTTTTATAATTCGATTTCGTTTGATGTGAAACTTACATCATTACAGTAAGTCTATTTTATTCAAGGCCATCGGTGTCTAGCGCTGCCGCGCATCGCTTCGCTTACACAATACCCAAGAAGTATCTCAGAGGACCTAAATGGATCGATAGACTTAATTTAACTCTCACAAGAAGTACTACTGTAAACTTGATTAAGCCAGAAATGCATTTCAAAAATTGTTTGCCCGTAAATACATAAATGTACTTGTTATTTGCTTAAATTCTCCGAACATAAGTGGTTTTTATCTCAATCAACCCGCCTCTTTCGAACTTCCCTTACTCAAGTAAATGCAGCGTTGACAATGCTACAAGCTTCCTTGGGCCTATCACTTGATTCCAGTGGCCATAGGTCTAATGCCGCCATCGAAAAAACTATACCCTTAAACGTATAAACACTGAATTCGAAAGGACACATCTTTGCAACATTTAACCCTATTTTTTGTACTGCAGCGATATGTTATTTTTTTGCAATATAATACTTTTCCTGTAATTAGCTCGTAGCGGTAATTTTTATTTAATTGCAAAGAGTAAAACGTAACTTAGGAACTTCATATAAAGCAATGCACTTTTGCGTCGCGACCTTTCGGGTTACAGCCTCTTAGCAAATTTGATAACGTGCATTAATATTAACTTTAGAGTTAAAGTTAAAACACACACCTGCCCTTTGCATCTTACTTCCTTTGGTAGTTACTGCACTATCTCCGTCAATCGGTAATAATATCATTTTCTGTCAGTGAAAGGATTTACAGAATCGGTAAAGTTCTAGGACAACCTCCTACAAACAAATTAACTAACAATTTGACCCTCTTCAAAATATTTGTATGGCCATAGATACTCCCCGTGACGATCTAAATACAGGAAATATCAGCAAAAAAATAGTAAGTACATATAACGAGAAATCTGACCAAAGTTGTGATGAAGTTAACGTGTAACGTTGATGACAGCGACGTAGCCACCGGGCCAGACAAGATTGTGACATATCCTACAACAATAAACCAGACCTACTGCACACGCTTATCATTGACATAACTCACATCGACAACAAACACAAAACAAAAATCCAACAAAATCACAAACTACCTTCACAATTCGAACACTATGTGCAATGTGAGATAAAAAGCTCGAAATATTATAATATTAGTTATAACTTCTGTCGGGAAATTAAAGTTGATCCATTGAATACTTATCACGCGTACAACATGATATATAGCGCCGGCACTTTAGTGCGTATTTTCAATGTGGTCAATAAGTTTAATATAACAAACAAGTTATAACATAAACCTACAAAATAATTTGGTCTAATATTAGGAAAATTCATGTCGATTATAAAACTAATTATAAAATTACGTATCCTTGTTTTAACAAGGAAAACTATTCTTAAATATAGTTTTACGTGGGAACTAAAGGAAACTATAATAAGGACGTGGTCCGGTGGATTTTTAAGTACTAGGAGTGTATCACCATTCCATATATTGTTGAGAAATAAAAATAATTACTAATCACTACAACACTTCGGATGAGGCGGCTGTTTCAAAGCACCACAGCCAAGATACGATCCCTAGACCGACTCTTAGTATTCAAAAATTGATAACAACCAGCTCTTCCAGATAGATCTATCTGCTCTTACAGAGTTCCCACGAACTACGCACCCAGGCTGCGGTAGTCCTAACATTCGAGTAGGTAACTACTCAGCAACCTATACAAGCGCGCGATGCAGTCAGTACAGATAAGAAATTCAATTGAAATGTGTTAACGTAGTAGTAATGTTCATCTAGATGATAAGACATGACATTACATTACAAGTTTGACTGAGAATATAAAAAATATGTATTCTTTCTACTACATTGACGTATTTCTCTGATTTACCTGGCTTCGCGCAGACATTTTGTGGTCTTTTGTTAGCAAACTATTCAAGACTTCCCGTAAAATAAGTGATTGCCTAACCTAGCCTGAATGCATAGTGCGCGGGTGCAATTGTTTAATTCGAGGACATTTTCTTTCATATAGGAACATGCGTTAATCAATAAACTAAAATGAATCAAAATCTTGCCTAAATCACTCGGCGCCGTTCGTCGATGCTGGTGGCTGCTTTTTACTGTAACACTGGAAAAAAAAAGTTCATCTAATATATAAAATTCTCGTGTCACGGTGTACGTATATGTTACGGCCTTTGATGGCTCACCGAGGGAGATCGAATAATCGGGAGCTAATTTACAGGACATAGAGTTGTTACAATATCGGGTACAATATTGATTTGTATTGATCGAATACCGGAATTTCTTATATTAATCGTAAGGCCAACACATGTGAATTTACTCACAATATGGGATATTTTAGGTTAAATTGTGTCAAAATCATGAAATGTTTCAGAAATTGTCCATCGCTAGCCACAATCCGACCTAAACTATGCCATACTATGAGATAATTTACGTGTATTTAGTGTTACGACTGATACTAAATCAATGCTTTACTCGGTTTGTAAAAACACTACGTCTTCTCGCTTTACGTGACTTTAGTTAAATAGCTAATGAATATCTGCGCTAATTATGGAAGAGTGAGTATAGGCACCTGCTCGGCGATCCGGACGAGCGTGTCAGCCATGGCGCGGCCGGTCTGCTCCACCATGCCGCGCAGCACGCCGTCCGGCTTGCGCAGCAACAAGTGCGGGTGGTCGAACTCCACCATCTGACCCGCGTCCATCACCAGCACCTACGTACAAAAACAGTATAAATAGTAATTCGTCCTCAAACAAAGGTAGGTGTGCGTGCCGCGAGCCACCACAAGCAACCTCAACACGACGCAACAAGCCAGTTTACACGGGTCCGCGCTTTCACCGCGTTACGTAGCGTGCGTATTAACCTTTTGACCGCCGGCTGCAACTTTACGTGCCCAAACGCTAGCGACGTCATATGCCGCAATCTCGCCGATACGAAATGTATGGAGCGTACCGAGCGCCCAGTGTCCCCGGCACGAAAATCCGATGACGTGATTTGCCAGCTTTGGCGATTAAAGGGTTAAGTATCCAACGACGAGCATCGACGCAACCCTAACGCCCGACCGGCAATATGTAACAGAAATTCTTAATGGTCAGAAATAGAATATTCTTTCTATTTATGCTATTAATGCATCTCTTTCGTAATAGGGATTAGCAAACGACCAACAACTCGCGGGCAAGGATGATTTACTATTACTTGCTGTCACTCACGACTTCTCCGCGGGAAGTCATTTATCGCTATTCGCCCTCGGGAACCGGTCTATATTTCGGGTAGAAGTATCCTTTCCCCAGGACTCAAGCTATCTCTATACCAAATTTAATCGCAATCAGATCAACGGTAAATTAGCGTAAAAAAATAGTAACAAAAATTCAGTTTTATTTTTATTTTGTCAACTGGCCCGGATGGCCAATACTACCAACATTAGGAGATTTTGAAATAGAAAGATTGGTCAGTTGGACAACATTTTCGAACCACGCGGCCAGAGGGGTTCAAAAGGTGTACCAAATATACAAACAAACTTAATGTTTGTATTTTTGCATTTTTTCGCATTATATCTTACCTTATCCGAGTCCATAACGGTATGTAAACGGTGGGCAATTGTAAGTACAGTGCAGTCCGCAAACTTGCTTCTAATAGTCGTCTGTATGAGTGCATCAGTCCTGAAAAAAAATGATTTATTAACTTATTTTTGAAATTCACCCTTATAACTATAGTTTGTTTTGTTTGACGACGAAGAGCACTTGAAACGAACCATTAACACCGTCTAATGTTTAAGTGTTATCTTTAAGTAGGGTTGTAAAATAATGACGCAGGTGCGCCAAAAGTAATCTCGGCTTTTTTCCTGTTGTTTGTCGGTGTTGCGCCGCACGACTTTGATGTATGTTTAAACTCAGTTGTGATCCGACTTTTAACAATAAAGTGCAGTTCTTAAAGCTAAATATGATAATAAACGTTGTTGACACTAAAATAGTATCCAAATCTAAATAAGTTAATAAAAGTAAGTATATGCATTTTTTTTTAAGTTGTAACAATAAAGTTTGTGTAAATTATTATGTCATTTCCTAGATCAATACTGGTTGAGCCTATCCAGTACATGTGTATTACCTTGTTTAGTTTAAACCAATATCTCTATTGTTATCTACTCCTTTCATATTTACCAACAAAAGAAGTTGTTAAATTCCGCGTTAAGTGCTTTTTCGTCATCTTAAATGAAACAAACTATACTATTGTTTCAAAATGTACATAAACAGAAAAAAAAAAATTTTAATCTACATTAAATCATTTTGTGACTAGTACAATACAATAAAATCTTATTCTAAAGTTAGTAAACATAAAATAAAAAAGTAAAAATGTTTTATTGCCATATAAAGAAAGAACAAGGTTTAACAATTAATCGGCGACCCCGTGCGTGTGCGTAGGCGTCTGTGTGTAAGTGCGTAATACAATGTTTTGTCATTCTTCAATCGCATAAAAATAAAGTGTAAAATATAGGGCGTTTAATAAAACATTGCACGAATCCATTTAATAGATGAATTAAACAGGTTTCGGGTTTAAATTTTGGACTACATTTAATAAAGTCTGAACTCATAAGCGACATAGGACTTTTTGTTCCATTTGTACTAGCTTTTTTAAAAGGATCAGCGACAACATAAAATATGTCCAACAATCAACAATATCCTTACGTTCATTTGGTCCTTGACATATTTAATGTGTGTATCATAATAATGTAATGTAATGTGGAAAGGTGGAGCAGTGTCGGGAGTAGTTTGGTATTTTTAGCTTGCCCTAGAACTTTCACTTTTACATTATTAATCATACGCCTTGTTAGTATAATTAAACTGTATGATTCTTATGTTGTATAAATTTCAGGTAGGTAACAATGAAGTACAACAGAACAAAAGAGTGAGTCATGTAATATTACCCGGTGGCAATTAAATAAAACAGTGCATTCACAAGGTCAACAACCTTTGACGATTTCCGATGAATTTTAACATGTAACATTATAAACAACAAAGTAGCACGTCGTAACTTAAAGGCATGATAATTTAAACATCCGAACTGCAGTGATTGTCCCTACATAACATTTTTCTTCATTATTGTAGGTATCATTAAGTGGAGATTGGTGGGTGCCGATTTTGAAAATGATATCTATTTTATATTTCAAGGCAGCGGTTATATTTTTTCGTAAACTTCAATATGGTAGTAATTTTCTGGGTTTTTACTAATGCAATTTATGAAATGAATGTCTAATTGGAAACTCAAGCTGGTGAATTTTTGAAAAACCTGTCCTCATTTTAATTCTCTTGAGGTTCAAGCACGCACGTTTCGATAAAAATCTATTCTAGACGAACTTGCCTTTTTGAAAAGTTCATACGAGTAAGATAAGAACTTAGAAAGTACCCTAATAGTCTTTTGAATCCATCATAAAAACTTACTATTTTTTTTATAACATCTACAGCAAATGCATATAAACCTAGACTTGAGAGTACTATACTTACTACCAATTTCTAAGTACTTTGTCATGGTGTGGTGACAATAATATAAGAAATAATAGATTGGTCGGTAGTGGACAAGTAATAATTATTATTGATTTAAATATTAAAGGCACTTGGATCAATGCATACAAAATAACTTAAAAGGATATAATTTAAACCTTCAAAGATGGATTATAATTTATAGGCACTTAAAAACTTATGTGCCTTCCTAATGATGAGATACTTTACAATAGAGGAATATGGTAGTAGGAGTACTTTATTGCACCTTAAAACGGTATCTGAAATATAACGTAGTGAACAATAGCGGAGGAGCCAAGAGACTCGACGCGTGTCTCGTGCCGCTGAACATATAAAATAAAAAAAAAGAAGCTTAGCTTGAATTTGATTAACAGGATACGTTTGATAATTTTGCTTTTAAAAAAACGAAAGCGTAAAAATTGTAAATTAGGTTGAATAATAGAAAATGTTAACAAAGGCTAGGATAACCGTGTTAAAGCTTATAGCCAGCTTGAATTTCAAGACAGATTAACATTCTCGAGACTGCCGAAACCATAAACTTAAAAAATACATCATGGCCGCCTTCTTAAATGCTAGATTTAATATGATTTTCGAAAGATACATCCCGGAAAACCGAGGAAATAACACCAATGAGGTTTTTTCTGCAAACATCACGGCCGCCATTTTGAATTCCTCAGACAATGACACAAATGACGACTTTAAAAATATATCACTGCCGCCATCTTTTATTCCATATTAGATATCATTTTCGAAATCTGCTTCCCCTAAATATATAATAATGCTACTGCATAATGTTACTTATTATAACACTGAACCATCACATTTTCAGTATTATTTCATCACACATGCTCGGAAAGGGACTGATAACACGCAGGCGTATAGGGGAGTTATACCTTATAGCCTATTTACATCCCAAGGCAGTTATGGTTCAGTTTTAAAATATAGAGCCTACTATATGTACGTCATTTCAGGCTATGAAGGTATAAAAACCGCCAAGGTTTATTTCCTAATTTCATAACTTGGCTACAAATCAAATTTACTGTATATAAAACTGATACGGTACATTTTACTGCATTATATTTATATTTTACTCTTATTTCAGAGACATATGCAATTATTTTTACTAAATTGTACATTAAAAAACGGTACAATACAGCAGCAGTGGCAGTTTGGCCTATTAAGTTTGAAAACTAATGGCAGTTCTTAGCATTATCTGTGGAAGACTATATAGAAAAAAGTTGAGTTGACATGTTGACAATCTCTTTTAGCTAGTGGAATGAAATTCATTTTTTGATCGTTTTTTTCTTGAAGTCTAATTTTCTTTTTGGTTCCTTGTAAGTGTGATGAAAACCTTGTGCGTATCACGGGCAACTACGGGCCTTAGGCGTCTGGCTTCTAATGCTCTCGTTAGTTATCTCCTTCTTACTTCCTTTGATGCACAATATACAGTCACCGGCAATAATATATTATACAACACTGCGCTCAAAAATATTTGACAAGCCCTTATGCCTCCATTAATCAAGATGTGTTGGATAATATATTATTGCTGGGGATTGAACCATAGACGACAGCTGTTGTCATGTAAAATTTTTTTGTTTACAGGAATTGAAGAATTAAGAAGAATAAATGGGTTTTTTTAGCACAACTAAAGAAAAGGTGAACTTGTTTTATCCTTGACATCGAGTGAGTTATCATAGGAAAGCCTTTAAAAAACACTATGTACCTACATGTTACGTATTATCACTTTTTAAATAATACTAGACCGTTTAGGAAATATTGAACACAGACATTTCAATTTTCGATAGTGTTGCGTGTTGCAGTCAAGTAAAATATTGGCGACCTCAATGTGCTTTACCATCGGTGAGGCAGAGATGATTGAATTCGAGTAAATTAAATGTTATGTGGGAGAATTTTACTTCTCTTTTAGTGCGTCTATAAGTGGAATATCTATATTGGCGAGTGTGCGAGACGAGAATTGAAATATGTGATACATAGTTTACACTAAATCCGCAAAGGAAACTAAATTTTCGCGATGCCTTTTGACGCTAGGTTTGAGTTGGCTCGCGATGGCATTTATTGTTGGAAATGGCTCGGCGACATTTCGATGAAGGCTCTAGCGGTGTGCGTGTGTGTGTGTAGTTACTGCGGGTCCACGTTGGCGGTGGCCTCGTCGAGCACGAGCAGCCGGTTGCGGCGCACGAGGGCGCGCGCCAGGCACACCAGCTGCCGCTGCCCCACGGAGAAGTTGGCGCCACCCTCCGCCATGCGCGAGCTTAGACCCGCCGCTAACTCAGCGACGGCCTCTTTCAACTCCACCTGCGCATACCAAGCTCGTTACAATCGCCTCTTTAGTAAGTATAGTCAAGGTCATAAATATGTATACACTTTAGTACCTTGTCTATTTAACGTCACGTTTAAACTGCCATATGAAATTGTCACAACGATTTAAGTGACAGGTAAAAAACAGGTGTTCCATACATTAACGGTGAATTAATTGAGAGTTAATGTATGGAACAGCTGGTTTTTTTTGGTGATTTCGTAGTTGGTCCCATCGGAAAGGTTGTTCAGTATGACCATCTTATTCACTTTTGGCCATTCCGGAACATGACCCCAAAATCACCCAGTATAGTGATTGGAGACAAATAAAACAGAATTCGTGAAATTTTTGTCATAAGTATAGTACGTAGTGTATCCATTATTATTACAACAAAAAATATACACTTTAAAATACTAAATCCAGATAAAAATTGATTTAATATCTAAAAGTAGCATATCTAATTGTCATCCGCTTACACCATTTTCGTTATTGGTTGTCGGATTTTAATGCTTTTCCAAAAAATAAAGAATTCTCGGAATAACGCACGGCAAGTACCACAGTTGTACTTTATATAAAGAATACCAGAAAGGTCTACGTGATAATCTGATAGTAAAAGAAATTGGCGCTCCCGCACTGCACTCTCGTAAGACGTTAACATGATACAATATTTTAAGACACATCCTTAGATTTGGTAAAACGACCGCAGGAGTTTTCAAAAATGTTGTATGACCTTTTATGATTTAAGTGTGTGAGCACCATATAATCAATATAAGCCCAAGCAGGCGAACGTTTATCAACGTTGAAAAACTGAAAGTAACACTAGATGGTCCATGATAGGGAAATTATAACTTAATAAACCCATAGCTGCATGTTTTAATATCTATGTGTGGTGGTAAATATCCATGTTATAGGTGTCTTTGGTGATATTGCAAAACCGCGTAACTAAAATATTAAATAAGAAGCAAAATGCACATTGTTAATTAAGCCATTAAGGCGCATTTTGCTTCTTTCTAAATTTGGTAATTACGCTGTTTTGCAGTATCACCGACAATATGCTTTTAAATACGCCTTTTTAAAAAACACCTAGTGACACTTGCAATGCTTAGACGAATTTAGAGACACTCGTTCAGCCTCTACCAGGGAACAAAGAACCATACATACATAATAATATATACCGGGTGTTGCCTGTAATAGGAGCAATAAATTTAGGGATTCGTTTCCACACCACAAACGTAACAACATTTATTCTACAACTTTTGAAAATAACTTATTTTGAACTAAAAATTAATGAATTTAGTTTTTCCAAGCAAGCAATGTTTTGCGAAAACTACGAAGTTTGTAGGCTGACAGTAGATGTCAACTAGACTATTGGATAGAGTACAATGAAAATGCTGTTTAGTTTGTTCGAAAAAAACCCAAATAATAAATTACATATTTTTTTAAAGATGTAGAACAAATGATGCTACGTTTATAGAGTAGAAACGATCCCTTAATTTATTGTTTCTATTACAGGCAACACCCGGTATACCTGGGCCTCTATTCTATAGGGTGAAACCATATTGCTTTGACATAATTATAGTACCTATTGTCAATGTTGCGTTAGATCTTGTTTACTTGACAAGTTGACAATAATGGCGACCGAGTTAAAAACAATACGATAACATATCATGTAAGGCATTATGGTTTCACGCAGTAGAATAAAGGTTTTGTATAATAGATACATTACCCCCCTCCTTCTTCGACTATCTGGGTAAAAATTAAAAACCTTTAGTTACCTCTTCTAAAGCCCTCCACAGCACCTGGTCGGGGTACTCATCAAATGGATCCAAGTTGTGGCGCATAGTGCCAGAGAACAGCACCGGCTCCTGGGGTATGATGGAGATCTGGCTGCGCAGCTCGTGCAGACCCAGGGTTGAGGTCTCGCGCCCGTCAATTATGATCTCACCCTCCAACGTTGCTAACCTGCAATATGATCGTAAGTTTTTAGCGTCACGCTATTTATTTTTCGGTTTAGTAATATGTTCAACCTTATGCAGGGTCCGAATGTAACGGAGATTAACCATACAATAATTGTATGACTTATTTTCGTTACACTAAGGAAAAATATTTTGTTTCAATTAAACTATGACATCAATTAGGTCCTTAATCTTTCAGAACCCCTGACACATTTTAATTGAATCATTAAAATAAGAATTTAAAATCTTTTGTCAATCAAAACTAAGTTCGAAATTAATATTTAAGGGTATGACATCTTAAGATGACAGTGGGTTCTGAAAGGTTAATTAATTACCGTCAAGTCTGGCAACTTTGCAATTGGATACTAACTTTGCCACCTGCTGTGTGCTATAACAATAACGCCTATATTTTAAATACGGCAATATTTTTTCATCGTTGGACACCATGAGTAGAAAATCGGATTATTAACTGACACCACTGTTTAATGTATGGTATCCCTACGGATAGTGTAAGTTGACATCCAAAGTTCGCCGGTAAGTTAACCTAACTTCTTAGTGGTCTGGAACTTTCAACTAATTTGTGCTTATGGACTGGATATAGCTGTGTACACTTTTTTGTCAACGTGTTTAATATCCCAGTGATTCAAATACTGCCATTGATTCTGATCCATTATTTGTTAAACCCTTCAAAAATTGCATTGGCAATGTTACCATACCGGTGCAGAAAGGATGGAAGTCAACTTTGCCACGTTTTGACATGACCTAGGGTTGTCAATTTTATCATCATTATAGTCATTATAGTTATTTATAATATTCAATTATTTTTTAATATAGGTACCATTAAAGCTTTAAAATTAATGCTGATAAAATAATATTAAATGTTTCAATTAGTGACAACCCTGACGACAATCTTTGACATTGTATGAAAATTGCATATAAGGGTGTTCAACATTGCCACTTATTTGTTTTTCATAGTACTTTAAAAGAAAAATATTTTACAAGATGTTGGGTCTATTGTATACGAAAGAAGTAACATTACCGTTATGGACAGCAAGAAGAAACACTGTCGTTTTATAAACACAAATCTAGATGGCAAAGTTACCACAGGGTAGTGCCTTCTTTGCCACAATTTGTTTTGATCTTTTTTGTTAATAAATCATTTGTATATTTCATTTCCAATGGTATTGAAATAATTTTTGACATATTTATATAACGACAAGTCGACTTGAAACTGTTTGAAGTAGTATTTGTCTGTAGAAAATGTATCTTGAACTTTGGATAGACCTTGACGTTGGCAAAGTTGCCAGACTTGACGGTATGTACAATATTTTTGCAATTCACCCAAATGTCTATGACGAATAAAGAATAAGAATAACCAAAATATTCGCGATAACAAATTAAATTCTCGAATTTCATTGAATGAATTGCCACGAATAAATATTATGTATTATTCTCAATTTCAACAATTATTCGAATAATGCCCATCTCTGCCTGTGTGCTAGATGGGTTTTAGCCCGGATAAAAAAAAGATACCTAAAGAGAGCATTGATGAGCGAGCTCTTGCCAGCGCCGGTGCGGCCGACGATGCCGACCTTCTCCCGCGGCTGCACCGTGAGCGTGAGGTCGCGCAGCACCGGCGGCTCGCCCGGCGCGTAAAACAGGTTCACGTGCCGGAACTCCAGCCGGCCCTGCTCCGGCCACGACGACGGTGGCTTCTTATCGCCCGACGTGAGAGGCGGCTCTGGTTCTATCTTCGAGTACTCGTCTATCCTGCAAGGTTACATAGCTCAGCTCAAGTGCGTGCGCTTCTTAAGAGGATTGTAAGGCTGAAAATTTATTAACTAGGTTCGTTCGGTGTTCTACACCATTTTAAACGAAAAGCCTAGTACAGTTTCACAGAGCTTTTTGTTTTATGTACCTCTCAACGCTCGTCATTTGGTTCTCGAGCTCAGTAGACTGCCTCATGCCCCACTGGAACATGCCGGTCAAGCTCATCGCTTGGGTAATGGCAAGCCCCACGTTGCCGCCACTGAAATCTTTAGATTTAAATTGTTTTATTTACCAAACGTTCCTTATTTATAATTAGGTTGAGTTAACGAAACAGTTTCGTATAAGAATACCATTAGTCGAACCAGGACAGGTGCAAGCGTCGTGATGACAGTTGTGTTATTATAATAAAAATGTATCGTTGCTCATTTCGCAATCGAGTGCTAGGCATATTAGAAATCAATCCTGACACGTGAAAATTCTGAACATTGATAATGATGACAGCGCAGTAAAACAATGCTGTAATTATTATTCCTTAACACGAGACATATAAGTTTAGCATTATTTTACTGCTGCCAACACGTCGTGTAGCGACATTTTGATGAGATCAAGGGTGTGGGTTGAAGCGGAGATATAGAAAGCTCGGGGTATCCTCGTAGAGGAGATGAATTGAAGCACGAGGGTCCGTTCAGTAAGCCACTCGAATCGAGATGGAGCCTGGAGGAGGGAAACCAGGGTGTGACAGCGGACACTGAGACCCGGATGACGTGTAAAAAGTGAGGGAGGAGGCTAGCTCATACCCTGCAGCAACGTGGAGATGGAAGAGATAGGCGACCTTCCGGCCAAATGAGGCCTAAGGGCCTACGTGGAGTGGTGACCAAGCGTCGCGTCAGCGGTTAGCCAGACGTAGTTGCTTACTTTTCGAATATTTAACGTTGTACAGTTTAGCTAGTTCACTTGTTGCAGAGTTTAGCTAGTTCACTTATGGCAGCCGAAGTAATAGAATGAATCATAAATCGGGAAGTATGCGCTTTATTGTTTCCAGGGCGATGAAGGCAGATTTCTTAATATTTCAATTATAGAAGCATTTTCGACACGACTTTTTACGTGCCTAAGGGGTCACTAGATCAAATTCTTAAAAGACAACTTCGTAGGTTGATTCAAAGAAAAGTAAAACTGCAATGTCAAAACATTGAAGTATTGCGTCTAAATCGCTCAGTGCGTAAAATACCAGATTCCGGGATATACGGGAATCCCAAAATTTTACATTTAATTTAAGGTATTATTGATCATCCTTACCTTATGTTTCAAAGCGGTTTTATGTGAATCTGGTAAAAAGAGTAGTTCGATGTTTTGAAATTCTGGTATTATATAAAGTGATCGCCGTGATCGGGCTAAGATGTCGGTGTATAAAGCTCTGAGAAGTGGAGTGTAGGATTCCTTGGTAACTAAACACCGCCATAAACATTATTAATATTCAGAAAATTCATGGTTGTGCATGTATTAGGATTGATATCTTATCTGCATCTTATCTTACTATAGTTTGATACTACCGGATAACAAATAATTCCAAAAAAAAATTGTGTCCTAAAATATTTATAAACAAATTTAAAAAAGGTAACAAATAGTTAGTAACATTTATAATCGAGTGGGGTACCTTGTGATAGCAAGAGGAAACTGAGTGTCACTACGGCTATGTAGATGACACAGACCAAATCCAGCCAGAAGCCAAAAGCACGCGAAGTCGCTATAAACAGGTACCTGCAAATGAAAACTCAATCTGTTGTAACGGTTATTACTTGTGAAGTCATATTATTAGCCCCTGGCAGAGAAAAGGAAAGAGTGAGTTGAAGCAATCATACGCTCTCGTGTCCACTAGGAACATGGAGATTTGAGCTACACCAATAAAATATGGCTCTAAAATAAGAGGGGGGTACTGTACGCAGAAGACGAAGACTGAGTTAATACCGACCATTTCATCACTATGTGATTTCATTAAAATATTGTTAACCTTTAGAACTGCAATTTTACGTAACAAAATAGGTGAAAGATGTTTACTCAGTAAGTGGGCCGCACGGACACTCTTTCACATCTAAAATCTACCAACGCTTCCCCTGAGCCCGCTGCTGGGAAAAAACGCTACAACAAAATGTATAGTAGTCATTCGTTCAAACATTACATATTGCAATGATTCCATAGCATTAAATAAAATACTAGATATAGAGTGAAATATCATGAGTAATTCAGCACGAAAACGTATCAGAACTCATCATTATTACAGTAAATATGACGGTGCAGGACAATCAAATAAGACTTTCGATTTGTTTCCTACATAAACTGACTCCTGTAGATAGGATACAACGCTTACGGGTAAGGACCAAATAGTTGGGACTATAGGGCAAAATTTCGTGTCGCGAAAATTTAATTGAGCGAGTTAGCATGGCCAACTTTTTGGACCTTACCCTTACACGTTCCTAAGTAATTATTAAGTTCAAGCGTTTTTGTCTTTTGGATAGTTCCAGATCCAATACCACAATACCATTCATTATGGATATTTAATTATTTTTGTCGTACATAATTTGTTTAGTTCGTACTGGTTGGGTGTGTAATGATAGGTATAAAATTTAATAATATATTTTCGTTCGATATTCATAACTTCAAAGGATATATTTACTCATTTGATAAACTATATATGGCAAAAAAATAAAATAAAACACTATTGTCATGTATTGTATTATAAGCGACACAAGATATAATAATGCTTATTTGATTTAACTCGTTCGCTGCCGCGATGCTTTACTTCTGCTTCTGCGCTTTGTAACGAAAACACAACCCGCCTAGGGGTTGCGGGTTCTCAACTCGGTTCTATGTTTTTTAGGGTTCCGTACCCAAAGGGTAAAAACGGGACCCTATTACTAAGACTTCGCTGTCTGTCACCAGGCTGTATATCAAAACCGCCATAGCTGGACAGTTGAAATTTTCACAAATTATGTATTTCTGTTGCCGCTATACTACAAACAAAATAAAATAAATATTTAAGGGGAGCTCCCAGACAACAAACGCGTTTTTTTGTCGTTTTTAGCTTGATATTAATAACGGCCACAGGTAGACACTTGAAAAATTCACAGAATATTTAGTTGTATGTTCACTTTAAGAATAAAAAAATAAATTAATATTTAAGGGGGCTCCCAAACAACAAACGTGTTTTTTTTTTGCCGATTTTGCTCGATCTTAATACAAACACCGTGGTCGTATAGATAAAATGGTACGGAACCCTTGGTGCGCCGAGTCCGACTCGCACTTGGCCGGTTTGTTACCTCAGAACTCCGACGTTTATGAACCGATTCGGAAATTATTATTTTTATTCGATTGCTTATTATACCGGGTGTTGCCTGTAATAGGAGCAATAAATTTAAGGATCGTTTCCACACCACAAACGTAACATACAACGTATACAACTTTTGAAAATAACTTGTTTACTAAATATGAATGAATTTAGATTTTCCAAGCCAGCAATGTATTGCGAAAACTACGAAGTTTGTAGGCTGACGGTAGATGTCAACTAGACTATTGCATGGAGTACATTGAAAACGCTATTTAGATTATTCGAAAAAATCCCAAATAATAAATTACATATTTTGTTAAAGTTGTAGAACAAATGTTGCTACGTTTATACAGTAGAAACGATCCCTCAATTTATTCCTTACAGGCAACACCCAGTAGATGTAAGCTTAAAGCTGGGTACGAATCTGAGCAGCTCAGCCTGAAGCATGCTCGGACCGTGCGGCGAGCTGCTCGCGAGCCAAATTTTTGTACATAAACATGCGCGGGTGAGGCACCGTGCTCGCTTATATGCTTGTAGTGCTGTTAGGCGATGGGCTTCCAACCTGTCACTAATACACTGGTAAACATCTTAGCCTACTTGTGCAAAATGTGGTTACAGAATTATTAACAAGTATTTTTAGAACTGTTGGTATTTCTGTAGCTCTGTCTACCCCACACTGGAACTGAAGGCGTTATGTTATGTATGTATGTATAAGTATTTTTATACCGATCACTACGCACCCAATAAAAAATCTTTATTTTATTTTGTTTGACGTCCTTCACCAAGGGATGAGAACCCCGACAGATTTTAATCATATTTCAACACAATGTCAATTTTAAAGAGTTTATACATAATAAACTCTTTAAAATTGACATTGTGTTCAATATAACTGTAACTTGTATTATGAAATAAAAAGTACATAGTAAGTTTTATCTTACTAGATAAAATTTTGTACACAGATAGTCGTTTTTTTTTGATAAAAATTAATAGTTTACCTTTTTAATTACCTTATTTACAATAATTCAAGTCTGTGTCAGTTGAAATTGGGAAAGATATAAACAAACCCAAACGAACCATTTTACGATTATTCTGATGATAATCACGTATTTTTAAAGATCAATTAAGATGTTTGCAATGATTCAGACACCTGGTCATTACTTTCATATTAAGTTTCAGATTAAAATAGGTTTGTTTGATATTTGAGGTTATGTGTGAAACATATCAATTGTCGCCGGCTAGTTGTAGGTTCGTGTTACCAGGCGGAGCTGTGCAAGTCCTGGTGGTTGTCAAACTCGCGCACGAGGGCCTCCTGCGCGCCGAACGCGCGGATGGTGGTGATCCCCTGCAGCGACGCGTTCAGGTGGGAGAACACCGGGCTGCGCGCTGGGAACAACACACTCTACATGCACACAAGGAAAACGATTTCATGCACTTTACTATTTTATTGTTTTGCTTAAGTGAAAGATTCTTATTTTACACAGAAATAAACTTCTCAAATACCTGAAAATATAAAATCCTGGCTCTTTTTGTTATTTACTAATTTTATTATATTTTAACTATCGGAATCTATAACGGGAGTCGTATTTGAAAGTTAAGATTTGTGACGTCATACAGGCTTTTGACACTTCCTAAAAAGTAGCAGAATTGCAAAAAGTAAAAGCGAATAAAGGGCCCACACTCAAAACCGTGATGCGACGTCGCATCGCCAAAATGCAAAAGCTCCCTTGGGCATGAACCGTCTGGATATCTTACCCACAAACCCTACTTTCAGACAGCAGTGTCCGCACACTCGCGTTCCGGTGCGAACTATCTATCAGCCGGCGAAATGACTTGCATAGAATAAATTTTCCTCAGGGTTAGCAAACCATTTAAAATTGAGATTACCTCAAAGACCCTTACAGGAAACACAGGTAGACTATTGTTTCGTGTGCGTTTTCGGAGCAGGAAAAAAAACGTTGAGTGTTCTTGTTTGCTTTGGTTCTAAAGAAATAAATGTTGCCGTCATAAAATTAGGTACGTTTTAAAACTTATTGGCTACGGTATGTAATTTTATGACGGCAACATGTTATTTCTTTAGAACCAAAGCAAACAAGAACACTTTTTATGTAGACAATGCTGCCCTGCTAACAGAAAAGGCAGTATCTCAAATTCTATGGTCAAAGCAGATGCAATCCTATCTTGTTGGTTATAAGGTTGCATTTGCAACGGGAGTTTTGTCTGAGATACTGCCTTGTGTGTTAGCAGGGCAGAATGGCGTTCCGACTCCTTTCTAACCTCCGACGCAGAAATAGGTTGTTCAAAGTTCAACGAGCGTATCTGTGTGTCCGTCTAGTGAGACGTATTTTATTAAAACGTTTCACGAGTTTGGTTCTTAGATAGATTACATGATAATCATCAAGGTTGTTTAAAAAAATCCAGCTCTGAAAGTAGGGTTCGCCGACATACCACGGGTTAATGCCTATTTAATAGTTATTATCTATATAAACTACGCGTCGCGTTAACCCCATCGCAGTTCTGAGTTGCGGCCTGCCATGGAAGAGAAACGAGCCGATCCCCAGAGCGGGTCAGCGATGACTCACTCACACCCTCGAGGCGCTTGATGCTGCGCGAGGACGCTATGTAAATGATCCGCAGCCCGTAGAACACCAGCCCGATGAGCACGGTCGGCACCAGCAGCCAGTAGTTCACTATAGCCACCACGACCACAATACCGATCAGCGATAGACCGATCTAGAACAAGTCAACAAAACAGGAAACTTTAAAAACCCGACTGCATGTTTGATGTTGTCTTCTAAATCAAAATCTACATTTAAACTTCTAAATTCGCCATTCCATCTCCATTCAACCGAGTTCTATAATATACGCATTGAAAAAATAAGCCTTTTATAATTAATAGCACCCCACCACCCCCATGACGTTGTCAATTAAAACGTAACAAACTTCATAAGATTTTATTTACAACGTCATGTTGACATAAGTCCAAAGTGACCTAGGAATCAAATTGGTTGACTGTACTGCGAGCTCTGTTATGTAGGCCGCTCCCTTTCTTCCTTTATCAGTATACTTCCCTAGTAAATAATAAACTTATTCACTTCAAATATAATTACGTTTCTTGCACTTATGTTGTAGTGCTTCACGCGGACATAATACGACTGACCATATATATCAAAACAAAACCCCATTACCAAAAATACATTCATATTTAAAATGATTACTGACGTACCAATCAGCCAGCACGACTTAAGATGCAGCCAGTACGCTACAAGCAGCGGACCTTCACAGGACCTATAGGTAGTTGAGGTGAATGATTACACACACAGCTACATGAAGTACTGATATAAGAACAGTAATTTCAAAAGCCCGCTGTCATTACATGACAGTTTTGTTGCGTGCGTGACCTCAACTCGCGTGGAACTACCTATACTCACAGTTAACATGAATTGAATGACATTCTTATTTCAAAATATATTTGTTAATTTGATCTCGCGATTTAAATATTAATACAAACCACAAGGTAGTTCGCGCCCTGCCGGAGCGTTTAGTACTAAACCCAAAATACACCATGGGTTAATATGATCTATTATCTAAAAGACCTATTCCCATAATTTCATAATGACTAGTTCTCAAAACGTCCCAGTCCCAAAATACCCTAAATTGTGTATACGCGAAAGTATCAAAACACCCGATTCTCATAGTGAACGGTTCTCGATACGTCTTAGTGCCAAAATAACCTTATATTTATTTAAGTTTAAAATCAATTACCGCAACTCCATGATGGGCTCATTGATGGAAAAAAGTTATTAGAAAATATTGTTAAACTTAGGAAGCGAATGAGATAAGTTGTTGACTTTACACGTCCAAAACATTGCAAGTTAATTTTTTTTTATGGGTGGATCAATTTTTCGTTTGGGTCGTTTATTTAAAAACATATAATTTGTTGATTTATTATGAACTTGGCTAAGAATAAAACTGTAACTATAAGACTATACTTTTCTTTTGTACTTTTGTCTACTCGTTGCCACTTTATTCTGTTCATATTTTCTTTAATCACCAAAAGGTTAGCTGGATCCGGTATCCCTTAAAGGGGTAAGTTCGCCTTTGTACATTCCTATTCGTAAATACTATAACTATGTGCCATCATGAAACTATGTCAACGTAGTAAACCACATAAACTGACAGATAGTTAATTCAGTAGATTTGTCAATTTTATTATGGGACATAATTCTATTTTCGACATTATTCTGGTTGGACAATGTTCATTGTTGATGTATTTCAACACTTTGGAAGTGTCTCTCGCGCAAACTGTTCAGTTTAGAAAAAAATTACGTTAGTAACCTCAATATCATTTTTGAAGACCTATCCATAGATACCCACACGTATGGGTTTGATTAAAAAAAAAAATTGAGTTTCAGTTATAAGTATGGGGAACCCCCAAAATTTGTTTTTTTTTTCTATTTTTGTGTGAAAATCTTAATGCGGTTCACAGAATACATCTACTTACCAAGTTTCAACAGTGTAGTTCCTATAGTTTCGGAAAAAAGTGACTGTGACATACGGACGGACAGACAGACAGACATGACGAAGCTATAAGGGTTCCGTTTTTTGCCATTTGGCTACGGAACCCTAAAAATGAAGTACTTACTACGCTTTTCCGCCTTCAGATCTTAATTGTATTGGATTCAGGAATTAGTAAATTTAAAATCTAAATATTAATTTTATAAAATCAATATATTGATTGACCTGTAAAACATCCAACATGGCCGCAGGCAGCACCTCATCCACAGCGCCCATATCCTTTGAGAACCGGTTCAGGATCCGCCCCGAGGGGTTGAGGTGGAAGAACCGCATTGGCGCTCTGGTAATCGCCTGGAACATCTTGTTGTGCAGCCGCGTCGACGCACGCATGGCCATTGTGAAGAACATGAACGATCGCATCAGGGATATCACCACCAGGGCTACCACCATACCTGGAATACATTTGCTCGCTTAATAGTCTTCCGGCGCACGTTCAAGATGCTCCTCCCGAGTCCTTAGTAAGAGTCATTTATTAAATGAAAAAAACAGTTTTTGCTAGGGGAGGCTTTTTACTATGATGGATATTAAAAAAAAAAACGCATATGAACAGATTTTTGTTACGTCGAAATTTTAGTAAGTGTAACATGATTGATTGTACAAACAGCAACACTCTTAACTGTACATCGGTGCACCTTATTACAAAATTATGTTGATGTTGAAAATTAAATATATTTATTGGATGTGGGTAATATGACGTGTGCAACTTACGCAATAAAATAACTGCATTGCGATCTACTTACTCAATAAATATATTTATCTTTTAAAAGCGGGACAAGTTATTGAAATTATGTAAAATTGAAAATATTGTGACAAATGTTTACAAAACCCGTTCCTTCATCTACCATCACCATCACTAAAACTACAAAGACCTTTTGATGTAATTACATTAAAATCATATATTATTAATAATAATATACCCGTTACAGAATTATTAACATGTCTTTTTAGAGTTGTTGGTATTTCTGTAGCTCTGCCTACCCCACTCTGGGAATGAAGGCGTGATGTTATGTATGTATGTAATATACCCGTGTAAACAGTGATCATCCCGTATCGGGACAGCGGCGAGTTGTGGTATTGAACGTTGTCGATGAGAGCCTGTGTCACGTTCTGAGCCGTCTGAGACGCGCCGACGGAAGATTTGATGGGACCGTATTGCTCTATCAATGACTTCAGCTCCGATTCTTCCAAATTCACCCTAGAAACGGAATAATATTAGGTCCGCCACGCCGGGAGCACTATGATAATAGTGTCGTTATAGTTATTTACTATACGTGATTAAAACGTTCCGTGCCTGCCAAGCTCCTGGAAAACCTTCCAAGTTCCAGGCTGCGAAAGGAACAAAGTTATCAGTATAAAGTTATTACCAGTAGCTGGTCCACCAGTCTGAGCCGGAGCCGAGCAGCTGTGCAAAGATGGCTATGGAGATCATGAACGCGACCAGGAGGCCGGGACCGCTGGCAAGCAGGTAGGCGCTGTAAACCTTAGCGGAGACCGCGCCAGCTGATCGCATCTCGGACTCCTCCCGACCGCCTACGGGGGGAGCTGTGGCTGTTAAGTTGTCCACAGAACTAACCTGTAAGAAGATGATCGAATGTTATCAAATATACAGAAAAATCCGAATATTATTAAATGTACAGAAAAATCTGAATGTTATTAAATACTGCGCTATCTTAGAATCTTGATCTAAGAAGTCAAAACAGTTCAGTTTAGTTTTAGGGATATATGGCCCAGTGTCTTGAACATAAAAAGTCTATGATAGATTGCGACGCATTTTGTTACTCGTGATTTTTACTTGATTCATCATTATTGCATATAGATAGTGGGTCTACAACGAAAGTTTGTGATGTTAAACAGTCACTATAGGTATGCAACTTAATTGAGAGCTGGGGTAAGCACGAGGTGAGGGTGAGGGATGAAAAATCTCGACTAGTCACCACCATGGCATCTCATGCATAACCCGGCCCGTCACTCAATTAAGTCGTACGTCTATAGCAATCGTATTAAGCAATATTCCGGTAAAATATTATAGCTGGAAGTAATCACTAACCACCTTACTTGTTACTTAACTATAAAAATAACTACGACAGGTGAATCTAAAAAGTTAAACGAAACTAAGACAATGTAAAAATGTGCCTAAAAGTCACTAGATATCTTCCTACATTCGGTAGGCTGACGACTGATTGAGCCAGAATAGAGACGAGAAGCGAGTCGCTACTTACGCTTAAATCAACAAGGCTTTTAGTAAATTCAAGAATCAAGATATTGGGATTTATATCTTGATGGGTATATAACTGCTGTTGACGGTACGTGTGTGTGGTGTAAAATATGAAACGTACGGAGTGAATGCTCATCTGTCGTTTGCGGAAGCTGCCGCGCGGCGACTCCTCGGTGTCCACGGGCGCCGGCTCCGGCGTGCGCTCTTCTTCCCCGCGAGACAGCAGCTTCGCGAAGTCCAACCCCGAAGCACTCAGTGTCTCGAAACTACCCGCTGCCGCTATAGCGCCGTTTTTCAATATTATAATCTGTAAAAATTTATTTCATATGTCCACTCGATTAGCTACTAATATGCAGGGACTGATCGATGGCTCGGTAAGCCTATCGTTGACTTACGGCCGAACCCTATATTCAAACCGCGGATAAATGAGGCTTACTTCGGGTTGAAATTTGACATTTGCCCATACAAAATGTGTCAAATTTTAATCCGAAGTAAGGCTAACTGTCCGCGGTTTGAATAAAGGGTTCGGCCGTTAATCCTACGATAGGCTATCCAAATGATACAGTTAATTCGAGTTAGCACATACCAAATCCGAAAGCCCTATCATGCGTTGCCCTCATTAAGGTAAATCGAACGTCTTCGATGTTTGTATTTTAAAATCTACGCGCAAGGAATTTGACTTATTATTTCACTACATATTTTTTTCGGCTAGCGGCAAGTAGCCATTCGCTGTTAGAGTAGGTTGCATTTAATAATGCCTTGGTATGGTACTTAATTGGACTAATTCTCAAATTGACGTAGTCCTATAATGCCTTAAATTGTAAATTGCCTCATTCTTAAAATATCTAAAGTTTCATAATTACTTTGATCCAAACTGACTGAATGTTGAAATGACATAAAACCTAAACATCCGAAAGCCAAAATGTCTTGGCTCAAGATGTCAAATAAATAAATAATAAATAATAATGGCTGGATAGTAAAAGAGTCAAGAACAAAGCTCAGACAAATTGACGTCATATTATAATATAAAATTAAAGTTCAGGTAATAAATCATGTGGTCATGTCCACATTTAATTGTTTCGAGTAATGACGCCAACTTGTCCGATCTCTGGTCAAAAAAGAAGGGTAATAAACTTATATTTCAGGCGTTTTAGGATAAATTTTGGATTTCAAGCGCTTTTGGATAAAGGTTTCAGGTTACAAATTTTAGTCATAATCAAACCCCGTGACCTACTTAGCAAATTGGTGATAGACGGTCGTTAGTAATGTGAAAATGTTTTCCATATTATATTACTCAGTCCTATGTTATCATCGGTGTCCTATGGAATAATAATTTTAATCGCGTATCACATTTTAATATCAATAAATTACTGTCAATGTGCCTGGCCATCACTTATTAAAAACAAAGAAACAGAAAAAAGTTTCAATATTTTTTTTTATTGTTATTGACATATTTGACATAACTAATATTTAAAGGAAATGTCGATAGTTTTCTATCTTTGAATATATTTTATTCTTATTAACCTTTCATTATGCTTAGGAGCAGATCTGCTCGCAAAGTTTGGATATCTTTTTGTAATTTTTTCAAGATTTTTTTTTCACCTCCCGCATTCGATGGGTTAAGGATTACAATGAAAACCCCGCTCTACCATTATACGAATTAAGCAAAATGGTACCTGTGTGTCATATTCGAACGATGATTTTCAAAATATTTCGAACTGATGGACGGGGAACAAAGAGCAAAAAGGTGCCTATTCTGAATGTCATAATATATTAAATACATAAAAAAAACTTTTGTTTTCTCCTTGAATAATTTATTTGGAAAACATTGTCATATCAGTCACATCACTATCAACTGTTTCCCACCAATTTGCTACGTATATAACGGGGTCTGGTTAAATATGGAACCGGTACTTTGAGAAAAAAAGTCGTTTTGAGATCTAGACGTATTGGCAACAGGCTATAATAAAATTAATTCGTAATGAAACCTACTCCGCTGCGCGATGGCAATCCGAAGTCAGCTGAAGGGTAACCCGGTTAATACTTAGTGCTTAAATATTAAAATTTCCGAAACCCTAATGGATTTGGTAAGGAGAAAAACCATAAGGATTAGAAAGGCAAACGATAGGGTTTCCCTGAGGATTGGCTTATTCAAATGAAGGGTATTTCCGGTACCTGGTCCACGTCCCGCAGGAACAGCAACTGGTGCGTGACGAGCACGCGCGTAGTGTGGCGTAGGTAGCCCGTGAGGCAGCTCTCGAACAGGTGCCTGCCGACGTGCGAGTCCACGGCCGACAGCGGGTCGTCTAGTAGGTAGATGTCAGCCCGCTTGTATACTGCTCGAGCTAGCGAGATTCGAGCGCGTTGTCCTAACAAAAGTCAAACTTGCTTATTACATATTTATTGTTAACATCTAATAACGTTATGGTCGTATTTCGTTAGTACAGCAACTTAATATAATGCTCTTTTTTCGGTCATAACATAACATAAGGCTTTTGGACTATTCACTGTGTATATCATTTGAAATTATCGCCACAAACGCGCTAATCGCGGAGGCGTTGCCGCCCGTTTCCATACGTTTAGTATTGGAACGTGCTATAATGCCACCGAATATTTTAACAAAATAAATGATTCATTGAAATTTGTCGCGTCACTAAAATAACTCTAGTTCGCAGGCTAAACTAGTAAAAATGTACTGAACATTACCACCGCTAAGGCTGACGCCGCGTTCGCCGACGATCGTCTTGTCTCCGAGCGGTAGCAGCGAGAAGTCGCGGTCGAGCGCGCAGCGCCGCACCACCGTGTTGTAGCGCGGCCGGTCCATTGCTTGCCCAAATAGAATGTTCTGCCGAACGCTGCCTGCAAACAACCAGATCATGCCATCAGCCTGTATCTACCGACTGCTCTACTAGGTATAGGGTTCTTATCACGCCACACGCAACGGTCCTGCGCTAATTTCATCCCATTCTCTAACGTCAGGGGAAAGAAAAGGGTATGTGGTAAACGACAAATGCCGCCCTGAACGCGTACATATCATAAAATAAAAGAAACTTACTCATACAAACTCGATTCGATTGTTAACCTTTATTAAAGACGTCACTCACACGTCAATGACAGCTTAAAACCAGAGCTAATATCATTTGTTGTAATATCAATTGCCTCACAGACACTCAGGTTTATCAGGCGCTGGTAACCATGACGGAAATATCCAATGTGTACTGTTGTTAACTGCCCAGTTCTAATCACATGTATGTACGTAGATTACATTAATTACTTTATAAAGGCAATCAGCCCAGAGATAGGAGCGCCACTCTATGAACTACCAATTGAAAAATTACGGGTGATCTGATCAACTCTGGATACAACCAGGGGTGCCATTTTTTAAACTCACCGACTAAAAATGACTAGCGATTTAATCTACGAGCGGGCCCACCTTTTGAATTTGCTATGATAAAGGCGTTATGAATTTATGATATGAAATCCTAAAGGAGCCGGCTAGTACATAAAATTGCTGCATAAATTGATTTTAAAGTTAATCATTTTTCATAGGTGAGATTTAAAAATTACACCCAAGGTCTTCTAATAGCAAAATATAAAACATTGTAAGATAAATAAATCCATAGTTGCTTAGTAACAATTAAACTTGTACGCTATATTAGTCCCTATAGTCTGGCAAATGAAAGATGAGAATGAAAAATTCACTTACGCGGCAACATTTGATTTTGATTTTTTCATTCTCATCATTCATTTGCCAGACTCTATTACAAAACAACTACAAAACCACCCAAAGTTTCAAGATGAAGTCCATTCTTCCAGCAATGATCTTCAGTACTCTATGGGTAGTGCCCCTGACGCGGCGCGCTAATATCAATAGAGGTAATTGTTCCAGTTACCAGCGAAGAGCCACGGCTCCTGGCTGGCGTAGGACACGGTGCCGCCGACGTGCACGGAGCCAGAGAGCAGCGGCAGCTCGCGGAGCAGGACGTGGAGCAGCGAGGACTTGCCCGCGCCCACCGGCCCGATCACAGCGATCAGCCTGCATACGGCAATGTATTACACATCTTACAGCTAAACTAGTACTCGGTCCTTATACCGGGGCGGGACTTATACCGCAACTGAGCATTTCTCCAGATTACAAAAAAAAAATGCAGGTTGGTATATTTTAATGTCCCAAAATATTTGTATGGAAAGTTCCTTTTGTGTTACCAAAAACGTATAAATAATGCTCAACTATCAAATTAAATTTGATAGTTGAGCATTTCTCAAAAAAATTGCCACTATGAGCGACATCTCCAGATTATTTGTTCCCAAAATAATTGTATGGAAATTTCCTTTTGTGTTACCAATATTCATACGATTTTGGTAACTATCAAATTTAAATAAAGACTGTAATAAGTTATAATTTGACTTGTATAATTAAAAATAATAAAATGTTTTTAACAGGAGAATTTGGTAAATAATGTTAGAAGATCGTGTCTAAGTCATACACGCTGATGTAGTTCCATAACCACTGACTATTACAAAAAAGTGCTGCTCTTAAATTAGCATTCATTACAAAAATACACTAGAGCATACATTGCCCGGTTTTATGTCACATTCATTTTGGTGCGTTTCGAGAACACACCCAATTTTATATGGTATCAGCTGTTATTTTTAGTACTACTAACACTAAATGTTTCCCTATATTGGTGCACTGACTTGCCCGGTTTGATAGTGAGCGAGAGGTCCGTGAGCGTGTTCTCGTGCTGGGTGGCCAGCCACTTCGCGGTCGCGTGCCTAAGCCGCACGCCGCGCGCGTCGCTCTCCACCGTCGCTGACAGCTCTGTGTCCTCTTCTTCTGACTCCGGAGGCGGGTTGGAGGTGCCTGTATCATTAGTCTTTCAATAACGTGATGCCGTTTCATGAACTGGCGAAAGAGATAAAGCGACAAAAAACTTGGCAGGTTTTAAAAGTTCATAATGACCTGGGCAAGTGTTTAACTTACGGCGACCTAACTGTCCTTATATTTACGTTAAATCATAACATAATAACTAGGCTGGTATGGAATAGAATAATCTTAAGCATGGTGTATTTATACTTCAAGACAGGTCAATAACTTTTTAATCATTATATTTTTCGTTTTCGTCGCTAAATTTAAATATAGGGAATATTTCTTGTATACCCTTGTATGAAAATATATTCCCAACGAGAAGATATATCTACGAGGAGTAACGGAAAACTAATTCTATACGTACGAAGTCGCGGGCATCTTCTAGTTTACAACAAAAGTGATGATAGTTTGTGAAAATGCTAAGAATATTGAGTGTTGGGCAACTTACCGTTTCCTTTGGCCTCGACTTTCGTGTCTTTCACCGCTTCTGACGCCTCGGTAAGCGGCGAAAATTCCGTTTGCGAATCCAAGCCTGTCTTACTCGGCGTGACCGTTGTCTCAACTACCTCCTCGCCTTTCTTAACTTTAGGCTTCGTCGACGTTTGTATTTCAGAAAGAGTTGGCACCGGTTTGGCCGTGTCCTCATAAAGCATGAAACTTTGTAACCGCTTAATCGAAACCGAAGCTTCCGCTACTTGAGCGATGCCTAAAAATATAATGTTTATTTAATTACAATAGCAAATTTATAATATTACTAGACAATATTGACAGAAACGTATTGAGAGCGCAACGTGTTGTACTCGTAAGCGGTAGGCGTGATACGGGGGCAGTGACCTTGAGGGAAGAAGACCGTCATGGTCTGCCGCAGAATGTTGTAGAAGCTGCTAACGACGAACACCTGCTTGGCGGTGATGACGTTGTGCTCGAGGACGAACGCCAGGATCGAGCAGAAGAGGCAGATGCGCGTCGTGAACATCGTGAACGACGTCAGCACGCCCCGGATGTACGACGTGGCGCGGATCTGCTTTATCTCCTGCCTGCAATCACCGTCAATATGGATATATTTAATTAGGACATCGATTCAACCTTTACAATTATAGGGAAAGCTACATAGATAACGATAAGAAAATGTTTACTTAGGTCGTTTCACAGGGACTGCACTGAACATAGAAAGGCAACCGCACAATTTCAAATATAAGTTTTGTTAGTCCCATTCATTTTGTGGCAGCTCTTGTTATTACAACTGTAAAGATTTCTTCTCAAATCGGTTATTTTATAATTATAAGATTTTATAAGTGTCGAAACTGTAGCATAGTATGGAGATTAAAATGAGCTAAATGATGTTCCAAACAAATTTATGTCGATTACCACTCTGAATGGTTTTCGTTTTGGATTTTCATAATGGACACAAAATTAAGTAAGAGGTTTCTTTTTGCCGGCTGTATTGTTATTGCAAAATCACATCTGTTTATCGAAATTAATCTAACGATTCCCAATTCGGTGGGTCTCAGTTCAGTGCAGCGTAAACCCTGTTGGCACCTTCCGACTCCATCATGAGATCCGCTCCTAGATACGATTATATTGCAATGTCATCGGGTATACTTGTGTGTTCCAAATTTTCTGCCCATCATGACAACGGGAAGGGGTTCAAGAGACTTGAAAGATCTGACGTAAGAAAACACCACCCACCAGGGGCTCAAAGTGCTTTTAAAAGACAGGAATATATTCTTAATCTTAATTCAATTTTCGAGGAAGTCAAAAAACAAAGGGTTTTTTAAGTTATTGAAAGTGACAGTAGAAAGCGGTGACACAAATAAGACGGGAAGCTTAAAAAGCTTGGTATGTGGCAGTCTTGATAATTTTCGTGTGTTTGGGTGAGATTAATACCGTGATTAGTAAAAAAATATATCTGTACGGTCACCCGGCTCAAAAATATCTCCACGACGAAATCAATGCCTTGTAATATCGATACAGATATTTCCGAGTCGAATGCTGACCAAGATATATAATATGCAGGGCGGGGTACTATTGTATTACATGTTATGGCGGCACTTCACTTGGTGTTGCATATTCGCGTATTTCGCATATTTGACAAAAAACTAAATTTGAAGACGGCATAGCTGTCAAATATTGGCATTATTTAAACCGGGTAGGTTAGGTTTGGTTAGTAGGCAGCGGTATCAAGCTCTTCCCAAACCAAAACCTAGAATCCGCCACTACTGATGCCGAACACACATACACAAATACGCGCAACGCCACACTATTAGAAACACCAAGCTTAATCTCCCAATATCCTTATTATGTAATTGTTAGTATGGGTAAGCTGATCTTACGTACTGCCTAGCCTTGGCGACGAGGTCCGCGAACGGTTTCTCCCAGGTGTACATCTTAATGACCTGTATGCCCGAAAGTATTTCGTTCATAAGCCGGACACGCTCGTCTGTTCGCAACGCCGTCTTCAGACGTAGCACCGACGTTCTCTTGCCCAGGTAAGCTGAAATATTCATAAAAAATGTCTCCATATAAACAGGTATCCATTATTCATCAGTTAAACTGTACAATATTATGTCCATTACCATTGGAAATTACAGATTAGATAAATATGAGTAGGAGTGGAAATCCTTACACAAATTGACCTAGTCCCAAACCAATCTCTATGCTTGTACCATGGGTACTAGACAATGATATAAATACTAATATAGAGAAATAAACACTTAAATACATAGAAAACATCGAAGACTCAGAAACAAATACTCGTGTTCATCACACAAATATCTGCCCATACGGGGAATCGAACCTGAGACCGTTAGCTTCGTAAGCAGGGTCACTACCAAGGTTAGCGAGTCGTCAAAGTTAATTAAGTTATGATAATATTTATATCAAATGATTTTAATATACACCGTGTCCAATAAGTTCGAATACACTTTTACTAGCAATGGTTTGAAAAACAAACAACTTTCAGACAGTTTTGTCACTGTAATTTGAAGTTTATATTGTCATGAACAAATAACAATATTTTAAAAATATTTAGCTGACTTCGTTTTCTTTTTCCACAATGAAGAGGTTCTGGGTACCTATTATCTCAAAATTCCTTAAGGGCGATAGCTCCAGGGCAAGTTAAGCGGCTTTGAATTTTTTGGAATTAAGCGTAACCTAGTTTATACTACAATAGAGAACATGCAGGAAAATCAAAATTGACTTTAATTGACACGATTTAGGAGAAAATGTAAAAAAGTCTGATTATTAAGATTTTATTAGAATCAAAATTGTTAAACTTTAAAACTTATTTTAATGTTTAGATTGTTTTTTTCGGCATCCTCATTTTATTTACGTAATATTTAAAATCAACGATATTGGCTTAAACATAGTAATTTACGAAATAAATGCAAATTTCTTCATAAGGTCCTTATATTTAAACATGGAACCACAGCTGTGACGTCACGCCTGTCGTCGAGTTGTATAGTGTTTTTGCAGGGGGTCTGAACTATGACTTTTTAAAACTTCATATGTTATGAAAAAATTACACGACAATTATTTCGCGTATACAGGTTATTTATAGCACTTTCCAGAGAGCGTAAAAATAATATGCATGTTCCAAATTCGAAGATACAAGGAGACCTTCTTGTTAGAAGACCGCAAGAGATCTGATCGTCCAAGTTCAGTAAGAACGAATAGGGTCGTGAAAATTATCAGTTAGAGTATTGATTATTAATGTTTTAGTGTTTGAATATACGTCCAAACATTTATTCATCTATTAGTACTAAATAATCTTTCACTTTCTCTATCCAGTGTTTTTTTTTATAAGTTTGTTTTTCATAGAATCGCGTGACAGAGTGATAATACAAAATTTAGTCTCCTCTGAAAACGGCCACTCTGTCACAGTATATTCTGAAAAACCAACATAATGAAAAAAACGTTATCACCACCGAAATAATCATTAATTAGTTCAAATAAAAATTCACGCAACGTATTTTAAAATCAAAAATTAAAACCATGATTATCAATAGTTGAATAACGCAAAATATAGAAAAATCACGATGTATTGTCGGTAAAAAAGTGGAGCGACCCAATTACGTTTAGTCAAGATTTTTTGACGAGACAGCCATCGATCGTACTTTTCCTCGAACACGACTTATAGGGGTCTGAACCTTCACGTCGTCGGGTTACCTCTTGGCCGCCCAAGTCCACATTTTTCGCAGCCCCGCCTCGGATTTTAGCTCTCCGCCTCTCTTTTGAAGAAGTCCTTTCATTATACTCCAATACTTCTCGACGGAGCGGAGTTCTGGCCAGTTTGGTGGATTGCAACTTGGTACTTTTTTGACCTCCCGCATACGAGGGGTTAAGAGGCCGTATACGAAATTTTGTCAGTTTTGCTTATTTTCGTGATTTAACAGTTTAAATACTGCTTTTCTATAAGTTTTAATGCACATCATGAATTATATCATTTCAGTTATGATCGAATAAATGAGTTAAGAATGAATGAGTTACTTTTTATCTTTGTCGAGAATTTAAATTCGGGATTTAGGTTATTTTAAAGCATTATATTTTGCTATTTTATTTTAAATTTTTGGATGTGTTTTTAAGGTAATGGATTGATTTTGAACTGAAGTTTATTACTGTTCGTTTAATTTTATGAACGAGTGTTTTAAGAAGCCGAAATTTAAAACTATTTTTTGACCATTTTCTATAAAATGTTACCAAGTTAATATTTTTTTACAAAAAAAATATATGAAGGTGGTAAAAAGTAATTCATACATTTTTTAGACAACTTTTACAGCAATCAATTGTTATTTTTTCATACCTTTAAGACGTCAAAACGATCCGTGAATATGCGATATTCTAAACTCTTACAGCAAAACTCACGAAACAATCGCCGGTTTCAGGTCGATTAATCAAAATTAAATAATAAAAACAAAAAAGTATTTCATACATTCGTTGAAAATCGAAATTATCTTTCGTGTTGCGCATTAAAATTTGTAGAAGTATTTCAACAGTAAAATCACGTCAGTAAATTCACGAAAATCAGCGAAATCGGAAAAATTTCGTGTACGGCCTCTTAATGTACGAACGAATCGAATGCCAGTTATGATTGTGTGGGTCGGTGTCGTTGGGCCGTCGTTTCATTTTACAAACATGTATATTTTCACTTAACCCATTCGAAAAATTAATGGCAGATTTTGTAAATCATATTATTTAATTTCATTAAGGGAGTGCAGAGGCCGTTTCATGTGTCAAAACCTGCCAGGTTCCAGGCAATAAAAGGGCCAGCGCTATAGCAGTTACTTCCTCCAATGCGAACACAGCCCTGGCAAGTTCAACACCTTATAATACGACCTCAGTAAAGTTGTACAGACGACCTTGTCATTATCAGTTTACCTTGTAGCGGTATGAACGCCAGCATGATCCCCACGCCGACCACCGCCGCCCAGCTGATCTCCTGCCACATGAGATAAGTAATGATTACGGTGGCGAGCGGCCCTATCCACAGGTAGTGCAGAAATATCACGGCAACGTCGAAGCGATTCACGTCGTTCGACAGCAGGTTCACGACTTGCCCAACCGTCGTTTCTCCGAGAGCCGTTTTTGACAGCCTTAGGGACTGAAAACAAACTTTATTTAAATAAGAGCACATTTAGTAATTATTGGTATCGGAAAGAAAGCGATTGTTGGTGCCTTTTAATATACGAATCTACTAATTAGAATATGGTCCACTGCAGCCTAAGACCTGAAAATACTGCCTTGTTATGGGTTTTATGAAAAAGTTTCCTTTTGCGAGGTATCAACACGAAAAATGATGTTTGAGCTTGTTGAGCACTATTGGTAAAAGAAATTAGGTGAACTTTGCCCAAAAAAAAGAAACGCCTTGAAACCTTGGACGATAAACAGCAAACACCGCGTTCGATTTAGGATGATCCCTGTGGCAGCACAATCAACACGTTGCATTGAAACAAACATTGCGACGACGACCAGTAATTGAAATGAATTTATCTCTTCCTATAGTTATGCCTAGTAAGTGTTTCAAATTGGGAATTATGGCTTTTACCGGGCATGGATCATCCTACATTAACTCTGGTATTAAGAAATTACATCATGCGAACTAAGTAAGCGGCTGATTTCATCACTCGTTAACTTAAGAAGAATACGTCTATCAAGTCCTTCCAACAATTAAGTAAGTACCTTTCGATATATGAGAGAGCAACAGGCAACTCTGAACTTCATGCCCATGTGCAGAATAGCCATCATGTACGAATGTACCACTAGCACGTTGAGGGCGGAGCACAGTATCACCGCTCCGGCGTACCAGAACGCATCTTCACGGGACACGGGATCCTTGTTGCTAGTCTCGTAAAACTCCACTAGCTTTCCGAGGAATACTGGCTGCGCAAGACTGCAAATAAACACGCCATATGTTGTACCAATCGATAGCTGTCCCCATATTATTGTATTGTTTATATGTGGATAATCGTGGACAAAGAACATGACACGACCGTACTATGCTGGCCAGAAAGTGTAAGTCTTATCCAAGTTTATCCACGTCAATAAACACGACTATAATAGGCCCGCTGAATGCGGTAAATTCAACCTGTTGAACACTCCAGTCTTAAATACCACGACAGCGGATTTAGTTGCCAGGTACATAACAGTTAGCGAGTTGTTTTAATCTCATTATCAATTAGCGTATGCTTACAACGACAGAGGCGTTCAAGAAGTTAAAAATCATTTTATCCATCTTATACTAATCTACCTACTCGCATGTTATATGATTTTTGAAAACCGCCGATCTGCTTCAGTGTTATTTTTCCAATGAAATATGCAATTATAAGTTCGCTAGACATAATCAACGCAAGTAGGTAATATATGCGAGCAATCAATAAATTCGCTTGGCAATATAAAACTAGATCAGTATCCGAGTAATAAAGAGCTCACGTTTGCTAGATAAGGCACGTAAATCTAAATTGACAAATACCTACGGCAAAAATGCGTATCTGGAAATCCACCATAATTATAATAATTAAATAATAAATAAATAAATGAGGTTACAAATTTTAGTAACCCTTATTAGTACAGTGGGAAATTATTTCGCACCACACTTGCTTCTCCTAAGAAGTACTTAAGTGTTTGAGATCGTGTGGTGGAAATCGTCACTATCCTAATAAGGGGTATAAACCAAACTTTACCTACATACTAGTACTGGGTATTTTTCAAAGAAATTGTACCTAATTAAGGACCGAAATTAGGAAAGGGCAACTTTTATAATTGAGTAACGCAAATCTAATATGTATATAAAATTCTCGTGTCACGGTGTACGTTATTGAACTCCTCTGAAACGGCTGGACCGATTTTAATAAAATTTTTGTGTGTATATCGGGTAGGTCTGAGAATCGGCCAACATCTATTCTTCATACCCCTAAGTGCAAAAAAAAAATTGCAGCGGGCGAAGCCGCTGGCGGGTCGCTAGTTAACTATATAAATGGACGACTAATTTTCGTTACTCGCCTGTATAAGTTATAGTTTCTTAATTTCAGTCCTTAATTAGGTACAATTTTTTTGAAAAATACCCTACTAGAAAATGATTTTTGATGAAAAAGAAAATTTCAAATACGACTACTTATCGTTACGGATAAAGACAAGATAACATCTTGAAATCTAGGTCTGAATAATTATGTCCATGCACTATGCAATTGACACTAATAGGAATATTACTACTTTACATAAAACGTAAACGAATGGAAGACACATGACATCAGCGGCGCCACCACCCGCGTCAAATTCTCAATTGCATAGAAAATTTGTTCCACTTTCACACCGCACGTATTTTGCATTCGTCCGTTACCACATGAGATGACAGTCATAGTTCCTACCTTTCAAGTTTTGACTACGTTAAACAATGGAAGATTTACTGTGAAGGTGTTTTCGTACTGCGTCCGAGTAAAACGGTGCGAGATAAGCAGGAAGCGTACTTTTGGAGCCGATGACATGCCAATTAATTCAAACTACATATTATAGCATCATTTAACATGAGTATTGAGTACTTACTTATCAACCTCTTCGTTTTACTCATATTGACAATTGAGACATATTATATAAAAACATAATTAACTGGCATTGTCATATTGATTACAGGATGGTTAGAGACAAGAATCATCTATTTAAATTAATTCATACCATTATTGCTTTGCTACTGCAGTTAATCGCTACGGTATTCATAAAGGCATACATAGTAATTTCCTAGTCTGGTTGTAAATATTTGCCTTTGCGTGCGGTGTTCACCAACAATTAAATGGCCGATTAGAGCTTTGACGGCTGACAAAATTTATTGACTATAACGGTCAGTTTAAAAAGCCGTCTGTTGATTTAATTTGCGAACACCGATATTAATCTGTCATGGGGGTGTCGTAATGTTACTTTCCAAGCATCCTATTACTGAAATTCGTCATTACGATCGACGTCAGCGGCACTAAAAGTTCGCTCCCTGACAACAGTAGTTACTGTAGTTGCTATCAAATAAATCTTAACAAGTAAGGTACTCGAAAATATCTGAACTAGACTCTCTTGTAACAGACATAAGAGCGTGTGCAGATATTTTTGAACACCTACAAGGTGTTTCGATATTTTCGATACCTTATTACTCGGATTATAAATCAAACGCAGTGCGGAAAACACTGACAACCATGTAATGCAGTAACAAATATTTATTTATAAATAACAGTGCGGTTTTCCTGTTTTTGCTAAAGGTGCTTCTAATCACTCACACTTCAGACGTAGCATTGTCTTCGGGAGCTTCGTACTGTGAATCATGCTGCAATTTCTGAAGCCAGCGAAACACGGCGTAGTTCGCATTCCCGTCAAAAGTTTGAATGAGTGAGCCGAGAAACCCGGGCTGATGGATCCTAGGACAAACTATCAATAAAGGAATGGAAAGGGAGAAGTGAATAGGGCTATTTAGGATGTCGGAAAGAATTTAATTAGGCAAGTGCGCTATGGTGCTCGCTTTAGATTGGTATGCACTGCAATTGGCATCTGAGTCATACACACTCTTCAAAACAAAAGTTGTCTCTCCTGTGGTCAATAGTTAAGAGCTTGTGTGCATATAAGTTATGTTTTTATATGATAGATCTAAAGCAGTACTGACGGCGTTTTTGCGGGAATGGGCTTAGCCAGAAAATTAGACCTTAAAAACGTTAACTTTCGGTGTGTCCACAGGAAAGACGGTTATCAAAATCGGGGTATGACCCATCTATTTGTAGTCATCAATAACATTTTATCCAACATTAGACTCAAAAGTATTTGTGATGTATTCAATGCTTTAAAGCGTGTAAGATATTATGCAATAATCGCTGGTGACTGTTCATATTATGCTTATTCATATTCATATTCATATTCATATTATTTATTGGTAATAAATACATTACATGTCAATTACAAACATGACATGATTGTAACCTAAGGACGAAGCGACTTAGGTATAATTAAATAGATTAAAGTATTTCTATAGTTGGTGTTTCTATGGTGGGAACGATTCACTTGATAACAAAGAGTTTCGGTAGGTAATAATGACTTCATCAGTCATCACCACATTGCCCCGAAGACTATATTAAATAAAAAATGGCAATCTCTTTTAGCGAGTCGAATGCCATAACATTTGTTTGATTTTGAAAACATTGTGCGTATCACGGGCATGAAGGGAATTTTCTTACGTCTCTTGATGCACAATGTACTATATTGTTGATTAAAGTAAGTATATTACTGCAGAGCAGTGAAGAGTATGAGGTAGGTTTCTGTTTAATGAGCCCATTATTTATCAGCAGAGGGCGGAATATCTCATGGCAAAAATTGATATGTTATAGGGATAGAACGAAGTATTTTATCGATTATCGACAAGTAGTTCTGGTTCACGTAGCACAAGATCTTTTACCAAATAGAATTACCTCCTATCGATACATCACACTTAGCAAAATCATTTTCCAATATAAACAATGCCCTGTAGTAGTGGTCTTTTAGATTAATATAGTTTTTGGTAAATGAAGGTGTAGTTTTCATTATTATTGTATCCCAACAAACAAACTAACCTTATAAAATTAAGTCTATAAGGTCTAAATTCTTATACTTGTTATAAAAGAGCATTCATTATGTCAATGTTCCTTATAATGGCACATTATAAGAAGATTTGGCTAATATTACCTATATTCTTATAATTTTGCTGGGTAAACGTTAATATAGCCAACTTATAAGGGTACAATAAGGGTTCGAAATCTGTTCTTCTTATAGAGGCTAGTTACATTGCTTTTTAGCCGTATAAAACTCGAAGTTATATAAAGGCTTTTAATATGGCCAATGATTCTTATAAAAGTAATGCATAAGGTAACTATTGAGCTTTTAAACTTATAGAAGCATTTGATACGACGTCTATCCAACAAACAAATTCTAACATTTTATATGATCTTTACAAGGATGAAAGCAATCCATATTCCCTTATACAGAGATTATAAAGATATTATTCTCTATTCGGTTATATTACAATGTTTTATATGACTAGATTTGCCATTTTGAGAAAAACAGCAGATTGTGTGAATTTATTACGCAGCGGAATTTACATTTCAAAATGGATTCAAAAGACTGGAAGAAATTGAAAAGGAGCGGTAGTTACAGAAGAAAAGTGAAAAAGGTGTGAAAGGTGAAAGGTGAAAACATGGTTGTGAGCACTACACCCACCACTTGTACTCCTATGATCTCAGTGCCTATGGTACTACAAAATGACCAAGCCGATACCAACGAATCAGCCTGTGGTTCCGTAGAATATTATTTCACAGAAAATGAAAATGACAAGGAATCCAGTGAGGAAGAATATAATTGTAGTGATAGTGATAGCGATATAGACGTATGTTTAAATAAAGAGTTTATATATAGAGAGAATATTGATATCCGTAGTGACCTTTAGAGAATGGGCAGTGAAATTCAACATTTCCCATATCGCTTTAAGTGATTTATTAAAAATGTTACATCATGTAATACCAAACCAAATGCCATTGGATGCGCGTACATTGCTCAATACAAATAAAATAGAAATATGCATTACTGAAATTGGTACTGGACATTATTGGCATAATGGATTAGTTGCACAATTACAAAAAACCTTACAAAACTATGAAGAACTTTGGCCAATACTGTGCAACATTACTGAAATTAAAAATATATCACCTATCGTGGTGGGAATATATGAAGGGAAATCAAAACCTGCCGACTTAAACTTATATTTAAAACCTTTTGTCGATGAAATGAAGCAAATTGAGAATGGTTTCATAATTACCACTTTAACTGGAGAGCAGGTGACGATTGAAGTTGGTATAAGAGCATTTATATGCGATTCACCCGCGAGGGCTTTTATAAAAGGTGATTTCATATATATCTATACTTACATATTATAATAAAACTGTAGCTAGGTCGAATGTACGTCTGTACATTAAAAAAAACGCAAAAAACCGAGTCAGGAGGATGTTAGAAGTGCAATAGAACATATCCAGATTTCTTATTTTTGTCTGTCTGTTTGTACGGGCTAATCTCCGAAACTACTGGACCGATTTGAATGAAATTTTGCATGGTGGTAGCTTACATCCCTAATCAACATTAAGAATACTTTTAATTACGGAAAATGAAAATGTTTCCGGTGGGATAGTTAAAAAAACTATAGTAACATATTTACTATAGTATTTCATACACTTTAATTGAGAACCTCCTCCTATTTGTGAAGTCAGTTAAGAGGTATAGTCCAGAAAATTTACGTTTAAACGCGAACAAAGTCTTGGGCACCAGCTAAGCTGAAGTATAAACAATAATACATTATACTTACTATTTTATAAGTGGATGACATTCATAGTTATACTTTTCTTTTTTTTTGCAGGAGTTTGTAATTTCAACAGCAAGCACGGATGTTTAAAATGCACTGTGGTTGGTGATTATTCACATTTGTCACATACAGTAATATTCCCGAAAACAGATTGTCCTTTAAGAAACGATGATGACTTTCGCAATAAAAAATATGGACTGCATCATAAAGTTGATTCACCTCTACTTGAATTGAAAATTGATATGATCAAAAATTTTCCGGTTGGTGATTCACTGCATCTTATAGATCTCGGAGTTATGAAACGTTTATTAATGGGGTGGCGAAATGGAAATTTTATTAACAAACGTACTAAGTGGTGTAATGGTGATATTGAAAAAGTGAACGCGTTTTTAAAAACTATTAAGTTACCCAAAGAAATACACAGATCTGTTCGGACTGTTGATGTCCTATCACATTGGAAAGCTTCTGAATACCGCACTTTTTTATTATACCTGAGTTGGGTAATACTGAAGCATGTTTTAGATCCTGACGCATACAAACACTTCCTTTGTTTATTCTGTGCCATCACAATTTGTTCTAACGAAAACTATTTTAAGTTTTTACGTCTAGCGCAGGCGTTGTTAGATTCATTCATAGAAAAATATGCAAAATATTATGGAAAGGATTATATTACAAGTAATGTGCACAATTTATCACATCTCGTTGATGAGGTCCGAATATTTGGCACTTTACAAAGTTTTAATGCTTACCCTTTTGAGAATAAACTTCAAATCATCAAACATATGTTGAGACACGGAAATAAGCCTCTAGTACAAGTAGCTCGAAGGTTACACGAAAGAAGTGAAGTCGAGATTGAGACTTACAGTAAAAATAAAATGAAATATCCGTTTGCAAAACAGTGCAATAGCAGAAATGGATCTATATTGGTATTGCATTTTGAATTTTTTATTTTATCCACCCAAAAATACGATAAATGGTTTTTAACAAGGGAGGATCAAGTTATAGAAATAAAAGCAATACACATTAATGAAACTGAAGACATACGGCTAGAAGGATACATCATGCATAATATAGTGCACGCCTTTGAATACCCCTTAAAGTCTTCTTTACTTAATATTTATAAATGTGAAGATTACATGTCTAGTAAATCAAAAAATATGTATGACTTTTCTAGCGCTGACATTAAATGTAAATTATTAAGTGTAGAATATAATTCAGTATTGTATTTTACACCATTGATCTATACATTGTAAAATAAAATCACGTTCAATCATCAATCATCAATTTTTATTTAAGTCACATTTTTTTAATAGGCTATCATGTAGCCGTATTTTAAAATTAAAAAACGAGGAAGAGTGGCTCTCAAGTCAGGCATTATCCAAATGAAAGCTAATTTTATATTTGTTGGTTGGAGAACTTACTTCAATACTCTACTGACTTCAAAACAGTTGGTGAATTCACAATAGAAATCGCTGTGGATGATGCTTCATTTGGGAGCTATATCTTGCTATCAAAGTAAACTCGATTTTTAAGCCTTTCAGTAAGTAGGTGGAACGACCTCTAAACAAAACATTTTTGCACAGCCTGTATACATATATGAAATGCCGCAAGTAAAGCGAATAATTAATGTTGAATTCAGTAATAAAAACCCAAAAAATTGCTCCAGTAGCCTACAGTTATGCAAAAACGTTTTGTATGGAGCTCGTTCCTACTTTAGACAGAATTTCAATCACCAGTCTTTCTAACAAAATGTTAATAATAAAAAAATATAAAGCAAACAAGATCGCGAGAAACAGCTAGTTTGACAATAATATATTATTTTTATAAAAACAGTCTTTAAATGTCCTTACATATGTTATTAGAATATAGTTTTACTTATTACTAATAGGAACATGATCGACCATCTTCAATAGATGGTTAATTCAGTTAATATAATAAAACTCTCGTGAGTCATTGTAAACTAAAACTATAGAAAAACGGCTGCACTCACGTCGTAGAGTCGGATTGGTCCGACATGAGGCCATCATCAGGGATCGAGTTCGTCCGCGGCGGCGGCAGCTCGCCTGGCACTGCCGGCGAGGACGCACTCGACTCCTGCACTCGAAACATGCCGAACCGATCCGACTCTACGACGTGAGTGTAGCCGTTTTTCTATAGTTTTGGTTAATTCAGTGTTTAAAAGTACCCTGTTCTGATGTGTTTTGAACACAATTTAGTATTTAAGAAAACAGCACAAAGATCAGTCTATTTAAGTAAAACTGGTAACTTTGCAAGCTAAACACTAGCCTTCTTACTTCTAAAAAGTAGAGACCTAATCATTAATCAGTCATAAAGTTACAGTTACGATTACGACGAGTATTACAATAACAATCACTTTTCGTACATTTAATCGATGGTTGCAGTTGCAGGGAATAAAGTTATCAGTACCTATTTTGCGATTTTGACTTTATTCCCCGCAACCATCGATGTATAAAAAACAAAATAAAATTAAAAAAAAATGTCTGTAAGTATAACAGACTAACAACTATCTTAGTTTTAGGTATTATTAAAGACTAGCTAATAATGGCAATAGTCTTACTAAAAAGTAAAAAGTATAAAACATCAATCAACAATCAAATCAACAATAATTGGCAAATAAATTTTTTCACTTTGTGACATATTAAAAAGTCACGTAGATTAGAAAATTTTAGTACTTATAAAACATATCAAAATAATAAGGAGATAAAAAAAGGATCTTTAAACAGGTGTTTCAAGTGGCTTGGTGAGTATTCCTGCAACGGATGCAGATGACATCGGGTCATTATCATAATTGTCTGGACCAGAGTTTTCCAAAACTACCTCTGAGCGGTTTTCGGAACCAGAGCCAGACTTCCCAACAGCTGGCAATGACACGCCTGAGCTGTTTTCTGGTGCAGAAGTTCCGGCGATGGGTAAAGATGGCTGTGTTTTGTTACACAAGTTCTTACGGTTTGCTTTTATTTTTGGTCGATTTTTGGTTCTAGATGTCCGTTCTTGTTTGCTTTCGTTGCGCTGACGTGAGTTTTTCAGGATATTTTTGAAGAATTTGTGGCAGTCTACTAAGGAAAATGAACTATCTGACTCACGAATAATATTAAAAAAGAAATTTATGATTTTAGTGTGGCTTTTAAAGCAAATCTTTTGATCAGAAGTTCGAGATCCTCCAGCCCAGCTACACTGGAGTAAAAAGCTTCTGCTAAACATTGAATCGACCAATGCATAAGCGTTATTTACCCCTCGACCTTTTCCTTTCCCACAAATAATTGAAAATTTATTTTTCCATTCTTCTTCTTTCTCTTGATTTTCTAAAACTTTTTCAAAATTGTTTAGATCCTCTTCACTTGTAATAGTTTGTATTTTTTCATTTTGTTTATGATTTTCCACACGACTGAACTGATTCATTACATATTCAAACTGAACACTAATATTGGATAAGCCGAGCAACATAGACTGTACGTTTTCATGAATAATTTTCCTTTCCTCTTGTTGTGCTTTGATACTTTCAGTGATTTTTTCGTTAAGAGTTTGGTAATTTTCTTGCAAAGTTTCTAATTTTGCCAAAACCATTACATTTAAGGTGGCTGCGTTATCAATTTGTATTTCAGCAGTTACATTTTGTTGAGCGTTGGAATCAGTACTAGTTGCTGAAGGTTGAATGAATAATAGTGTGTGTTCTGTAGCTTCAACAGGTTGAGTCACATTTTGTAGAACGATAGAATCTTTATTGATGGCTGGAGATTGAACGGCCATCAGTAAATTTTCTGAATTTCTTGCTTGCGAAGGTTGACACAATACACCATTTTCGTTCATTTCAACTGGTCCGACTGTATTATTAAGTGCTCCTGACGAAATGTTTTCATCCTGCGAGAAAATACAAACCAATGAGTTAAAAAATAGCAATAGAAAGCAATCACTTGGTTGTGAAAATTTTACGTAGTATAGTAACATAGAGGTGTTTGTGCCAAAACTAATGTACGGCAGTGATTGGCTATGGCTATGGCAGAAGATGCATGAGTATAGTTTTTATAGTTTCCGAGAAAAGTGTCTATGCAATACGGACGGTTCAAGAAACAGGGCCTGTAAACAACGCACCGAATGAAGGTCGATGATGTGGTTTTAATAGGTAGGTATCTACGTACTGCACACACTCATATATCCCCACTGTGTCGGGTATGCCACGAACGCACACAAACACGTACATAAAGATACACAGGGTCTCTTGAGATATTTTTTTTTATTAGTCAAATGTCTGTATATCTCTGAAAGTTTACTTACCATAATACAGTCTTGAACAAGTTGATTAAACATAATTTCTTTTTGGTTTGTCACGTAATATTGCTCAGTATCTGTTTCAGTTTCAGACTTATTACACATTTTGTCTATTTCCTGTTCCGCTTCAAAAAAAGTATTCAAATTAGATCTCTTCACTTTGCAATTCATTTTTCGCCAGCTATTTTCAGGGTAAGAATTTTCAACTCTTCTTAATTTGTTTTCGTTATATTTGGGCCAGTGAAGGACGCCATCTTTTTCCCAATTACCTGGTACTGCTGATAGTTTTGAGTGCCCCTTTTCAAACGTCTTTACAATTTTGTATGGCATTGTTAAATAATCTGAAAAGAGAAAAGCATTAAATAGAAATGTAACCTAAAACAACATACCACCTGCTCTACTAGCACACTGCACAAGTGTCCGCGACTAGCGACGCGACGCGTGACAGCACCTCCCGTCTTGCTCACACTGTACTAAACAGGACGCGACGGGTGACGCCGTCTCGCGCGACAAGTCAAGTCGCGGACACTTATGCTAGCCCCACTGCATAATAATGTCTCGTAGGTACACACGTGGTTTCATACAATGTTTTCCTCACTATAGAAAAGAAAAGAAAAGAAATTATTTATTCGTGACGTGTACACATTAATTATACAAAACAATTAAAACACAAAATTATAACTTGTCACGAAATGGTCGCAACTCAGCGTGATGCTGGCAGAGCCGGCGCTGGTCTTCCGTTGCGGCCATTCGGTGAAGTCACGGCGCAATGACGCCACGACCGCACACACATAGTTTTACAAATTACAAAGTAAAATAAAAATAACAAGATAAAAAGAAGACAAGACAAACAGGTGAAAAACATGCCACACAGCTACATAAAGCCTATAGTAGATATTAACTATTGGTAGATAGTTAAAAATCCGCCTCGCCTCTCACAATACGTAAAATACCCAATACTTAGTTATACCTGAACAATATTAGTTTTACTTTCTGATAAGATAATGTAAGAATTGAAAAAAATACCTATTTAGCATAGCACACGCGGTCAATTGTTTACGTGTCGTGTTCGTACACGTCGCGTCGTCTGTCCGGCCCGAGCTCGTAAGCGACACTGACTAACTAAACAAACACGACGACTAATGACTGATTTCGTACCTACCGTAGCTGTGTGGGAAGGAGATGGATATATATTCTCAACTAGATTTACACAAATTGCAAGCTACTAAACTTACCTAGCAATTAATTAATATTACAATATTCGCATTCATCTTGAATAAAGTGGTCGTAAATCAAATATTCTTCACAATTTTGGCACAAAATGAAAGTGAATAGTTGCAACACCTTTATGTTTTCACGATCAATCACAAAGTGTAAAGGTAAAGTAGAATGGGTCGGATGTGCACAATTAAAACATTCCTTTCTTAGAATAAAATGTGTCCACTTCCATGGCCAGCGCATAATATTATGCAATTTAAGATCTTCTCTTTTCAAAAATTTGTCAATATCTGCCAATATGTAGGTACACAACCATTGTAATGTCTACGGACAAACATTAATAAACATTATTATTACATCGCTTATGGTGTACCTACTTACAATTAAAATTGTGTGTCAATCTGAAAATTTAGTGCACCTATATAGATCTCTTCCATCCAACTGAACTATAGAGAAAAGTGAAAAATAAATTTATATTATAAAAACAAGACTAAGGTACAAGACTAGCTAGGTAAATGATTTTGTTCGTGAGTTAAGGAACCCTAACGATGTATAAAATGGCGAAAGCATAAGTAATATAACGTTGCCATTATAAAGTCTTCAGTCTCATAGACTCCTTGTAGAGGATGTGCGAATCGTTTTGCCCTCATAATAGCAGTGTATATAACCTGACTAAATAATTAATAACGTTTGGAGCACAAAAACAGCTTAAACTCGAGGGCGGGTTGATATTATAACACACAGCGTACCACCTTTTATCATGCATTTGAATTCCCATGCACTTTTCACTATACACAAGCACATAAGTCAGGTAAATAAACTACATAAAATAATAACTTACCGTTCACTTTCCAATAAAATGGTTGACGTTTGTCTTTCTTCTTCAAACTGTTACGAAAATGTAAATCACTTTAAAAAAAGACTTATTGCAGAATCATAAACAGACGGCTATAAGGGCCAACGGATTTTTAAGAGACTTTGATTTGCCGCAATAAGTTAAACTCCCTTGTATCGGAACATAATAAAACATGTATAAGGGTGATCGCCCTTATTAACGTTTTATAAATGGCTCTTATAAGATGTATTGACTTTTACGAGATTTTTTCTTGCCATTATATGGAAGTTATCCTTGTTACTTGTCATAATATGAGACGTTTAAGAAAAAAAAGCAGACAATAAGGAAGCTATAAGCGGGGTATAAAGTTATTGTTCTTATAATTTGTGCCCAAACGCACCCTTATTAGCGGTAATGCGGCTCTTATAAGAATATTATTTTTAGCCGTTTAAGCCACTACAAGACCAATTTTTGTTTGTTGGGATAGCTCTGTCTTAAATTTAGTTTTAGACATGTGTTTTAGACAAAAATATCATAGTATTTACAAATTAAATCCTAAAACTTCACGTATTGTTGAAAACAATAACTAAATGCGAATCAATAATGAGATTTAAATTTTAATATAAAAGCAAAACTAAAATAACAAAGAGATTAGTGATTACACAATATCGATAACTGGAAAAGTCGATAAAGCAAAATGCTTTATCCCTATGACATTTCAATTTTTGCCATGAGAAATTCCGCCCTCTGTTTATCAGTGCCACCCTTGTATAGTTGTTAAAAGATGCATATAAAAATTGGTGTGTTCATGTCTTTTGGCTGCACGAAAGTATATTGCCGACTACAAATCCGCTATTAAATCTGGCGGCGAACAATACAAATAACCACAAAAATCCTTGACGTATACACACAATAAAAACTCAAGTAAAATCTATTGACCATAAAACTATTTCATGAACCCAAATTGGATATAGAATCTTAATAACGAAGGTTACTTGTTGACTGATAGATAAGATAAGTCCTGAAAACTTAAGAAGGTATGTGGTATAGGCAGATATAACTTAAACCAGTGATAACCAGTACGAAATCACTTGGGCTTTGACAAATGTTTTAATAGTACTTGAGATTGTATTATCATGTACTCTTACAGAAAAACATTGATGGATTGCTTTCAAATAAAGCATAACGCAGATATCGATTAAACAACAAAGTAACATCAATAAGCCGGTTCATGGTTTCTACATACAATTAAATGCGATTTAAAATATACTACCATTATTTATGACAAGTGACACAACACAGTTTGACAAAAACAGCAGATGAACCGTGTTTTTACGCTGGCTGGTTATGTTACTAATGTGTTAAAATTTATTTTAAAACATATAATGTTAAAAAACAATTTTTAAATTAAATATTTGGTACAGAGAGCTACTTGTCCTGTCACAGCCATATTTGGACTACGTTGGTCCTTTAACATTGCCCAAACTAGAAACGACTTTTTTTTAAATGATGTTTCCTGGTTTGTACAGGTTTGTACTTCCTCGTAAGCTCTAATGTTAATCTAACAGACTTTTATGACCTCTTGCTTAGTCTCATTGTGTCGTTTGTTAATCAAAATCACCCCCAAGAGTGAAAATAGGCCGGGTTTATGGTGCATACAATAAATACCCAGGAACCGTTTATTGACCAACAAAGCACTCAAAAGCATTGCATTCAGTGATAGACACGTGTGACTGTAGGTACTCGTAGTGCGCACATACTTAACTGTTCAGAAAGTTTTTCAAAAAAAGCCCCAATACACATTTCAATCACTACATATTATAAAACAATGTCCGCCACCGCGTCTGTCTGTAATGTATACTCGCGATGATCTCAAAAAGTACTGAACGGATTTGATGTGCTTTTCACCGTCAGTAACATATTTTTTCACAGAAGGTTTTTATATAACTATAATCAATTCTAGACGGATGTTACATAAAACTCACATAAACCAAAGAGAAGCTAGGGAGTGTCGCTATTAGATTTACACAATCAATAATTTAAAAAAAAATAGTTACATACTAAATTAGTTGTGAGCGAGAAGGAAGACGTATATAAGGTACGCTACGACGCAGGTAGCCAAGTTGATATTTTCGTTGTCTAGTACACACAGCACAAGCTTAGAACTAAGTCTGGAAGTAGGTCAACGTGTAAGACTCAACTCTGGTAAAAAAGTATAAATGTTTGATATTCTACCATTGTAATCATTGACAACTTTTGATCTTGGATTCGGGCAAAGAAATATAAATGCAACAAGAGAACTGAATCAATTGGCTCAGAGTGCAACGTCCATGTAACGAATGAGCGCAAGTGTTACATTACATATGCGCGTAGGAAGGACGCCTGATTGGTAAGGGAGCAAAGTCTCTGCTTACTCATTGATAACTCCTTATTTGAAATGTAATATCAGCTACATAGGTACAGTTAAGGAAATGTATTCATTTACCATCGTATTTTCTGTCGGAATAATATGGTGACGTGAATAAACGCTACATCATTTAAATTTAGGTTCTACAGTGATACGCAAATAGATTTGTTTGACTGTACAGTCGACTTATAAAAATGTTATGCGTACTTAGAACCACGGCTCTGTAACTGTCACTGACATTGGCATCCTTGCATATTCTTACAGCCAGTAAAGGCAAGCGCAAAGGACAGCAAGACGAAAAGCGGTCACCGTCGCCAATTGACGTCAGCAAAACCAGTAGCACAGCAAATGTGAAATTTATTTGGCATTAAAGTCCTCATAATTTTCCTTGGAAATCTTTACCACAGCCAGGAAAAAAAAGGTGATCAATTAACTGAAGGTTGTTGTATTCCATTTATGGTTGAGTTAAAGCATAGCTAATACATTTTCTCATCGGTAGTTCGCTTTATAATCAATGTTGCTGCTTTTAGTTGCAATTCATTCGCAAATAGAGTGACCTTCGTTCCGATTGTTACTTGTTTTTAATTCGATAACGTGCGTCAAATTAAACAACAAATCTCGAAATACTGAGTCATAATAATGTTTTTACCAGTCAAAATAAATTTGCAAAAAATGATCATACTCGCAAGCAAGGAATATAAAAAGATTTGAGACGTAGTCGCAAATTATGTTCTATATAAAAAAAAACTTGAAATGTCAAAGAAATAACTGTAGATAATGAGTTTATATGAGCTGTCGCAAGGATCATCATGTATTGATAAACACTTTCTCAAATGACCACACGTTGGCCTAGTTGGTAGTGACCATACGAAGCTAGCGGTCCTGGGTTCAAATCCCGGTAAGGCCAGATATTTGTGTGATGAGAACGAGTATTTGTTCCTAAGTCTTGGATGTTTTCTATGTATTTAAGTATATATTTCTCTATATATAAGTAGTTTATCGTTGTCTAGTACCCACAATACAAGCCAAGAGCTTAGTTTGGGACTAGGTAAATTTGAGTGACATTGTCACTTGATATTTATTTATTTATTATATAGTCTTAGAAATTGGTAAACATGACACAATCGTCAATTAGATATATTATGATAAAAAATAACTACCTATGTTACCTTGATTCCCTGACCGTAGTGACAAAGCTTTCACGTAAGTTCACCTAAAAAATATTCTTGCGTAAAACGTTTAGGATTGCCTTTCTTAACAGCAAAGCAAAATGGAGGGTTATGGTGATTTTAGCAGTCTAGTATGTTAGTTAATATGTTTGTACGTTGATCTGTTCCCTCGTAGCTCCTAGTCTATTCATCACATTTTGACAAATGAGTTGACGTCGGCTCATTCTTAGTGTTCCGCGTAAAAAATTCGTAGCGTAAACCGTCAACGGATTAGCTTTATTATACCGAGTTAGTCAGGGGCCCGACAAGGGCATGAGTAGGGGTTTTTACCCGTATAAACTGAGCAGGTAGTTTCGATTTCCTGGCCATGATCACAGGCAAATAATATTGGCATATAACTTCTTTAGGATAACAGGTAACAAAATATTTTTTTGCGGCTGAAAAGGTTGCCTCTCTTGAGAGTCATGATGTACTCATTGACGCATTATTTTAATCTTCTATGTAGCTGCATTTCTAGGTCGCCCGAGCTTATGACAACATACGACAGCTTAGCTCACAAACTGATCATTACAAGGATTTGGAGTAAAATATCGCTAACACAATACAAAACTAGGTTCACTAATAGTAAAATTTTATTAGAAATAATTTAAAACAACGCTTAATCAAAATATTTTTATAGGGCAAAACAGAACTTAACCTATTAATAGGTAATCTTAATTTGATTACCATTTTATTCTCTTAAGGAACTATTTTTTCAGCCCGATGGACGAATTATTAACTGGCGAGTTTAAGTAGGTCGTGTATTCTCAATTAGGTAACTGAACCGTAATCTATTATCCACGTTGTAAGTATATGATACTATGACAAAGCTAAAGTGTCTTGTCCACGGTCAGCTTACGGTTAGCCAGTAGAACTTGAAGATTAGTGTTCGTTATCTGTAGAGGACGTACACGTACAGATGGCATGGACGTAATCTCGCTGCTGAGTATACGGTGTAAAATATCAGAATAACTGTACGAAATTCAATGTGTGTGAGGGGGGGAGAGAGGGAGGACAGCCGGCGAATCTTAGTGCTTAGGTTTTGCAATCTCTGAGTCAGAGCCTAGTGACTTGCTTGCCTTCATCGAACCATATTAAATGCCCTATAGTTGGACGAGACGCTTAACGAATAAGAATTTTATCATTTAAGGCAATATATCCCTGAATGTTCTTGCACGTGCCGCCGACAGCCGCCACACACGCCAGGTCGATAACACGAAAATACAATTAATTCAGGTCTTGTGCAGAATAAGCCGTTAGAAGTTTAATATTTCACGTCGCGTTTGAAAAGTTTTAACGTTTTTGCAATCAGATAAGTTTGTTGATCACGGTTCTTAAAGCCCATCGGGTGAGTACGAGTAACAACAATTTTACACACCGACGCGTAAAATACGGTGACGTTGCCTAAACAAAAGAATGGGTCATTCTAATTACATGGCGCCAATTTGAACAGACCGTAATTTACGCGCCGTTAATCTCCGGTGTGTTCGCACCCTAACAAGGGATACGTCTTATAAATTTTGATTGAGTAAGACTAAAGGGACATTAAGACCAGCGAAGTCTTACTAATCGGTAAAGTTTAATCGAAAGATAATTCCCAGTAGTACAACTGGTAAGACTATTTAGAAAGATTACTTGGAACGAGACAATGTCGCCATCATCATCCGACATTACTCATTATTCCATTTACATTCGAAACGGGTAGAATTTGTATGATTTTGAAATTCAAATATACACGGTGGAATTTAATCGGTGAACAGGAACCCATTTTTCTAATTCGGTTATCGATGGCGGTCACGTTTATGTAGTACTTAAGTGGAATCAAGTTTTTTTTATCATAACTAATTTTTAAGTTGAAATTAAATTTTATTGTCACCCTACTAATGGTTTAGTCTGAAAAGTTTAATACCTCTTTTCAAACTATCAGCCATAGAAACTTAAAACATAAATGAGCAATAAGCTGTCAATTTGTCATTGTCAAATTCATAACAAATGGCGGCAATCATTTATTGACGTCTGATCTGTCTAGTTTCCCGCCAAAGCCAGCAAGCACTTGACGTAGGTATGTACCCTAACGAGTAACTTCCCTTCAATAAAAGTAGGGTGTCCATTTATTCAGCCAGTGTACATTTTACCGATGTTAATTAAGTGTGATTAATTAGATTGTGAGCTATATTGCACGAGATCTCACGTATTGGTTTCTATGTAGATTGATAATTAAGATTTTTGGATTCCTGATCACCGATTAAATTACGCCGTGTATTAAATCTAACTTTACGAATCAACTTTGATTGTACGAGTGTTGACTGTGGTTTGGCTACTTGAAGTTAGTTATTCTAGTCCAAATAAATTTTAAAAAGTAAAAAATGCGGAATATGATGAAAGATTACAAACTTTTCGCAGACGCTGTCATTTTAAAATTTAAATTTGATTTAAAATTTCCCAGTGGCCTGGAACGCGAAACTTTTCGGGCTGTTTATACAACAGTAAGGTAGGTAAATAAGGAAATCCTAGCCTGGAGCCTACATCAATGCTTTTGATTGTAACCTGTTTTTATTATCAAATAAATCTCAACTTATCATAACATTTCTGAGCATGTGGGAAAAAATACATTCAATTCAACTTATTGATTTTTTTCCTTTCTCCTTTTAGAGCTATTAGGGCGACGACGTGGTTAGCTATAGGTTAAATATAAATATTCCAGTGGATAAAGACGACTCAAAATGCGTATGTTATGAACATCGGTTAGTACTTCGTTATTAATAATAGCTCACCCTTTCCGAGCTCTAGTTATTACCGTGAAAGATACTGTTTAAAAAGAGACCAATATGTAAATGTCCACCTTAGCAAACACCTAATATGACACAAACTAATGCATTAGATTGGGCAAACGGTCCCGAAACTATACAACAAAAACAATGAACTTTAATATATTAGAAACCTCAAAACTCAGCTCCACCGGGCTATTTATATGTATGTAATCACCTTAAGTACTTATTGCGTAATAACACAAGCGCATTGAACTAGGTTTATAATAACTATTTTAGACAATGTACCTACACTAGATATAAAAAAAGGATTCCGAAAACAAACCCGTAATAAAATAAAATCAAAGTCCAAGGTGGCACTAGCAGTTTACGAAATTTATTCGAGGTCGCGTGGTTTCTCTAGTACTATTTAAAATAACCTAAAAATAGATGAATAAATTGTGGGAAATTTGAGAGCAGGAGTGAATACTGAGAAGAAGGCTGATAGGGATGTGTGATTTGAGAATGAGATGAAATTGAAAATATACTACACCGGCCCAAAGAGATAATTGGACATAAAAATAGCCAACATAACAAGTACAAATAAAGTATTACTAGCATTGTAGCTGGTGTTTCCCGTTAAGTACTACAAGAGGTGCGCCGAGTGTTACTTGTTTAAACAATCCGTGAGTTTGTTTGGGAAATTACGTGCCGATAGAATCAGAGGAAAACGTTTCGCAAAATATACCGTGCTCGTTAATCAGTAAAACAAACGTGTGACGTCTCCTAAAAACCTAATAATAACAAAAAAACTGACGTGACTTTTTTTTGCGTAAATTTTAACATTCTTTGATCTTAGTCTTTGCGTTCTAGGCCCGTGGCACAAGATTTTAGATATTGTATTTATTTTAAATTAAATATATTAATATACCTTGTACCTTGTACAATTGTACAATTTTACTACTAAACTTGTACAATTTTTATCTACTACCATGTCGTAAAAATTAAGGTTCGGTCCCTTATACAATAGTATCATGAGGATATATATGTAACTGTACCTCATTGTGTGCAGGTTGGGGGGATACGATCACATTTGTCCAACATTCGGTAGGTTAGAGGACTGAAATAATTCACAAAACGCAATGCGGAAAAATAATGATATGTAAAATTCGAAAGGAAAATTACTGGGATCCTGGTGATAATGGGTATTAGTCTCCTGAAGATCAAGGGAATAAGTATTATAAAAAGCAAGGTTTCAAAACTGCATTGTATGATATTGTCGTCGATATAATATGTTAATAAACTAAATTTGCCTATGTCACACCCACAACCAAGACGAATCCAACGACACCTCATTTGGTAAAATCCATCAAGCCGCTTAGGCTGCACTCATCAGATACTACCTTCGAGGCAATGGGACCACCTAGGGAGAACACCCTATGAAACAAAAAATAATGTTCAAAATCGATCCACTATTGACGGTAACGCGTAACACACAAAAAAAAACAGTCGAATTGATAACCTCCTTTTTCAAGTCGGTTAAAATAAGAAAAATTGGGCTATTGATGCAGGCTAGGGCACTGTAGTTGCAGGAGTTAACTCTCCAAGTTGATCAGACGCGTTACTTCCGGTGTACCGTTCATTTAGCGTAGGCATTGTTGCATATATTGTTTTTTAGCATCGTTGCTAAAGGCGATAGTCTAAATCTAATAAATAAATACCAGAAGAAAATCTCACGCAAATTGACCTAGTCACAAACTAAGCTCTAGGCTCGCACTTATGGGGCAATCTAGAGGTTAAGCTGGTAGGTATATAGTCGAGGGTAAAAATGAATATGAATGATGAAATGCAAAAAATACTCGTTATACCTACCTACAAACCAGTTGCGAGACTTACGAAAAAATATTCCTGTCCTTGACTCGACTGCAAGAAAACCGATCATACTACTCTATACAGTTGCCACCCACTTTAGTCAAAAGATGTGTTTGGGCTCACGGTCATTGTAACGTATTGTTTCGTTCGTTTGCGTTACGACTTCGCGGCAAAAACAAGGTTAAAGTGGTTACAGTGGACATAATCGTAGCATCACCTCAAAAACACAAACGTTACATATTTCGTGGACGTCTGGTCGATTATTTCGCAACATTATCTATCACCTTTGTTATCAGCGACTGTTGTTGACATTGCTGCAAGAATCAATATGTTTTTCGCCGCTTCGTGTAATATGAAGATAGCAATGCAACTACACTTACTCGTTCGTCCAAAAAGTATCAGCAGGGCAATGAACTCGCATAAGCTATTGGTAAACATAAACCGGGCAAGAGCATGTCGGACCATGCTCAGTTCAGGGTTCCGAAAACGTTACTACAAACACAAAAAACTATCTCAAAAAACAACAAGTATGAACGAATTTTGTATTTAAAGTTATCTGGTGCTGTCTTAGGTCTCAGAGTTAAACCGTAGAAATATAGACAGGTGAACATGGCGAAACTATGAGGGGTTCCTTGTTGACTGCGGAACCCCAAAAACTAGTCTCGCAGAGAGCTTGGAGTTTTTTAATTCATACCAACAAATACTTTAATGGAAAAATTTGCATGGAAAAGGCCCCCAATTTTTGAACCACCATAGAATCTTGTTTTAAAAAACACGACTAGGTTTATGATTGGCACTCAGCGAAGAGGTTCTATGTTGGCTCAACAACTGAAGGCCGCGATTGTATTGAAGTAACACGACAGCGAACACGCCAGCCCGATATTCATCAGCGTTGATAAAGCTCGTTGACAGGGAGTGCACTCAACAATCATTTTCTATTGAGCAACTGGCATCCTAGATAAAATATAACTATGCTATACAAGATTAGATACAACACTTTATTACAAAATCGTTTGGGATTATTTATTCCTTAGCAGACTACGAACCGATGCGGTATTTAAATACTGTGTATAAGGCCACCATCATGAGTACTGGGTACTACAAACAATAACAAGAAATTTGAAACTGTTAGTGTCATGTCTCTTGTCACTGTGATATGTGTGGAGAGAGGATTAACCACGAGTTTCTTGTTTCATATAAAGGGTAAATGCTAAGTAAGTACATATATTAACGCATTCCCCGCCCATGACGCATAACAAAGTGTAACGCATAAAACTGCATAGATTTGGATATTTTAAGGAATATTTCATTTTGACTGTACCATGCCTTTATATAGTTGTAACCTGTACATTCGTTAAAGGGTTAAATAAAATAGCTTAAAAATGACTTCATGCTAAAAATATCAAGCAATACCTACTATAAATGTAGTACTTAGAAAATTGTGTGCTTTGGGCTATTGTTTTGGCAAAACATCAAAAGTCAAATTAAAATTAAAAATATAATTATAATATTTATACTATATTATTAAATATGATTAATAATTTGAAGAGGTCGATTGAATCGTGTCGATACACCTTAAAATGAGACAAAAACATAAGAAAGACGATAATGGCCGCTAATAAAGTTAGAGTTAGGATCGTGTCATTGTATCGGCGATAATGGATGGTGACATATGATGCAGTTATGTAAAAGAGTAAGACAGTTATACAATTCTCATTTTGGCATACCTCGTCTCGTGATCGTAAGCGACGGCCTTTTACAAACCAATAATTATAGCAATTATAACGTAAATGCTGACTAATGACTGAAATGAAGGCCACTTATGAAATTTGCATTCAACATTTTTTTTACCATTTGAACAGACTGAACAGGAAAGCTGGCATTCATTGAGAATATATGCAAACCAACTGAAAACGTTACTGTTTGTCAAAACCTTACTTTAGTGACCAGCTTCTTCTGCACACTGTAATTTATGCTCATGGAGAATAATCCAACGAGTTTAACTCGATGGATCTATGTACTTAAAGTAGATCGGGGTCCATATGTGGACTCGCGGATTTTTGTGCAGTCGTCTATTCGACAAAAATGCATTGAAAGCGTCTGCCCAGTTCAAGCAGCAGTCGAAAGTAAGCCGCTGATAATGAGACTTATATTAAATCATTTTTACTCGGAGTAACTAAGTTCAGAGTAGCTAACGTAGAACTTGTAAACTAAACACATCAAAAAAGTCCAAGGACAAAAAAAAACGTTAATTAATAATAACGTTAATTCTAAAACAGATTTCGCTTAATTATTTGTAAATTTAGCCCTAATTTGGTTGTTTTTGTATAAAAGCACGAAATTGCTGCTCAAATTACCACTTCATCAAAAGTCCGGGGACGTGGAGGTCCCGTTGCTAGTAATGACCACTGCGTTATGGACCCTTTTATAGAAAAGATTACGTACAGTTAGAAAGGGGTTATTCTTTAAAACAACTTGTCGGCGAGCTGGTCTGCGAAGACATACTGGTTGACCCGTCAACGCGTGGATATCAAGTTCGCGCGTGTCTCGCACTTTAGTCGAACAAGCGAGTTTATTTAAGAGAACCACTCAGCAGGTGTCTATCACAGACTAGGAATGGATGTTAATTGTACAGCACGTTCTATTAACACACACGAATTTGTCAAAAAGCGTGTGAGACTTGAGATCTGTATTGAGAAGGAACAAAGAAACCAGCCCTTAAATATTTATGGGGGCTCCCATTTTATTTTAATTTAATTATATATACTTAAAGTAAATATGCAATTAAATATTCTATGGATATTTCAAGTATATACCTGTTGCCGTTATTAATATCGAGCAAGAAAATGACAAATAACCACGTTTGTTGTATGGGAGCGTCCCTTAAATATTTAGTTTACCCTGATTTTAGTATTTGTTGTTATAGTGGCAACAGAAATACATCATCTTTGAAAATTTCAACTATCAAGCTATCGCGGTTCATGGGATACAGCCTGGTGACAGACAGACAGGCGGCGGAGTCTTAGTAATTGGGTCCCGTTTTTACTTTTTGGGTACGGAACCCTAAAAAGCTTGAGTATTAGCGAATAACCTAGATCTTAATAACTTACCGAATACCACACTCCATAAACAGTAGTACGAATCCATACAGCATGCACCTGAAGGCGTAGGCTCTCATAATGACTCGGAGAAGGCTGGGGGTCCGTTTGTCACCCGCCCTTGCCACCTCCTCCTCCCATAGACGGGCAAATTTGTCTCCAAGGGGACCTGCACAAACATTTTATATATTTGTTTTAACAACGTGTATTTTGTCAAAATCAACGTATGACTTGTCAGTATTGCGTCCGACCTGAGTTGAAAATCTATAGCCGAAAAAAAAGGAATACGGTAGCAGGAAAGAGGTTTTTGTCTCCTTTTGGACTATTAATTAGTGTTTTTTTTTGCAAATATTTTTGTGTTACGGAATTTAATTAAAATCTCGCTAAATGAGGAGGAAAAAATGCTTACACCTAACACACTAATACTCGGGCAGCCATGTAATTCTCTTAAAGACTCGCTATTCAATTCAACGGACGAATTATTAACCGGCGAGTTTAAGTACGAGTAATCTCTTCGGAGTCTACAAAATATTTTAGAGCGTGCATTCTCAATTAGGTAGCTTAAACGTTCGTTATGCATCTGGTATAGGCCCCATATCACTCGGGCGAGAAACAATCAGGCGTCCGCGGTATGATAATCCGTTCAACTTAAGTAGTAACTTAATTCTGCTTACCTGATGCATGTTCTTTTAGAGGTTCATAAAGGTTTTCCTCTTCTATTTCTTGCTTCAAGCCACCAAAAAAAATAGGCAGAGTCCATCTAAACAAAAAATATGTTTTCACTTATACATTGTTTTACTAATATAGAATCACATAGGGCCTATCGGTCTGTTGGTACAGTAAACTCAAACTGCCATAAAAAAGAAGTCTAATCAAAATAAGATTGTAAAACCGGCCAAGTGCTAGTCGGATTCGCACACGAAAGGTTCCGTACCAATCCTGAATGACACTTTCGAATATACTGTAAGTAAATGAAACTTTATGCTACAACATGAATAATTAATGATTTACGAAGAAAAATAATAATTTTACTAAAGTGTCATTCTATGGAACTTGCTAACTATGTAAACAAGCCGCCATACTAAAATTGACATAAGATGTCAATTTCAATATATTGTTTGTTTACATAGTTAGCAAGTTCCATAGAATTACAGTTTAAACATAAATGTATCTATATAGAATATAATTTTCCGTCGCCGTTTTCTTTACAAAGGGGTTTTTAATATCGACCGAGGATTTTTTTCAATGTAGACCAGGTTGATGTAATAATCCGTAAATTTGTCGAGTTAAAAAAAAAACACGTCGGTAACTTTATCAATAGACAGGTCACGCTGCTAAACATTTATTCCCGGTAGTCCTAAAACTAATAGCAACACGGTTAATCGACCACTAGTGAGCCTTATTGTATGGTGACAAGATTCATAAATAGCTGATTAACTTTGCTGAAAGTATTAATACCCAACACGTAGATCCCAGTTGGCGTTTAAAGTTAAACCTACATTGGTGACCGAGCTCTACTGGGGTGTATGTACACCCCATGTCGTCTACATAGACGACACAATTTGATAGTGTCCTCTACATAGTGGCCAACCCTACAGGGACGGATAGCTCAGCTCAGGAGTGTCCAAAATATGGTAAATCATGTATAGTAAAAGGCGCACCGGAAACGAGATAAGTATCTCAACTTTTTAAAATATTTGGAAATGCGGTACACACGAAGACACTGTTAACTGACCACCCCTAGACTTTAATACGTTGCGATAAGATTTATGTTAGTTTGTAAATGTACAGAACAGTGTCTTCGACTGTACCCTAGTTCACTATTTTCGATGCCAAGACCACAGTTATTAGTATTTTCCAGTTTCATTTGCGGTCAAAGAAAGCTGATTAAATTTGCTTTAAGACCCTTTTAACGAAATTATTAAATAAATAACAGTTTTTTATTTTTCAAGTAAATTTATAGTTTAGGTATCTGAGTTTTATTTTCGGCAAGTTTGACATCGCGCGGTGTAAATTTTAAACGTAAGCAAAAGTCGTTTTAAATACGATAGTTTAATAGAATTCAGTCTTTGCTGGACAACCTTAATAATTAATTCGCTGCTAAATTCAATAAGCTCAATTGTTATATCATTTTAGAATCTCCCTTAAACTTTTGAAGAAAGCATCACTACAGGTTTTCATACCATTTTTCACACCGTGCGATATCTAACATGCCGGAAGAACAATTTAGATTCCTAAACTTTGAAAAACTTAAAACCTGTTAATTATTTATTAATATCTTTAAGGGTCCTTAAATTAATTTACTCAGCTTCTTTGAGAGCAAACGATACTGAAAAGTTAAAAATAACACTGCTCGTGGCATTGAAAATCGTGAAACAGGACTGCCGCATTTCCAAAATTTATAAAAGTTGTAATATCTCGTTCTCTGTGGGATTCTTTTAAACATGATTTATCATATTTTGAATTGCTGAGCTGAGCTATCCAGACCTGTAAGGTTGACCACTATCTCCCGGACACCCTTTATAAAGGTATGTAAAATACATCGGGGAACCCGTATTTTCTCGAAAATGACGACTTGATAGCTCGATTACATTATATAAATCTATATACAGCTACAATATTGATTGAATATTAAAGCTTTACACTAAAAGTGTGTTAATTCAAACTGTTCCAATTTTTACCCACAAACTACTGCATAATGTGGTTGCCATAATCTTGCCCTTATCCCAATCATTTGGGGTCGGCGCAGCATGTCTCTTTCTACCAAACATTCCTACCTTGTAGTTGCTATTTAAAATTACAGCAGTTAAACGTGTCTCAACTATAGGTACTACGATATACAAACAGCTGGTTCGTTCTAGTCACAGTTAGTTATGTGCTAAGATAACATGACCGCAAAAATATTGCGGAAATGCCTACCAGCTGGAATATATTTCACGAGCTATTGAACTTATTGGGCATTATTAATATGTTTGGTTATTTGCTCTTACAAAGGTGTCCTACTTGCGGCAGTGAAGAGAGAAGTGAATAGTACTCAGTTATATTAGTAGGTACAGTTAAAGTCATAATAAATACACCACTGACAATTTGGTTAATGTATACATGTATTTGAAGTGATAGATAGCTGTATATAAATATAAATGTATTCGAATGTTATACCTAACTGCAGATAGATAAGGAACCCGCGCGGCACCACAGACGTGAACATTACCGTATTGGAACACACGAGTATAAGATTCTCAGAAGGTTTCCGTCTTCACAGGTTTTGGACTGTTCGGCAGCCTAACAGACTTGGAATTGCAGTTAACTGTTCTCTTAAAATATTTTGTGCACAGCCGGTTAATTCACCATCGAGCTCACGGGCGAGTTGTTATTGTTAATCAACGCCCAGAATTTATAGGTAATAATTATCACAGTGGATTAATTATTATGCTATCATGACTATTAATGTCTGTAATTAGGTATTTATGAAATGTTTTGCTTATCAAAATGTAATTGTTTATGCGGTATAGCTTTGGTCTCATAATAATATGTACATGGTCTGAACCTGAAACACTTAATTACTTACTTTTTCTTATCGATTAGTGATTTGTTTATACGAACTTAGCTCTCGTTATTAATAGACCCAGGATTTTTGTGGCAATGATTTCACAATAGGGTAGTTTGGGGAGTAAATGGAACGGTGTTAATTAATACAATTTGTTTATTAATACCCTTTTTAACTGAATATTTTTTATTAACTCGGCATTCACGACAAACAATATTATTATTCCCGCAAGTCATCTTTTGATTTCACTTTTGATCTGTTACGGAGAGTTAGTTCACGAAAGAACATCGCCGATTAATTAATCAATTGACAATTGACTTACAGGTAATTTATATTGTGGATGCCTGATAGTAAAATTTTAATTCCGCAGAACACCAATCGACTAGGTTGCCGTTTTAATTAACACCCTTACATTTACTCCCCAAATTACCCTATTGTGACGTCATTGCCACAAAGATCCGGGGTCTAGTTATCACTCGCACTTAACATGTGATAGGGTAAGTTTTAAAACAGTCGAACATGGTGAAACTTTAAGGGTTCGTAGTTTGACTATGGAAGCGTAAAAAGAAGGCTGCTCTTGCCGCTACGACTTGGCACACAGTTTAGAGTGCCCTTGCTTAGTTAAGTCAGTAAAGCGACTTATCGCATTGGAAATACTAACGGTGGCATACAATTCTTTTGTCAGTTGATGAGTAAAAAACCCCCTTGCAAAGAAGTTACTTAGAAACTGGAGTTACTTTTCTCTGCAGACTGTACTAGTAAAATCCACTACGTTTGTAAATATACTCTTTATACTCAACATGACGCTTACCGACTAATTACTTATGTTAGTTTATTCCAGGTTTATACAAACTTGGCAACTAATGCTTATTGCTTGTCACTTGCACTTTAAAGTACCTTGTGTATTTATTAGTGAAAACTGAGTTAATAGCGACTATAATATTTCCTAAGCGAGAAGCAAGTACCACCACGGTAATTTTTTTAGCATATCAATTAAGAAATGGATAGATAAGACCAGAACAGAAAAGATTAATACCCAAACTTATGCTGCACAAAACTATTCCTATTCGAACCACTAACTTTTGTTGTTTTTACACACGGCAACTGCAGTGTATCTGTAGAGATTCTCTCGCGATGCAGTAGCGAAAGCGAAACAGTCGCTAATCCGCAACTTAAAGTAGCGAATAGCGATACATTCGCGATGCAGTCGCTCATCGCTTAAAGATACGGAAAATGCAGTGATACAATCGCGATACAGTATCGATGCAGTCTCGCGGCAGGAGATTCTAAATTTGCCATACGTGTGCCACTTTGTCGCAAACGCATGGCATTTTATTCATAAGAGCGGCTAAGTTTCGATAGATAGTGTCGCGATGCAGCTGAGCGTTGGTGAACACAGTGTCGAAAGCGGTCTAAAATAACGAAATTTCTAATTTTGGTCATACAAATGGAAAAATTGCTAGTAATAGAAACCAAATAATTATATAGATAACCAACGTAGAGATGTCATGCAAATCGTCTTGCTTTCTCGGTTCCAGGGCCGTGATACTACACGGTAAAAACAATATCGTATTTGACGTGTTTCCGTATTGTCAACGTTTTCATAACTCTTATTTCATTTACAATAATGGCGAGTGTGACATAAACAATTCTAAAACACGTCAAACACGATATCGTTATAACGCAGTTGAATAGAGGCCCTGGACGCGCGGTGGACGACGCGGCCAAGTTCGGGAAGTCTTGTTGATAATTAGTTGTTAGGTAATCTTAAGGTGGAGGGTACCTACTTATATTCTTTTTCTGCCAACAAACTGTTACGTTGTTTGACAGATCACTATATCGAGTTTTGTTATATATTTTTATAAGATAAATTATAGATATCATCGCTTGGTACTAAAGCTTACTGAGAAACCAAGATATACATATAGATACCATTGAACTTTTTAGTATCCGAAATACTGCATTGTTATTTTATCTTATCTTACAGATGGGCCTTTTCGGATACACTTCGACCCCTTTAGGATCTTTTGTGCAATTACCCTCTTATACACGCAGCTGTTCGAATGTGCAGGTTTCCTCACGATGTTTTTTCCTTCACCGTAAGAGCATCGCGTAATGCACTTAAGTTAGAAAACCTCATTGGTACACGGTGACCGCGGGGGTTCGAACTAGGTACCTTACGATCACGAGTCGACTGCATTTTTACTGACAACAATAGAATTAATATCTAACAGCAACAAGGATACACCTGTTTTTAATTATGTATGAATATTTAAAAACTATTAAGTGGAATATTCTCAAATGAATCTCTGCAGTTAGTTTAAAAATATATACCTAATTAAATAAATTAAAATTAAGAAATGACCTTTTTTTGACCTCTAAATGCGGTTCGAATAGCACTATATCAACCTTTTTTGTGGTTTTGTATTTTAAAAAATAAAAGCTTTTTAATACATTACTTTACTAGTGCCTTCCATTCAAACAGCTAATGTCATGTAAAATTTATTAGTTTACAAATTTACTAGGTATAATTCTCATGATTCAATTAATATGCCTAATAATGAGGCCATTTCTGTATTAGGTAGGTGTGGTAAATGTTAATAATTAGAATGGTGAATTTTTCCAAGAGTTTCAATAGAGGGCACACCTACATTTACTTTTGAAAATCATGTTTGAAAGTATGGAATCCTTTATCAATAAATTTAATGTGAATGTGCTGAGCAAACCTACTCTAGAGAAAGGAGGAAGCATGCTAGAAGTGATGTATTAATTGGATTTCAATTAACGAGTACTAAGCAACGATTGAATGCTCAAAATACTCTTAAATAGTAAATGATATTATATTGCGATGGTTTGTTTACATTGTGTTAGAATGACATTTGTCTAATATTACTTTAAAAACCGGGCAAGAGCATGTCGGACCGTGCTCAGTGTAGGGTTCCGAAGCCGTTAGATACTACCAAAAATAAAAAACAACAAGTAATACTCATAACGAGTTCTGTATTTAAAGTCATTTGGTGCCGTCTTAGATGATTTTAGTGTATAAACACTTTAATCACCCATATCTCAAGAACCAATGATGTCTACTTAGTCGTGATAGTTTTCCTTGTAAATTTGTTAAATGCACTTTTAGAATTATAGTTCAAACGTCTTCAAGTTTCGATTTTTAGTCGTAATTTTAATATTATAGAGACCTAAGTCGAAATTCAACAAATTATTATGTGGATTAAGTCACTATAATTCTAAAGATGCAAATTATGCGCCTTCATTGATTTTTTCAGATTTTTTATATTTGTAGTTTTGCCTGTAGGGGGGACGGCACTTCACTCTAACACAAATTAGCGCTTTAAAACTTAAGATTTCGTAAACAATTTTTTAAAAACTTATACAACAAAACCCCACACTATGGGGTAGATGAAAAAAAAAATACATCCCCACGTTACGTGTAGGGGAGGTGAATTTATATTTATTTTATTTAACATTTTTTATTTTGCCACTTTGTTGGCGTGACTAATATGTAAATGGGTTCCTAGTTTGACTATGGAACCCTAAAAAACCGATCACATAAAAAAAACATCTTCCCAAATAGCTGTGTAATTTTTTTGTTGTAAGTAGGCAAGGTTTGTTTTATTTAATAAATTATTTAAAATAACATTTTAATCATGAAATGCTTTAAATCAGATTTTTATAAAAGGTTCTCAGATAAAACTGAAAAAGTATGGGGTTTTTATTTTGGTTTATCCCAATTAATATATTGAACATCTGCTGTTGTGTATTGCAAAGGTTAACTGTGAAAGTAAAAAATTGCAGATATGTAGGTATACAACCTAGATAAAGGTTAAATATGTTGACAGAATTTATCTAGGTTAGTAATCGCCAGATGAGTAATAAAATATTGCATTTGTGTAAATTTCACTAATTTGCTAGTTGATCACGCATATTTTCCTGTGCATACATTATTAATCTTTTCAATGACTCCAGTGATACACAAAAGATGTAATTTCCACAATAAGCATGTTTCAAAAGCTATGCAAAATGTACACAAGAGTAGGTCTTTTTCACTTTGATTTCACCCCTGACAACTAGGGTGGCCTTGCTCAATCAGTGCAAAACAAAGTTTGAAATAAAAACAAATCAAAATTACAGCAATGAGCAGGAACCTACCTACTTACAAATGTATTTTCAGTATATCAACTGTTAACCTTATTAAATATGTTATGAACAGCATTACTCATACTGTAGCAATATTTGTGAATTAGGAGTTGCCAAATGGGATTACCTAATTTTTCTTTTACTCTATAGAGTGAATACCTACATATTTATGTATTAACTTTTGTTGGTTGAAATGTTTAAAACCATCAGTGTAACAGCTCTATTTTGTGATTTTAAATACATACTTACTATAGATACTAAAGTTAAGTATATAGAAAGAAAGTAATTAATAAAGTAAATTAGGTACTGAATGTTATTGGAACAAAATTTGTAGTGCTTGTAAATTTATTAAAAAACAAGAAACAAACACATGTGTTTACACATGGGCTGTGAGAACCTGGTACTTTACTTTATACCTTTCCATGTACTAAGGGTTAATAAGAGAACACGCAGAGAATTATGGAATCAACAATTAATTATGTTCTTAAGCTCATGTACTTACGCGAATGTCATAGCAGACAGTGGATTAGCATTGGCTCTAGGGTGCGTCGGACGGCCTTTTTTCTTTAATGATTCCATTATTGCTTCCCTGAAAATAATTCAAAACATTTAGCAATTCCTCATGTAAGGTAACTAAGAGGACAAATAAATTCATGACAGAGATAAAATCTTCAAATTGAATTATTATTATTATTCAATTATTTTTAACAGTACATAATTATTGCTTACCGAACGTCGCCGGACGGTGGTCACTTGATACCAAAAAACGAGCTGTATAAGCTCAGAGGTTATAAAGGCTAGACATAACTTTAAATAATGGTTGATTTGCACTACGTTCCTCGAATTCAGCGAAGTAGAACACTATTTATCAAATATATAACTACCTACAAGACACTCTATTATAATAACAATTCGTCTAAAATATTTTTCCTTAATGTATTTTCAGGTTTTAGGTTCCTTACAACTGACAATGGCGGTAGTTTAAACGAGTAAAGTATTTTTTTTAACTGTGATTGATATAATTAATTTAAATATAAGTACAATAAAAATATTTTATAACTACATTCACCGACAATATTTGACGTGAGGAAGCGAGCGAACAGCCGTGCAGTGCAGCGACCGAGAGCAACGACGACCACAGACCAAGCCAGATAGAAAGATTGAGACTGACGAATGACGATGGGCATACTTCAACAAACACTTTGTTTTGTTTTTTTTAAGAGGTAATGATAGCCAAATGAGTGATTGAATTGTATTTGAACGACTGAGGCAACTAATAGAACCATGAAAGAACAAGTCATAGACGTATAATAGCATAGACGGAGTATAAAAACGGCTGATAAAACGATACTCGTCGCTCTTGTAAGAAATACTAATCGTTAAAAAGAGACTTCTATATATTAATAAGAGCGCTCTCTAAAGTGTACAGTTTATTTTTTGTCAGTGTGTCACTATTCATTAGTGTGCGTAAGTTAGCAATCAGTGATGAGCGGTTTATCGATAAGCCAGGTTAGCTTTTTAAATGGTTAAATGCAAGAAACCAATATATTAAGATATTACATACACTGGAGATTGCAAAGCGAACAACGCCTTGAATGACGTCGCTTATGTTTTTTGTCCCTTTCTTTAGCATGAAAAAAAAAGGAAAATAAGAAAAAAACCGGCCAAGTGCATGTCGGACCACGCACAGTGAAGGGTTCCGTAGCTGGGATGAACGTTCATACTTGAAATTCATTTTTTTTATTAAAATCTCAAAAACTACACAGTGTATCGTGTTCAAAACAATTTTGGTTGGAAGTATTTCGTATGTTCTACTACTGTAATTTTTATTAGAATGTTCTATTTAACAGTTCAAAAGCTACCCACCGGACATAATTTTTACAACTTTAGAAGCGTATATCTCGCCAACTGTTCACTTACGTAAAAAAGTCACTTAAAAACCTCTGCATCATTTTGGAAGCCCTATCTAAAAATACCCCACAAGCTGATGTAACTCAAAAAAATTTTTTTCGTCCCCTAGTTACATGTATGGAGTGAAGTATGAAGGAGAGTTACATCAGCGTGTGGGGTATTTTTAGATAGGGCTTCCAAAATGATACAGAGGTTTTTAAGTGACTTTTTTACGTAAGTGAACAGTTGGCGAGATATACGCTTCTAAAGTCGTAAAAATTCTGTCCGGGTGGGTAGCTTTTGAACTGTTAAATAGAACATTCTAATAAAAATTACAGTAGTAGAGCATACGAAATACTTCCAACCAAAATTGTTTTGAACACGATACGCTGTGTAGTTTTTGAGATTTTAATTTAAAAAAAAGAAATGAATTGAATTTCAACCATGAACGTTCATCCCAGCTACGGAACCCTTCACTGTGCGTGGTCCAACATGCACTTGGCCGGTTTTTTATTTAAATTGACGTTGCAAGGTTTCATCAATCTTATCACTACAAAATATTTAGTACCGGGACGGAACTTCGTCAATCCACTAAATGACACTACAAGACATAATAACCGCTGAAAAACACCTACCAGTAATAATGAAAGCAAACGTAATTTTATGTTTATCTGTTACCATTTCACGCTGAACCACTAAACCACTTTACAAGAAATTTAGTTTGGAGATTGCATGAGCTCTGAGAAAGGATTATAGAGTCAAAGCTGTCATGTGCAAGTCAAAAACCGTTAGCTTTAAAAAAGTTTTATATAGCAACACCACGATTAGAGGATAAATAAGTATTGATACTTGTTATTATTATTTTATTTTAGGTATGAGAAATCTTTTGCTAAATACTAAATATAGTAATACCAACAATACGATGGTACGGAACCCTCGTAGATTGGCGCAACCATGCAAAGTCAATTTGAAACGTGGGGTGCAATCACTATTTGTTAACCGTTTTGTAGTTGATTAACTCTTCGTGTGTGGCAGGGCAACGCACACTTGTACCCGTCGCAAGAAGCTTATTTATGACACTGTAGATTGCACTGCGAATAACATTTTGAAGCGATGAAAAGTGACCTCTAATGACGTCGCTTATGTATTTTGCCCCTTTCTTTGGGATGAAAAGAAAGGGATCAAAACATAAGCGACGTCATTCAAGGTCACTTTTCTTCGCTTCAAAACGATGTTCACCGTGCAATCTCCAGTGTCATATATTAGCTTAACCTTTCGTATGCCGGAGGGGCTCCCACACTTGTACCCGTCGTATGCCGGGCTATGACGTCATCGGTGTCACGTGACAGAGTTTAAAAAATCCTGGCTCTCAATTGGTTCCACTTTTCGAACTACTAAATCTAATCTATGGAAGATTGATTTTTAGATTTTTACCACAAGCAAATTAGAACCCTATCTTAAAGGAGGTATAGTCCAATTTAAAATAACAAGATTAAATCCCTTGTGGACGGATACGGTACTAGGCACTCTACTGCGCTGGGCCGGATACGGCACTAGGCATACGAAGGGTTAATGACCCATCGTCTTCCGCAAAATGACGTATCAAACGTCAAATTTAAATTTGAAGCGGTCATACGGTGGTCATATGTTTTATTCAAAGAATGTCAATGGTTTATTAAAACCATAAAAACTAGTACATAATTAGTTTACATAACATAAGTCAGCTTAAAATAATTATTTGCTTTTAATTATTTTTTTAGTTAATTCTCATGTTTGGTCTAAGTACTGTTAATGTTAATTGTAAGCTTACTGTAAATAAATAAAATTTATTTATTTATTAAATAAATTAGTTCATTGGATATGAAATAAATCATTTTAGACTGTAACTATTTTGATTTAAAGTTCAAAATCGAATGAGACGTTGTGTCAGTGCTGCCCGGCTCAGAGGTTTTCCTTAAAACGTGGGGGTTTTTTCAGGTAGTTGAGATTTATTCGAGGATTTATCCTTTTATCTTTTATTCAATATCAATATCACTAAATCAATTAATTTGTGTTTTTTTGGCTTGCATATTGTATGTGTGACCTTCCGTGTCGTCACCGAGCAGTCCAAACGGAAGAGTTAGGGATACGTTAGTATCTCTATATAGTTTGTGCCTTAAGGCCTCCTCTAAATCACGTGGGTGCACGGTGTGGTGTGGGTACAAGCCTACGGGTAGCCGCGTGGGTATAGATCCGTCGCACGCTTCCGAGTGGGTTAGCGCTGCTCATACTCATTTTCGATACGCGTGCACCCGTGTGAGTTAGCGGAGGCCCTTAACATTAAGTAGCATTTTTATGTTAAATCTCCTTTGGGACCAGCATGGGAAGAGGTGAGTGGTGATGGGACCACCATCGATGCTGGAACTCCCGGTTTTACTGCGAATAATTCGTCATTCGTCAGTCCATTTCCGGGAGTAAATCCCCAGGTCATGTATGTCTCAGCGTTGAACATCTCCGACATGCTGGTTCTTATGTAACAAGAGTATTGTTATGGGTTATGTCAGGCATTTGTGCCTACCAAGTGAATTAATGTGGTACCAGTGGTCAAAAATAAATCCAGTGATCTGTCCGACGCCAGTCACTACATTCTTATCTCACTATAGTAGTTACAAACCAAACGGACGAGTTGAGTAATAAAACGATTAACGTTGCAGCCGGTCCGCCTAGAGCAGGTAGTAAGTGCACGACAACAGGTTTGTCGATAAAACAACCGAGGTAAGTATGGAAAGGGCACATCAAAAGGACAGGAAACATAAGCGACATCATTCAAGGTAATATATCTTTGCTTCAAAGCATTGTTTGCCATGCAATCTCCAGTGCCACATTCGTGTGATTCTGATCGTGGGCAGGCTCGACTGACCATAATTATATACGACACTGTCTTGGTCCACATGTGCCTAGTTGGGCTGCTAGCTTTAAGTTTTATTAATTAGAATGTACCTACTAACCAAATATATAAAACTCTACTAACAAATTATGTGAGTGTTGGTTAAAAAATAAATAAATTAACAGCCGGCAAATGCTGAGTTCAGACCGTTTCACAACACTGTACCTGTCCGTAAAATGGCAGTTTCTTTACAGAGTTGTTTTAAATATATGTATTATCTTTACGTTATCCTAGAGTCTGGCAAACGAAAGCTCTCAGAGAAACAGCGGCAATTTCAAAAATCCTGCAGTTGTTTACACTGAATAAACGGAGTTGATACTATTTGATTTCCTGATCTTTTCACATCAGTGTTGCAGTATCAACTCCGTTTATCTAGTGTACAGTCAGTGTCAAAAGCTGCAGGTTTCTTGAAATTGCCGCTCTTTCTCTGGGACAGCTTTCGTTTGCCAGGCTCTGTTTAAATCTATCTAGGCGATTTTCTGAAGGTGGCTACAATTGTTACCAATGGTAATTGTTTCAAAAATAAGGTAATAGGACACTGACACCGACACTGACTAATTTTGAAAGAAAGTATCATACCTATTCATATTTATTCTTACAAATTGTAGTAAACTTGTTCAGTGTGCCAAGATTACCGTAAGATCTAATCAAACTAAGCCAATAGCCGTATCAATTAAGTTTTTCTTTAATTGTCATTGTATGGATTAATCCTCAAATTTTAGATATACACGATTTACAAAAATCATGACAGGTTTTAATCAGTCGTATTGGAGAAACCTAGAGGTTTTTAAAAATATATCTAGGGGGAAGGTGGGAATAAACCTGGCAGCACTACTGACAGTACTGACATACCTTCTAATCTGTGCACTGCACTGCACTGCAATAAGCATTGTTTACCTGCTTCTTGCATAAACTTGATTTACCAAGTTTGTTTATTTTATAAACTGTAAATGCAATCCAACTCCTATTTTGCAAGACACATACCCTTATAATCAGTGTAAGAAAAACCTCCTGTTTGATAATGTTAGGAGTCACAAAAAAATATAGAGGGTTGATACGTATTGGAATATTTTTCTTTTGTGTCGGTTTTAGCTTTGCGTTATTTTTTATACGCGTAGATTGTACTCATGATTTTCGTAAGTTACCTTCGCCGTCAGCGCAAGACGCTGAGGCTGCTGCAAGTAGCGGCGTGGAATATGCTGTACTTGTTTTAACTAGCCCTTCCAACGAGAACAAGCGTAATGCTATTCGTAGCACGTGGGGAAACCTTGTTTCGAACATATTCGTAGAAAACGGAGAGATATTATATAAATGGAACCACAGTTTGAAGGAAAAACGAAGTACGCAGCACAACTTAAAAGTTAAAGTGTATTTTGCTATTGGAACCGCAGGTATGAGCACTGATAAACTTAACCAGCTAAACACTGAGAAGAATAGAAAAAAAGACATAATATTTCTGAGCAATTTGGATGATAAGTACGAAAATTTATCAAGTAAAATGAAATTAGCTCTTGTGTGGATTAGTGAGAATTTAAAGGGACTGAAGTATGTTATCAAATGCGACGATGACTCATTTGTGAGAGTTGATATGATAGTCAAGGAGTTGGAGGCTTTTGGTCCTCAAATGGATTACCCCTTGATTAGTCAATATGTCTCCATCAAATTGAAGGTAAGATAAAGTTGCTATGAGGCTGTACCTGCACCATCTAGTGTGCCTGTGGCTTGAGCATGCGATTGATCATTTCACCTCAGCTAAATACCAATTCCAATCAACTGGAAAGTAATTTAAAATGTTATGTTGTTGTCAAAAAAAAAAATATTGTCCTAAAAGACTATGAGTGACATTATTGACACTTTAAAATGAGCTAGATAAAATTCCAACATTATTTCGTAATGGCTGTATAAAATTCTTCCATGGTTTAATAACAAGTTAATTAAAGCTTAATGTTTATCAATTGTTATTCAAAATAAGGTTTCTCCCAAGGAATGGAAATGCTATTGCATTCGACCTAAGTTAAAAATTTCATGCAAAAAATTAAAAAAAAGTATAAAAAGGAATACAGTGGCGGGAAAGAGGTTTGTGACTCGTTTTGGACTATTAATTAGTTTTTTCTTCGAAAAACTGGCAGTATTGCGTTCGAAAAAAAGCAGTGGCGGGAAAGAGGTTGTTGTCTCGTTTTGGACTATTAATTAGTTGTTTTTTTCGCAAAACTTGTTGTGATATGAATGTTTGTTAAAATGTCAAGTGATGGGGAAATAATTCTCACACAACACGCAAAAAAAAATGCAAAAGATCTTATTAAATAGACATTGCCGCCTAAATCCAAGAAAAACCTTTTTTTGTATTATTACTGTTTTATTTCTTCATAGTCAAAGTGAAAAGCAGAGTTTTTTTCAAAAGGCTCGGATGGATACTATTAGTCTTGGATAAAATGGTTTGTTTTATGCCCTTGTTGTACAATGTACTATTAGTGTTATACATTTAATTCCTATAAATATTAAATATACAGGAGAATTATAAACTGCCGCCTTTCTTAAATTTTACAGCCAATTATACATTTTCATTTTGATATGAAGGCTTTCCTATGTTATTTTACTTTTGTAGTTTGTCGTGTTTTGTTTTTGATTTTTAAAAGTATGTACTTATTACTCATTAATCTGCCAATATTATTGTTGAAGACAAATATTAAAATGTATTTCTTTTTCAATATAGTAGTCATTAATTTCAAAAAGTTGACCTGTATTTTTAATTGCTATTGTACTTATAAAAAATATTTCATTACCTCCAACAACAACAGACCCTGAATCCTGGGACATATCCATATTACCATAATGTTTGAGGTCATTCACCAGGAAATTCGATCACTGCACTTAAATAATGTATTTTGGTATTCAGAAAGGAGCTACTATCAAAGGAGTTTACTGGGGATACTTTTCTGGTAATGGTATAGTCAAAGTGAAACGCAGCAAGTGGCAGGAGCTTGACTGGTTTCTGTGTGACTACTATTTGCCATATGCAGTTGGTGGTGGTTATGTGATCTCCCGCTCAATTGTGGACTTTATTGCAAAAAACTGGGAGTTTTTAAGGTATTTTTTATTCAGTTTTAGGATGGTATTGTACAATAGTCCTTAAAAAGTCAGTTAAAGTAGCATAATATAAGCGAAGCCTATTTTATTGTATTTGATTAAAATAATAAATGCATTGTCTGGTTTGTTTTTGCAGCTGTTACCGTTCAGAGGATGTCTCAATGGCAGTGTGGACCTCCGCTTTAGATGGAATTAACAGAGTTCATGATAGGCGATTTGACACAGAATGGGTGTCACGTGGATGCCAGAACGATTTCCTTATAAGACATAGACAGTCTATTGAAGATATGTCCGAAATGTACAAAACGCTGGTTGACTCCAAAGGAGAGACACTCTGTAATAAAGAGACAATAAAACGGAAGGCTTATGACTATAATTGGACTGTTACACCAAGTCATTGTTGCAGTGAGAAACCTTAGATTATCATTAGTGCATCTAGCCCTGCTAATTTAGTGTATGGTCAGCAACTTATGAGGTTGAACAGCAGTTGTTCAGTTTTTAATTTTACACCTATTAACGTAACAAAACTGCTTTATTGTAATGAAAGGTGAAAAATAACTGCAATATAATCTTAATCAGTAGGATTAGCAGAGTTATTCCGTGATATTTACAGATAAAAAATATTGACTAACAGTTGTTATTACAATATTTACAATGCAATACAATACAAATACTCTTTATTAAACACCAAAAATTAAAAAATAATAACAGAACACGAAACAGTACATTTAAGTTATTGTTTTCCCTTTCAGTGCGGTTGATGCACATGTACATCATGCGATTTCAGCCCTCCTACACGCATAATGCACATGTGCATCATAGCAAAGTTAATGTAAACATAGTATTTCGTCTAAAATCTGGTTATTTTTAGGATTGTCGTCGTTTCTCTGTTCTGAAATGAATGCCACATATTTTTAACCCTTTTCCAGGCAGAGGCTCTATATTGACCGTATAGGTTTAGCTACAATTTCAACCTTAGCACCATAGTTTAGGGCTCAAAAATAGTTTAATTTATGTGAAATGTTACTTGCTCGGAAATCAATTCCCAATATGTAAATAACTTGGATATGTATTGCATTATATGTTAAACCATCTAAATTGGGGTTGACTGGAGTTAAATTTCATTTTTGAACATTTTAGAGTAAGAATATTTTGAACGTTGAAAATCATTTTTAGTCGTATAAGGTAAGACAGCATTAGGCGTAACTGCGGCGGCGCAACAAGTCGCAGCCAAATTATCTCTGTTGTTCTGCAACTTTTGAGCAACATGGACGAAACTGATATGGATCCAATTGTTCTGATGGAAGATGCTGACTTAGATATTATAATAAGTAATTGAATTGCTATGCTTGGGAGAAGAATGGTTGGATCTAAGTCTAAAGCAAGCAGAAAATAAGCTAACATCGAATGGTGTCGTGCAATGTTTTACGTCAACCATAGTAAAATATTAATGGTCTCATTAATACATGTATTAATTTAATTATTAATTTGACTTATATTCAAGTTGTAAACAAATACATCAGACGACGATGGTGTCAAATTATACTTATAAGGTAAAATACCTATTGAAGAGGTTTTATAAGAGCACAAAAAAGTTTGATACCTATAAGGTATATGTAAGGCAAGTATTCGGACCGCATTTATCGGTCACATGAAGGTTATTTCTTCATTATTATTTAGGAATAATAATAAATAAGCATAGGAAGGCCCAGAGACACCATAAATAGCAGCCATTTCTTAAAAATGCATTGAGGAGATTTTTTACTTTTCGTGAGGAACTTAATCACAGCCCGGTGCTCAATTTTCGTAATATGCAATGATAATTCAGACATGATAATGTAAATCATTGAATATCTCGAGAAATTACAATTGTAACGACATTATGCTTTTTTTCCATTATTTGTTTTTAAATGGTCTATGGCCAGTACCATAATAACATATACAACCTCAAAATACCTTAGGCTTGGAACTTTTCAGCAGGCCCTCGTATCAATATATTGTTAAAGACAGGTGTATCACTATTGAAACATTCTGCACGAGTAGAACACAAGTATATACAATTTATTGGTAAGGGATTCCATACTTCCAATCATGAGTTTTTACAATAAATGTTGGCGCCATCGTATTGAAACTCTTGGAAAACCTCACCACACAAATTATTAACATTTATTACACATAAGTAACGTAAAAGAGAAATGGTCTCATTAATATTTTAATTTAATCATTAGAATTATAGTCAATTTGTAAATAACTAAATTATATATGACATCAGCAGCTGTCTTCGAACGTAGGGGTCAGCTAGCTATCTAAAGCTATCTAAAATACTTATAAGGTAAGATATTGGAGAGGTTTTGTATGTTTTATACAAAACCGCACGAAAAAGATAGATGATATAGCGCAATTCGGACCACGTTTAGTGGGCAAATGAAAGATTTTTTTAATTTGAATTTAACTACTTAAGTACCAATTTTACCATACACGATGTTAACCACTTAACAGACGATAAGGGCGTAACAGTTGTCAAAATTTATGAACTAATAGGTAATTTTAACGCTCTAATCGTCTGTAAAGTGGTTACTATTACTTAATTGGTATTTAGCACCAATTTCACCATGGTGAACCATACGATGTTAAATTTAATCAATGTTAATCGACTGTTAGTTCATACATTTTGACAACTGTTAACGCTCTAATCGTCTGTTAAGTGGTTAACATCGTATGGCGAAATATGTACTGTAACATTTTTTTTATTTAACTGCAGAGATTTATTTGAGATGTCTATTCATATCATATCTAATTTCCATTGATTGTTAAAATCATGTACATTTTTCAATCTTACCGTTTTTTGAGCGTAACGGGTTGAGGAATAGTTTAACATCTGAGGTGTTATTCGGTTCGTCTTAATAAAATTGTCGAGGTTACATAGGGTATACCTATAATATTTCAACACAGAGCATGCGAAAAAAAATTGGAATATACCTAATAAGTATTTTTTATGACTACAAATGGTCTCAATTGAAATAAGTAGCCGATTCCATATATATACATTCGTATTAATGTATAGTTTATAACATTTAAAACACTTTGCTACCAATTTGACAGAAAAATCAATAAGTTTAACAAAAAGCAAGTTTCAAAAACCCGACTGCATGTTTTGATTATGTCGTCTATACAAGAGTTTCAAAAATACCCGTAAATCAGAAAGGGGCATAAGTACTTGTAAAGAGTTAATGTATGAAAACCGTAACATGACTTAGCGACTATTATTATTAGTAAAAAAATAACATTGAAGTACCTACAACCCTTTTTTAGTAAAACCAAATCTCGTTTCCTTTCTTACCTAATACCTACCTATCCCCGCAGAGACACAAGAACCATAGAAGATAAAACTACAAAAAACCTGCCAAGTGCCAGTCGGACTCGCGCACGTAGGGTTCTGTACTATCTATAATATAAAAATGAATCGCAAAATGTGTTGGTAAGCGCATAACTCAACAACGCCTGGACCAATTTTACCAATTCTTTTTTTATTGTGTTTGTTACTGTCAAGAGAAGGTATTTATTAAAGAAAAAAACTGAAAAATCCACCGGGAAAGTCAGAAATTTGCAGCGGGGCGAAGCCGCTGGCGGGCCGCTAGTTATTTATAAAACATTAGACCTATAATGTTACAAGTTTCTCCTGCCACGGCGACTGTCTGTAACCACGATGTCTGTGTTAAGATCGAGAAAAAAACGGCCATAAAATCACGTTCGTTGTATGAAAGCCGCCTTAAATATTTATTTTATTTAAATATAATTATTTATTTTTAAAGTGAAGATACAACTAATTATTTGAATATTTCAAGCGTCTACCTTTTACCGTTATTAATATCGAGAAAATCGGCAAAAAAAATCACGTTTGTTGTACGGGAGCCCCTTGTTTTTTTATTTTATTTTAATATTATTATTTATTTTTACATTTTGTGTACGGAACCCTATTTAAGTGAACAGATTTTGTTGAGGTAGTTGTTACAAGCTGAGTTTTAGGTTGATATTAAAGTTTTAAAAGATCTATTACACACACTTAAAAGACACCTCGTAATATTATGATTTAGAGTAGGTACCTACGTCATCTTACTCAATTTGTAGTCAATTGGATTACAATTTGAAACGGTCTTTTGGTTGTAAAAATGAAAAAAATTGTAATTGTCATCATAATTCTTTGACGCTTTTCGAAGCTAGTACTTAAAGCATTATCAGTTTCTAGTTTAGAGAATGGAAATCTTTTTAAATGAAAAACGGGAATATCATCATCAAAGTAGCTACAAATACCTAAAGTACTCAGATTGCCAATAAATAGATAGCCAGTAGAGAGAAGAGATTGCTAAATGCCAATTCAGATTGACTGAGATGGCAGCTTACTAAGGTAAGGTAAGGTGGGGTTTTTGGCTTTGATAAATAACTGCTATTTACTGGTTATTTTTGTAACACGTTGTATATGGTAGTTATCTACCATATGCCTACCATTTACATAAGTACTTTTTATTCCTCCATATTGTCATTTTTGTTTTATTTTAGTAGCTACCCATTGACACTCGCAACGTTAAGACGAATCTAACAACACCTAGCTTGTTTAAATCGGCCCAACCATCCAGCCTCTACGGGGGAACAAACAACCATACATACATTACCCTTCTCCTTCGGCAGTCGGGTAAAGAAGTACGTAAATGTTAAGATTAATAAATTCAAGTTTCTTTGCTCATTAAGTAGTTATTATTACGTTTGTATTGATTTGATATAAAAAAATAATTGTTACCTACAGTAATAAATAGGTATGTGTATTTACTTATTAGTGTTTACATACATACATTGGTCATGATTGAAACATGTTTGTTTGTTTTGTCTTTAAAACTTTTCAATACATTTAATCTATGTCGATTATGTGAAATGTTAATTATTTTTATTAGTTCAACTTCCATCTGTTATGGATGCAGAAAAAAATATGTATTAACTACCTCAAAAACATTGTTACTTTAAAAAAAATAGAATTTATAGTATCGGTACCAACTAATCAATTATATCATTGAATACTTGTGTAGTATAAAAAACCGTTTAAACCTATTAAAAAGTGTTCACTTGGTCAACGAACTTTTATTTATTTATTTGTTTTATGGCAATCACAAGCCCATTTTTTATAAACTCGTTGGTTGGTAAGTATACATATAATATTCTTAAAGACGATTCTATTACCTACAACTTCTTTTACGTTTTTTTTTTAAGATAAGTTGGTAAATCTTTATGAAGGAATGTCTGGTGAAAAACGTGATATAAAACTGGGCAAGAGTATGTCGAACCTATTGAAATAAAAAGCACATGGAGGTCGGATGAGTCGAATTATTTGTTAGATAATAAAAAATATATTAAACTATGAATAAACCCGCGTGCGCATTCGGCGCCGGTGAAGATAAAAAAAGGGAAGACTGGGAAAAGACAATATCTCTGTATAACTTCCATTGATCACAGACTAATTATAGAATGTCGTTTCAGGAGAACGGATTTTCAACACTTCCCCTCTGTTTTCATAAAAACGCCGGTCGTGCGTCTTTACAAGGATATAAAAAGAAATATTACACGACGCCTCATAACGCAATATCAAGAATCTATGAAGACTACATGCATGACATATTTACATAACAAACAATCCAAACATTTAACAATAAAATCATTAAAATGTCATGCATTACAAATATTCGTTCTTTTAACAAACTGTTTGTGCTTTGCCGTTCCTAAATCACCTTGGCGACCAATGCTTTACGCCTTAATCCCGTTCCAATTTTAAGACATCGTCCATATATCGTCGTTAGTCGGGAAGCTTCAGATTTCCAAGAGGACCATAATAAAACAAGGGGATTTTTTAGTGTTTGTCACATTTATTTTTATTACGCAAGCAAATATATTGTTAAGGAGTAATACAAATATACTGTGATGTCATACAGATACAATAGATTTAATAAAATATATAAATAGATTTTTAATGAAATATTTATTTTTTAATATGAACTTTCTAACAATAAATCATTTGAAGAGTTCGAAACATGTAAGGCCATTGCCCGATAATACGTGAATAAACCTTTTTAAGTCTTATTTAAAACTTCTACGAAAGTATAAGGCTGGCAATACACAAGCAGCACCAAGCTGTTAAGACAGACCGCACAGTTCCTGAGGTATGCCGATGGGACAACGATGTAGACAAAGCTGCCTTGAGTATTACAGGCCTACTTTTTTATAAATGTTGTAGTAACTAGTACTAACTAGGTACGTACTCTTATTGTTTACAAAATTTACGAAAACACCGATTTATAGGATGTTTGAATCGTCAATCAAATTTAACGTTTTGGACTAATTCCTCAGCAGTAGATCCAATTTAATTGGGGAATTGTATTTCAATAGTAAGTAGGATCTTTTGTGATCAAGGATAATATCGGTTTACATAGTCTTACACGAGATTTCAGACAAATTGAATATATATATATATATATATATATATATATATATATATATAAATATACATATAATTATATTGGCAACAGTGTTACAAAATATACCACACTTTCCTCAAATTTTCAGCAGGTACCGTCGAAATTAATTAATTACATCTATACAGTCATCCAGATTTTATGTAACACAGACCTTATTGTCAGTAGCATAGAGGCTTGTAGATATTTCGACTTATTGGGAAGGTGTATATCATTTATGACTTCGCATGTAGACACTAAGCTAGATGTCATATTTTAAACATCAGTCAGATTACTATTTTGAAGTAAAATACGATTTTACGAGTATCGGAAACCTTGAAACATATTGCCTTCCTTTTAAATAGACAGTACGTCTTAATGAGACCCTTTTATTTTAGTGTCCATATAAGTTTGATTATTATAAAAAGTTGTTCTTGTAAGTTCTTCTTTAAAATAGTCAATTGTTCTTTGCAACCCCTCTTCTAAAGTGACCTGTAAATAAATAAATCAAGTGTATTATAGGTAAGTACAGTCACCAACAATAATATCTTAGCCCTCATCGGGTTTAATAGAACCGCTTCATTTAGCTTTGATATAGGTGGATTTTTCCTCGTGCATTGTTTAGCTGCTGCGCACAGATTTACACTATTTCCACTATTCCCACAATATTTTTAACCAAGACCCGAATTTAGTTTGGAATTCGGCTCTTGGTTAAAAATATTGTGGGACGCCGCCTTCAGTTGCACTGTCCTGTAACGTAGGTTACAGGACAGTCCAACATTTCATAAGAATTATTTCTTGCTTTTTGAAAACGGATTTTGATATTTAAAACATTTATTTTAATTTATACCTTTTAGTGATCATAATATACTGTTATGTCGTCCCACATCTCAATTCAAGCAACGCCGCTGGAAAGCCATAGTCATATATGTTTAAACCATTTGAATGTGCTTCGTCATAGTCGCTCAACTACCTTAATCCTGATAACTTATCGCAACCCTTGAAATAGGTACCATTGAGGAGTTCCGATGGCCATCAGTGGTCTTCATCATCAGCTCCACTTCACCGAATGATACTTTTTGAATGCAAAAGCTAGACTTGTTACTGAAGAACCTAATCGATAAATATGTATTCCTATAATATTTGAGGAGTTCCCTTGATTTCTCCAAGATCCCACCATCAGAAGAAAGAATACCCATAGAATAAAATCGGTCCAGTGGTCATTGAGTTATCGGGGAACATACATAGATAAAACCCGACTAATTGAGAAACTTTTTTTTGAAGTCGGTTAACAAGTTCGGTAGGCAACCATAAGGGCTCAGTTTTCTTGGTCGATAGTCTCGCATGCTTTTCTTGATACATTGCAACGTTATAATATAACAACTCGTCAATGGATTACTACAAGCATGTGGGCTATTGCCCAATTAAACTAAGCCTTGAGAAAATGTTGTGCATTCATAATTGCATCTCTTATTTTGAACACAACCTAAGTCTCCATAGAATTAATATACAGACAGGTACTCGTACTTAGGTTCTTTTCAAATTCGCAGGTTAGGTTCTTTACATATTCGCTGCTGTCTCTTAGTGCATTATTGACCAGGTTTTTCTCCAGGTGCCTCATATTTTTGCAAGTTGGGTACCATTTCAAAATTTTTCGTACCTGGGCGATGTACTTGGATGCACAAAATGTTTTTATAATTCCGTACTATTATGACTTCCGCCTGTCAGTCGATCTGTCTAGACCCTTTAAAAATAAATCATAAATTGACCTAGTCCTGACTAAGCTCTAGGCTTGCACTATGGGTACCAGACAACGATAAACATACTTAATAGAAACACATACATAAGTAAATACATAGAAAACAACCAAGATACGGAACACATACTCGCGCTGGGCTGAACGTGGGACCGGAATTTAGTGGTGGTTAGCCTTATCATTAGAAATGTACACTTTGAAAGCAAAAACGGGTCGCCGATCTTTCTAAGATCTATAATCCAATTAGCTCGTCTTTCTAAGTTTATCGTTATCATTTTGACGTAACAGAAGCTCTTATTTAACGTCAACAATATGATTAGTATAATTAATTATACAGTGTGTGTTTTCCATACGACCATATATTTTAAAGGTAATAACACCAGTATTTATAGACACGAAAAGTAATTACTTAAGCGAGAGTAATGACTTAAGAAACGATTTCAGTATGACTTGACATTACTATTACTAGTCTTGTCTATAAATACGAGTGTACACTTGTACACTGTCTAGTATCTTTTGTAACGTTATTTTATTCGGCAAGTTTCGTTGCTGACTGTACCTAAGCCCCAATCAACGAAATTTGATATCATTTGTTAAAAATATATATTTTGGATCATACCAAAAAAGGTCTGCTTATTAGAAGTCACAAATAAAACTTTGTAATGCATTGCTCGAGAAAACTAAAAAAATACGCAATATATTATCAAGGTTTAATTGTTTTATTTTTATTATAAAATCGTTGAAACGGTTATTTATAGGTAAAAATTATTACAGGTCAGGGTTGTATAATAATAATAATAATAAATAATTGTCATCTTGGGGAAAAAACGTTTTCAACCAGAGCGACTCTCGGCCCTCCAGGTATAATATAACACTAAACATACAAAAACTAACTAATACACTAGTAAACTTCTTGGCCTGATTGTGCAAAATGTGGTTACAGAATTTATCAATAAGTCTTTTTAAAGACGTTTGTATTTCTGTGGCTCTGCCTACCCCACTCGGGGAGTGAAGGCGTGATTTTGTGTATGTGTATACAAAATTCAATTAAATTTGCATTTCTAAACATTCAATTAAATTTTAGAACCCTATTTCTGGCGTCAGGATTTTACCACGACTGCCATTAACAGTATCAGTACCGTTAACAATATCTTTAGTTCAAATGTATGTTCGTATGGAAGAAACAGACTGTATAGGCAAGACGGCTCAAACAATAACAAAAAATAGGCACGATTAAGACAGGGAAATTTAAAATAACAGGGTTCAAAGGGTGTTTAACATGGTAATTGTCCAATGGTACCTTAGGAGTCCAGTGTAGATGTGTCTCGGCCGTGGTGATGTCGGGCCTCCGGCGCTGCGGGTCGTCCTCCACAGCGGCTCCCGTGGCCACTGTGCTGCGACAGCCCGGAACTATGTTCTTTATGATCACAGCGAACTCTGGAATTATCAAGAACAGCCATCAGTCTCTATTCTACACGGTAACACCATATTGCTTTTGACATGTTATCGTATTGTCAACGATACTATAGCTCTTATTTACTTGATAGTAACGGCGGCCGAGTTAAAACCATACGATAGCACGTCAAAGGCAATATGCTTAACCCAGTGGAATAGAGGCCCAGGGGCCTATTCCTCGAAACTTATTGCATTATGATATAATACTTTTTAGTGTTCCGTAATCAAACTAGGAAATTTCCGCCATGTCCGTCCGTCCATCCGTCCGTCCGCAGCCTAGATCAGAGACTCTTAGTACTAGAATGCTGTAATTTGGCATGAATATACATATTAGTCAAGCCAAGAAAGTGGTAAAATAAATTTAAAAAAAAAAATTTTTTTTTACTGTAGTTTCCCTACACGTGACGTGGGGATGTATTTTATTTTCTCGTTTACCCCATAGGGGTGTTTGGATAGGTCTTTCAAAAATATTATGGGTTTGTGAAAACAATTTTTTTACTAAGGGATCCGTTTATGAAATATTAAGCTTTAAAGAGCTAATATTTTTTAAGAGTCAAAGTTGAGAATGTCTTCTATTAGGGATAGTAATGGACAACACGGAACCCTCATGGTAAGTCTGTGTGTCAATATGCCAGCATTTTTTTTACAAGCTTAAGCACATTTTCGCAGCAAGGCCTACCCACCTAATACTCGTATCTACTTAATAAAATTGTACCATCCGGCATATTTGATATTATACCGATAAGAATGAAACAAACGATTTTGCATGTCATTCTTTCCCTGTAAATCTACACTAATATTATAAAGAGGAAAGATTTGTACCTATTTTTGTATGTTTGTATGTTTTTTTTAATGAATAGACTCAAAAAGTACTGGGCCGATTAAAAAAAATCTTTCACCAATAGAATGCTACATTCTTCCAATTTGACATAGGCTACATTTCATTTTGAAAAAATTAGGGATCCTTGGTAAAATTTGAACAATGTAACCGAAGGTGTCGAAAAATGAGTCTTAAAATGTCTTTCGTCGAATGCGCTGCCGAAACTATTAGCGATAGAACAAAATAATGTACAACAATATTGAAGAACATCATAATGTCTACAAAAAACTCCGCGGTAGCATATGTCCAACTATTGTAGTTATGTCACTACAACAACTTTTTTCATTTTAAACATTAATGAAAATGCTAACCAAATTCAAACCATGCTATTTATGTGTTTATATTAATCCTTATCCAAATAAATTATTTTATGGTCAAGACCATTTAACTACCTATAAAATAGTTTTTAAATTATTTAAATTGGACTTTCCATTTAAAAGATATTACGAATTAAAAAATTCAAACAGTAAACAAAACCGCCATAGCGCCGTGACCGTTGTTTGCGATGCAGTCTGAAAAGCGCGCCGGGCATCGCGGCGGGCGGGGTGGAGGGGGCACTGAAATACAGGAGTTGGGCGTGCACGTCAAAAAAAATTGCAGCGGGCGAAGCCGCTGGCGGGTCGCTAGTACGGTATAAAACCGTAATATTTCATATTTCTAAAATAAACTATTGTTATAAAAACAGTAAATACCTTCTATTGTATGCTCCACTGGATTGCCGATATTGACTGGCAACGAGTAGCTAGATGCCATTAGAGACAAAAGGCCATTCACTAGATCAGACACGTAGCAAAATGACCTAGTCTGTTTTCCGTTTCCGTAAACCTAAAAGTAAATAATAGAATAAGCAAATCAATTAACCCTCACAAGCAATATACCTCCTAATTTAAGACGAGATCAACTGATCAATACAATAAAAATGCACTTACAGTAATGGTTAAATTTTGTAAAGCTTGCATGATAAAATTAGAGACCACTCGGCCGTCCGACGCATGCATCCGTGGTCCGTAGGTATTAAAGATCCTCGCCACTCTTACAGATACATTTTCTTGTTTGGCATATGCATAAGCTAAGGTTTCAGCAACCCTCTTGCCTTCATCGTAACACGCCCTTGGTCCTTAAACGTTTAAAAAATATTGTTAGTGTATTGTACGTAAGATAATTTGGTTTATTTAACTTTTTAAAGGTTATGTCGACGGTGGCGACGCAATTTGGAAGAGGAGGACAATGCACTGACAAAACATTATAATATGATTCATTTACTATGGACAAAGCATTATTAACCTATTGGATTGACATGTCCCCAGTAAGACTCTGGTTGAGGATGCACCATGGGATCGCCGTATACTTCTGACGTGCTCGCAATCAACACTCTGGCTCCAACTCTACGCGCCAGACCTGAAATCGCAATTAAAATTTGTAAGAGGTTGTTGACAAACCGCAAACATCACCAGCAGGGGCCGAACTTTTGGTACTTACAGGGGCCGAACTTACAAACCTAACCTAACCTATTGGGCTCTATGCGATGGCACCTAAAAATTAACTGAAAGGTTAACGAATTCAGAAAAAATGCCTTTATACATACATAACATCACGCCTTCATTCCCAGTGTGGGGTAGGCAGAGCTATAGAAATACCAACAACTCTAAAAAGACTTGTTGATAATGCTGTAACCTCATTTTGCACAATCAGGCCAAGAAGTTTACTAGTGTATTAGTGACAGGTTGCAAGCCCATCGCCTAACAATACTACAAGCCCTTATTCCCTGAGTCGCCTCTTACGACATCCACGGGAAGACATGGAGTAGCACTATTCTAACCCGGCTACCACACGGGCTTTGCCTTGGCAATGCCTTTATGACAAATTAAATTATGGTATACTATATGATATTAGGGAAAATTAAGGATATAGCCAGTGACCATAAAGGCAAATCATATTAGTGCAAAAATGAAGGGATACATTAAATCTTGATTTGTTTTCAATACCTACCTAACATGTTGATAGTCCCTAACGTGTTCGTCTTGATGGTCTTCACTGGATTCTGCATGTAGTGAGGAGGACTAGCAGGACTGGCCAGGTGATAAATTTCATCAGCCTGAAATATATTAATTAAGTACTATCTCGTATCTTGATGCCCATAGTAAGCAAATGAAAAATTACAAATCAATACCTCGACATACAGGGGGTTGATTATATCATGATGAATCATTTCAAAGTTACGGTGGCCGAACCAATGTTCAACATTCCTCTTACGGCCTGTAAAAAAATTGTCAACCACAATGACTTCATGGCCTTGCATCATTAGAACATCCACAAGATGAGAGCCCACGAAACCAGCTCCTCCTGTTACCTGAAACCAAAAAATAAATATATACCAATAACATCATCCGGTCATCTTAATCTTAACTTTGGCATTTTACGGATGTACAAATTTATTTTAAATTTATTCGTGCCGTAGAGGCCTACCTGTCGGTAATTTATCTGATTCTTAATATATGGGTCACAAGAATTTGCATTTGTTTAAAAGAAAGTGGTGTTGAAATGGTTTGTAATAGATTAATTTTCAGAGATATTTTCAAATAAGTGCTTGTGTACCTTAACATTTCCATAAAAAAAAACTTATATTGTTTTCGTGCACATTAGTAACTAAAAGACGTACTGATGATTAAGTCTGCATAACATTGTAATTGCAATCTTGTCAATGTAATAATATTGTGCCTTTTATGTTTGGTATTATGTCCTCAGCCGAGAACCTAGCTAGAGAGTCAGAAGGCTAGGTATACAGGGTGTCCGGGAGATAGTAGCCAACCTGACAGGGTTAGATAGCTCATCAGTGTCCAATTTATGATAAATAATATTTAATATAAGTCGAACTAAAAAGAGATATCTCAACTTTTCAAAATTTTGGAAATGCAGTACTTAGGTTCATTATTTTTGATGCCACACCCACAGATATTTGTTTTATTTTATTTTGTTTGTTGTGAAAGAAAGCTGATTAAATTTGCTTTAAGACCCTTGTAACATAGTAAAAAGAAGAGGTTTGGAATCAGATTTTCTACTGGCAAGTACAACATGAAGTGTAAAAAAATATATTTGAAAGCCTGTAGTGCTGCTTTCTTAAAAAATTGCCGGTTTGATAGAGATTTTAAAATGATATAACCATTGAGTTTATTGATTACATCATCATTATTAAGTTTGTCCAACAAAGACTGAATACTAACATACTATCGAATTTAAAAACGTTTTGCTTCCGTTTATAATCAAGTTAACTGGTTTGAAATATTTTAAAAGACTATAATAAAAGGTAATAACTGTCATTTTCTTAAATTTAAACCAAGTGTTCAAATTGCTTGCCGCCAGCCCTAAAGCAGGCTCGGCGGTGTTTCATAAACAACCACATGAGTATGGAGGCACATTGTCCCTCACCAATTTGATGCTAACAATTAAAAGACGGGGAGCTTTGACGGCTGACAAGATTTATTAATACTATTAATGGTTAGTTCAGAAAGTGGTTGTTTAAATTAGTTGGCAAACACCTATATTAATCTGCCATGGGAGGTGTTGCAATGTTAGTTTCCAAGGATGCAATATAGGATGGTATATCTGAAATTATGTGATTACGTCGTCAGCACACCAAAAGTATGCTCCCTGATTATAGATGTTTTAATTCTGTACAGTGTACCTACTTTACGTTTGATACTTAGCATTTCTCAGTTTTTATCAGAATAGATTAAAAGTGAAAATTACACCACAAACTACATTGATGCATTTTAATTATAATAGTATTCACCCGATTTCACCCAACATTGTACATAGGTCTAAGTGTTGGCATACCAAGGAGAATGATGAAGGGAGATTGGATGTGGCGGAGTTATGGCACCAGTGTTCTACACTTTTAGGTGACATGCACCAATTAATAGACATAAGCTTTTAATTCAAAGAGCATAGGGTTATAAATTGACTGTTGCAAACAAATTAATAACTCTTATTTTCTTTGAATAAGAGTCAGTGTCTAACTTAGCGCACATTCAGAATAATAGTGACACAATTCAGAATTTTTAAATTTCGAGTTAGGTCTCTATAGTAATAATTTTATGAATTGAAGCTTGAAAGCTGTAATTTTTGATTGGGTCACTATTATTCTAAAGGTGTGCTTGGTCCTTTGTCAAGTACTGTTGCTGATACATTATTATCAGACATAGAAGTTTTTGTGGCAAAAACGTCAATTGACTAGGGACTTCCTTCCGATATTAAGTGTATTGATAACTGTTTCAAATACTTATTTCAAAGTGTCATAGTAGATAGGTAACGTTCACTGGATTAATAGAGATTAACTAAAATGCTAATCACTAACCTTTGGATGCAATTCAATCAATTACCATACAAAATAAACTTAAATCAAGAGTGCCGTGCAACAAAGGCATATTTAGGTAAACTATGACATTGTGTAGCATAATAGTATACTCTAATGTAATACCTACTCAGTTTTCAAAAAATGCATGTATACTTACAACTCAAACTTTAAAAAAAGAAATGTGCCACAAAAACTTCTATCTCTGGTTATCATATTATTAGCAGAAATAATTATATTTTGCATAAACCTAAAGTTTTGTTAGAAGATCAAAAACATCATGTTTTTGTAAATTTGGAATTTTTACAACTCACACTCTAAGTTTGACAGAAATAATTGATCCATAACATGACATAGTATTTACTGATTGGTGCAAATGAGTTTTTTATGTAAAATAGCTACTGATAAGGTTTTATAGCGGAATAGAAAACTTCACTAACCAGTATGCGTTTTCTCACTTTGAAGCCCAGGTATTTGACTTCAGGATACTTTTGAGGTATCCTTCCTTCTAAAATAGCTATTTTCTTTTCTAGTTGTTCAATACGTGCTTTGGCCTCCTGTAATTCACGTTTTGAAGCATTGTCATCTGGTTCCGCTTCTTTATCCTGATTCTCCATGTTCAAACTTACAACCCTTTTTAAATCTAGATTTATATCTTGATACGATATATCTGGATAGTTGTGTGATAATCTTTGGTGCTGCTTGTCTACTTTAGCTTCATGTTTATCTTTTATTACAATTATAAATATGAACAGTACTGAAAATAATTAATAATAACGTTATTTTTTGCAGATTTAATACTGATGAGCCTTTTGCTTTAACATAAATATTAATATCTCTAACACAAGCAAGTAACATTTTATTACTACATTACAACCATATTATTATTGAAAGAGTAAAAAATACATTAAGTACTTACGTAAAAACAAAACGCATAATATGGTTACTGTCTTTCTTACTTTAAGAGATTGTCTTAACATATCTGTAATTAAAGTTGTCAAATTAAGTTCACATTTCGGCTATTTGAGGAAAACAATACGCGGAGTTGAACGCCGATATTGACTCGGCCACAGATTAGAAGGGTAAGTCTCTAAAGAAAGAGACTCGGCAAACAAGAACCGAAATGTCATATTATACGCAAACGTTTTTGACAAAACGTCATGAACGTCATTTACATGTAAAAATAATACAGATAAGCTAGGTATAGACTACTGTAGCTAGAGTCTGTCAAACGAAAGCTGTCCCAGAGAATCAGCGGAATTTCAAAAAACCTGCAGTTTTTAACACTGACTGTACACTGAATAAACGGAGTTGATACTCCAACACTGATGTGACAAGTTCAGGAAATCAAATAGTATTAACTCCGTTTATTCAGTGTACAGATACTGTAAAAAGCTGCAGGTTTTTTGAAATTCCCGCTGGTTCTCTGGGACAGCTTTCGTTTGACAGACTCTATTTCGTGGTTAAACACAGACGTTATAATAATGGTCGACTCTTTTCGAAATTCATATTTTTCATGTATTTTATATTCTTATTTCATTCTCAATTTACAAATAACCTTTAATATGTATAATTAAAGTCTGAAAAAATATACGAACCCTGGAAAAGTGTCGCTATGAGCAGCTTATAAATGGCAATGTCACATATTTTAAAAAACCCAATAGCTTCCTGTATTTTACTTAAAATTTGTTTTTCAAGGCGTGTACCGGCATCGCATGGGTGGATATTTTCATATTTATTTAGGTATATTTAAGATTTTGTGATCAAGAAGTAGGTACCCAGCAGCTGAAGCTAAATTCTATTTTTTTTACGTACCTAACTAGGTACCTACATGCAAACCGGCATTGTAGATAGATAATAAATTATCATTAAACTTCTTCGATCTCCACATAAACGTAACTTCCCTATAGATCTCTCTATAGTGATCACGCTACTAGTTACCTACGTGAGATATATAATGAAGGGTAGAGAGAATCATCTTAAAGCTTCACTGTAGAGTCTGTCAAACGAAAGCTGTCCCCGAGAAGGAGCGCCAAAATCAAGAAAAGTGCGGTTTTTTACACTGACTGTACACTGAATAAAAGGGGTTGATACTCCAACATTCATGTGAAGACATCAGGAAATTAAATAGTATCAAACTCCGTTTATTCAGTGTACAGTCAGAGTAAACAGCTGCAGGTTTTTTGATTTTGGCGCTCCTTCTCGGGGACAGCTTTCGTTTGACAGACTCTATTATTCGTTTTATAATGTAAGCGTAGGATCTATTTGTTTATGGCAGTAATATTCATTGGTTTTTAGGAGATCCTTCTCGAGAAAAGCCAACATAATAATATAGGGTCCTGGGACAAAGACTCTTTTCTTAGGTCGATGCAAATTGATTTAATATTATACATACGAGGGGCGGCTGAAAAGTTCCAATCCTAAGGTATTTTGAGGTTGTATACCTATGAAATTAACTATGGTACTTGACACTAGATAGACCATTTAAAAACATATAATGAAAAGGAATCATTAGGTCAAAACAATTTGTAATTTTACGAGATATTCAACGATTAACAGTATCATGTCTGAATTATCATTGCATATAACGCAAAATCGAGCACCGGGCTGTGATTAAGTTCCTCACACAAACTACATAGAGAATAATAGAGATACTAACGTATGTTCCTCACGAAAAGTAAAAAAAACTACTCAATGCATTTTTTAAAAACACAAAAATTTGCGCGTTAATATTTCATAAACGGATCCCTTGATCGAAAAATCCCAATATATTTTTGAAAGACCTATAAAAATACATCCCTACGATACGTGTAGGGGAGGTAGCATAAGATTTTTTTTTGTCTCTTTATTGTAGGTACCACTTTGTTGGCGTGACTAATATGTATATTCATTCCAAATTACAGCTTTCTAGTACTAAGAGTGCGCTAGGCTGCGGAAGGACGGACGGACGGACATGGCGAAACTATAAGGGTGCCTAGTTTGACTTCGTAACCCTAAAAAACTGGAGTAGCCTATTTAAACAAGGACGAGAGTCGATCGAAGACGACCCCCGCTCTGGAAGGCCAGTATCGGTAGTGACCGACCAAAACGTCGCTAAATTCAAAAAAATTGTGTTGGAGGATCGAAGAATTAAGATGTGTCAATTAGCAGAGGCCTTGGTCATTAGCAAGGAGCGGGTTAGAGAAATTCTACATACACATTTACACATGACTAAGGTCAGCGTCAGCACGCGATTTGTGCGGAAATAGTGGTGACGAAATTTGCTCCAGGATAGTAACCGTTGATGAAACATGGGTCAGACAGTATGAACCTGAATGTAAGTCGGAGTCCATGCAGTGGATTGAGAAGGGTGAAAGGCCGCCGAAAGTACAAAGTGCAAAGTGTCTTGAGACGCGGATGGAATTCTTTTAATAGATTATTAAGCAAAAGGCTCTAAGATAAATGCAACTTACTATTCTGAGCTATTGGGACAAGTGCGTCAAGCCATACTTGAAAAAAGAATTAAAATCAGTAAAGGCTTTTTGTTTTTGCAAGACAATACCCCCCGTTCATACCGCGCGTGTTGCAAGACTAGCTCTGAAGGAAATCAGCTTCGAGGAAATTAACCACCCTCCGCATAGTCCAGATTAAGCCCCTAGCGACTATTTTCTGTTCAGTAATTTAAAGAAAGACCTAAGAGGAAAGCGATTTGGAAATGATGAAGAAATTACGGCGGCAGTAGAAGAGCATTTTCAATGCCAAAGCAACGTTTTTATTTTCAATATTTTATTTTACCACTTTTTGGCGTGATTAATATGAATATTCATGCCAAATTACAGGTTTCTAGTACTAAGAGTCTCTGAGCTAGGCTGCGGACGGACGGACATCGCGAAACTATAGGGGTTCCCAGTTTGACTACGGAACCCGAAAACGGAACTCTATTATTAAGACCTATTATTGTCCGTCTGTTTGTCTGTCTGTCTGTCTGGCTGTCTGCCATCAGGCTGTATCTCATGAAAGGTGATAGCCAAGGCAGTTGAAATTTTCACAGATGATGTGTTTCTGTTGACGCTTTAACAAAAAATACTAAAAACAGAATAAAATATATATTTAGGGGGGCTCCTAAGCAACATAACGTCACGCCTTTATTCCCAGAGTGGGGTAGGCAGAGCTACAGAATACCAACAAATAATTCTGTAACCACTTTTTCATAAACAACAAACGTATAAGTATTGCCGTTTTATGCAAACGGTAGATTTTTGAAATATTCGCAAAATATTAAGTTGTAAGTAAATTCAATTTAAAAATAAATAATTAAATGAAAATAATAAATATTTAAGGGGGGCTCCCATACGGCAAACATGTTTTTTTGCTCGATATTAATAACGGCAACAGTCGACGCCTGTTGTTGAGTTGTATATTGGTACATAAACTTACGTCTTCATTCCCAAAGTGGGGTAGGCAGAGCTGTAGCTCTGCTACCAACAACTCTAATAAGAACTTGTTAATAATTCTGTAACCACATTTTGCACAAACAGGCTAAGATGTTTACCAGTTTATTAGTGACAGCCCATCGCTTAAAAGCAATGATAAAGAAAGAGAATGGATATGACATACCTACAGAATTAACGTGCCTACCTAAACTACAATAGTAAACATAAAATGGCGGACTGTCACATGTTTAAGTGCTGCCCCGATTCGATAGTAATAATAAAGATATCGATAAACCAACCATATGGATGGGAGGTTCTCAACTCGTCTGTTCTGTACGTTCAGTACTCCACATGTCCTGTATAAAGATGCAGTAGCAGTGGGATTCCTGAAGGGCTTGCAAAACGTCGTCTTGAGCATAGCCAGCACGGTGGGCCCTTTCCACCTTAAAGGAAAGGAAAGGTCGTAAATGGTTCCATAGAAAAGTTGGAGTGATCTGATGATGGAATCCATGAGTAAACGACGGAACTCCTCAAAAATTGCGGACATATTTTGCTATTATCAGCAGTTGCATTCCAAAAGCTTTAGGCTAGGTTCACATGAAGGCGTGATTGACGCGGCGCGCTGTACAAGATTCTAACAAAGTAGTGCTATCATATACATGACCGCGCGTGCCGCCGTGCATCGCAGGCAAGATCTTGACACGAGCCACCTGTCATTTCAACGCTTCGACTGCGCGTTGAAGAGCGTTCGTGTCAACCTAACTTCTTTATTTGGTAAAGTGGAACCGATGATGAAGACTAGAGATGAAGTATTTCACGGGTTCAGTAGGTAAATATAGTTCGAGTGAGTTATTATAAATAAAAGTAAAAAGCAACACAAGTATAATTTCTTTCTTAGTTATTCCTTTCATAAAAAGACTCATTAAGTTCTCTTAATGATAAAATACAAGAATCATAAAAAAAAAACAAAATTATTTACAATATTTTTTTACATTTGTTTTTATTTAAAACTTGACTTTAACTCCTGCATTTTTTACAAATATGACTTGTTATATTATCAGACCGTAACAAATATCCGCTCTTGCCGGAATTTGACCCCAGGACCGTTGGCTTCGTAGGCAGGGTCACTATCAACTAGGCTAACGTGTCGTCAAGTAAACAAATAAAAATATTTGGTGCTGTCTTAGATGATTTTAGTAGGTATAAAACTTTAGTCATTACTCATCCCGGAATAATATTATTTTATTTAAAAAAAATCGGAATGTAACTTTCTCAGTAAGTATACTTTTTCCCAAAATCCTTAAAAATAGTGATCCATGATGAAAAATGGTTCTTGGCTTTCTTTGGCACATTCCATATACGTTCAATATGATACAATTACAAAAAAAACATGTTATTTTAGCATTCATTGTCATGATGAGAAATTTCCAAGTTATTTTCGATATTTTAAGAACAACCCTAGCTGTCAAATTCACTGGTTTGTTTACTTTCAAAATATTGTAAATAAAAGGCAAACCGTATTATAATCTTGAACTAATCTTGATCTATGGATTATTAATAATGTACTACATATGTAAGTCCCCTAATAATCACAAAACTGACCAATATTTTAACAAAAAATAAAATTACCGGTGAAATGTTAATTTATTTTTGGTGTTTGCTGTTTCTTGCACCACATCCTAACAAACTACACTTAAGAGACATTACGATGAAGTTTCTCTTACAATCCATGTGTAACTTTTGGCAATATATAATACGGGAAACAAGATATAATCATTTTTTAAGTGAATTCGGCACGGTTGACACATCAGATACTTATGACAAGCTAACTAGACATGGCTGACTAGGCACGTTAGGTATTTGTGTGAACGCCAAATTATAAATGTTGCCATTATTGCACTGGCTGACGTACTGTCATCTCTTTTTACTTAGGAACATAGAACTAAGTTAAAAAGAGATAACATTATTTTTGAGTGTTCGATGTCGGAATGCATAGTATTTACATAATTGATTATTTGTATATGTCAACGTGTGTGGTTGCCGGGTTAGAATAGTGCCACTCCAAGTCTTCCCGTGGATGTCGTAAGAGTCGACTAAGGGAATAAGGGCTTGTAGTACTGTTAGGCGATAGGCTTGCAATCTGTCACTAATACACTAGTAAACTTCTTAGCCTATTTGTGCAAAATGTGGTTACAGAATCAACAAGTCTTTTTAGAGTTGTTGGTATTTCTGTAGCTCTGCCTATCCCGGTCTGGGAATGAAGACGTGAGGTTATGTATGTATGTATGTGTCAACGTGCCATATCCATTCTCTCCTTTATCTATGCTCTCATACAACAAACGTGTTTCTTTTCGGTCTTAATAAAGACATCGTGGTTACAGATAAACACTGGGAGAGGCGAAACTAAAAAAAAGGTTATAAAATAGTATCTAATGTTTTATAGATAATGGTACGGAACCATTCGTGCGCGAGTCCGACTCGCAGTTGGCTGGTTTTTTAAACTGTGCCTTGGCCTTAAACATTCAATGCAAATTCTTCGAAGGATATTACTGCTAGCTGGAAACATCTTATTTCCATTGTGACAGAAAGAGATGATAAAATTAAGAAAGTCAATTAAATTTCATTCATTTGTTTACATAGGTACTTAATTAGTTTGTTATTAATTGTACTTAAAAATGATGCTAAAATAAGCGCGTTCATCAGTATGTTACAAGTAGTACTTACTTATAATTAAACATCGTCAATTATTTGTACTAATCTAATACTTAGTAGTTTGACAGAAGCAGTCCAAGTACGATCAAATATACTTTAAAATTCAACATTATGCCATGATTCTAAAGAGTCTCAGGAATTTAAAACTGAACGTTTGCCAAAAGTCAATTATAATTACTAACTAATGTGTCTAGAGCTCTATGTCGAGGCTTGGCGCTGAATGTGATATTTAACGCCCTACTTGGTTTGGCTTACGAATATAAACAAAAGTTAGAAACTAACTCAAGTTAGAAAAAACAAACGTTATCAGTTAACAACGATTTCTTTCTGAATGTTAAGTTAGTTAAGTTTGGTAACTATCTTGATAAAGTAAGTTTTACACCTAAATGAAAACCACCATAGTTAATTTCTTAAACTAAAAAATTACATCAACAGATTATAATAATTATACAGAGTTAACTTATCATAGGCATGGGCCACGCATGCGTGCTAGTATATCAGGTTGGTCGACAAAAGCGCCATCTATCCCTGTCGCTAAGAAAGCGGTCAGCTCTCCTTTTAGGTTTCCTATGGCTGACGGAGAGTCCTCGTTGCTTCGGAACTCTGCCGGCAGGAAGGGGTTCTCAGAGCGGAACGTGTACGGGTGGACCTTCAGGCCCGCTGCGTGAGCATCCGCCACGAAGCTGGTTGGCGTACCCAGCCGATCGTTCTCGTCACGAGGGATAATGTATCCCTTATCAGGACCTACAGCATAGGCGTACGACGCGACGTTCTTAAGCCCCTCCGCCGTGGCCATGTCTCCGAAAGTGAGATCGGTTCCCAATGTGAGTTGATCGAAAGGTTGGTTGGCCTTGTTGCTGCTGTAAAGCTGAAGCAGCTTCAAATCCGTGATATTCTTTAGCTCTTTCAAGTTATTCACTTCGAACGACTGAATGTATATCGGCGCGTCCGCTCCAACGTATCCATTCTCTTGTAAAAGGTCGACCAGCGGCTGCTCCATAGCCAAGCCTAAGCGTTTAAAATGGGTACTATGCTTAATTTCGGGATATATACCAATAGTGCGATGTTGACTTATCTCCAAGCTTTTAACTAAGTCGATAATTTCCTGTATGGTAGGCACATCAAAAGCTAAGTCCATGCGAGCATTGCCGGGCCTGTTTTGCGGTATACGTTCAACGGCTCGTAGCGTCTTGAGTTCGGCGAGAGTAAAGTCTTCGATAAACCAGTCGGTGAGTTGTCTTCCGTCGACGGTCTGAGTTCGGTAGCGGTCAGCGAATTCGGGGTGTGAATGAACGTTGGTGCTGACTCCTAGCTCATTATCGTGACGGGCCACGAGGTGTCCGTCGCGTGTCATGACAACGTCAGGTTCGACGTAATCGGCGCCCATTAGGATGGCGAGCGCGTAGGCGGCGAGGGTGTGCTCCGGTACGTAGCCTGAAGCGCCCCGGTGGGCCACCACCAGGGGCACGCAAGAGTCGGGGCTACGCTTAGCGACTGCTTGCTGTGCCGGCGCGAGTAGCACCGGTCCTGCCGCCACCACGGTCATCAGCCCGGCGACAATCGGCAACAGTTTGCTGCTGCCTATCACCGACATTTTGATTGATCTAGAAAAGTGATGATCGTAATATTAATACAAAATACTTATTTACTCAAATCAAGCGTGTTTATTAGAAGACAGGGACACCTACTATTGGACTTAGAGGGAACCGTCGGTAACCCTACCAGCACAAGTACCAAGCAGAACATGTTTTCTACTCTAACGATTTAATAGATGTGGATCTGGTGGACACCGTAACCCGCCAAACTGGGGCGCAGCAGACCAGGCTTTTCCATTCATATCAAGTACAATACAGTGCGGATCTTCATTGACCTATAGAGCCCTATCTCAGGAAGTCAGTTTCCGTTAGGGTTTGTAATTATTTTCTCACTTTAAAGAAATTAATCAGGTATCTATTTTACTAGTTTACAATCACCCAGACAACAGATGAACTCAACATTTGAAAAGTAATTTATTTTGAAAAAATACCATTATCGGGTCTTATTAAGACTAAGCCAAATTTGTACAGTAGGTATTTTAACTGCTTGCGCTCTCTAATCGCCCTCTGTACAAAAAACATTTTAAGAAGTATCTCCTTTTTTTGACTTCAATTGAATTGAATTAGTTAAATAAGCGATGGAGAAGCCAACCGCAAACTAAATGATACCCTGTGTAACCTATTAAGCTACTATTAATAGCGTTTAGCGTCAGCGTATAATCACGTATGTATAGTCGGATTGTGGGGCCAAAATCGATTATAAGTGCAAAAGCGGAGCGAAGGAAACGACCAAGCAGAACAAACGCAGATGTAACAAGTTTAACAAGAAGCAAGGTTTTAAAACCCGACTGCATGTTTTGATAATTTCGTTTAAGGCGAAGGGTACGGCAAAATTATGAAATCGAGGTGTTTTCGGATAAATTTCTTGGTAAAACTATAGGAAGTGGTAGGTTTAAATGATAACAATCTGAAGACACATATCCTCAAGTTTGGCTCTAGCTCATTTATATAGTTATCTTACTCATAGTAAGCTCTATATACAACTTTGAATAAACCGTTTTTAAAAAGTTTATATTGGTTTTATTCCGGCTGGGCGATTTAGTCTGTTGCCAAACTTTCCACACTTCTTTTTAAAGGCTTAATGTGTGGTGTGAGCTGAAATATTATTAGTTTTAATAAGAATTTCCATGTTATATACTCAAAACATATATGCTCCTAATGAAACAATCAACTAAATGTTTGCTCTTAAACTATGACTAGGCGTTTTGAAGCATTTTGTTGAATGTGGCCAAAAAAAATATATACAAACTAAAAAAAAAGAGTTTAAAATACTCAAAAAATAAACAAAACTATTTTAAACAAAAGCTAAAATGATTTGAATAAAAATTGTTTTTAGTGTTATATAATGGATTTGAACTTGCATTCACGTTGGATCAGTAAAATTTCGTAAAAGTTATAACTACGTATATAGGTACCTAGGTACTCAAAACTTCAAAGCGATGAAAGCGACGTTGCGAGCTCGGTTTGGGTTGGCGTGTGGCGGCCGGCCGCGGCGTTGCCAGATCGTTGGATGTATTTGTTTCCTTGGTTGACAGTTTGAATGTTTCAAACTTTGTTTTGCTCCTACGGTCAGTTGTCACTACTTTCAGTTGTGAGTCAGTCAGTTGCGTTCTAGTTCTACTATTCCGTGCGAACAAGTAGCTACTGTAGTTTTTTTTATATTTTGTCCTTTGCGTTGTTTGGTTTCAATTGTGTTAATTATTTCTTTTGATTGAACTTCGTGTTTTATACGTGTGAAAATGGGGAATAAGCGGGGCAGAAAACCTTCTGCCTCAATCAAGTTGCTTCGGAAACGTCGCGGTCGATGTGGGCAACAAGCTAAACAGCAGCGAGATTCCGCTGTACAGTAAGTACTTACAAAGTGTCCATAATATGCATTTCAAAAGTAAAGTACATTACTTACGTGCCTACATAAAGACCTCATGGTTGCGGGTTTCACATGGGCAGCAGTGTATCAACTGGGAATAGCATAATTGATTTACCAACTATGAGAGTTTTTGGCTCTTTTATTATACTTGGATTGGCAGTTACTATAAATATAAGTTTTAATTTTTGTTTTAGGCCTTCTACCATTCATATTGAAAATCATAATCCAGTTTTTACTTATACTTTAGACATCTTTAAATTAATACTTTTTTCTCTTAAGTACGTCTAACATAATAAAGAAAGTTTAGAGTGTATGAATGGTTCTTTATACTTGGCATTATACAAAGGTAATCTACCTTAACTTAACTAAACTTCTGTATGTTTTGTTTGATCTATGATCTATTACAAACTACTAAACTAGTTCCAAAGCCAGCTGACCTGGGTTCAAATCCTGGTAAGGGCAAATATTTGTGTGATGAGCATGAGTATTTGTTCCTGAGTCTTGGTTGTTTTCTATGTAGGTACTTCTCTATCTAAGTATGTTACCATTGTCTAGTACCCATAGTACAAGCCTAGAGCTTAGTTTTGGACTAGGTCAATTTGTTGAAATTGTCCCCTGATATTTATTTATTTATTATATTTATTTAGTTCTCTTTATTGTTGCAGGTCAACATCTGGTCATGGTCATTTTGATAATGATTTTGATGTAGTGTATGGTGATAATATATCCAATGGTTCTGAACAGTAAGAAAAATATATATTGTGAATATACATGCTATACAGGATGGCCAATGTAGATCGGTCAGTTTGGGCAAGTATGAAACTATAAGACATGATTTTATTGACAAGAAAAACTGCATTCATATATTTAAAAGAACTAAATCTCTGGTTGGGAATCATAAGCAAAAGTTTTGGAAAATAAAACATACATTATTTCTATTTTAATATTGATTGTGTAGGTGTTAAGCAGTAAATGTTACTATGAAACATTTGTATGATGAGCACGAGTCTTGTTTTCTATGTATTTAAGTATATATTTACATACATACCTACATATATACATAACGTCACGCCTTTATTCCCAGAGTGGGGTAGGCAGAGCAACAGAATACCAACAACTCTAAACTTGTTAATAATTCTGTACCTAACCACATTTTGCATAGTCAGGCTAAGATGTTTACCAGTGTATTAGTGACAGGTCGCAAGCCCATCACCTAACAGTACTACAAGCCTTTATTCCCTTAGTCGCCTCTTACAACATCCACAGGAAGACATGGAGTGGCACTATTCTAACCCGGCAACAATATGGGGGGTATATATTTCTCTTTATTGTTGTCTAGTATCCATAAGTACAAGCCTAGAGCTTAGTTTGGGACTAGGTCAATTTGTGTGACATTTTCCTGTGATATTTATTAATTTAGTAGGTGTTTGAAAGTACAGCCATTTTTTTTATACAAAATTGAACTCGTTTAGGTTAGATTTTACTATTGCGTTTTGTATCTTTAAGTGTCGAATTTGTGTTGGTTGTCATTTCAAACACCTACTAAATTGAATTAAACTATAGGGTCGAGGATTATCTAACAGACAAAAATGCTTGGCCTAAGATACATAACGTAACATAACTAGATTGATACTTAGATACATAACGTAGCTTACTAACAATCTAGTCTTGGGGACATGGTTTCTGTGTTTCTGTAGGAGAATGTATCAAAACTTTATTTAATATTTTTTTTCATTTAGTTTTGCACCGCCATGGGTAGGTATAAATATTATTATTATTTTATTTATTTGCTCCTGTGTTTATTAGAAGTTTCGACACGTTTTCCTGCTTAACTGTGCATGATGTATATATTTTGAAATTTTATTAATTGGTTGATATAATGCTAGGTTAAGTTCTATCATTGTCATAAGCAATATTAAAAAAAAATACTGACTGTTGAGTCTTGTGGCGCTTCTTCTCAGCATTGGTCTCCTCTTGGGAACCGCTGGTAGAATTTTGACGTTTAAAAGTGCCCGTGCGGCATACTTACTGAATAAACAACTTTTATCTGTTATCTTTTTTATCTTTAAAGGATATGGTGAACAATGCATTTTATTCATTTTAGATAACATATTTCATAGTAACATTTACTGCTTAAGTCCTACACAATTGATATCTAATTAGAAATAATGCAAATTTTACTTTTTAAAACTTCCGGGTTTGTTTCCCAAACTGAGTACCTACTAGTGTTTGTTAAATCTAGGCATGCAGTTTTTCTTGTCACTAAAATCGATGATATGGATCCTAAGAACAGATCTTTGTATATCTTACAGTTTCAGACTTGCCCATACTGACCGGTCTACTACATGGGCCACCTCTCCAAATTAACATAATACAATTTAATCTGCTCTTAATTATATGCCGTAATAATTAATTTTGAATCAATTATGAACATGATTGTATACTTATGTTTTTTACTCTGCTATTTCAGTGACAAAAGCAATGAAACAAAGTATGGGAGAAGAATAGTTAATGTATTGCAGTTTTTTATTCAATTGCAAGAAATATCGTCCCATGGCCCGTTGAATTGCGGGTTACAAGCAGTTGAAATTATATCGCAAACTCGGAGTGGGCTCATCTCACTATATGCACTTAAGTGCAAAATGTGCAATATGACATTTCAAATGAACAATGATATCCCTACTGATGTAATGGATCTCAATACTAGTGCAGTAGCAGGCACAGTGGCCATTGGATGTGGATTCACTCAGCGTACTGATTTATCAGCTGCTGTTGGCCTAGTTCCCATGTCCAAAAACTTTGTATAAAAAACATGTAAAAAAAAGATTGTTTACTGCGAGAAATTATCGACCCAAGGTTTACCCGAAAAATGGCAATAAGGGATCCAGACTATATAATAGGGGCCATGAAGGAACAGAAAAAGAAAGAAAAAATAAGAAAATGAAAGCTATGAAGCTTAAAGGAAAGAAAAAAAAAAGCCCACAAAAAGAGAAAACCGGACCACGAAATTCTCGACGAATCGCCGCCTTGCCGTAGACCACGTCGAAAATAAAATATTTGAATACTTTTAAAGTACCTAGTATTATTGAAAAAGTTTATTCCCCTACTCCTGGGCCTCTATTCTACTGCGTTATAACGAAATCGCGTTTGAGGTTTATGCCACAGTCTCCATTATTGTCAATGATAATTATAAGAGTCATCAAAACGTTCACAATACGGAACCAAGTAAAATTAGATACACGGTAATGACGACATTACCGTGTAGAATCTCAGCCTTGTCGGGTATGGCTAGCACATCTTGTTTTTTCTAGCTCACTCATTGCGTCTGTATCGTAACAGACTAGTAGTACGATTACAGGGCTGCGATTCTACACGGTAATAACGATATCGTTTTTGACCTGTTTCCGTATTGTCAACGTTGTGATAACTTTTTTGTCATTTACAATAATGGCGACTGTGACATAAACGATTCTAAAACACGTCAAACGCGATATCGTTATAACGCAGTAGAATGGAGGCCCTGTAAGTTTACCATTGACAGAGAGTTTGCCTTAATTTAATTTTCAATTTTCAATACCCACGTCTACCGATTTAGTAATAAGTATTTTATTTGTATGAGATTAATATGAAGGCAATCCATCTGTCAGTGGTAAACTCAACATAATTCTACTGTAGTAGATAGTAATCACGTAGAGGTCGTTTTAAAAGAGCTGGCACGAAACCATGAAAAGAGGGAATGAAAGTATGTACATAACTAAATTTTTGGTTCGAGATATAAACTGTCTAAAAGATAGCACTCGCACAATCCTAGTAGACCAAATTTTTCTTTGATCTAATATTCATGCCAGCTATTCAAGAAACAATCTTTACGTGTTAAAAAATACTATTTATGTATTTACTTATTTGATAAAAAGCTATTTTTGACATTCGTTCCTGAATTTGAGATAGTATATAGAAAAACGCAAATTTATTATATTGCTCGGCCTAACGAAGCGCCATCTAACAGTAAATCCATGCCTGACTCTTGGACAAATAGCAATATGTGGTCGATCGCAGAGCTTACTCGTTAGATGGCGCGCGAATTAAAATTTTACTCGTCTGCCCGAATGAGCAAGGTCAATTGCCCGCCCCGTCGCCTTAAATAATTATGTTAGTTACCCTTCACTTATTTTTTGTGCCGCTATCGCTACAAGGTAACCTCGTACATCTCGACCTGCCTGTAGCGTCATACAGACGACTGTGAATATGGCGATATAGCGCGCGAGAACGTGTTAAATTATTATTTAAAATGATGTCACTCTACGTTTTAACTAAGAACCGAATGATGTCCTGGATTCTGTCGTGATATTATAACCCACAAAAGATTTACTTCATTGGTATCTTTTGTTTCAACTCCTTGACCTCAAACTGCTATTTAATCACCGGGTGAACTCAAACGTACTTGTGCAGTTGTGTTAGAATAGTAAATTACATCAAGCTTGAGAGAGCGAGTCGGAAATGTGGACCAAGAGTTTAATTCGCACACGACATCCTATTTTATTTTTTATTTTATACTAATGTATATGTAATCACGTTCTTGAAAACGGCTCTAACGGTTTTGATGAAATTTGCAATAGGTTAACGGGGCGAAACCCTCACACCTTGTTATGGGTTAACTTAATGGCAGAGCATAAATAACACAAATATTCACGAACAAAGAAAACTATAATTATAAACCTATTTAGAGTTAGATACTTAAATCTACTTTTCTAGTCCTTAAAGTAATGTTGAGCGCCAGGAGGGTTTTAATCGCTTACGGAACCCTGCCAATCCCAAATTCCCAAGTGCCACCGGCTAGCGGCGAACTCACCTGTTTATAATAACTAAATTACTCCTAGATTTCGAAGGGCGTATCCGAAGGCTAGAACAAATAACCATAGCCTATGAATAAATCCTAACTATATAAAAAGCTAGGTCTTGATGCCATCTAAAATACAAAACTCACCCCTTCGCTGTATCACAAACACAAACAGTTTATTACTTAAGGTCATTTTCATTATAAAGTGTACCCTAGTGTAGGAAAGTTAAAAAACGTTAACTTTCCTTAACTAGGGTACACTTTCTTTTGAAAATGCCCTTAATTACATTAATATTTCCTAATTATATTGTCACATTTCAACTTGTGGGTACTTTGCGTGTATGTTATTTAAACATCTCACGGGTACGATCTCCTTAGTAACATGAGCTGGAATGAATTACTTTACCGAATATTTCCTTACTTAAATAAAATTAGTTGGTTGAATAAAATAAATGAAAATAAATAGAAAAAGATATGCGCGCTACGGCGCGCAATCGAACCCTCATCCTCAGGCTCTGCAGTCACGCCGACAATCCCCTGCACCGTTGAAACAGTTAAGGCGTAAGACGAAATAAGCTTATGATTATCAAAAGCCGAATTAGCCAAAGATCTAGCAATAATGACCTTTATCATTATTGCAAATTTTATCGGTCTGTCAAGTGGTCATCTTCAGGAATATTCGTTTTTAACCCGAGCGACGCTCTGTCTCTCTGGCACTAATGTTAATGTGTATTTGAGTTCAAAGCTTTAAAAAATAATTAATTGAACTAAAACTGTTCTAAAACCTTAGTAAATAACACAAAGAAAAACGGATTATGTAAGTCAGATAACCTACTTAAAAAACTATTAATTTGTTCTTTTAATATTATAGTGAAATATGAGGTAAGAGAAATTTAAACTGATCGCCATTTCCCAAGACTTATTCTTACAATCAAGGAGTACCTATTCCAACCTATCGTCGAACGTCGTGCCTGCGGTTGTGCCCTATCGCAATGATAGGCTACATCACTCATCGTGATTGATGTGGGATTTAATACATACTTTATTGCAACAAGGTTCTACGGAGTTGGCGAAGCACCTGGATACATTATTTGACTGTAGTACATACATTATGATGTACACTAGGGCTTACGAGGTTACCTAAACATAACAATTATGTTCGTTAAAAGATTGTATGGACAAACATTTGTTTTTTAAATATAAACCCTGCCTAGTGCCCTTTACTTTAACTGTTATTTAGCTACTTTTATTTATATCTTTACAGAATTTAGTGCGAATGAATAGGGTGACCTGTACGGGTAGCACAAGTTGTATTTTCTCGCTTGTCGCTCAGTGCGTCTCTATCGTTACAGACTGGATAAAAAGGGAGGACAAAGAAGTCGCGGACCACTTGTGCTAGCCCTCCTGATCAATCATAGAATATGTACATTTTGCTTACTTATATATATAGCCATCAGCGCTTTTAATTTGTCACACAGAGGCAAACATAAACAAAGACTATAAGGCGAAGGTTAGACGTACAATAAATACTTTGGTCCATCAATATTATAAAAAAACAGATGGATTACATTCCATTCACGCAATGCACAGGCAAGGCTACTACACGTTCAATATTTATGACGTAAGTAAATACTTATTGAACTCTACAAAAACGTGTTTTGTACAGTTCAGACGTGTATTGAATTGATATGGTGGGAAAATGTATACTAACATATCGCAGTATTTACTGATCATGTAACTTAGTATATTGACGGGAGTCATTATTTATCCCAAACTGCCATTACAAAATCCAGAAATCTAGATTGCCGCAAAATATACTGACATCCGTTAGTACACTAGATTACACGATCAGTAAATACTACGATCTTAATTATCAGTAGATAATTTCGCATTTCCTTTGCCGCTTCATCCCCAGGTGTTGCATCGTTTGTTTTATACAAAACTTGCATTGTAAATTCCCACAAACATACCTACCTACGCATTTGGGAAAGCACAGTGTAAATCAGAAAAATGCAATTGTGTCGCCAGCATTGGTGCGATAAAAACCAATATACACACCACAATTTACACCGCAAATCTGCACAAAAATTCTATATAAGCCAAATATGAAAATTCTTACAAAACAAAATTCTACGTATATAACCAAATCATCAAAGTTAAACGTTTCAACAAGTTTTTCCCAGCAGTAAAAACATAAATAGATATGTCGTTACCAAAAACGTGTTGCAACAAACTGTCAAGAATAAATTAAACGATATCAAAACACATAGGTACGTACTTTTAATGCTGTCGAACACTACACGAATAGGTGCGTCTGTTTGTGTCACTTACAGATATCTATTTGAACGTCGACTACCGCCTTAGTCGCAATCTAAGACATAATATACAATGTACATTCACGGTCACAATACTAAATAACTCGAATAATTATATTGTAGACACACAGAGGATAGGTACTAAAGGATTTATGCTATATATTATTACTAGCGATCCGCCCTCGCTTCACTTCAATTTATGTGTTTTTTTTGTAATAAGCAGTAATTTTTATACAAAAACCTTCCGTAAAAAATATCTGACTGGTGGTAAAAACCGTATGAAAACTGTTGCATAGTTTAGGAGGAGTTACCGTATATATAATAGACAGACAGACAAACGCAAAAAGCGACTTTGTTTCATACTATGCGAAGAAGACAGTAAAGATAAACATATGTAAAGATGTGCATTATCGTAGGTGTTGCCCGCGACTCGGTCCGCGTATAAGTGTTTTATCGCTTCTCGCGTTAAAAAACTTATACGCGGGGTTCAAGCTATCTCCACACCAAATTTCATGAGATCGGTTCAGATGTCTAGCCGTGAAAGCGTAACAGACTGACAAAGTTACTTACACATTTATAATATTAGCATGGATTTACTTCAATTTGTGTGAGATTGCCCGCATACATGCGTATAATTTATTAAATATAAAGTTCTGATGTCCGAGAATGAAGTGTAAAAAGTAATACTGAATAAAATAATGCTAGTACTAATAGTATACTTAAGGAAAAACGTGAAACGAAATTGTTTATGTAGCACCTTTAAACCACAGTAGACAAAGGTACGCTGCTCTCCTTGTGCAAAGTGCAATAACTCGAGGTTAATGTGGACCTAGTTATTGCACTTTGCGTAAGGAGGGCAGCGTACCTTTGTCTACTGTGGTTTTAAGGCGCTTGTTATGTTAATTACAATAATGAAACAAATAGTTATTTCTTGTAGAGTTTTACTTACCCGAATAACCCACGAGGAGCGCATATTTCTCGCGAGTATGTAATTAATTACGTATTTATGTGGGTATTTTTGCACGTCTGTCCCATTGTGAGCTCCTGTTGCCTAAACAGCTTGACCGATTTTAAAGAATGAGGTGTCGTTAGATTCGTCTTCGTTATTGGAGTGACATAGGCTGTAGGCTGTAATATTTTCGTCAAAAATAAATATACTTAATGTATTTTTTTTACATAATATATCGAATCGATGACAAAATCAAAAGATCCGGTCGGGTGTTTTTAACACTATCTCAGGCAAGTCAAAAATGTAGGAGCATCGGTGGCCTACTGGGTTAAGGCGTCGACTGATGATCGTAAGATCCCAAATGCAAGCGATAGCGATTGCCATGTACCAAATATGTAGGTACCTTGTTTCTTTCTCGGCCCAACCGCTCAACCGACCGATGTGAATTTTACTTAGTAAAGGATAACGGACAAAGGATACTCCTATCCCGTAAAATAGGATAGTTCCTAGAGATGTATCTGCAAAGTATCATTCGATGTCAAGACAAAAATGACGGATAGCCATAGGCTTTTTCTGTTTAACTTCCTGTAGAGGAGTTCTTGGCCGTTTAACAAGACGGAATAACCTTATAAAAACAATAAGTACAAGGTGATAACGAACAATGTAAATATTTTCGTGAACAAAAAATAGGCAAATGGAGGCGGCGGAACTGACTAGCGAGTGCCCTCTGGGCAAGACCAGGAAGAAGTGGCGTGGCGAAATCACCTAGGGCCAAGTGTTGATGGCCAGGCCAGGAAGAGAAAAAATACCGCTACCGGCTAACACCAGGAAAAACTAGATTATATACCTATGAATCAGATTAATTGTAGGAAATATTATTTTCTCATAGTGATCCGTAGAGCCCAAGGCATCCGCAAAAATAAACAAAGAACAGTGTTTTGTTATTTTTTTAAGGGGCCAGTTGCCAAAAAGTTCAAGCTCCGCTGGTATCTGGTGATGACGGATTCAGTCAACGATTAAAAAGGTTAAGCACTTACTTAGAACCTTGTCATTGTGATTGTTATTGCCGCTATCATGCTCGCCGTCTGGTATTCAGTTTGAAGTTCACTGTGACAAGGCACTAAGTGATCATCATTCGTTGGGGTACTGTAGGTACACCCATGTTATTAAAGAAACGAAGAAAATTCCTTCATTTGCGTAAAATAAGCTTGTAGAATACTAATTAGTGTTTTGAAGCTACAAGCTGAGCTGGTTAGCCTTTTTTCCGCCTTTACTTAGTTGTGTTTTATTTGTTTGTGTTTCTTTGTTGTGTAGTTCATATTTTCAGTTCTTGTTTATTCCTTAAATTAGAGCAAACCAACGTTTCTTTCTTTCTTTCTTTCTTGGGTAACAAACATTGTACACGGATTTCTTCACCGTTTTAACAAAAACTAACCGTATTTTATTGATAACTGTATTAGATAGATCGCTGTTAAACTAAGTAAGGTTGGTGGGAACATATACAGTAACGTAGGGCACTTCCTTCGTAGTTCTGAAATAGTGATTAAAAAAAAATGTTGATAAATTTTCTGCAACAACGGGTCTATTCTACTCCGCTAAACCATATTGCTTTTGCCTGATTGTGCAAAACGTGGTTACAAAATCATCAACAGTTTTTTTAGAGTTGTTTTTCTTTTCTGTAGCTCTGCCTACCCTATTTTGGGAATGAAGGCGTGATGTTACGTATGTATTAACTTAATGGTAATAGCGGCAGCGACAAAAACAATACGATATCATGCCAGAGCCATATGATTTTACCGACTCGAACCGAAAACCTTTGATTCGTCATCGAACGTGGGAATAAATGCAGATTGAAGTAAACTCTAGTCGTGAACGTTATCGCTTATCTATTCAAATTGAAATGGAAATGTAAGTACCTGTCTGCATACATATTCACGAGTAAGCGCATGTTTTAGTCAATACCACATTGTTACTCAATTTTACAGTTAAGTTGTTAAAATTGCCCGACTGATGGATTGACCCGACTTGGGGGGCTTTAAAAAAACAACCGGCTACTTTTCTCAAAAGAGCACTCGTGATTCTACGGGTACTGAGGGTGTTTAAGGGTCTCGGTGATCACTTACCATCACCAGCTCGATCGTCTTCCTTACTTTTTCTTAAAAAGACATCCCTTAGTTTGTAACGATATAATTAAATGAAACGAGAATTGAACCATTGGAGGACTAGATATGACGTATTATGTTAGAGTTAATCAGAAATTAAACAACATGTCAATTAGATAAACATGTAAAGTATTAACCTGATGTAGGTACCTGATTAAATTAATACAAATATCGTGTAGACATTTTATCTTGTCTAGGGGACACGGTTTCTGTGCCTCTCTATTCTACTGAGTTATAACGATATCGTTTTGACGTGTTTTAGAATCGTTTATAATATGTCAAAGTTGCTATTGTTGTAAATGACATGAGTCATCAAAATGCTGTTAATACGGAAACACGTCAAATACGATATTATTGTTACTGTGTAGGTACATATAATCCCACCCCTGTAGGAGCTAATGTATCGAAACTTTTTTAATAAGGTTGTCTTGCACAGCCATAGGTAAGTATCATTTTTTTTGTTTTTATTTATATATTTCTTTTGTGATTATTTTGAGTATTGACACGTTTTACTGCTCAAATACGCATTATGTCTATATAAGTATGATTATCGTTATCTAGTACCCATAGCTTAGTTTGGGACTAGGTCAATTTGTCTGAGATTGTCCCCGATTTTTTATTTTATTATATTTTTATTTTATACTTATTCTTTGTTTTATATAATGCTAGTTTAAGTATTATGATCGTCGTAAGCAATATTTAAAAACCCGGGCAAGAGCAGGTCGGACCATGCTTAGTGTAGTCCGAAGCCGTTTAGTACTTACTACAAACGTAAAAAACCACAAGTAATAACAAATTTTCTATTTAAAGTCATTTGGTGTCGGCTTAAAAGATTTTAGTAAGTAGGTATAAACTCTTTAATCGCCTGTATCTCAAGAAATAATGATGTCTCCCTAGTCGTAAAAGAAAATGCTTTTAAATTCGTTATAATTATGCGCTTTTATTGAAGATATTTTTCTGATTTTTAGTATTTGTAGTTTTGGCGCTTTAAAGCTTAATATTTCATAAATGGATCCCTTAATCGCAATCCCTTAATAAATTTGTTTTCACAAGCCCGCAATATTTTTAAAACACATTAACGACACTCCACTCTATGGGGTAGACGAGAAAAAAAAATACATCCCGACGTTACGTGTAGGGCAGGTACACTAAAACATTTTTTCTTCAAGATGTTATTTTTACCAGTTTTTTGGCGTGCCTAAGTATTATAAGTTATTTATGCCAATTAACAGCTTTTTAGTACTAAGAATCTCTGCGCTAGGCTGCGGACGGACGGACATGGCGAGACTATAAGGGTTCCTAGTTAGACTACGGAACCCTACAAATGACTGATTGTTGAGTTTCTTGCGGGGCGCTTCTTCTCAGCAATGGTCTTCTCTTGGGAAGCGCTGGTAGATGTTTAACGTGTGAAAGTCCGTGCGGCCTACTTACTGATTAAACATCTTTTATCTTTAATCTTTTATTGACCCAAGCTGTTGTGAAATTACGTATTTAAGGTAAATAATTCGTCGCCGAAAATCACACATGGTAAACGGGAACACAGGCTACCTAATGGAAAGTGGCACCGGGTGGATGACTGTACCAAGAAAGCCCGATAAGGCTTTTATGTTTGTCTGTCTGTCTCACTATCTTAGTGTCACAGGGCTATCACAAATACGGAGACATCTGGCTGAAAATACATACACATACATAGCGTCACGCCTTCTTTCACAGAGTGGGGTAGGCAGAGCTACAGAATACCAACAACTCTAAAGTTGTTGATAATTCTGTAACCACATTTTGCACAGCCAGGCTAAGTTGTTGTGATGATGACGGTGTATTTAAAATATCAAAAAGTTGAACGCCCTTTGTATAATTCGAAATATAATAAACTCATAAATAAGCTGTAGTCCGCGATGACGTCCACCCAGAAGTCCAATTTACGGCAAAAATCGTTTCTATATCTCAAGCTAACATACAGGTAGAGTTACTTACTTTCATATTTATAAAATTGGCTTGAATTTGAATTTGGATTAAACAGTTTAATGAAAGGATTTTTGGTACCACATTAAATATTGCATTGTCATCCAGCTCTGAGTTTTATTTGCAGGTCTCTCGCTAATACAGAAATTAGATTCTAATCGATTGCAATGTTTGTACCGACCAGCCAAATCGACAAACACGCAAAAAGGTAATAAAAAGCGGCCAAGTGCGAGTCGGACTCGCCCATAAAGGGTTCCATAGCAGCAAGACGATTTATGACGTATTAAAACTACTTACTAGATCTCGTTCAAACCAATTTGCGGTGGAAGTTTGCATGGCATTTATGTGGTACGTCATATATTTTTTTTAGTTTTATCATTCTCTTGTTTTAGAAGTTACAGGGAGGGGGGGCACACATTTTATCACTTTGGAAGTGTCTCTCGCGCAAACTATTCAGTTTAGAAAAAAAAAGATATTTGAAACCTCAATATCTATCCATAGCCCCCCACACGTATTGGGTTTGACGAAAAAAAAATATTTGAGTTTCAGTTCTAAGTATGGGAAACCCCCAAAACTTAATGTTTTTTTTCTATTTTTGTGTGAAAATCTTAATGTGGTTCACAGAATACATCTACTTACCGAGTTTCAACAGTATAGTTCTTATAGTTTCGGAAAAAAGTGGCTGTGACATACGGACGGACAGACAGACAGACAGACGTGACGAATCCATAAGGGTTCCGTTTTTTGCCATTTGGCTACGAAACCCTAAAAACGTGTTAATAGAGATAAAATCCGCGACGAGAACACAAAACACATCACAGCTCATATGGGATAGGCAAACACAATATGGAATTCAAACCATACATTCTTCTTTCATGAAACACTTGTGTATACTCACGGTACTTCGATAACGCGGTCACACTTCGCGACTTCGCGTTGATACTTGATACTGATATCTATTCGTCATTAAAATTTTAAAGTAGTCCTGTCAGGCGGAAGCGGTATGATCACCAGTAGCTCGAACACGAACATTTTAATCTGTGGCACGAACCCCTAAAACAGACGTACGTTTTCATTCATTCATTACTTTACTTCAACCTTTAAACCTTTTTTTTTTTTATTAAATGGCGGTCCACAGTGATTTCGCCAATGTCAAGTGAATAGAGTTTACTTCACCTTCAAACTTTTTTTTTTTTATTATTAAATGGCGGTCCACAGTGATTTCGCCAATGTCAAGTGAATAGAGTACTGTCCTTAAATATCCCTAGTATTTATTATCTGTTGGCCTCTTTCCTTAATTGTTATGATATAAAATTATAAATATTTATCTTATTTATGTAACCATACATATTTATTTGACTCAACTTCCCTGACCCTCATCCAAATTTCAAAATTCCGTGTAGGTATCTTATATTTATAAATCCTGCTCTATTTCCTCACTTTTGACATTGGCATAGTGGCATTCATTGTGCTTATTGCTAACGATAAAAAAAAAAAGTGAATAGTGTAAATCAGTAAACAGAATAAATCAAAAGTAAAAGCCGGGCATTTTTCAATCGGCCATCTTTCCTCCCCGAAGGTTACCGGAATCCACCTTTAAACTTACTCTTTATAATGTTGATACAAAAGCCGCAACGTCACGTGTCAACTTGCTGACACATTTTAGTTTCGGTGCAAACCTACCCCGAAATTTACGATTTCCTTCTATGGAGACACAATTTCATTTTTTATTATGTTTAATATTGGATTGGCAAGTTCTTATATTCTCCATTAATCCATTTATGGTGGGGACAGTACAAAAAAAAAAAATCATTATTTTTTAAAAAAGATCAATGTTATAAGTATAACTCGTGTAAAATTACGTACTCTCTTTCCCCACGTGTATCAAACGAAATTTTAACAAATTTGCTAAATGAAAAACAAAATTATCAATGAAACAAAAATAAAACAGTAATTAAAAGAGGCAATTTTACTTAATTCTTAGTCTGATAAGAATTTACAGTGCCATTTGAACACTAAATGGAAAAAATGGAAAAGTAAAAAACCAACTTTCCGCACGTTATATGTATAGCTCCAAAAAATACAACATATTAAGCAACTGTATAAAAAAATGTAATGGCATTTTCGCTGAAAATTCTACCTTTCCCTTTACAACTTTTTCCTAGTAACTTCTGGTATAATAATTTGGTGGATTAAATAACAAGTACATTAAATTAACACTATGACCGGTTACAAAACATTTAGCCTGATATCGAATTATTTCCAAAAAAAACGTAAGTGGCCTGGGTGACCGACTTTTATAGACATTTGCTCGTTGATGATACGAGTACGTTAACGTTACTACGCGATAGGAGGTGAAGCTCGTGCTCGCGGTAGGTATTTCTCAACAATGTGCGAGTTGCACACAAGTTTGGAAATCTTTGCAAGGAATCTATAAATATTAATATTCTTAATTAGATGTTACCGAGAATGTCTCATGAGAAACTTAGTCGTTTGAACGTTTTTGTGGGTAAAAAGCTTAAAAAAATCGATTCTACGTTTTTAAAGATTGCGCTAAACAAGTTTTAATTTGTTTAATCCGTGAAAAACAAACAGCAGCATTATAAACATTTAGAAATTAGACTAACAACAGATAGCCAATGACAGGTTCTCAAAGTTAGTAAAGAGGATTGTGAAGCGATGCTTAAATCGCGTAGCTGTCAAAAATAATCCATACATATTTAGCTCCGGGCGATAACCTTTCTCACACCCTAAATCTTATCCGATTTCGACGATTTTTGAGTATGTTATGGATATTATGAAAAACTAGGTCTGTACGGTTCGCGCTTTTGTTTTTTTCTTGTCAATAAATATTTTCTTGGAAAGGATAACGTACAGACCTAGTTTTTCATAATACCTAAACCATATTCAAAAATCGGACAACGTTTAAGGGACGATAAACGTTATCGCATTTTGTATGGTAATTTTTTGCATCACATTGCTCTTAAAGGACTGTGTAGTAAAAAATTACCATATTATACAATGAGGGAAATACTATTTACTACACGTATAATTTTAGATGACATCTATTCTGTTTTGATAAAACCATACCTAATTGGGTAGTTCTACTTTTTTACCGACAATACATCGTCATTTTTCTATATTTTGCGTTTCTCAACTATTGATAATTATGGTTTTAATTTTTCATTATAAAATACGTTGCGTGAATTTTTATTTGGACTAATTAATGAATATTTCGATGGCGATAATGTTTTTTTCTTTATGGTGGGTTTTCAGAATATACTGTGACCGAGTGACCGTTTTCTGAGGAGACTAAATTTTGTATTATCACTCTGTCACGCGATTCTATGAAAAACAAACATATAAAAAAAACACTGGATAGAGAAAGTGAAAGATTATTTAGTACTAATAGATGAATAAAAGTTTGGACGTATATTCAAACACTAAAACATTAATAATCAATACTCTAATTGATAACGTATGGTAAAATGAGGACAGGCAATTGTCGGTAAAAAAGAAGAATGACCCAATTGTCTTTGCCGTGTTATGGTATTTTTTTAAAGTCGGCCGCCATTACCGTCAATTAAATCAGATCTATCAAAGCTGACAATACTTAAACTTGTCAAATTCAATATGATTTTATCCCAGTAAAGCAGAGGCCCTGATCGGATAATTTTAAGTATTTGGCACGTAACGTTTTTATTTAACCGTCTCGTTTTTCTTTACTTCTTTAGGGAAAGTGCCAAATGGCAAATGGCCTGTAATGGGAGGCAGACTGCGTAGCTATTCATAAACACTTTTAAGCACAATAATAACAGTTAAATTATGTTTCCTGCATAACTTTTGCACTTGTTTTCTTTTATTGTGTTTTATAAAATGCTGTGCGAAGCGAAACAATTATGAAATTATGATTCAACATATCAAATTGTTAAAGTAATATTTTTTCCTCTAAAAATGCTATTAAATATTCGCTTACTCGCCCGGGAAGGCTCTCTTTTTAGTCTCCACAGTAATGTACAATAGTAAATAATAACCCGACTGCCCACGAATGAGGGTAATGTTTATGATCTAAGTGTATGTATGCATGTATCCACTCCGTGTCCGTTAAATTCCATCGTTTAAGGTATCAAATTAGGGCTTAGGGCAGTAAAAAAAATACAATGTTGCACGAACATAAAGACTATACACGATATAATCCAGCCATGGCTCTGGTGTATTTTTTTTAATGAATGCTAATTTTCATTCAGTACTTTTTTGTAATAGTCAGTGGTTATGAAACTACATAATAAAAATACAATCATAATAAAAAGTTAGAGCGTCAGTGACTTAGACCATTATATAATCCACCGTACCATTATTTATTTGTACACGGTTTTCTGACAGTGTTTACCAAATTCTGCTGTTATTTTTTATTTTATTTTTTAGGGTTCCGTAGTCAAACTAGAACCCCTTATAGTTTCGCCATGTCCGTCCATCCGTCCGTCCGCAGCCTAGCGCAGAGACTGTTAGTACTAAAAAGCTGTAATTTGCCATGAATGTACATATTAGTTACGCCAACAAAGTGGTACAATAAAATGTAAAAAAAATAATAATTATGGTACCTCCTAGTTATTAACTCATTACTTGTTGATTTTTAGGTTTGTAGTAAGTACTTAACGGCTTAAGAACCCTACACTGAGCATGGTCCGACTTGCTCTTGCCCGGTTTTAAATTATACAAGCTTATTTATACCTATTTACATTATCTTTTTACAATAGTTAAAACTTTACTAATTGTATTCAGATTTAGATAGTTCTGAGGTTTTTTAACTTCGGCGAATTTGACTTTTTGATGAGACAAAAACAACTTTCAGTGCTTGGAGTAAAAAGTCGTCCTGACTACTACAAACAGAAATGAGTTCCTAAATTATTTTTTTGGTAGGACGACATTCTAATGTGCGTAAAACAGCTTGATAAAATATAAATACAGTTGTAGCATCATCATTGAAACTTGAAATTTGAAGGGAATGTTCCTTGGTGCCTTAGGGGTGCACGGAGAAATCCTCTTTCAAAAATCTGACCGCAACGGGTCTTTCGGGAACGGGAACTAATTGTACACGTACAAAATTGCAGCCGTAATAAAATAAACGTTGTGTTCAATGTTTACTTGAATAATTACAGTCTATTGCAATCTGTGCCTATTTTCGCCTCAAGGTTTGTCACTCTTTAGCACCACCCAGGGGACACGTGCAGGGTTGTGGAGGGTATTTCCTGCGGACGCGAGTAACAATTGTCCCCCTGTAATTGAATAATTATATAAACTTGAATAATTATATAAACGTGTAAACAGAATTAATTAAACTCGCTTAAGGTTACCTTACTGGTAATTTTTAAACAAAACAACAACCCGCGAATCACCTTACATTGTCTGGTAAAGATATTCTTTTAGGTGGGAGATAGGCACCTAGATACAAAGTAATACGAATGCACTTGACCTTGAGATACGTTTTAGTGGAATTAAGATAAACTTATCACATTTACGGACAATCTTTTAATAATTCTTGATATATCTCAAATTCTATACTACTAACCAACGTATTCGGAGATATTTTGGAGACTGATCCCTTGTTCTGTATGAAAAATCGAGATCTCTGCCGTTTGGCGAAATTATTTTTCGTCATATGCATCATTTCGTCGAATGTTTCATTTGCGCAAACGCTTTTTTTTCCAAAACTGTAAATATTACAGGATTTTTATATAACTAACCTAACGTAACCTATAGGGTTCTACACGATGATCCTGAAATCCTATATCCTGTTATAATATTGACAGTTTCGGAATAAAATGCGTTTGCCCAAATGAAACATTTGACGAAAAAATATTTGGCCAAATGGCAGTACACGGAAAAACCGAAACAAATGAAGGAACAACTTAATCGTCATTAACTGACTCAGGGAGTGCGGCCGAAAGTGAAATAGAAAGTTAGGTACAACTAATAAAAACACTCCCTCCCTCACACACTCACTTACTCTTTGTTTGAAATAAGCATATCATTTTGCTTCATTTTGTGTCTACACCTGTAGGAACCTGTTACTTTAAAAAAGTTTACTAGTTTTAACATACGGATGAAAAACGATAACCAAATTACCGTATCCCAATTACAGTTTTACAGTCGATATCAGTTTTAAACTTGAAAACGACGGAGTAATGAAACTACTGGTTAAGGCAAGTAATATGGAGTATGCGTGTATTTTTTGTATAGTTTTTTTACTTCGTTTTACTAACATATCAAATCACTAATAAACTGCAAGCAGAATTTGGCGTTTTAAAACGTCATATTTTAGCGTGCTTTCTGTAACGTCAAAGTTCATGACAATCATGACTATTCATGACCAAGCAGAGACTAACCAGGGCTGGAATTCTACAAAGTAATAACGATATCGTTTTTGACCTGTTTCCGTATTGTCAACGTTTTGATAACTCTTGTGTCATTTACAATAATGGCGACTGTGACATAAACGATTCTTAAACGTGTCAAACACGATATCGTTTTAACGCACCTGAATAGAGGCCCAGGTATAAATATAGCAGATACAAACTCGTTGACAATTACTTGCATTAAAACCGGGCAAGAGCATGTTGGACCATGCCCAGTGTAAGGTTCCGAAGCCGTTAAGTAGTTAGTAGACATAAAAATCAACAAGAAATAACTAGTTTTCTATTTTAAGTCGTTTGGTGTTGTCTTAGATGATTTTAGTAGGTAAAAACACTTTAATCGCCAGTATCTCAAGAACCAATGATGTCTACTTAGTCGTGATAGTTTTCCTTTTAAATTCGTTATATGTGCTTTCAATATTATTTTTTTCAGATTGGTAGTTTTTGTAGCTTTGGCCAGGGGGGGGGGGGGACCTTGACTCTAACAAAAATTAGCGTTTTAAAGCTTAATATTTCATAAACGGATCCTTTGATGAAAAAATTGGTTCGACAAACCCACCTTTTTTTTTGAAAAACCTATCTAACGACACCTTCCACGCTATGGGACGTCTTCAAATTACGTGTAGGGGAGGTAACCAAAAATAAAATATTTTATATTTTATTGTACCACTTTGTTGCCGTGACTAATATGTATATTCATGCCAAATTACAGCTTTCTCGTACTAAGAGTCACACACATAAGGCTTCCTAGTTTAACTACGCGACCCTAAAAACAATAACACACAACGAAGGATTCGTAAAATAAAAAGTGAATGAGTTTTTGATTAATTAAAAAAAAAATGCTTAAAAATTTCGTAAAATATTAGTATCACCGATGAATTTGCCTAAAATTTCTTCCCTTCCAATATGTACAGTTTATCGAGTACCCTGTATAATTAGTCCGTTTCATCTAGTAGTTCTCTAAATAACAACATACTTAAAAAATACCTGACCTAAAAGAAACCTAAAAAATACATCTTATACTTATGTACATAACAATTTTCATGAAAAACAGCATGAACACGCATTCATCAGTTATGCATGCATGAGCCGCATGACTGATTGCTAATATCATGTTCAACACATTGTTAACTTTTGAATTTTGATATTAAAGAAAACAATCGAAGGTTTTTGCTGCAATGTTTGCACACACCTCAACTAGGTACTATAGTTATACTGTTTGTGTTATCTAGTACTTTTTGTACTGTGCACTTAAGTTTATAATAATGATGAATATGATGATGTATAAAATAACTAAAAAGAACTCCACATTGTGTCAATTTTACGAAGAATTTAGGGAGGCTGGCACTCAATAAGCAAAACAAAATCAATGCCTCCAACACGCCCGGCGTGCTCGAATTGCATACAATTGTTAGTTGGCGGCCGTGATTGTGTCGCAGGGGGAGACGCGTGCGTCGCGGTCGTGGAGTGACGATCAGTGATTACATTATTGTTAAATAAAAGCGTTTATTAAAAATAAAGCGTCCCCTGAGGCTACGATACCCTGTTTGTTGACACAAGACTTTCACCCGCAGGGGTGGCAGCAAATGCGAAAGAAATTAAAATAATGTTATCAATATTTTGATGTGTTTTAATTAGCTTGAGGTGTAAACTGGAAATTCAGTAAAAGTTGATGACCTGGAAGCTTGGTAGACGATATAGGTAACTACCAATCGGTAAATAAAAGACCCACCCAGTTTGAACCTGTTTGAGTTGTTTTTTAATAAGTGACATAAAATACAGTCGTAACGAGTTTTATTTTTTATAAAATAGATAGGTAGGTACAGTATAAGCTGTACTTACTTATCTATTGACACGCCTTCTTCGAATGAATGTATAATGATTATCAACACTTCGTATATCTGACGCAAAAATAGATAATTACAGTATGGTATGAATAACAAATTAAGATATTATCTAGCGGTTATCTGGGGGTCCTATCATTTCATAACCAACGTTTCACAAAATGATTCATTTCACAAACATGTCATTTGACCACCCGCGTTTTTTCCGAAACTGTAAATTATTCTGGATTTATTTCAGGACCATCGTGTAGAACCTTATAGGTTAGGTTAAGTTAGTTTTATAAAAAACCTGAAATATTTGTAGTTACTGAAAGAAGAGCGGGTTGGCAAATATGTAGGTTACGAAACGATGCATTTGTTGGCGAAAAGGCAGAAAACCGGTTATCTGTAGCCTTATTTTACACTATATTTTCCTCTATTAAAGTCGTAATAAACATCAATGTAATAATGTAAAATAATTTCGTAATTTTTGACATGCAATGCAATTGATTTTTTAATATTACATTGATGAATAAATAAACTAAACTGCTGTCTACTAGGTATGACCCCACTACCTATGCTATTTATGTGGTGTCCTAGGGCTTGCAAATATTCGATAGATTCAGATATTCGAATATTCGACTTTTAATTTGGACATATTCGAATAATTCGAATACTATTCGAATAATCTTAAAAATTCAAGAAAAACAGGTTTGGATGCTTATTTTTATTTATTACCAGTCTGCAAGCTCAAAAAATCAACATTAACATCTTAAATAAATAATACGTCCTTGGCTTTATAGAATGAATAAAAAAAACTTGAATTTAAATATTATTGTGTTAAAAACCACTGAATGTACGAACAGCAACGATTTGGTATCAATTGCACAAAGATTATGTACTTCAATTAAAAAAAGTCAGAATCAACAACATAACTAAAAGAAAATAATTAAAATGGTAAAATATATGTATGTGTTAAATTATTAATGTAATCAACACGAAACAATAATGATATATGTGAATTTTGTTATACAGTATAATGTAAGAGTACAGAGTAGGTGGGAGGTGGGTGAATGGGATCGGGGAGTGAGACAGATACAGCCGACCATCCCCGGGCGATGTTACATCCGTCTGTCCAAATAACCATAAATATTCGAATATTCGAATACTATTCGCCGCATTATTCGAATATTAAAAAGAGCCGAATATTCGAATTATTCGAATATTCGAATATTCGAATTGCAAGCCCTAGGTGTCACCACTTTAGGCGAATATCAATTTTTTAATATTTGAATATCAACACATATATTTTATCATAAATGATCGACGTGTAAAAAGTAGATATTAATGTCGAAAAAGAAAAGTTTTAGGCATGTGTTATGATATACAATAAAAATACAGGTCTTAAAAATAATTTAACAACGTGGCATCCCTGTAGCTAGACCAAGCGAGAGCGAGCGCTGCGCCTCGGTGGCGGCGCATCCCTTACGAAATGCGTTTGTTTTTTCCATCTACCCTCCGCCACAGTGTGGAGCCTCTAATCCAACTAGATCGAATTAATAAACCCTGTCGTTAATCATTATCGTAAGCTGCGAATGCAGAATTAGACATTGATTACTGTAAGGGTGAACAGATAATCCGCCTTTATTAGGAGTAAAGATTTACTGTCACATAAATTCAATATTTTTTAATCAAGAACTATTTAAGTTTAGTAAGATAAAGGCGCAGTGTGCTTTGTGTTGTTTTAATACTTTTAATGATGCGTTTTAGGGTTGAACAATACATTCTACAGGGTGTCGGGGTACCGTGTTTGAGACCGAGTTGGTTAGTTCAATCTATGTATATACATAGAAGAAGAAACTGGCTGGCTGAGTGATCAATCAACGCACAGCCTAAACCGCTGGACCTAGGGACTTGAAATTTGGAGGAAGTTTTCCTTGGATACCCTAGGGGAGCAAGAAGATATTTTTGCAAATTCATCCCAAGGGGGTCATTTATTCTTGAGGGGTTAAAATAGGGGGAGTAGCGGGAAACTATTCCGCGCGTACGAAGTCGCGGGCGAATACTCCGATTTAATATAGAAGAAAAAATAAGAATGTCTCATGGAAACTAGCGGCCATCTCAGCCTTTTAAAACTGAATAAGTGGATCGGTATGGTATGGTAAGATTCATTTAAAAAAACGTTATTCCTACCAGCGTTAAGACCCATAAAAGTAACTGAGAAGAAATGCTTAAGAGTAGAAATAATTGGTAAGAATACTCGTATAAGTGTTTATTTAATTTTCTTGTAAACATTAATATTGAATGTCGTTGGTGCTGAAAATATAATAAAATTATAGCCAAAAACAATACTTTTTGTGGCATAGACAAGGCAAATAAGGACTGAGGCCACCTGATAGTAAGTATGGTCTGAGACCATTGCATTTTCAAGATTACAATCTTCAGACTGCAGTCCTATGACTGCCAATGTGTTGCTAACCCTGAGGACTAAGATGGAATGCTTCTATGCTAGTAATTTCACCAGTTATTTTACCCCCACACCGGATCACAACAATGCGAACACTGCTGCTTGGCGGTAGGGTAAAGGATAAGATGGGGTAGTGATCCGCATGGACCATACAGAAGGTCCCACCAACACTAATACTACGTTAGGGTGATCACTACACTACGTTTGCAAATAAAGGTTTAGCATTCTCTGCTACCCACTATAGCTTACCACAGATTTCATTATGGTGTACCCAAACCTTGAAGGGGTGGGAATTAAGAGAGCTCGTTAAACTCTACATACTGCTATAAGGGCGCAAGTGGTAGTTCTCTAATTTAGTTACACACCCCTCAACAAGATGTCTCTCGGGAGACATTTGTACCGCGCTAAATGGGAGCAAACACAGCACTTGGAGTGGTTAACCGTGAGAAATTTGTCTTTCCAGTAACATTTATTTAAAACTAGTCTGCGACTCTGTCACTAAAAACGTAATTTTTCGCTGTAAAAATATAGTCAGCTCGTATGTCACTCTCGAGGTGTGGTCTCTTAAATCTGTCAATCGAGTGAGCGAAGTCACACGCAATGTGTAGCTAAAGCTACCCTTTGTGTGTATTATGGCCCCTCTTGATCGAGTTACCTTAAACGCAAGATGCCAATGAAGACGTTATACCTAAACATGAGATTTGCCTAAAAAGCTGTTTGCCCTAAACGAGGGATGCCTATGAAGCAGCATGCCTGAAATGTAAAATTGACTAAGAAGCAGATTGCCTAAAGTCGATGCCTACTAAGCAGGATGCCTAAATGGTAAAATGCGTACAAAGCAAAATGTCTAAGTGGTTAAACGCCTACACTTCAAAATGCCTAAGTGGTTAAATGCCTACATAGCAAATAACACCAAAACTACCCTCCTCTTCCTGCAACGCCCAAGAGGGTTGAACCAGAAACTGTTGCCATCATTGTCCACTACATCGCGGCAATACCTGTGTTCTTCGCCGTTATTCTCTTCTTCGCTAACAATTTTCCAGTCTATGCACATATTAAACATACCGATCTCAGTCAACTTGTATTTCAGACAATCTGCTTCTTAGTTTTCTTGCCCCGTGTGGTTTCCGGGTTAGAATAGTGCCACTCCATGTCTTCCCGTGGATGTCGTAAGAGGCGACTAAGGGAATAAAGGCTTTTAGTATTGTTAGGCGATGGGCTTGCAACCAGTCACTAATACACTAGTAAACATCTCAGCTTACTTGTGCAAAATGTGGTTACAGAATTATTAACATGTCTTTTTAGAGTTGTTGGTATTTCTGTAGCTCTGCCTACCCCACTCTGGGAATGAAGGCGTGATGTTATGTATGTATGTATGCTTCTTAGTCAATTCAAATTTCACTCATGCTGCTTCTTCGGTATCTCTCGTTTAGGGCAATCAGAGTTTTAAGTCATCTTGTATTTTGGGCAACCTACTTTACAGGTAAATTAAATTTAAGCAATCTGCTTCTTAGTCAATTTTATATTTCAGGCATGCTGCTTCATAGGCATCCCTCGTTTAGGGCAAACAGCTTTTTAGGCAAATCTCATGTTTAGGTATAACGCCTTTATTGACATCTTGCGTTTAAGGTAACTCGATCAAGAGAGATTATGGCTAATGGAAATGCGTTCTGACAGGACAATTTAAACTCACCGGTTAGTAATCCATTCGACGAGTTCAAAAGCTAGTTGCATAAGACCTACCACCAGTTATCTCTTTGCCAAAGTGCCGAAATCGGTTAAGATATAAGGGCTACCGGTAAAAACCGCTACCGGTATTTTATACCGCTTTTTCACCCTAGTTCCGAAGGAGAAGGTGTTTTTTTTTACCTGTATGTATGTATGGTTCTTTGTTCCCTCGTATGGATGGGCCGATGTCAACAAGCGAGGTGTCGTTGGATTCAACGTCGCGAGTGTCACTTGATACTTAATTTAAAACAAAAAACAATATGGCGGATTAAAGATACATAAATGGTAGGCAACTAACATAATTTAGAAGATATAGTCACAACATCAGTCGGGTTTTTATAAGTTAATTTTTGCTTACCAGCAATGGTCCTCTTATTTTGATTCATTATTTTTGCGAATTTTCGGGTTTTTGTTTGTTTTGGCACAAAGAGCCCCAATGAAAATCGTTCCTTACCTGCCACTACTACCTAGTACTACTTTAGTAAAGGCCTTGGTTCTTAATAACAGACTACATTAACTCCTATAGTTCCCGTATTTCCTGTACAGACCCATTTAAGTTTCTTACAAGAGGTCAGCTTTATAATATTATTATTATTATTACGATTAATTCATTCAAGTAACAGAGTCACATTTTTGTAACTATGATTAGTGGTACATTTTAAATATTAAAACTTAAAGCTAGCAGACGTATATATGGATGTATGTGGTGTGTATTATATACGTATTAAACGTATTTTTTGTTTTAAACGTATTGTGTCAATTTTGTAATTCTCATTTAAATTTTTATTCTAAATCTGGCGTTTACTTTAATTTCTCCTTTTGGCAGGAGACTGACAGAGAGGGTAAAGTTTTTCGCACGTATCTATAAGATGGGATATTACTTGTTCCTTCATAACAAACGACTGGGTTTTTTTTTACTGGATGCCCGTCAGTAAATATTCCAAGTTCAGAAGTGATATGGCTAAGTGGATAATGAGTGGGCCGGGGCCGCGGGGCGGGGCTGCTACGCCTACCCACACGAAATTACAAAACAGAAAAGGGGCTGACCACTTTATTTCAAATCAAATAGATCATCCAATAAAATAAATATCAAAGGACAATATCACACAAATTGACCCAGTCACAAACTAAGTTTCAGGTTTGTACCGGGTACTAGACAACTGTAAACTTACAAAAGAAAAAAAACATTTTTTCTTTGAGAAGTACATACTAATGTTCATTATGATATTAATACGAGTATCTTTCCAATTGTAGTACACCATCTTTTTTTAAATAGCATTTGTTAATGCTTAGCATTCAGCTGTCATTTTTGAAATTGTAATGTTTTGAAATTGTAATGTCTAATATCTTAGCCTAGTTCTGCAAAATGTGGTTACAGAATAATCAACAAGTCTAAGCTTCTTAGAGTTGTTGGTATTTCTGTAGCTCTGCCTACCCCACTGTGGGATTTAGGCGTCATGTTATGTATGTATGTAATATTTTCGTCGATATCCGTATTCACCTTTAAGGGTTTTTATTTGAGAGACACAACGTAAGAAATAAAAGAGACAACTGTGTAAAAAATATGCAAAAAAACTTAAGTGGATTAATATTATGACATACTCGTAGAAATGATATATTTAAATAAAAACGGGCAAGAGCATGTCGGACCATGCTCAGTGTAGGGTTCCGAAGCCGTTAAGTACTACCAACATAAAAAAATTAACTAGTAATAACTAATTTCCTACTTAAAAGTCAATTGGTGTTGTCTAAGATGATTTTAGTAGGTATAAACACTTTAATCGCCTGTATCTCAAGAACCAATGATGTCTACTTAGTCGTGATAGTTTTCCTTTAAAATTGGTTATACAACCAATTTTAAAGGAAAACTATTGCTCTTTCATGTATGATTTTTTCTGATTTCTAGTATTTGTAGTTCTGGCTGTAGGGGGGGGGGGGGACACTTGAGTCTAACAAAAATTAGCGCTTTAAAGCTTAATATTTCGTAAATGGATTACTTAATTGAAAAACTGTTTTCACAAACCCATAATATTTTGATTTATATGAAAGACCTATCCAACAATACCCCATACTATTGGGTAGACAAGAAAAAAAAATGCATCCCCACGTCACGTGTAGGGTTTTTTTTTTTTACTTTTTATTGTACCTCTTTGTTTATAACTAATATGCATATTCATGCCAAATTGCAGCTTTCTAGTACTAATAGTATTTGCGCTAGGCTGCGGACGGACATGGCGAAATTATAAGGTTCCTAGTTTGACTACGGAACCCTAAAAAAGCCTGATAAAAGGGCAGTTTTTTTTTTTAGGGACACTTGATATGTTGCGCAGCTTAATGATGGCACGTTTACTTATTTTTAACATTGAACTATAACTATCTAACAAATACAATCTTATGGAGATATCCAAAAGCCGTAACGACATTTTTCGCAACAGTTAACCGACTCGGATAACTTCTTTAAGTTAGAATAACTTGAAGGGCAACCGCGAAGGTGCGATCTCAACTTAACTCTACACCCCGAGCCAGCACAAGCTTTGTTCGTAATTATTATTTAATTATTTAACACAATCAGTCTTATTGGGTGCAATAACGCTGATTTAAAAAGTGTTCGTTATGCCTTATGATCATCTTATCAAAAGCGAGTCAAAAACAAGACGGGCAATTTTATGTGATGCTTAACCACGCTCCAGCTACTCGTTCACTTGTAACAGCTGTTCGACCGTCTAAGTTTTTATAGTAACTATAGTAACACGGTTAGTCTCTTGACGATTGCTGAATGTATAAACAGCGACGTCGGTCCATGGCGCAAGCGTGGCATTTAGAAACTTGTAGAACTAATACCGGACAATGCTCGGATCGGCCACAATCGGCCCGATCGACACGAGCCACCACAACAACAAACGGCTATTGACGAAATCCTATAAACAGAAAAAGACAACATCGCTCGAGCGAGAGCGTATCGAACTAAATTAAAATTACGCCTAATGGCATTATACTGCCTCCCAAAGCAAAAAGGCAGTATACGCGTACGAACTCCGTACTCTGTATGCCTTTTTCCTTTGAACGGCATTATAGGCGTGAATTATTAATTTGTGCGGCATTGTCCCGACGCCGATGGTATCTCATCACCACCTACAACGCGATTACTTTGAATAGAACCGTGCAATCGACTGATTCAGCCAAGTGAATATAAAAATAACTATAAGTGTCGTATTTAACGAAAATGTCTATTGAACGTCATGTAAACAATTGGAATTGATTTCAAAAGTCAAGGTTATTCCTGTAAAAATATAACCGGGACAAGAAATACCAACCTTGTATCCTCATAATAATCCAGCTCCTGAAAGCCCGAGCGTCGCTCGAGTTAAAAACGAATATTCTCGACGATTTTTCGCCCCCATAAACCCCTGTAATCACATCGTTAGAATCGATTTCGAGAACGTGATTACAAATATATATATCAATATATACCACTATTGCTCGTTTAATAGGATAAGATTACAAAGACTATTTGTATCATACAAACGAGTTCCGCCGGAGTATTGATTATTCGTAGTTGAAAGACATCGAAGCATATTTACATCCCATTATGCTCGCAAACCGTTTTTTTTTGTTTTATCAGGATAATTAATAGTATTGTTCTCTCATCGCGTTTCCTAAATGTGTTAAAAAGTGCCTAATAACAAACTTACTTAGGTACCTACTAAACTATCAAAGATACCAAACTCGAATCTCCGTCTTCTAAAACACTTCATTATCCGTGACACGCGACTATCAATCATCTGAAGTTCGCAAAACAATAATCACATTATCATTCTCCCATAATAACAAATGTAGGCCCGAAATGCATAAAGAACCCGCTTTGTGTTTTTTTACAAAAAAAAGGATATTTTGAAAAATATCGTCTCAAAGCCGCGTCTCGCTCGAAATCGAACAATGTAAAGTTATGAGTGAAAACAAGAAAAAAGTGGATAAGAAACGGCTTGACATATTGTTAAAGGTCCTTATAAAATTATTTGCTATCACGCCATCCAAGGCTTGTAACGAAGAAGCAAGGGAACTTTAAAATGAAATAAGCGTTTTGCTCGGGGAACATTTATGAAGAATCTTGTTCGAGCAATAAAACAAGGAGGTGGCTAACCAAACATCACCAACGGGCACTGGCAGGCTACAAGCTCCGTGGACGACCCGGACGATCGCGCGGGATCATCGCGAACACTCTGCTCGGCTGCCGTAGTAATTAAAAATGCTTTGTCTATGCTTTAAATATCGAATCGCTGTCTTCTCATTTTAATAATCATATGGAACCCACTTCAAGCACGCTATTAATAATGGTTTGAATGAATTTTTCGAATTCCCAAATGTCATCCAGCTTATTAACCGGCTTCATTTTTTGTTCGAGTTTTATTATTTGTTTTGGACACAGCGTTTTGGTTTTGGCGCGGTCAATCCGACCTTTCGTTTTTTGTCTCGCATCATGCAATCCCGGCGGATGAAATATTACCTTGAGTTAATTAGTTACTAATAAAGACTTTTTCTATTAAACTTAAATTGTTTAAATATAGACTGAGTTTGACCAAGAATACTCGACGCGCGACTTTTTGTATGAAATTATTATATTCAAAGGCATTAAATTAATGTTTATTATTTAGAAATAAATAAATTAATACTTCCTAATTTTTCATCGCCACTCTACGTCAAACATCATCTGCAAAAAGATACCAGTTGAATATAATTTTCGATTACAATGCAAATGATCGATAGACTCGTAGTCCAGATCATAGATCATATCGGTCTCGAAAATGGAATGCATGAGTAAGACAAAATATAATTAATATTCATTCTTCGAAATTTGAAACGTTTTTAGTGCAGACATGTTGGCGTCGTCGTCGCAATAAACAAAAGGAAAAAAAGTGATGTTCAGTTTTGTTATTTTTTCACCCATATATGTTAAATTTAATAGTTGTGTACAATTAATCATTCAAGGGTGCATTGTTGCATCTGTCACGTCGGCTCTTAGATGTAGTGTGCGACCTATTGTTGGAGTTGGACCTTTCTGCTCTTGCTTTGGAGAACGAAAAGCACCCGTTGAGCACCTGTGCCTCGGGATAACGGTTTGATTACATCATAATTCCAATTTCAGTTCCTAATTTGAATTTATACGCCGTTCAACGGCGTCTGAGGAATAATCCAGTCATCCGGTAATGGCGTTTGATCAACATTTTTTCCTGTCAGTTGAACATCATATTTATAATTCAATGAACACTGGTAATCATTTGATGATTATTATCAGTATTTTTATTACATTGAAACTATTTTGCAAAATAATTACTGGGTGGTTTAATGTGGGTAATGTGAGGGATGGCCAATGAAAAAATGTTGTGTGGTCTAAGTACCAACATACTCGTCCGTATTTCGATTACTGTACCAAATGGTAAAGGCCCACGTTGACTCTTAGGGTGAAATCACATCTATCAGCATCGATTCGCATTTTGTCTATAGAAAGTACTTACCTAGCTATATTCTATAGACAAAATGCGAATCGGTGCTGATAGATGTGATTCCACCCTTACTACAAGTACTAAGGCTTACAATGTCCAGGGCCTCTATTCAACTGCGTTATAACGATATCGTTTTTGACCTGTTTCCGTATTGTCAACGTTTTGATAACTCTTATGTCATTTACAATAATGGCGACTGTGACATAAACGATTTTTAAACGTGTCAAACACGATATCGTTTTAACGCACCTGAATAGAGGCCCTGATTGAGTTCAAGTTATGTAAGAATCTTCATTGACATTAATTGTTTAGCCGTCATAGGACCCTGTTATAATGACAGCGGCAAGTCGCGAAATACGTCAAAAATTCATTGCCTTTCTGTAACAGGGTCTTATATTAAGTCAACTACTAAAGTCGGTGACCGCGTTTACGGCATATATACTTACTATATTCTGTATTAAGTTCTCAACCGACAAATTGACGCCGCCACCATGCAATGCCAATTTGAGTGACAGGGCGTGCCTTTGTGCTTTGCGGATTGAAAACACTACATAGCCCCGTCACAACGCTCTAAAAGGCCTGGTTTGACAGCTTTCAACACAGTACAAAATATAGCCTCAAACATGCCATTAACGCAAATTTTGTACCGAGTGAACAACTGTAAAAACGGGCCTATTAGTATTAGAGCGCCGGGAGTTTGGTTACTTTAACGATGTAATTTTTCGCTTACCAAAATAATATTATCTTAGTGGGCATGAGAGCTGTTTTAAATATACTATGTGGTCCTGATGACTTATCTAAATCATAACGTAGGTACTCGATACCTTTGCCCGTGTTTGTCTTTATCTTGCAGTCGATTTACACTTTAACTAAATCGCTGCTGCTTCGCGTTGCCTTATGTGTGTGTTTGTCGGTTTAAATAGATGGCATTCGCGACTGGTATTAAAACTCACACAGGTGCCGTCAAGTGTGCGTCAATTTTGTTTAGAAACGTTGTTGTGTTGGTTTTACTTCTACATCTAGAGACCGTGTACTCTGCGTGAGTTATCTGTGGTCGAATGAGGTTCGAGCAGACGCAGATAATCGTGTCAGATATTGACGGATAAGGTGCGGTACGGCTATCCGTCACGCGGCCGAGGCACCTTTGTGGACCGTGGGAATACTAAACTAATTTTAAAACACAATCGTTTTTAACTTTCCGTGCTATTCAGGAGGAAATTGTAGTTATACCTTCTAAAAACGTATTTATGCATTATCGTAGGCACACTATCAAGTTATCTTGAATTTAAAAAATAACTCATTCCCATATTATTCTTACTTCTTACAACTTATTCTACAAAGTTTCTGTAATGTACAAGTTTCACAACAAAATAAAAAAATATTAAACCAAGTGAATCACATTCTAAAATGCGACTGCAAAAGTGATACTTTTTTGCTTTGTATCCAATCGATATATGGACCATTTTATTGTAATTATGTTTTTCTATGAGCCAAGTCATTTGTGAATTATGGTAGTTCTTCTTCGAATAAACCTCATCGTTCTAATATTTTAATGTGGTGGACCAGTAACCCATAGCGCGGGTTAACATGTGATAAAAAAGAAACAAATGAATGTGCGACCGGTTTTTTCACCGGACAAAACCCAATATCAGTTTTTTTGTACGTACACAATTTTGAAAATTAAATTATAGGTTATAATTCTAATATGATAGGTGTATAATGTATTTCCGTAAAGAATGCGTTTGAGATTTCTATCTTTGGTAAGTCATATTTATTTTATAGAGCTGAATTATTTCTACTAATTAAGTTAGGCAAGCATTTATTCTTATGATGGATGTTTTAGTTATATTTTCTAACAACTTCGAACTGTAACGTAGTAATTTTATCTCGATCTTTATTATTACTCAGTATTATCAAAATGTAATGCTAGTATACCTAAATATAGTACGAGTATAACCCGTGTACAGGTGTAGGCATTACTAGACAAGGGTTACTGCTGCTGCTATGAGCTTCAGGGGCTTGTCGCTGTGAGTTGTTAGCTACATACACGCACAGACACACTGAATTTCCTATTATTGTTTTAACTCCACCGGCATCACGGCACGATAGACGATACTCGTAACACGACGAAGACAATATGGATTTACCCAGTTGAATAGAGGCCCAGTTTTATTTTTCTTGGACATGCGGTAGGTATTTTAAATCAAAGGACCATGCGTTACATTGGATTCAAACCAACAGAGGTGAGGTCTACAAATGTAAGTACTAGTATATTGTTACCGAGGGTAGAAAGAACGCGATAAAATATAAAATATGCATTCAGTAAGTAGCTCGGACACTTTTACACAGATGAGAAGAAACGCCGCAAGAAACTCAACAACCAGTCATTTTTAGGGTTCCGAAGTCAAACAAGGAACCCTTATAGTTTCGCCATGTCCGTCCGCAGCCTAGCGTAAAGACTCTTAGTACTAGAAAGCTGTAATTTAGCATGAATATGCATATTAGTCACGCTAACAAAGTGGTACAATCACTACATAGTATAAAACAAAGTCGCTCCCCGCTGTCTGTCCCTATGTATGCTTAGATCTTGAAAACTACGCAACGGATTTTGATGCAGTTGCAGTTGCAGTACGTAGAGGGATTCAAGAGGAAGGTTTATATATATAATACTTTAACCCGGAGCGAAGCGAGGGCGGGTCGCTAGTAAAATATAAAACAAAGTTTTATTAAGGTACCTCCCCTACACGTAACGTGGGGATGTATTGTTTTTTCTCGTCTGCCCTATATAGTGCGGGGTGTCGTTGGATAGGTCTTTCAAAAATATTACGGGTTTGTAAAAACAGTTTTTCGATTAAGTAATCCGTTTACGAAATATTAAGCTTTAAAGCGCTAATTTTTGTTAGACTCAAGTGATCCCCCTCCCCTCTACAGCCAAAAATACAAAAACTAAAAATATGAAAAATAAAATCAATGAAATAGCATATAACGAATTAAAAGGAATCAGTGCTATCATGACTAAGCAGACATCATTGGTTCTTGAGATACTGGCGATTAAAGTGTTTATACCTACTAAAATCATCAGATCTAAGATGGCACCAATTGACTTTAAATAGAAAATTTGTTATTACTTGTTGATTTTTATGCTTCGGAACCCGACACTGAGCATGGTCCGACATGCTCTTGTCCGGTTTTTAAATTATAGTTATTGTATCTAACAATATTTCCTTATAGTAAATCCTTCATTACTACTTATCGTAAATCATTAGGACGGACGAGTTTGCAGGTATCAAAAAGTGTTTACAAGCCATAAAGATCATATCTACAAAGAATCCGCAGAGATTACGGCCGTGCCGCCTAGTACAATCATTGACTCCCTACACTGTTTTTTGGGAGTGAAAAAATATCGGCTGCGACAAAAGGCGATCGTAGAGATGGCTCTAAAGATACAAGGAGAACATAAATAACGTCGATGTAGGCACAAAAACACACATGAAGTGTAGAATATTCTGTTCGCAGTAAAGTGAAATCTTGTGTAAATTATATTTTCTACTAAATTATACCTACAATTGACTCTGCTCACCATCGTTGTATTTAAATTGTAGAGCCAGAGAGTAGAGATGTCATGAATAAATAATTACGAAGTATAAATACATATTTTGACGAACTATATCGACATAGTAAATCGTCAAAATGTGAATGTGTGTGTACAAAATTTAAGAACTTCATTGGCTAACGTACAGTCGAGTTCAAAAGTATGTATACACTTTAGTACCTTGTCTATTTAACGTCATGTTTAAACTGCCATATGAAATTATCCAAGCGATTAAAGTGACAAGGTACTAAAGTGTATACATACTTTTGAACTTGACTGTACATGTCTGTACTAGCTTTATTAAAAATGAAAAACCGGACAAGAACATGTCATGTCATGCCATGCTCAGTGTAGGATTCCCTCGCCACCTGACTACAAAGACAAACACATGAAACTATATTTCCAAACATCACATGTATAAGCAAATTTTTTATTCCAAATAGATTGGTGCTAGTTTAGATGATTTTCAGTAGATATAAACATTTGATTCTAACTAAAATATAATGGGTCCAATTCGGACAAGCGGCGTCTAAATTTAAATTTACGTTTCAAATTTTAGAATTTTAAGTGTCATTTTAGAAAATCTATAGAGAATCGTTGAATTCCGTCTTTTTAAATTAGGATTAGACGCCACTTGGTATTCGGATGCACATTACAAACGTCAAATTACAGATTTTAACTAAATTTTCTGTTAATTTAGACGCCACCTGAACAGTGGCGCGTAAAACTGTCACTTAAAACGTAAAAATAAAAAAAGTTTACTTGCTGGGTCTAGTTGTATATAGGTACGAAACCTACTGATTTTACACATTTTCCGAAGTTCCTAAAAGGATTTGTGTAAAGAGCCGTTAAAATAAACATTTGAACAAATGTGTCTGCCTGAAGACTGTCCTTATAGCATGTGCAAAAGGCAAAATAGTGCAATGACGTAATAATTACTAGAAATGAAAAGTGACTTACCAATGATCGTGAAAATGTTACAAAGAAAATATAAAAAATCGTCAAATGGATCCCTGAATCGACAAATATTTTTACAAACTCGCAATATTTTTTAAAAACCTTACCAACTGCACCTCAGCCAATGATTAGGTTAGAAATATGTCTACTCAAGTAAAGTAAGGTTTTATATTACTTTAACGTTGGCAGCACTCAAGAGTGAACATACCTTTGCACCCCTGAGTAGACTGAATCAACATTTCTCGACCTAGACGAGTCACGCCTCCTAGCGGCTGTGTGCTATACGGAGTGCACCCTTTATTAAGTCTGGCTTACGATTCATTACAGGCTTCTTTCTTCAAATTAAGTTCTGCCCCCTGCCATTTTGTCTCCCTGAAAGCAAGTAAAGGACAGTTTTAAAATACAAAGTTTCAAGAACGAAACGTTAAGAGGCCGTACACTAATCGAGTAAGTATAAGAAATAAGTTAATTAAAAAAATATCCCTATTATAAATAGTCTGAATCTTTGAAACGGCTCGAACGATATTGATGAGTTTTGCAATAGGGATTTTTCGGGTCATAAAATCGATCTGTCAAGTCTTCATCTTCGGGAAAATTCAGTTTCCGCCGAAAAATCAGGTTCCGAGGTATTTGACATATAGGTATAGACAGTATTGTATTACATCCAATGGTGTCACTGTTGTCTGCTAAAAACATACGATCAAACGGATCATATTTTTAGGCTGTTAGATGAACTAAGTCTTGAGCAGCCCACATAAAACTGGCTGTGCGAGAAGCAGTCCCTCCTAAGATCAATTACTGCAGTTTTCAGTCACTGACCCTGTGACTTATTATTCTTATTAATCGTCATTGCGAAACAGACCTTAAAAGGAAACTGCAGCTTTTGAACTAGAATAATCCGACGGTATAAGTGGTATTCGCGATATAAACGCGGATTCACCTCGAGCACAGCCAGTAAATATAGTAGCCTCTACCACATTTCTATGTAAGGCTTTCAAACGCAACCTGGTTTCATTGCACAACTTGGGTGGATTAAGATTTGGCAGTAGCATAACTGGAGCACCCAATTTAAGCATAAGTCTGTGGCTTGGCATACCAGGTGGATTTAGATAATGTAGAAACTCCACAGGATACTACACAGCCTCATCAGTATTGACTACGGTGTACACAGACTTGTACCTACTGGTATTCTTCACCTTCGAATGAATTCATCAAAGTGTCGTTGATCAGAGAACCCAATATTGCTGATATTCATATTTTTTATTTGTAAATAGTAGCCTATAAACAGAATTCCATGCTCCTAGTTTCAAAAATGACGGACTTCTATACAAACTTTTACCCCCTTAATGATTGAATCTCGAAAATTCCTTTCTTATTCCACGGTTGACGTCTTAACCCTTAAATTGGCAAAAATTCAAAAAGTCGTGAATTCTAACCCTATTTGATTTAGAACCAGCATAAAAAAATATCAATCCAACAAAAAAACAAAAAGTGAGCATTATGGTATGTATCCTGTGGTGCACACTGCCAAGTTAAGGGTTAAAAACAACACCTGTGAAAAAAGTCAGATTTCTAGGTCCAAGAGGCTGGGCGTTTATGAGTCAGTGAGTCAGGCCTTCTCATTTTATATAGTACCTGGGCGACCGGGCTCTGCATATTAGCACATATTAGGTCATATTAGCACATGAGGGTACAACCTAGAAGTATACAAAGAGGTACTATAAGTATTTTCACTTCGAGAATCAGAGAACTAACTAAAAAACTAACATTGTGGCAAATTATGGAGGTATTTTTTTGGTTTGCATTTATTCTATTTGATCAGCAGCAAAACTTATCATAAATAATTATTTGATCCGCAAAATCATTAATTGGGCAGCAAGATTGCACAACTGATAACTGATATTCTGTTTCTGGCTACCCTCCGGTCTCAGCATCCTAGTAGATGGAGAGAGGGTCAGGTTTCCCATATTTTAATATGGGCTTGGGCCTTGTCCTGGACCCAGATTGGAAGTTTGGGGAACATTTCCGTTGTCTCGCCCCGCGAATTGTAGGTACTGCTTCGGCCCTCGGCAAGCTAGTGTCGAATGTGGGAGAACCTCAAGTCCCGTGCCGACGCCTCTATATGGAGGTGATTAAAAGTATGGCCCTGTATGGCGCCCCGATAAGGTCGGCTTTCCTCGACGCCCGGATCAAAGCCTCTGTGCGGAAACCGCAGAGGGTTATTGCGCTACGAATGATTAGGGGTTACCGTACGGTATCCTTTGCGACTGCTTGCGCCCTGACTGGTACTCCTCCCAGGGAGCTGGACGCCGAAGTGCGTGCCGTAACGTATCAGGTAGTGACAGATCGTGGGATGCCGTTCCCTCTTTCTGTGAAGACATCATCTCACAGAAGGAGGCAGCGGAATGGGCCCGTGAGTAAGATAAGTCAGCGGACGCCATCAGGCGTAGACGAAGGGGAAGAAGGAGGCGACAGTTTGCCAACTCCAACTTGCCCTAGTGGGGCCATCACCACCCCGCTAGCGGCTGAGGGAGCTTCCACACGTTCACGGTATCTCCCTCCCGTAAGCAAAGAATGCCCTGGTCCAACCACCTGACCGGGGAGGCAGTCACCGCAGTTTTGGTAGAGTCCCAAGGGATCCCACTGCGGCTACTACGTACCAAACTCAAAAGAGGGAACGCCGAGGGGTTTTAGTGGGTAGGACTCCTGCCCCTTTCCATTAGAGGAAGAGTGGGGGGAGAGTCCCACATAACCACCACGCTACTCGAATGTGGTGGTATGCGCAATTAAATTCACATCGTAAAAAAAAAAGAAAAAAAAGGTATTTTTGCTGACCAATAAATATGTACTTCTTATTAAATGTGTCGCACACAATGCAGCAAATATATTCAAGTGACTTACTTACCAATGGATTTTAGAATAGCTGATTATGAGATTAATAGCTGACAAATTTTGATGTTTTAGCTGACCAAATGCATTTTTCTGCTGACCAAAACGTCAATATTCTGCCAACCGTTTAAATCACACACGTTAGTAATTCTTGCAGCTAGAAAGGAGAATCATCGTACCTACAATGCAGGTTCCTTTAAAGGCGTTTCCTAATTTTTGTCCTCTTTTGATAATCCAGAGGCCTTGCGCGCATTAAATACTATGGAACAGCGGATATAATGTTTGTTAGAATGAGGGTTGTTTGAATGCCCGTAGACTTTACTCATTACTATAGGATCGTAAAAGTATATCTATGTTACCCCAAATATAACGCGTGCGAAGCCGCGGGCAAAAGCTAGTGTATTTGTATATATCTTTCTATCTTTTGGGGTGGGTGACAAAGCCTTTTATATATATATATATATATCTACAGAATATAGAGACTTAAATACTTAAATATATATAAAATATCCATGATTCACGAACAAATACTCACGCTCATCACTAAATATTTTGTCCATACCGAGAATCGAACTAATACCAAATAGGTTGAATGCAGCTTATCAATTTACGTTACGTACGTTCAGTTTAGTCGGTTTAAAGTTGGTCTGAAGTGTCTGAAACAATATACTCTTGTGTAGGTGATGGGATCCTCCAAACAATAACAAACAAGACAAATATATAGAACTGTATTAAGATCTTTTTAACCTTAAAACTGGCAGAATTGTCTCACTTGATAATTATTGCCAAAAAATATAATTGAACTTGAATGTGGTCTTCTCTTTTCTTTTGAACCCGATTCTTAGCCATTAGTCATGTGTCGCCTTACCTCAACGAGGCAAAGGTAACAAACATGGCGTCAAGACGATACTTGCATTTTGCTACGCTTCTTTTTGGCGTCGTGGGCAAGCAGTCACCTCCATATCTTTACGATAAACTTACCTGGTCTAGCAGAGCGCGCCTAACCCGTCTAGTGGTCCCGCGGTATAAATCCGCGGCCTTTCGGGGAAGTTTTAAGTATGCCGCCTTAAAAATATGGAACAATATTCCGCCACCTATACGGGATCCCTGTGTTGGCCATGCTTCTGTGTCTGGTCTTAAGAATCATGTTATTTCCCTTCAGTGTGGCGGCATCACTGACCACCTTTTATAAATTAGTGTTTTGGTTGCCTTGAGGGTTTTTCTTTTGTCACTGCGTCTTGTCTTGTTGTAAGGATTTTCGTTAAAGTTTATGTACCTCTGTAATCTGTCTGCCTTCCGCATGTAATTAATGTCGTATCGATGGGCCCAGCTGTAAATCAGCGCTGTGGCTACATGCTGCAGCATAAATGCTGAGCTGGTTGCCCTTTTAGTGCCTTTAGGTAAAAATAGTTAAGTATACAAGTTGTTTGCACTTAGTTTTGTTATTGTATATTTAGGCACTGACTAAATGATTTTTCTTTCTTTCTTCTTTCTTTAGTCAAGTTTTAGAGGCTCTAGACGCGAGACATTTTCCGTGTGGCAAGGCGGGCGGCAGAAGGTAGCGTGTCGGTTGCTAGGAGACGCGCTGCGGGTGGGCGTGGCAATCAATACCACCCTCTCCTCACCTAGTCATTGCTCTCACGTGATAGCCCTTTTGCTTATCCCGGGAACTTAGATACGGGATCACGTCACCCGGTATCCCAACCGCCCACGCAACGCGAGCAGGGGTTTATCCCAATTGTGTTACCGTTGGGAGCTTAAAATAGGGTACCTAGGGCAAACTAAAACTCAAACATTGTAACACGATGAAGTAGTCCTTTTTACATGATTTTATTTGAGTTGCACTGTTCGTAGTTAAGTTATAATTATGTAAGTATGTTAGTTGCCCGTTAAAATTTGCAATCGATTATTAAGTCACTTGCCGTTATCCGATTGAGCTGAAATTTGGCATACTTATGTAAAACCGATGACAATTCAATAACATGGCACTATCGAGCTGGTCTGATGATAGAGATGGAAGGTGGCTATAGGGACTCCTAAATTACACACGATAACCGTCGTGTTAGGGCTCGTTAGAATCGTCTTGATAAGCAGATGATGATGACTATGCCAAAAAAGTACAGCCGGCAACAAAGGCTTATCTCAACAATGTTTTTTTATGGTTAGGTTAGTTTTATTTACAAGTCTTTGATCATGTTATTTAATGAGTTTTTTTACCTAAGATGAACGCTGGAACAGACAGGTTGAACCGTCTCTGTACTTATCGTTTAGGGCACAAAGGCCGCCTGTCGAGTTCATACACGCGGCTGGTGCAGGGCGGAGGGCGAGAATTATAACTTGTCAGGAATGTCAGAACCACGCGCCTACCTGACAATGCACACGCTTCCCTTACTAATCTTTCAAGATTTCGTATCAAAAGTGTTTTGTGCTCATTACTGTCATTACATTGCGCAGTGATTGCATGATCGATATGAACGAGTTATTTTTTGATATTTGATAATTACTTTGTACGGGGTAAAGTTACGTTTAGTTATGGTTCGTATCTAGAGATAGTGCCCCCGGTGACTTTAAAAACGTACTTAATATTAAAAAATGTGAAAAGACTGGCCGTATCTTAAAGACTTTTATCAATTGGAATTGTGAACCCTAAGTAGAAAAAAATCTCAGTCTTATTGTTGCGTTAACAACCTCTGAATCGATGGATGAGTTTCACGCTTTATTACTTTACAGTCCAACTATAATCCTAAGCTCCGTTAAATCTAAAATGGTTTTGTAAACCCAGAGAGCCAAAGAGACAAAGTCGCAGGCAAAAGCTAGTCCTATATATTTTAGATCTAAATCATTCTATATTTAAATCAGCAAGGGAAATTGTTTAATTTAGGCTTCTAATAGGCATACTTAATCAAGATGATGTAAGTAAACATTGGGAGGCTCGGTTAATTAATACAAATCACCTCGTCCAGGCCGCGCCGCTCGGCCCGGGCGTCTCGGTCCGTCCACTCCGTCAGTCCGCCCAGGCAGGGACATTATATGGACCATAAAACGACGATCACTTTTATAAACACTACATTTATAACTACTTTATGATTGTATTATTTATTTTACGTAATATATTATGTTCTGTTTTTTTTCTAAACTATAGGTATAATGCTTTCAAATATTTAAAATACAGTACTCTCTATTAATTTATAGTATTCGGTCGTGTTGACTTAATATGGAACATGCTTGGAGTAAGATTTTTATAGTGTGGAGGCGGATTGCTCTCTTTTTAAGGACTAACTTTTAGAGTTGCGTTGGGAGCTGCTAGATTCTCTTTAACATCTCGCTCAAGAGGTCAACGGTATTAACGAGCAAGCTTAAATCGTCCCGCCGCCAGTCCATAGAGTAGTGCATTTTTAATTCTGCAAAGCAGTTGGGCCAAAGTTTTCGCTACCTATAATATAACCTAACTCTGAGTTAGGTGCCTACGAGCACCCTGTGTAACCCAAACGCGTCAATTAATACGTCGATTTTAAGAAAACAATAAGTTGAATGAGGCAAAAGGCAAAATAAGGTTTCACAAATAATATACGTAAGAAATATTACGCTTTGAGTAGAACCTAGAAAAGAAGAAAAACTATTAATTTAATATAGTGGCCAAAGCGAGACCAAGCGACAGCATTATTTCTCAAAAGTCAATTGTTGTAAAAATACGTTTTCCACTTTTAAATTGCAAGTGAAATTTTAATGAATATCGATCTAAAAACTACAATAAGACTAAAGACGTAGGTACCTTTTACGATTAGCACTAATTTAATTATCTACTTGTCGTCGTGGCAACCACTATCAGACTAAATTTACCTACATTACAAACTAAGCTAATGGCACTCTCTAGTTATACTTATAATTAATATTTAGGGTTCCATAGCAGTTATTTCTTGAAAAAATATATTGTTGCATACATTTCATTGCTACAATCAAACAGGGTTTGCTAATTCTGACCTGTTTTAAGACGGACGTCGTTAAACATATGTCTGGCCTAGGCATGGGCCATACATCAATCGTTTTCTTTCTAACTAGGTACATTTTCTCTTACTATTTGCTAAGAAAGTGAAGGAAAAACGTGGCAAAACAGAGCACTGTAAAAACATTGTTTATGCAACGCCGATTACCTAGTCAGTTTCCTTTAGTTCGACTAATAGCCGCAGTGGATTCGTAAATATATTTAAGGGTAAATAATGAATGAGTAATTAGCTGGTCAATAAATAATTATTAGCGGGCGAGCGCGGTGGTGAGTGCGACACAGCGAGCGAGTCCGTCTCCACACTGGCGCGCCCGCGCGGTCCCGACTCCCGACCGACGACGCCGGCCGGCGCAAGCCAGACTCGCTCGCACTAAATTTAAATATTTTAATCCTTAATTTAAATTTTTGACATTTTTATTTTATGTTGGTATTCGTGTAGTTTCATTTCGAATGTTATTTGTCATTTTGTGGAACTGGAGACGCCCGAGAGGGCATTTAACCTGTGATTCGAACGGCGCCTTGCACCCTAATTTCTTGGTGCGTAGTGAAACTATAATAAGTATATTGAATATTTATTCACTTCCTATGTGTGTGAGGAATTTATTGAATTGATGAATAAAATGAGTTATTTCAAGATACGGTTAAGGTTTACGATTGAAAGTAATTCGTTTGTCAAAGTGACCAAGGCTTAACATGAAGGACACTTGCAATGAAAAAGGGTTTTTACTCATACACTGGATGGCTTTAATGTGCTAGAGACATTTTTACGGTTTTAGATAGATACAATTTGTTTGTCTGACTTAAGCGTAAAGACATTACGACATTATTTGCGTATTTTACGTCTACAACATTATTTAACAAGGGGGTTATCATGACATGGCTATGCAGTTCATTTGAAGGCGAGCGTAAAGGACAAAGCTATAGGAGAACTCCTATAGCTTTGTCCTTTACGCTCGCCTTCAAATGAACAGTTATGTAACTCTGTCCTTTTCTCTTAGCGTAAACTAAACTGCATAGCTATGTCATAATAACCTCCCAGGTCAAGTATCACATGGAGTAAGTCCTGCTCCCATCTCTGGGCTGGAGCGCCCCAGTTTCAACTTCTTCCATTTTATCGCATTAATGCGCTCGGGTGGTCGATGATCTGGTACTCTCTGCTCGGCCCGATGCACTGGCATTGCGGATGGACGTTGCGTTCCTTTGCATATTTTACTGCAATTATCATGGGGAGTGCCCTGAAGAACTGTTTGGAATACTGCCTGCGGTTGGGTTCCTTCATTGTACCTACCACTCGCAAACGGCTGTCCCTTCATCCCCACAACCTTAATTGTTGGCGGTCTACCACTGTGCGTTTTAACTGAAACTTTTTCCTCTCACGACACTGTTATGGAATCGGTATACTGCGGTGGTTTTCCCACAGGTAATTCCGGACCGCTATGACTTGGGGACCTTTAAGAGACAAGCGTAGGTATTCGTTTCTCAGAGGCCGGCAAGGCAGCTGCAATACCTCTGCGGGTGTCCATGGGCGGCGTGATCATTTCACATCAGGTGACCCGGTAGCTCATTTGCCCCCCTAGCATAAAAAATAATAATATACCTAATATAAAATTATCTTCGCGTCAAACTCACGTTTGGCGGTTTTTCATTATGGCTGAATAAATATAAACAGACATATGTCATGAACACACACGTTCGTCAGTAAAATTACTCCGAAGTGCACTGGACCAGTTATGGAAAAGTATGGCCAGTTATGTAAAAATACCGTTTACAGGAAATACCTATTCTATTTTCTGTTGTTGTTAGGTTTTAAAGGAACCCATTTTATTTATAAAATTTAATTGATTCAATCAAATTTATGTGTATTTGAAGTAACCATTTTCAGAGAAACCTAGAGTAATCCCATAACTGTAATGGAGGGTTATGTGTTTGGTTGTATATATGTTTCCATGTTTATTTATAACATCCTGGAGAAAATAACTTGATGGATTAAAAATGTGAGGCACGAGTATCGTTGGTTTGCCTCAACACTTTCAGTTTTGTATGCCTACATACATATACAAAGTTTGATTCAACAAAACTGCGTGTCACTTACAGTGAAGAAGTATGATTACACACATAATACGTACCTATTATTTGCAGTTAACAAATGTGTTTTTTAATTTTAAACAAGGCTTTCATCCTCTGGAAAATGTTTTGACGGTTTATGTAAATGCATTTTTTTTATTTACGTACTCGTTGAATAGTTCTAGTTGGTTTCGGATTACGTATAAAATTGAGAATTGTTGTAAGAAATAGTTAACTTATCATGAGATATCGTAAGCTTGTAAATTTAGTAGACGCCGGCGCGTGGCGGCCGGATAAATGAGGCATGTAGATCATTATAATACGTAGATCATTAGTCATGTGCGGACTGCGGGCGCATCGCGACGGACGAGAGGAATCTCCGTTTTAATGATATTCCACGGGAATAAAGCTTCTTTTCACTCATATTTTTAAACATCGTGAAAAACCTTTTGTTTATTAAACAGTTTTTGCGTTATTTACATTTTTTTAAATATATATATTTGTAAGAGACTTGTAACGTAGGTCAGGGCCTCTATTCTACATTTTCTTTAGCCTACATTGAAGAGGATAGAAAGTACCTATATGCAATTTATGGACGAGTCATACCCCCCCCCCCCCCCCCTCTTAGACCTCTCGTATAATAAAATGTACATTATATGTAAGTTCATTAGAATATATACCTATTGCAAAGGACGTACCTACGTAGGTAGACATACCTAGTACTTTTCTCAACTACTGCGAGGAAATAAAACAAAAACTATTTACATAATTATAATCCCATCAAAAACATAACTTGTAAAAAAACCAAGTCTCGCAACTCAGTTCTTCTACCGTAAAAAGTTGTGAGATCCATGTATTACCAAGTCGGTTAATTTATTCAGTCCCTACTTAACCCATTCACCGCCATGCTATACTCGTAGCGCTATGCCGTAGTCCATAGCAGCTTAAACTCCGTATGTAGCGAAAAACATTCATAGCGCTCTGACGCATACGTGTTGTGATTGGCGCTGAATGGGTTAAGGGTCCTTCTGTCTTAAGTTATTACGTAATTTACTAACCTAACAACATCTTATAGTGACTATATCAATATTAAAAATCTATCATGTTTTAAATAAATAGATTGACTTGGCAATCGCACTAAACAATCTAATTTAATATAATATGTAATACTTGTGAGAAACAATGTGTTTTCAAGCGATTGCCAAGTCAATCTATTTATTTAAAACATGATAGATTTTTAATATTGATATAGTCACTATAAGATGTTGTTAGGTTAGTAAATTACGTAATAACTTAAGACAGAAGGACCCTTAACCCATTCAGCGCCAATCACAACACGTATGCGTCAGAGCGCTATGAATGTTTTTCGCTACATACGGAGTTTAAGCTGCTATGGACTACGGCATAGCGCTACGAGTATAGCATGGCGGTGAATGGGTTAAGTAGGGACTGAATAAATTAACCGACTTGGTAATACATGGATCTCACAACTTTTTACGGTAGAAGAACTGAGTTGCGAGACTTGGTTTTTTTACAAGTTATGTTTTTGATGGGATCTCATTTCTTTTTGTAGATAGTTCTATTTTTTTCTGGTCTAGTACCTTCTACTTCTTAAAGTCCACTCTCTGTACGCACACGCACACACACACTCTCTATAAGCCGTCTTGTAAAAAGGTTTTCTTTTCATCATAAACGATTATCTGCAAATGTAACTTTGTAATCCTATACATTTTTATGGGGTTACAAAGTTAGTTATGCTGTTGGTGTATCTAGGAAACTGGAACGAAATTGCAAAATATTTAAGTTTTCTCTTGATTTCTACACTAAGCACTAAATGTATTCTAAATTTGAAGCTTCTATGTCTGCTAGAAGTGCCTTAGAGTTTTGGTGATCGGTCAGTGAGTGAGTGACAAAATTAAGAAACTTTGACTAGTTATAATTCTTCAACTACTGGTTCAAATTTGATGAAATTTGAAATATACCGTGTTTATACAATGCCTATCTCGTTACTAAAAATGCAGGCTTCTAGATCTATTCACAACGAAGTTATAGGGGGGTCGAAAATGGCCTGAACTGCTTCGAGAAAAGGATGGTACGGCCGTGCCGCTTTTTTGCTCGACTTGGCGGGGGCACTGCCGTGCCCCCAGATAAGAATTTTTTACTTCATATTAATGTGACATACATACTAATTATCACAGATATTAAAACAGTAAAAGCCCCATATCGTAGAATGTGTTGAGGGTCTCTATACAACTGCGTTATAACGATATCGTGTTTGACGTGTTTTAGAATCGTTTATGTCACAGTCGCCATTATTGTAAATGACATAAGAGTTATGAAAACGTCGACAATACGGAAACACGTCAAATTCGATATCGTTTTTACGTGTAGAATCTCGGCCCTGATTGGTTGATTGCATTATTTCATTTATTTATTCATTAATTCAAATCAATCAATTTAGTCTAACAAAAATTAGCGCTTTAAAGCTTACGAGTAATCCTTATTTAATATTATAAATGTGAAAGCGTGGATGTTTGTTTCGCTTTCACGCAAAAACTACTTGACGAATCATCATGAAACTTTGTACACATATTCTGGGAGGTACTAGAAGTAACATAGGATACTTTTTATTAAAACAAATATATTTATTTAAAAAAAAGATATTTAATAAAAAAATCAATGTAAAGTTGTCAAGAAAAAAAAATTGCAGCGGGCGAATCCGCTGGCGGGTAGCTAGTATTACAGCTTTCTAGTTCTGAGAGTCTCTGCGCTAGGCTGCGAACGGACGGACGGACATGGCGAAACTATAAGGGTTTCTAGTTTGACTACGGAACCCTAAAAAACACTGACAAAAATACCAAAAAATATTTTCTTAATTCCCACAGATAATTTAACCATGCGAATGGCCAAGTACTTAAGGGCCATAAAGATGAGCTCTAGTTTTAATATAGAAGCACCCTCGTGCGGCTCCCGTTTCATTGCGTACGGCCATTAAATCATTTTCCATCGAATAAGTTTTCACTTACACTTGGCTTAACCGCTGTTTACATATGGCTGTAGGTTACCAGAGGGGAGCCGGGTTTAGTTTATTTATTTAGACAGTATCGTACGCTACAATGAGTAAGTAAACTGGTTAAATATTGATACGGATTATGACTATCATAATTGTGATGAGAAGTGTGAATCATTTTTAGATGCTTAAAAGTAAAGTAACCTAAATTGGTTTAGGTATTTCCGCGACTATATTTTCATTTTATTTTAAACGTTTATTTATGACAATGAATGTTGGTATTTATTTGTAAATTACTTTTAAGAGAATTTACACAGTAATCAACACACGTGTAATTTTCTTGAAAATTTGAGAACTGATCACAAGTCACAATTTAAAGTTATTGATATTGATATAATTTATTTCTTGAGAGTTGAGATATACTGCTTTTATGTAGTCGACCAAGAAATTCCTTTGCCACTATTGGACCTTCATGTGCTTAAAAAAGAGTCTAAAAGTGGTAAAGAAGTTTTTTGGTCGACTGTACCTACTAGTCTAGCCTAGTTCATAAATCGCGGCGTCATATTAGGCATCTGCCTAATGTTAGCTTTGGCACCACAATACAGCATTAATGAGACGATTTTTAATTGAGGAAAGTAAATATAACGGCACGGCAAACTGTAGTTTTAAAGATATCTTCAATAAAATACTAAAATGTTTAACCCCCATCTAAAATCGGTCCCTTTTTACCCGACTGCTTGACGCAAAGGAGGGTAATGTGTTTCACATCCATATGTATGTTTGTTCCTTTGTGGCGCTCTTAAAACTAAACGCGTAGTCCGATTTTGAAGATTCTTATGTCAATCGATTTGTTTTAATCTGGTGAGTTCAATATGGCCACATATTGTAAAAATTGAAAAATTAAAGTTGACCAAGTATGATATAACCTCTTACAACAGAGAATGATGGGAAAGGTCGCTGGCAAAAGACATGTAAGCCGCCGTAAAAAATCATGGCTGCGGAGTCTCCGGGAGTGGACCGGTGTCACGAGTGCTGCCCATCTGTTTCGCCTCGCGAGAGACAGAGAAAAGTTCTGTTTTCTGAGCTGACTGCCAACCTTCGCTAGTCGGTGAGGCACATTAAGAAGAAGAAGAAGTATGAAAAATTAGGTATCATTGAATAGGTATTTAAAAATCATCTTTAGGTCTTTTTCATCATTTTTCATTTTGAATGATCTTTTAGGATTTATACCGATTTAAAGTTTGTTAGCAACCATAATGTTATTAGATACTGGAATCTTTAAAACTTCTAATAAAGCTGTGATAAAATTGTTATGTAATCATGTTTTATAACAGTTCCTATTATCGTAAAAATTATGCCTAATTATTATAATGTATTTCAATTTAATTATAAAATATAATCAAAATTTCTAGTATTTTACAATTTTGAAATATGATTTTATATGACCGCACTTCGTAGACAGGGCTAAATAGAATGTTGCCATTGATTTCAATTTCATTTTAAGATTTTGACTGTTAAACTTAACACTGGAAACAATCTCATGCAGTCGGAGGCATCTTCTAAAATTTTACTATAAAGAAAGACTAGATGCCCCTGACTGCATGAGATTGTTAAGTTTAATAGTCAACTTCTTAAAATAAAATTTTCTGGTCTTTGCTTCATTTGGGAAGGAGGCGAGTAAGAATGGTACTCTCTGCAGAATAAGTTTAGGGACAACGAGCTAATGGGCACAGATCTCGGTTGAGGATGTACCTATAGGGTGTGGGATTGGAGAAAGAAATAGATCATATTGCTTACATCTTTTTTTTAAAATATAACAATATTTTTTGTACGGAGTCGGGTTAATTGATTTTTTTTTTCTCAAAAGCCAGCTATGCATCTGCGATTCCTCTTCTGATGCTGACGGTGTCCATGTGCGGTATCTCCTAAAAAAGCGAAGAACGCATAAAATTTAAGAGAGGTGTTAGAAGTTGGACCCCACCGTCTGTCTGTCTGTTGGTGGCTTCGCAATGCCAAAACGAATAAAAGAGTGCAATGCGGTTCATGTTTGATTGAAAATTTCGCCATGATACGCACATTGTGTATTTACTTACATACCTACTTACTTCTTACCCAGATTTATTGAAATTAAGTTGGGCAATTTACAAGTTATGAGTTTCGAAACAAGTTCATAAAATAGTATAATACAATTCAAAATATGTAGTAGGTACTTAATAAAATGGTGTAGATATGGTGGTGATGACACAGACGCTAGAACCAATCGTAGCGAAAAAAAATACATCACTACATAGTATAAAACAAAGTCGCTTTCCGCTGTATGTCCCTATGTATGCTTAAATCTTTAAAAGTACGCAACGGATTTTGATGCGGTTTTTTTAATAGATAGAGTGATTGAAGAGGAAGGTTTATATGTATAATACTTTAATCCGAAGCGAAGCGAGGGCGGGTCGCTAGTTAAAAATATGAGGGTGCTATTTGAACTGAAATTGGCAAGATTATTTCACTTTTACCAAACATTTTTTTGTCGTGGTTGCCTGTCGCCATCAAGTCAAATTCTTTTCTGCCAAGCTACAAGACTCGACATTAAGTAACTTTTATGTAGACGAGGTATACACTCCACGGCTCTTAGGTACCTAAGTAATCGTGGTATCGAACCAAATGTCTGTAAGTATCTGATTCTGTAACTTAAATGATTTTACGTCGAGGATTTCTAAATGTTATTGAAATAAGACTTATTTACTTATTACTTATAAGTAAACAACCGTGAACACCATGGATGTAATAAATTGAGTAGGATGAACGAATATACTTTTATGTCAATGATTATGAGTGGCTTCGCGGATGTACTTGATGGGCAAATAATAATTAAAATGGCGTCGGATCAGGCGGCGGCGCGCGCGGTGGCGCGGCACGTGCTCCTGCGCATTGTTGGCGGGTTATTTATGAATATTGTTGATTGTAGACGCACCCGCGCCACCCCCGAATCATGTCGACATGCACTTACGGACACTTGGCGTGGTAACGCGCTTTTGATGACTGGGGACTGAGCTGAAGGCCCCTGTCAACGATGCTTTTGGCAGGGCCTTCCGCTTATTCTTCAAATATTTTGCGATACGTGCTACTTATTCATACACACTGGCACAGCCTCATCATGGTGTTGCATTTGTAATTTCCTGAAAATAGTGCAAGATACTTTTTTTAACTTTCAATTGTAGGATTTGTTATACAACGAGTCAAGGATTTTTCTGTCGGCGGTAGGTATCTTATATTTGTATATAGTAATATTTTGAATGTAACAACAATTCCGCACAGTGGTACACATAGCAGCTAAGCACGAAGCGTTTTTTGAACCAAATAGTGCATATCCCCACCACAATAAACTAAGGCTATCAAACTCGAATAAAGGTCGCGAACTGAACAATCAAAACCCAAAACCATAGTGGTACTTCACTCTCGAACTGCGCTTAGCCCTTGCGCCGCGGCCTAGTACACAGTCAATAAATTATGAAATAGTACAGCAGTATACTAAAGGCCGGCGATTGGTATCGGAAGCGGGCCTGCCGGAGGGGTGACTTCCGCGTTCCGGCCTACTGCTCGCAGTAACTTATCATCAGTGCCCCGCGGGAGGCTAGCACTCCCTCCCGACACAAAGAAAAATAAAGATTTGTGTGAATTATACCCTCTACGCAAGCAAAAAGGGGAATCGCAAGATTTAAAAAAGTCCGAGACGCTTCCGCTCGGGAGTGCCTCCTGCCATAGATCTGTTTTACCCGATTGACAGTTAATAGAAGGGTTTAATCGGTACAAGTCGTCCAAACACCGCGGTCGTCGTTGGCGGTCGCAGCGTCATACAAACGTAGATCTGTTTAACTCAACACGGCTTTATTAGCTTCACCGGTACCTACTAATTAACTACCGACGTAATTCATTGATGGAACTCGATTTTAACCTATTTCCTTCTAATTGTTGGATTATCTTGAAATTCTGCATACTTACGTAATTCCCATGCTATAAATCAAATGATGCCATCGATGAAAATACAATAATATGGTACCATCGAGCTGGTACGAGTAAGTTGATGGAGACGGAAGGTGCCCATAGGAAATTAATTCTCAGTGGCAAATTTATAGCAGGTCCATCGAAATTGGACATGACATGTGTGGCTGGTGTTTGAATAACGAGTAGCTAAGTTATCAGTGATACAAGTAGGTAGATACCTATAATTGGCTACAATCAAAGCGTGTAGGTAGGTACTAAAATATATTTAAAGAAACTTTCTGATTAACTAGGACTTTCCAAATGTAGATGTAATAGATCAGAAATTTGGACTGATGTAGGTACTGTATTTGTACTTATTGTATCTTTTGGCAGTTAGGTATTTACCCGACTGCAGAAGGAGGGTAATGTTTGACCTGGATGTACAATTGTACATATGTATCATAAGTTTGTATGAACCAGTGATCGGAATAGGTAGTGCAATATCACGAGACTTCGGTGCGTAAGTTAAGTATGGATATAGCTTGTAACCCCGGGATTACATTTGCAAAGTGTTAAAGTTTGTGTTTGATTAGAAATGTTATTAAAATATGATTTTAACGATTATTTTGCTAGCATGGAATATCGCATTGACGAAATATGTAGACACTTGCAATGACAAAAAGTAAAAAAATATTTACAATAAGATTTTTTTTTAGATTTTTTGCATGTCAAGAAAATAAACTGTGAAATAATACGAGTCCCGGAATCTGGGGTCTTATCCATATTAAGTATAATGTTTAAGGTTATTCACCCGAAATTGCACTACCTATTCCGATCACTAGATGAACATATATTATGGTTCTTTGTTCTATCGCAAATGCTGACAGGATGGCCCAATGTCGAAAAACGAGGAGTTGTTAGAATTGTCTTAGCGTCGCTATAGTGTCAAGGACATTAATTTTTATGACACTATGGAATCTTGTCATAATCATTAAAAAAGCTTTCTTTCATGTGGTTTGACGCTGTCATTATGACAGGGTTCCATAGTGGCATAACAATTAAAGTCCTTGGGTGTACCTACAGGTTTTTAAAAATAAGAAAATGGGGGTTATTCCCATCTTCCAACCTATCCAACCCAGGTATATGGAAATTTTGCCTGGGTTGGATAGGTTGGACGATGGGAATAACCAGAAAATGGCAGTATTTAAAAAATACATAAAAAATATATCAAGGTCAGTGTCACACAAATTCTCTAGGCTTTTACTCTGGGTACTAGACAAGATAAACTAACTTTTATAAAGGCATCGGTACGTAGAAACCATCAGACTGTAGATAAAATACTTGCACTCGTTACACAAAATTTTTAGCCCTTACCGGGAATCGGCTAACATGGTTATTAACATATAAACAGGGGGGTGATTCTCTCAACACAGCGCTGCGTCTATTTTATAGATGAAGTTTTATCCGGCAAGTTTAAGAAGTCCCGTCGGAGCGTACAAAACACATTCTAGCGCGTGCGTTCTTAATTAGGCAGCTTTATACGACACTGAACTCGACTCCCTGCCTGCTGCCTAATTGAGAAGGCACGCGCTAAAATGTGTTTTGTACGTTACGACGGGACTTCTTAAACTTGCCGGATGAAACTTCACCTATAAGATCGACGCAGCGCAGCAATATAAAAAATTGCAGTTGGGTTTTTCAAGCTTGGTTTTTGTTAAACTTGTTTATGTAGGTATATATATTTAGTATGCGAGATTGTACGCGCACGGGTCGCTATAGGCGGTCCCAAAAACACTTGTATTGTTCCGATACCGATACCGATACCGAAACAAAGCGGCTCACGGCCCACTCGTCGATACCGTGTTTCCGCCAGAACATATCAATCTAGAACGCCGATGACATGCTCCCTACGGTTACAAGCTATCGGATACTTACATTGTTAAAGATCCCTGACAGAATTGAATTCTTTCGTAAAAAAAATGAAAAAAACTCATTTTTTACTACGATACTACGATGGCACACAATTCTTTCATCCACCTTCAAGTCTAATCTTCCTTACCAGGCAATGGAACAAAGAACTAAAAGAACTATACATACTACATACATATATAAGAGTATTATGTATACAGGTCAAAACATTACCTTCCTCAAAATAAATGAATTTACGGACAGCGGTACCGAGTCGTCTAAAAAATGACACCTAATCTTTCGTATTTTATTTACTAACTTGCTGTTGCCCGCGACTCCATCCGCGTTAAATTTGGTTAATAACTCGGGAACAATAAAATTTTCCGAGATTAAAAGTATTCTATGTTCTTCCCTGGGACTTAAGCTATCTCCATACCAAATTTCATCAACATCAGTTCAGCGGTGTAGCTGTAGACAAGACAGACAGACAGACGGAGATACTTTAACATTTATAGTACTAGTATCGATAACCTTCTAACATTTACAAATTTCATGGCAACTAAACAAAATTCCTGACATGTCAACATATTTCCTAACGTCTGGTTACCCGCTTAGCTCCGCGCTTTAACACATTTGGAATGTAAATTAGCCAAATTAGCTCAGCGATAAGATAAAGAAACCGTTTGAAATGCTTCACGCTAATTCTAAGGCCCGTATCGATAAACTCGACTTGAGTTTGATGCCCGTCACAAGATGCGTCACAAGACTGAGCTTTAATTAATAAACATATTTCAAGTCGTGAAACGTAATCATTGTATCAGACGAGGCGGCTAGTTGTATGGGGATCTAATCCTGATCCTGAGTATGGTCTTTTGGTGACTTGAGATAATCTCAACACCCGAAAAAATGGCGGACGCACTGCAAAATAGTCGAACATATGGTTTCTTTTTATCAGATAAATCGGTTTAAAAATAATAGTGTCATTTATAAAATGTAAGAGGCAAAATTTTACATCTAAAACGTATTTCAATAATAATTATAATACTTAAATCGAAGTTTTGACTTTGCCGCTATATACAACTGCCTTCAAAAATTGTGTGCTATGTGTGGTGTTAATGTGAAACTATTGTAGATGCTAGATAATTTATATTAGGTATAAAGATATCGGAAATAGACCGACCAAGCCGGCGACACAATAGTTCCCTATATATAACAATAATGCGCAATAAGGAGGCGCGAAAAATTTACCTCCCATCCACGGGCTCATTTCACGTAAGTACAATTTACATTTATATTATAGTACAGTGCACGACGATAGATTAATATAAACTTTATACTATAAGGTCTTGTAACTAAACATTTCGTGAAACGGGTTGCTAAAAGTAGAGAGGAGGGGTTTCGTGTTTTTGTTTTGTTGACTTGACAAATTGATTGACAATGACATGTCAAACAAAGACAAGGTAGGCATCGTTTAATTACGAAGGTATTGTAATAAAAACTGAGTGATTTCTTTAAAAACGTATACAAACGTAGTACTTAATAACAATTTCGGGTCCTGACATAAACGCGGAGCAAAAAGGAGCACTATAGTTACCTAGGTACCTATGTGAAAAATAATCGTGAACCACCCGAAGAATCTTGTTTCTATCATTTGTGATTAGATAGTAAGTTTAACTTTAATTCGTTTTGTAGGTTGTCGCCAGTCCAATAATGGGAAACTTGGATAACATGGCGAGGTTCGCCGGAAATAATCAAGGATGCAATAAAGGGATTTGGATATTTTGAGAAGTCGGTGTTCACGAATCTCAGTAGCGGCCCTACGCAGTTGAAGACTATGGCAATTCGCTTGCCTGTTGCTAAACAAACTTGAAGTATACTCATGTCTTTGTAAACTTATTATAGGTTAGAAATTTGTTTACATTGTGTCATCATGTCTTGTCTTGTTCTACATAAAAGAGGTACTTATGTGTAAGTAAAGTTGTTGATTAGTTCCATGGTATAAAACATTAATATGAATAATTAATAATATTAGACATGTCATTTTTATTACCTAGTTTTTTCAAAGCGCTAGTGCCTTAAGTTTTACAACTCTTAAGTCCAATACCTATGTTCAAATAATGAATTGTCAAGTGTTAAACATTATTGGTCTACTATCAAAGCTCTACATGTTAATTATAAAGAGTAGAAAAGAGGGTAAATTCAGCTTAAAACTTGAGAATATTAAAATAATGTTTTAAATATTGCTCGTAGAAAGTTAAAATATTTTGTTTAGGTTAACATGATCTTGATATTATTAATTAAATGAACTAGCCTCAACCTAGTCTGATGTGTTGAGAAACTAAGTACAAAATATTTTGTACTTATTGCAGCAATGAAACAATAGAATGCAGCGAATCAGATACAAATAAAATAAGGTAGTGAGTTGATTTTAAAACCTGTAAATTTTGTGTTTTATTTATAAATTAAACTTGCTACATGATAATAGTAGTTTTATTTATTGGTGAAGACATTTTGGGTCCCATTATGCTTGAAATTTCACACAAACTATAGGTACTCTGACATTATTTAACTCAGCGTAATGAAAGTATTTGGATCCTACATAGGTATGTACCAAAGGTAACCATAACAGGCTCTCTAAACTCTATATCTTTTCTAGCAGCCTCAAAGTGATTATGGAATACAGAAAGGCTGCTTTGTATGTGGCATAGCAATAAAACAATGTTATTTGATTCTCACATATATATTTTCTTTTTAAACCCAAAATCAACAAGGATCCAGGGTAATGGTATTGGTTGATGGTGTTATGGTGTTTATATTGTAATTATGAATTTTAATGTTTTTAGTTCATACACTGAGGCCCTTTCAGATCAGTGTTCTCTGATTTTATATATCAGTGGGACCATGGTGTACCTACTTAAATTTATTTGTTTAAACATCAAACTTTCTGATTTTAAATGTCTGTAAACTTGAATTTATAAACGTTAATCTCTATCCTCATCAGCCTAGAATCAAGTTTGATGTTATAAATTTTAGTTTAGTTATTTAAAATTTGAGAGCACTGATCTGAACTGGTCCACCTGTGACATGATAACTTCCACTTAGGCCGAATTGTTTGATCAATAGTTAACTGAACTATTGGTTAAATTTCGAAAATTTGACACATTTCCTTGAGATTTTACCATTAGTTATGATTTTTAACAATTATTTTAACTAAAATTCAAACAGGGGCCTTTTGCATATAAAATAATAGCTTATATTATTACTTGCACTTGTATTACAAATTACAAGCTTTTATGAAACGGGCCCCAGGCCCTAACTTTTAACTTGAGAGGAGCAAGTCCAGTGTCACACTGACAAGTGCCCTAATGGGATATGTGTATGTATGTAAACATTTTATTGTACAAGGAAAAGAGATAATAATTACATAATAGAGAAAAATAAAGCATAGATTTCTTTCATTAGTGCATGGATTATTATTGTTAATTGTAGGTACAATGACAAAAGTATGGTTTATTTGCTGAACAGTTAGCACAAGTTCCTGCGACTCGTTTGTCACTTGGTAACCCTCCACCTAGTCTATAAACAAACAAAAACCAATAAATAAGGGACAACTGAGAAAATACAACTTGTGCTAACCACTGTTAGTTATAAAATATGCAAAAATAAAACATTCAGGTCAACTGCAGTTGAATTTTAATTGAGAAAATAATAATTATTTAATAAAGTTATCAATAACACATTAAACACCAGTTTTCCAGGGGACGGCAGGCCATAGATCTGCAAATAACAAAAATAATAAGTGTAATGAAATCCTACCTGTTTTACACACTTTATTAACTGTTTAGAAATTATGTTAGTTTGATCTTTTAATTTATATTTAATACTAAAAGTTTAAAAAATACATTCATATTTGAACAACAATAATGCACATAAACTGTCTGCACATGTCAAAACTATCTTTGATAAACAACATTCAAATAAGAATTCTAGTAAGTCTTGGTGATCATAAATTATAGCCTTGATCATATTTAACCGATACACTGAGGCAGTTTGAGGACTGATTAATAATAGATTCCTAATAACCTAAAGCTGTAGGCAAATTGGCAACTTAAGAATGTTACCTCCTTCAATATCGATAAAAGGGACACGGTGCAAATTATGCATTTGGCTTCTTCCCCTGTAATGGTTTTCATTTTTCATCTCAAGCAGAAGGAATTCTTCCAGGCTCCAGCCTTCGATATGCTTGCTGTAGGGGTTGACCTTCAGAATACGTTTAATTTTTTAAATAGGTAGGTACATCATCAGCAAGGTTGGTTAATGCCGAGTTGGATTCGAGAAGCTGCATCTTTGTCGTTGGTGTTCTCGGCCCCCGTCAGGGCCGGGGAGACAGATCAGGGTATCGCCCCTTTCAGTGGTGTCCACATATGGCGTCAATTTGAACATATTTAATCCCCTTTCGTATGTTTGTGAGCCGCGGCGACGTCTTCCAGTTAGGAGGCTCTTAATCCTAACGGCGCGGCGACAGTCAGCCTGCGGTGAGAGGGGAAGGCGTCGGTAGCTGCACTTTTTAACTTGTATAATACTTAAATACCAATGATTGTACATGTACATAGTCAATTTTAAAGACCCAATTCACTTAAAAAAACTTATAGTTATATTATAACCTGTAAGTAAACTACTGTCAATAAACAATAACTAGAGATTCCCGCTACGCACGTTTCGTTTTTTCAATACAATTTCAAGGAGAGTTTGAAATATTTAAATTTTTTACGTACATACGTGATCATCTTTAAGCCGAAAACAAGTTAAAAGAAATACTTTCAAAATAATGACTTGCTTTGTCAATTTACTTTAGAAATATGGATTTATTATGGTTTAAGTATCTTACCTTTGTCAAGTCTAAACGCAAAATAAAATATTTTTAGGAACCATGCAGATTCAAAACGTTTCGTTGGTCGTTCAAAAAATGATAGTGCTAGCCGTGCAGGGATTGAAATGCGCTTCTAACATAAGATCATCTCATTGGAGAGCTTCTCAAAATGAGTTTATAAATAAGCGACCATCTTGGCTCCAGGATTACGCCTCGAGACGGTCTCAATTGATGAGTTCTCAGGTCACGTTTTGAGTCGAGTTTATCGATACGGGCCTAAGTGATTTTTAATTAGGTGGGAGCGGTCACGTGTGGGTATGCTGCAGCTTACGTAGTCAGTATACGTAAGAAACAATAAGCCCGACTGCCAAAGCAGAATAAGTTTCTTTCTGACCCGGAACCTATTTTTGTTCCGAGTATGGAATATTTAAAAATTATATACTCTGTTCACCTATTATTACCTAGCTTAAGAGGACTGAAGCGACGCTCAAAATTTAGCTCCGGGCGATAACGTTTCTTACCCCCTTATATCTAGTCCGATTTCCACTATTTTTGAATATGTTGTAGTTACGAGTATTATGAAAAACTAACAAACAAAAACGGAAAAGTACATTTGCTTTGCCCTCGCGTCTTCTTATTGAATGAAAAGTTGACAATTTTGATTTGACATTGCGGGTGCCATTTGAAAAGCCCGCTATTTATTAGTTCTTTTACAGCTCACGGTGTCGCTATTTTATAGTATGGAGTTTCCGTTCTTCTCTATGTGAGTAATTGTATTCTTTGGTATTGAATATTTAATGCACATTCGGTCATGTTTGCTAAAGTAGAATTGAAGCACGAGCCAGTGAGGTGTGCTCTTAGTCACCCCTTCTTTGTAAGAGTCTTGTTTGTTTTTCTAATTTACTTAAGTATTCAATTCCTCATTGCGAACTATCATTAACGAATGGTTAGTCAAGTTTTATCTGCCCGCCTAAAGCCCGGTCCGTAACATTTCGGTTCTACTTTACAGCCGTGCAATAAACATTCTAGTTGTCCGGTGAAACCGTTTTTTGTCGGAGACCAATAACAATACGGGCATAAAACGCTCCAGTTTTATCTAATAAATAAAGATTTAAGCCCTCACAGATCTAAAAACGACCGCCCGGGTTGCATGTATTAGAATTTCCAACTCTATTGTGTTTTACCATACATTCTTTTTTGCACCTTGCCGATATACATTTGCAATTATCATTCTGTCGATGGCATGGATTAGGTTTTTGCGTTACGTTGATTGTGTCCGAATTAATTCGGCAGGCGCTTGATTGATTAGACCATAACTCTGCATTTTCAACATTCTTGGTAACATTAAGTTATAGAGGGTGTATTGGGCCAATATACTATATTTAGTTCGTTCATTTTTACATCAGTTTCGATGTAGAGTAATAAATCGACAAAAGTCTAAACCATAAGGCCGGTAGACAGCTTGATGTTGACGACAAGTTAACCTAGTGGTTAGGGACCCTGCCTATGAAGATAGTGGGTTTGAATCCCGATAAGGGCAGATATTTGTGCTATGAGCGCGAGTAGGTATTTATTCCTGTGTTGGATGTTGTCTATGTATTTAAGTACGTATTTCTCTATTGGAAACGTATCAAGTTTATCATTGTCTAGTAGCCATTTTACAAGCCCAGCGCTTATGTCAATTTTTGTGAGATTGTCCTCAGATGTTCATTTATTTATTATATTCTTTAATTTGTGACCATTTCATGACACGGTCGTGGTACACCGGTGGTGTACGATCAGGCCACGACATACCTATATACGATTCCAATTGGACTAGTGTGCGGGGTCGCTCCATTGTAAAGGCAAATTGGCTTATAAGTCTAACTTAACTTATTCGTGTTACCCACGAGTTATCAAAAGTAAGTTACCTAGGTACTTATAAAATACTTTATGACAAGATATATTCTTATTTGAACTAAACAAGTTAAACAGTTGACTAACACTATTCAGTTAAGTGTTTAACCTTTTTCATACTCGTACAGTTCTTGAGCCAACCATAAGTACGAGTACAAGATAAGTATAAGTACGCGGTAGTTGGAAATTGAAGCAATTTTCTATACTTAGTAAGTACCTACAACGTGTTCGCTGGCGGACTGAGCGTGGCTGTTTATGTTCTGCCGACCTTTACCCAATCAGTTCAGTACATACTTATTTATTACATACTAGTGACCCGTCAGCGGCTTCGCCCGCTCCATTTTTTTTTTCTTGACATTTTAAATAAAAAGTATCCTATGTTATTTCTAGTACCTCCCATATGTGTACAAAGTTTCATGATGATTAGTCAAGCAGTTTTTGCGTGAAAGCGTAACAAACATCCACGCTTTCACATTAATTTTAATATTAGTAAGGATTAGGCAAGGACAAACTGTTAACTTCAGTATTAATTTCTTTTTTATTTAGTTTATGTCAAGCATAGGTAAAATCGCACGGGGCCAATTATTTTATCGACCTACGCTAATGGTCTCAGTAGGTTCTATGAACGGGTAAATATCTACTAGGTAAGTCTAGTTAAATTTGTAAAGCTTTCTGAGTAGGTATTTTGAAAATACCTTTATACGCTTAACGACTTAATCTACTTAAGGGGAACCTTAAAATTCTGAAGAGTCTTAATTCCGAATATTCATTTGTCCGAATTTTCATTTTTCCGTAAGATATGTTGGAGCTATTTTAAATAAAATGCATTTTAATTGCTAAACGTAGGTTAGGTTAGATTTGATTTTTAAGCGTTATCAAAAAATAAAGTCTTCTAATAAAATGCATTTGGAATTACGAAAAGTCAAATTTTTTATCAATTTGCAATTTTTACTCTTTTGGAATGATGTAACCATTACATGAATGCATGTCTGCTGATTACATTTTACCATTTCTTTAGCCCTTATATTATATAGTGCACTTATCGCTAGGACATACCTACCTGATTGATTAATTCACTTCTTTAACTTATTTTGATATTTCCAACGATGATCAAGAAATCGTAACCTTGGCAGAAAAGAGTTTCGAAAAATTATACAAATTCGAACCAAACACTTCCGCTGCATAAGGTGGTTAATTAAGTTCTTAGTTCCAGATTTATTATTAAATTATAAGGTAGCCCAAATGTTTATTGAAAAAGAAACGAAAAAAATAAAATGTAATAAGTTTATTGCATACGTGAAACATTTCAAGGAAAAAAACACGACCCTGCATCCTGAGCTAGGAAACTCTGTTACAGGACGCAGTTTCGTTCGGAATCACATAAAAAAAGCCTATTTAATAAGTAAAATTTACATTCTACTTGTTTGTTTCATAATTGCGTTTAACAATTATTTTTTTGTTAATATCCCGATATGTATGATAATTTTTAGCTGTTTTTAGTAAGGCATTTCATTAACAAACGTATGCGTTAAGCATAATATAAGTAATTATCCCAAAATCATTCAATCTCGCACAAGCACCACGTAAGTAAATTTCGTTTTGAATTATTTTCATCGTTTGCTGTACACACGCTGTACCTTTACAAATGAACCTAAATTAGTAGGTAGATTTCGGAAGATTCCTTGGTAAACAAAAAGGGGCCCTCTGTAGGGTCGCAGGAGGCGGGGCCAGGTGTCACCGGCAGACTGGAGGACCCCGGGGCCCCTAGCCCTGCTTCAAACTCACCGGCAACAATTGTAACTATAAACGGGGAATCTTACTGCTAATCTTCAATCTTAGTTGTCTTTGAATGAAAAAAACTTACCCAGTATAGAGCAAAAAACATCTGAAGTCACGTGCATTTACGTGCATTCGTTGATTGACTTTATGTCATTTTAACACGTCTTTAGTTAGAATGCTACCTGTCTGCGCTATCCCGCTCTAATAGAACTTCAAAATTAACCCACGTCAAATTTCATTATTGACTTTCTGCTACAAGGCACTACGCCGCCACGTTTCTGTCGAGTTGGCAACGACTGTAATACTCGTAACTACCATATTGATTTGTACGCAGTCTATTAGAATATGTATAATAAAATTATTATTTCAATTAACTTTTGTACCAGTGTTTTTCGGTGTTTCTTTTAAATCGCGACGCGGCCACTACGTGTTCGTTAATCAATTAAAAATTGCAAATGCGATATTTGCAAATTATCGAATTGAATTAGTATTATTAGCAGTAATCTAATTAGAACTATGCCCAGTGATTAGCGTTTCGGGTTCTTATTAATAGTTATTACGACTAGCGACCGGCCCTCGCTTCGGTTTGGTATCGCTATAGCGGGAATAACTTTACAAAAATTTACATTCATATCTACTGAACCCTGTAATACGATTTTATCAAAATGGAGCATACACGAATTTTCTAAATAAAAAACCACTGACAGACAAACAAAAATGCTTAAAATGGTAATAGAGAACTTGAAAATGAAAATTGAGTTTCATTGATACGATTTAGGAGAAAATGTAAAGAAAAGCATATAAAACGCAATACACTAAGTTTTGACCCGTTTATTAAAATTTTATATCGAATCATTAACTTGTTAAAATGTTATAACTCCTTTTAATGTTTAATAGATTGTTTTTTACGGCATCTTCATTTTATTAACGTAATATTTTAATTCAACGATATTGGCTTAAACATAGTAATTAACGGAATAAGTTCAGTTTTTTTGATAAGGTCCTTATATTTTAAACATGGAACAACAGCTGTGACGTCATTCCTGTCGTCGATTTTGTATACAGTGTTTTTGCAGGGGGTATTAACTATGACTTTTTAATGCTTCATATCTTGTGAAAAAACTACACGACATTTATCTCGCGTGTACATATTCGTCTCTTTCAAAGAACTTTCCAGAGAGCGTAAGAAGTCAAAAATATGCATGTTCCCTATTTATGACTAAGTATCGTATTATTGCTGCTTCTTAATTAAATTTTACGAACTTTTTAGGAATGGATCTTAGCAGTTGTCAAGGCATTCCATGAATGATGTTTTTTGTGGAAATAAATCTGCAAAAACCGGGAGCCGTTTAATTGCTCGAGGATTGCAGTCAGTGATGCGCAAACGTCACAATTACTGTGTGAAATTGAATTATTTTACCGCACCGTGGCGTCATTTTATGTGGCGTCGTTCACTATATTCATTCAAAAATTCGCTTGTTAGTTAATCTCTTCTTAGGGTTCTGCCCCCACTGGGTAAAACGGGACCCTATTACTAAGGCTCCGGTGTCTGTCCGTCCATCCGTCTGCCCGTCCTGTAACGAGGCTGTATGTCATGAACCGTGATAGTTAGACATTTGAAATTTTCTCAGATGATGTATTTCTGTTGCCGCTATAACAACAAATACTAAAAAACAGAATAAATAAATATACCCATACAACAAACGTGATTTTTGTGCTCGTTTTTGCTCGATATTGATACCGGCAAAAGGTATACGCTTGAAACATTCGTATAATATTATATTAAAAATACGTAATTAAATGAAAATCAAATAAATATTTAACGGGGGCTCCCATACAACCGACATGTTGATTTTGCCGTTTTTAGGGTTCCGTAATCAAACTAGGAACCCTTATAGTTTCGCCATGTCCGTCCGTTCGTCCGTCCGCAGCCTAGCTGAGTGACTCTTAGTACTAGAAAGCTGTAATTTGGCATGAATATAAATATTAGTCACGCCAACAAAGTGTTAAAATATTTGTTTTACTGTAACTCCCCTACACGTAACGTGGGGATGTATATTTTTTCTCGTCTACCCTATAGTGTGGAGTGTCGTTGGATAGGTCTTTATGATATTACTGGTTTGTGAAAAAAAAAAATCGATTAACGGATCCGTTTATGAGAGTCAAGTGTGCCCCCCCCCCACTACAGACCAAACTACAAATGCTACAAATATGAAAAAATAACGAAAAAATTAAAACCAAACGAATAGAAACGCCAGTTAGCGAACGCATCTGCGCTATAGGCTCTGATGTTGTGTAACGATTGCGCTCTATTTCTTCTGGGCAATTTACTTACCCTGATTTTTGAAACGACCAATTACAGAGGCCCCAATGAAAAAGGAACAGGTCTTCCGAGTTTCAAGTGATATAAATAAAGTATACATACCCTGTATATGTACATAGAAGGGTCACCAGGATTTTTCAGGGAAACCTAAGCTGCCGCTGCTGCTCTCCTGAATTAAAAAAGTAGTCTATATAGGTAGTTCCCATATTACTTTTGTTTGTTTCCCTTACTTTAACTATTTTAAAACATCGTTTTTTTTTAATGCGTTACGTTGACACATTATAATTCCTCCTTCGGTTAAAGAGGCAAGTGCAAGCGCAAGAATGAGATTTATCATAAGAAACGCTCCTACCGCGCATGCGCCATAAGGATCTATAAAACATTGAGTACTGAATCGGCCAATCCCTGTAGAGAACGATAAATCATGTCCTCGGACAGTGAAGTCGATTCGAATACGCACCGTCCCGCTCGCACTCGCCCTCTCTTACGCGCCTCACATCATTTATCATTTGCTTCTCTCGCTCCTTCTCAATGATAAATTCAATTCTGTTTTCGAATATGATTGTTCATCGTTTTGTAACGGTCGTGTTTTATTGTGGGCATCGTCACGGAGTTAGTTTCGATCGGAATCATCGCGAGAAATGGATTTCCATTTTCAGGTAATCAATCTTCGAAGTCGGTTACTTAGTCAGTCCTTTAAGCGGAGTTTATAAAGATCAACCGCCCTCAAATATGTATAGCATAATTTCCCGAGTCAAGCCCCGAGTTCAGTTATTTCCCTGATGTTCAGCGGTAAGAGTTTGTAGCAATTTGATTTTGTTTAGAACTTAATAAATAAGTACATTCTTAAATAAAGCTAGTACTTAAATACAATTTTAAATGTCTAAATTTATCTTTATTCTGGTCTGGACATGCGAGAAAGGCTGTGTCGCCTGGGAATAGCAGGTGACCAATGTCTGAAGACTAAAGCAATGCTCGATACATCATTATTAAATGTATTTATTTATATAAAGTCACTGATTTTACACTAGAGGTAGTTTACATAAGACGTAGAAATAAAATGTCTAAATCATGAATTCAAATATGATTTTTTATTTATTTTAAAATTGTGCTATTTACATGGCCGTAGAAAAGACATTCAACAATATCTCTTAAAGTAACTTAGAATACGTGGTGCTCTCTCAGTCATTTATATGCAATATAAATAGGTTTTTGCTTCATTATCTAAATTGTCAGTATGTGAAAAAATAGATACATTATATTTTTATACATATAAGTATAGCTATAATCGTAGAGTTAGAAATCGATAGCACGATCAATAGCGAGGACACAGATAATTTACAATAAATCAATCGTCTTACAACTATTATCACTGGGCATTCATCTTATACTAGGTTTTCACATGACGCTATAGCTAACCTATAAATTATAAAATGTACACAAATATTACAACCTATAAATCGTAGTTTTATTGGACTTCGGTGCTTTGGCCACGCTGCTCATTTATTTTATAATCGTTTTAAATATTTGCTTAGAAGAGAAATCGGTGACAATGTAACTAGTGTTATAAAGATAGGATAACCTATAATAATATGTCAGTATTCTTAACTTAAACATATCGCAAGCCGTATGCTATTGTAGATCACTTTTTCACAGGAAGATTAAATTCATTTATCATTTTATAGAGTCATTATGTATTAGCTCTTAGAATAGAAATATTTGTACAATTGGAAAGCTGCATTTTATCACTGTGGGTAAGCCAGTCGAAAAGTCGAAGAGAGTGTCGCTCGACATTTTAGGTATCTGTCGAGTCGCCAGGGACCTGCCGACACGGAGCGACACATGGAGGACGAGGCGTAACGCCATTGTCAAAGATATCTTAATATGTTTGGGCTTTGTTCAAAGATAAACTGAAAGGGATCCACCAGCGGCCATTTCTTGTATCTGGTTGCTCTAAAACAAACAACAAAAACAATTCAATGTCCTAACTTGACCGCTACACTTTGTACTACTCAATAAAACACAGCAGGACACGTTCACATATACACGGGAAATAAAGGTGCAGTCGTGTGTTAGAAAACCCTTAACAACGAGGAAATAATTTTAATAAGATTTACAGCGACCGGGCTAATACATTATAAGCGTAGTGCACTATAATTAAATATTGATCTTAGGCGCCTTAGGGAACTTTTCATTCCACGTAAATATTTAAATGCTTCGACACCTTCAACACAACTATTTGTAGTTGGCAGTTGGCCGCGTAAAAACCAATATTAACAAATTATAAGTTAGTAAGTAACTGAAGTTATCAAATTACGTATACTCGATACTTATATTTTGAATCATCGAGCATCCAAGCAGGCTTTGGTCAACAAAAGTAACCCACCTGAAAGATCGACAACGAATTAGTAAGACATGCATGAAAATGTTATTAATAATGTAATTCGTCGTCGAGCTCCCACCACCCCGGCGGGTTATTTATGTGAATCAACGCTCGATCAGTGAGTGAGTTGACCGTCGAATGAAGAGTCCCCTAAGCGCGGTGTTGTCAGTAGGCAGCGGCGGCGCCCGAGTGGTGCATTAAGTGATGGTGGTGGTAGGTCTCTTGCGAGGGGCACCACCAGTCAGGCACGCCGTGCGGCATCGCGGGCGCCGGCTGCTGGAACTGGCTCCAGTGCCCACTGAAGCCTAACTTATTATCCATGACGCCGTTCCCGCCTATATTAGTGAGATGCGGCCCTTGGTTGTGGTGCGGGGGTGCGGGGGGGCGTTCGTACGGTTTCTGGTCGTGCGGGTTGAGGTATTTGTCGTTGAGGCTCTCGAGCTTGTCGGCTATGGTGTGGTGCGGCGGGTGGTGAATGGGCGTGGGCTGCGCGGGTGCCGGGGGCGGACCGAGTGGCGCGGCGGGGCTGTTTGCGCCGGCCGTGACGCTGACACTGCCACCGGAGGAAGAGTCGTCGCCGTCGCTGTCGTACCGCGGTGACGCGTCGCCCGCCGCACCGTGCACCTTCATGTGCTTACGCAGCGACGATGGATGCGTGTACGACTTGTCGCACCCGTGCACGCGACAATTGTAAGGCTTGTCCGATGTATGGACGTGCGAATGCTTCTTCCTGTCGGACGAATTCGCAAATCGTCGATCGCAACCGGCATATTCGCACTTGAATGGTTTTTCACCTGTCGACAAAGAAACAATGCGTTTAATTTTCATTCTTATTTCCAAGGACATTTAGGCAAGATACAAAGATCTTGACAGCTATCATTGGTACCTCAAACACAAAATAAGTAACCATCGATCGCTAGGATTAATTAAACGAACGACTCGTTGCATCACATATGTCTCATCTGCCATAACACGGTACTAAGTAAGACATAAAACCGAAACCTTTCTCGCATTATTCAGACACCACCCCTTTCTAATCTCAGAAAAAGTCGGAGCCTTGTACGCGAATGTCCAATCACACCATAAATAACCAGATTTGCTTGTTGTTTATAGTTTACGAGGATAAATAAATATTCACAACAATTGCACGGGATACTTAACGCGGCTATAAATCATCTTTATACGACTTTGTCACATTACCTTCTACAAAAGCGAGGGTATTTGAAAACTACAGGACTGGATTTGAGCTTTGTTGCTGTAGCAAAAGGTTTTATATCGGTAATTTTGAATACTTGTAAGTCCTCTTTTTATAAAAAAAGGGTCCTTTTTGTTCAAATGGGTTGATGATTCAGACATCTATCAAGATAGGTAAATCTAGAGAATAATCTGATAACCGGCATCTTAACACATATTGTCTTTATTAAACAAAAATCTCAATGTAATATACAGGGCGCTATGTGCTTGGGGCTTTAAATCTAGGTATGGATACTACTCGCCAATGCTTCTACTTTTGTATTGCGACTACTAGTAAAATCAATGAATTAAAACGATAGGATACTATAATTTGTGTTTCTTGGTACTCGGCCTCTATTCTATACGGTAAAAACCATATTGCCCTTGGCATGTTATCGTATTGCCAACATTACGATAGCTCTTATTTACTTGAAAATTATACCATAAGTACCATAACACGTCAAAAGCAATTTTGTTTTACCGAGTAGAAACCGAATAGAAATAACGCTAAGTTAGCGATTTGCGAAAATGGACTAAATGTATAGGACTGACGTAAGCTGATGACTGATCGCATCGCCGCTTATGTCAACTCCATACATTTCGAGTCGATAGAAAACAGAAACGTTAGCAGCGTTCATTTCCAACTTGGCTAGGCCTACAGGGCGGAACTGGAACCAGGGCCTCTATTCAACTGCGTTATAACGATATCGTGTTTGACGTGTTTTAGAATCGTTTATGTCACAGTCGCCATTATTGTAAATGACATAAGAGTTATGAAAACGTTAACAATACGGAAACACTTCAAATACGATATCGTTATTAGATTACCGTGTAGAATCCCAACCCTGGGGCCTCTATTCTACTGCGTTATACTCGTAACGATATCGCGTTTGACGTGTTTTAGGATTATTTATGTCACAGTCGCCATTATTGTAAATGACATAAGAGTTATCAAAACGTCGACAATACGGAAACACATCAAAGATGATATCGTTGTATAACCGTGTAGAATACCAGCCCTGCCTTTTGTTTTAATGTAATGAGTGTAACGACAACGGACGTTATGCATTGATTTAGTAAGAAGAATATAGGTATGTAGGTAACGACCTACGTAAATTTAAAGCCCCGAGCTCAAAGCCACTCTGTATAGAATGTACAAGAGGAATAACATACTTAGCAATAGTCAGTTAGACTACCAAACTATCATAATATGTAACTAAAAAATACGGATTTTTGGGACTTCATGACCTCTCTAGACCACCTCAGAATACAAGATATCCGTCAAGGATTAAAATAAGTTCTTATTACTTCATCTTGATTTTTAGCAACATTTTAAATAAATCCTTGTTATTGGTGTGAGTACTTACTTATTTAGTACACCGATATAGTCTTCATTCCGTAATTAAAAAAATCTTAATTTTTCTTTTTTGACACTTCCTACAATATTTCGTCATTATTTTTATTGAAGTTTCCAGAAAAGAGATAGTTATAAATAATGACATCGTTTTTCTTTGACTTTGCTTTGACTTTGACTTTGATTTGTCATTTTACTTCGAAGTCCCTGTGTTATTGTAATCATTATCTTTTGACTTTTGACAACATATAATTATATGTTCATTTGAAAATGACACATTGGTATAATCAGTTGTATCTGGGGCATCATGCCAGAACATGTTTTGAAATATTGATTTTGATCACCTACTTTTGACGTGATTGTACCTACCTACGACCTAGTGGTAAGTAATTAGCTTACCAACTATTTACATATATAAAAACAAAACACTCCCTCGTGTATGACCCATAGCTTTAATACTCGTATTTAATTAATTTTTGTTTAAATGTAAGTACCGAGATGTCTGTATGGCCTTCCGTGTCTTCACCGAGCGGTCCCAACGGAAGATCAGCGTTGGCTTCACAGCCAGCATATGCTGAGTTGGGTCCGTTTCGCAACATAGACGCGACATGTCGTCTCTTTTCTTTTTTTTCTTTTATTTTTGTTACTTTTTATTTTTTGTCTGCGTGTTTTTGTTGTGAATAAATGATTTACTTACTTACTTACTTACTTACTAAAGTGTCATTCTATGGAACTTGCTAACTATGTAAACAAGCCGCCATACTAAAATTGACATTAGATGTCAATTTCAATATATTGTTTGTTTACATAGTTAGCAAGTTCCATAGAAAGACACTATACGTGTACCTATTACAGAGAGCATTCAAATACTATGAAATATTTTCCTCCATTTGGCGTTTTTGGGTGCTGTTACGGACGAATCGCTCGCTTTCGTTTTTTGCGCTAATAGAATCTTGTTAGATTCGAATTAGCGTATTGCGTAACTATTTCATAAGATTTTTGTCTAGTTTGTAATGTTTATGAAATGTGAACCTTTTATTTTATTGCCGCTCGTCCCCATAACCTATAACGACCATGTTTGTTTTATTGTGATCCCCGAGGTACCCGGCCTCATATCTAACCTTGGTCCTGAAGGTCGGGTACTCTCCGAAAGCATGGGAGGGTTCCAATCAGGAATAAACTGGGATTGGGCCCTCCCGAAGCTACTGAATGTCCTACCACCGGGAAAGTAAGAATGTTACAGTGGTAGGACATATACATATAGACGGGCGGCAACCTAAGCTTTAATATGCACTCTTTCATGGAGAAATCGATAGGCAGGTTCTAGAAAGAGAAATTAAAGTTGTATAATTCATAGAGGATCTCGAACACAAAAAAGAGCGAATTGGTGCCGTGTGCAAACGGCTCACTTTACGGTAAAGCCTGGGGGTATATATACCGGAACACACCCTCAGTCATTGTAGTTGCAATAGAGCAGTAGTAGCAGTAGGAGCAGTTGAAGAGTGAACCAGAGGAACCCAAAGGAGCAAAAGTGAATCAGAGCGAACATTCGGACGAACATTCCGAACGAACATTCAGAGCGAACATTCGGACGAACATTCCGAACGAACATTCGGACGAACATTCCGAACGAACATTCGGACGAACATTCGGACGAACATTCCGAACGAACATTCCGAACGAACATTTGGACGAACATTCCGACGAACATTCGGATGAACATTGGAGCAAAATTGGAGAGAACTTCTTAGCAACTGAACCACGAACCGCAAGGAAGAACTCGTCCTCGAACCCCGCTCATTGTCGAACCTCGCTCATTCTCGAACCTCGAACCTTGTTAAGTTTAGAATCAGTTTTGAACCTTTAACTAGAATCTTTTGCTTAGAATCGTGTAACTAGAACCATTAACCATAAAATATACAGTCCACTGACCCTGAACCCTTTTTTAATTAATCGAACGAGCTACGTAGAGACACCGTTGAGTGACCATCCTCAACATCGCTTGGTCCTTCGAACCGGATCTGAACCACACCATCGAAATGGTTGTTACGCGATCCCAGACCGATCGAACGGACGCACAGGAACGACTCCTAGAACTGGAGACTTCAAGATCTGCACCACCGTCTACCGAACAAGCCGAAACCACGTCAACAGTCACTGCTGCAGTACAGCAATCGAACCTAGCTGGACCCTCTGCTCCGGCAGACCTTGCCCGGAGTGCAGTTGACCCGACTACCATCGTCGACGATCCACTGTTATGGCGTACCGATCTCGACCGTCGTTTAAATGCGCCAGCACACGTTCCCGGTTACGTGCGCTCGGCTGCAGGCGGAGATAGGGACGCGCCAGTGCCCGAAACCGTTTCACGAGGCGATTTCGATCGCTACGGGCACTTGGTCGCCGCCGCGCAAAACCCACTCGAGCCTAACGTCACAGCACCCACAACGACGCGACGCGATAACGCGACTTCACGAACCGCTTTGAATAAAACCGTAGTATTCCGCCAATCGTCCGCAACATCAAGATGTTCGAACAACACAGCGATGCGTATGCGGCAAGCCGAATACGAGGCAGAGCAGAGAATGCTAGAAGTCAGCCGCCGAGAGCTGCAACTTGAAAAGCAAATGATCCAGAACAAACTTGCTTCGCAATTAGACATTTTGGAAGCCGAAGGATCGCAAAGAGGCAGCGTATTAGGGCAACCTGAGACCGAACAACAGGTTGACTCTTGGCTGGCGCAATGCGCATTCAACGCGAACCAATTGAACCCTCCGAACCCATTGAACCCACCGAACCCATCGAACCTGTTCGAATCGACGCCTCGACGCGAACCGCGGGCGTCGACTCAGACACCGACCCGCGAACGCAGCAACAGCGGCAATCGCGGAATTGCTCAACTGGCTGAGGCCATTGAAAAGATATCACGCCAGCGACCGCCGCCACGTCAGGTATATGAATTACCGACGTTTAGCGGGGTGCCCGGTGAATGGCTGCCGTTTCAGGCGGCATACAACGAATCTACGAAGGCGTATTCGTTTAAACCGGGAGAGAACATGGCGCGGTTAAGATCATGCTTAAAGGGAGCCGCCCGCGAGGCCGTTTTGGCACTGCTTCACACTGCAACCGATCCCGAACCAGTGATGCAGACCTTACGGCAATGCTACGGACGTCCCGAGATTCTCGTCGATAGAGCGCTCGACGACTTGAAGAGACTGCCACGACTGGGCTCGTCCGCTGCGGACCTAAACGCTTTCGCAGTGAAGGTTCAGAACATAATCACGGTCGTGGCGAGTGTTGACAAGCGCAAATATTTGTACAACCCGTTACTGACAAGAGAGATATTGGAACGCTTGAGCCCACACTTGAGATCCAGATTTTGCGATTACGCGGAACTGAACATCGACACGAACGACCCGGAGGTTGTCGTATTGACGAAGTTTTTAATGCGAGAGGCAGATCGCGCCTTACGTTATACGTACTCGACGGCCGCAATTGGGACGTCGACTACAGCAGTCCCGCCACCGAACCGCCGGGAACTGCGCTTTAACAAACCGAGCGGTGGCATAGCGCCACGCCGACTGAACCCCGTTTACTCTGCAGAACAAGTTGAACCGTGCTTAAGCTGCGGAGGAAACCACGAAACGACGCAATGTAAGAAGCTACAGGCACTTACAGTTGCAGCCCGATGGAGGTGGGCTAAGGAAAACAGAATCTGTTTTAAATGCATGAGCAAGAAACATCGGCGAGACCAATGCCGAGCTAAAGGATGCAGCGTAGAAGGATGCCCGCATTCGCATCATCAACTTCTACACATGAACATCCCGAACCTAGCACCGGCGCCGGCTCCTAAATGGCAAACGCAGGCGCCACGAATTCCCGCGCAGGTGCACCGAACGCAAGCGCCGGCGCCTCAGGCCGCGCAGAATCCACAGAAACTGGAAGCGTCAGGAGCGTCAGAGTTCGTCACGAACACGACGAATTTTGCAACGAACGCACCAACGGTGCTGTTAAAGGTTATCCCTGTAATTTTGTACGGGCCCAAAGGACGAGTAGAAGCTTACTCTCTGCTGGACGAAGGATCGACCGTCAGTCTTATTGACCACGATCTCGCCTTAGAAATAGGCGCCACTGGACCGGAGGCGGCGCTCTACATAAAGGGCGTAGGCGATATGACGCAGCATCAAAGAAGCCGACAAATAGAAGTTGACGTTTGCGGCCGAAACGGTGGTCAGATGCACCGCTTGAAATTGCGAACCGTGCGCGGTTTGAACCTGCACAATCAAGCGGTGAGCAAGACGCTTACAAAAAACTATAGTCACTTGACGGGGCTTGACGAAGCATGTTACAACACTGCTGCGCCTCGTCTACTGATAGGAGCCGATCATTGGCACGTCATGGTCTCAAAGGAGACCCGAACCGGGCATGCAAACGAACCAGCGGCGGTGCTCACCGACCTTGGATGGGCAATCTACGGAACTACGCCGCGTATGATCAAGACGCGCGGCTACGAAACCGCCCTACACACAGCAACGAGCGAAGACGACTTGCACAACCTAGTGGAGCGTCATTTCGCCGTTGACTCTTTAGGGGAGGCCCTTCAAAATAAAGTCCGCCCCCTAGACGAACGTGCGACTACGATCTTCAAGAACACCGTCCGCAAAGTAAATGGGCGAAACAAACTATGGCGGGACGACGAACCGGAGCTTCCGCCTGACGTAATGAGCAGCGTTGCGACGCTGCGCATACCCCGCCGTTATTTCGTGACGGGGGGAGATGTCCGCCCGCCACTACAGATAGCCGAGACAGCGAAGGCTGAACAGCGGCGACGGGTGCCGACAAAGGAGAACCCGGCCGACGACGCGACACGCGCTGACTGCGATCGCGAAATCAAAGTTAGCGATCGCTGGTATACCGGGCCTAACTTTTTACGAGGCCCGGAAGAGTACTGGCCACAAGAACCCGCAAGACTTACTGAACCTGAACCAGCCTTGTGCTCGCACACCACGAAACACACGAACAAGTTCCCGCTGCCGGATATAAGTCGCTTTTCGAACTATAAGCGACTTATACGAGCCACCGCATATGTGTTCCTCTTCATTGAAAGGTGCCGCAAAGAAAGAGCTACGTTACAGCCGCGGCACCTAGAAAGAGCAGAGCTTTTATGGCACAAGAAGTGCCAAGCAGATGATTTCGCCGAAGAAATAAAGGTGTTAGAGCACGGGGGGAGAGTGACGAAGAAAAGCAAGTTATTTGCTTTAGACCCCGTGCTCGAAGATGGAGTATTGAAAATGCACGGACGCATAAACGCCGCTCCAGTGAACATGAACAAGAAACCGGCAATCTTAAATGGAAGACATCCGTTCGTGCGCCTGCTGATACTACAGGCACACTGTGACGCCGCTCATTCATCGCACGAGCGGATTGTGAACGATCTACGCCAGCAATACTGGATTTTACATCTGCGACCCACTGTGCGCGCAGTCGCGCATGATTGCCGTGCGTGCCTGGTTCGCCGAGCGCGCCCGCACGCGCCGGCCATGGGCGACCTACCGCTCGCACGCATCGAACCTCACCGGCGAGCATTCACCAACTGTGGGGTCGACTATTTCGGCCCACTGACGGTGACGATCGGCCGCCGCCACGAGAAGCGCTGGGTGGCATTGTTCACCTGCCTCACCACCCGCGCTGTCCACCTGGAGCCTAATGGCAGCGCGCCGCGGATGGCCTCGAGTCATATACAGTGACAACGGGACCAATTTCCGCGGCGCAGACGTCGAGCTCCGGGCCGCCTACCAAGAATGGTTGCCGGCGCTGCGCGATTACGCGCTGCAGCGCCGGACCGAATGGCGATTCATCCCTCCCGGCGCCCCAAACCAAGGCGGGGCGTGGGAACGACTAGTGCGGTCTGTCAAAACCGCACTCACCGCGACACTGAACACGAAGGCGCCGAAAGAAGAGGTGCTAACGACCCTGCTAACTGAGGCCGAGAATACCATTAATGCTCGGCCTCTAACACACGTCTCTACCGATCCCCGAGACGACGAAGCCCTGACTCCCAACCACTTTCTGTTGGGGAGTTCAACAGGTGCTTAATAACATATTTACATAATAATATGTGTGGTTATAGCTCGGAGACAAAAACACAAGTGATTCCCGCGGTAACTCGAATAGGCCAATTGTTGTCAAGTGCACCGAATCGTATCGGGTAACATTCAATAAACACATTACGGTAGGCCTACGGTTAGTGTGACCGGACTAAGCAACAATAAACGTAGTTTTCTTTGTCATGTTTACAAATAAGCCTCTTCGGCTGTAATCCCCGGCATTGTGAACAGGCTCGAGATCGCGTCGAGGAGGCACAGATGCTAATCTCAAGTGTCTGTTAACGCACCAATAATAGCGTTTTTTAGACGCTCCCTTACCGCAGTTCGCTACAGTACGCGTATTCAACCGATCACACATTCGACGGCCTTTATGAATGTATTGATACTTCCTTTCATTCATTCAGCACTTCATCTCAAAATATTTGTGCATTGTGACGGTCCTGGTTTAAAATTCAAACCGAGGCTAAATTGTATTTTACCTTTTGTTCGCGTGTATAAAAATACCTGGCAAGTATACGATCGACAAAAAGTATCATGATCTCATCTGAGTCGGAGCAACAAAACCGTTTCCGATACAAAACGTTAATGAGTTAAATACGAGCGATAAAGGCGCGGCGGCCGAAACATGGTGTCGCCCGTCTAATTAGTAATCGGCCGCCTCATCTCAGGACAAGGAAAAGGATGAATGACAAATCCTATTAGAGCGTGATGCCGTATCGGCGCGTGCGCATGTTTCACTATTTATCGCTCCTTTTTTTTGGGATTTAAGTGTATTTCTTTTACTTACATTCAAAGAATAAATCAGTTTTAGAATAACTGAGATCTTATACATATCTGGTGGCACATCTATAAAGTGACAAAATAAAAACAGAGGACACACGTTGGCAATGCGCATCGTGGATGCGTGGCGTGCCGCGCAGGACTCGGGCTTTAAGGTCAGATGCTTATCTTAAACTGCTGTATCACCCGCAGGAGACACTTTTTGTAACATTATTATCGTTCTGAGGAATTGTCTTGAATTTGTTACGAGTCTCTTAGTCAAATAATTGGTCAAGTGCGAGGTGTTCACGCACTGAGACTTTCAAACATTACTCGTACGTATCTTGGTACTTAGGGGTTTGTATTCGATAGATGAAGGCAATATCATGACACACATTTCAGGCGTCTTTGTCAATCAAATCCTCAGATTAGGAAGTGAGATTCTGCTCGATATTTGAATGTGTAGATGAAATTTAACAGCGCAAAGCCCATGACGGAAACAAAATTCAAACATTAGTCTTTTATGAGAGCCGGGGTATGCAATGGAGACTATTGTGAGCTATATCGCACCTCAACCCCGCGTCGGGTCTCAATTAAGTTGTACTCCTATAGTACGAGTAAGTAATTTTTTAAATGTGTTTAAAAGAAGACAGCTCATGTTTTTTTCCGCAATAAGGCGAACTTTTTAGTTGTCCTGGTAAACCTAGGTAAAGTAGATAAAGGAATTTATTTTAGGATGTCATATTTTTACGTCTGCTGTCCTAAAATCTGAATAGTAAGATTCGAGGAATATTTAATTTAACAACAGTTGGCACATCGCCTAGCCAGAATTACTGCGCGGTGTTGGATTACAAATCGCTACTTAAGTGCGCTCTGCTGTGAAAACAAGCTTTTTAGAAATAGCACAAGTAACCCGAACCGCCGGCCTTTACTCCCAAATTGTGGTAAATGGCTTTAGGTGAGTCTGTGGACAAACAAGCGCGGGTTACTATCAAGTTGCGCCCGCGCACGGAGTGTTTCGTTACAGATTCAAAACGCGCAGACTTTTATTAAGTCGATTCGGAATGGGATTACAAATCACCGGTAAGTGACAAGCAATTTACTAATGTTTTAAATATTTTTATTTTTGTTGAGGGTAACTCACGCTCATTGCGGTCGCTGATTTTTAAATCCTCGTAGTTGCTGTGCCCTCTACATCAGAGAACGCAAGTCCAGTCAGAGACAGTTCAATATAGCAATAAATCCTATACATCAAAACAATAAACAAGATATATCTAAATCATGTGGCACGTCACTTGAGTAGGTATCCTAAAATATAAATAAATAATAAAATTATCGAGGCCCGTACGGTTTTTGCTTGGGCACCCAATATGTACCAAGTCTTGTAAGAAGTAAATTCATTTCAATACTTGGACTTGGCCGTATTGATACATCGCTATGTAAAATGTGTAAATCTGACAGGACATTTGAGCGTTAACAAAGTGAACTACTTCAAGAATCTGTCCAATTATAGTACTTACTAAAGAAATAATTGGGTACCTACCAAACATCTTTACCGCATTTCACATGTACCTATAACATTAGATGGCAGGTGCCTATATATCATAATCGACCAAATTTAATTGCCTTTGATGGATTTGATTATTTATCTACATTGGAGTATAATAAGCATTGTTTTATCGGCTATTAAATAGAACATAATGGAGCGTATCCGAGTTAATTTAATCCCTAATAGACAGGCGGCTAATGAGCAGACAATGACTGGCCGATCGCGGCGCGCCGACCCTTCGGCCCCGACCGGTGACCACGCGCTGACCCGCGCCCGCGCCGCTCTTGCCAAAGCTTTCTCAAACTAACTCAAACAAAAAACAACTCCACAAATTTGTCAATTCCGAACGATCGACAACACTTCTCAAAAGACCGAATTTTCATTGCATATTTAAAATACATTCCGTACAGCTCGCAATGATTTATGATGTTCCCTTTATCCGAAACGTATTTCGAATTAGAAAGATATATTAATATCTTCATTTTTTCCACTTCTCAGAGAATAAGGCCCTCGTCCTAAGAATACAAAAAGAATACGCGGGGTCGGCGCGCATTCGGCGCCCAACAACCGTGTGACAAGGTGCTTTATGCGCACGATTGTGAGCAGACCGAATAATGTTCCGATACCCGATAAATATCTGCCAACTCATACAAAAGCATCCCAATAAAAATATAATAGTAAATGTACCAACAACAACGCAGCCTGCAAACTGCACAGTCATATCAGACTGATAAATATAAATTGAAATGAAAACGTACCGACGAAGGACGTTGATTGTTGGTTATATGAAAAAACAAATTAGGACTTGTACCCGATAGCTTGAATCAGTACTTTAAGCCATTGACTTTTCGGCGGGCTCGTGTTGCGGATTTGTAAAATACTGTACGAATACAAAACTTTGTTTACATTCAATTGGGATGGAACTTTTGTTTATTGTTTTATATGTACACTAACAGTAAGATTTAAGAAAGCTGTGTCGGGTGGACATACACAACTTAACGTGGAACGGAGATTGCGAAAATTATACCTATCACCTAAGTGTCGTCTTATATGAAGAAAAACGGTAAACGTGGACTTGAGAAGCTGCTTTCCACAGTAATTGTACTGTGGAAAGCAGCTTCTCAAGTCACAATAGCAACCAAAAAGAAGCGAAAATACCTTCCCGTTAAAAAAAAAAAGCAGTGAATAGATACGGCAACGGTCGGCTGTCACCTTTTTGTCGCGCTGCGCCTCTCCGGGCTGCAAACATTCATTTTTTTCAGGTGTAAAGCCAAAATGTTGCGATTTACTAACTATAATAGTAGGCTTACACAAGTAACAAGATAGTTAGATTTACTCAAGATTACTACACACTTCTCATCTCCCAAAAATTAGGGGAATTCATGATTGCTTATCAACATGTCACCCGCATGCTCTTTTGTTCATTTCTGAACACAAAAAAGACAAAAAAATAAAAACATAGAACCATCTACTAAATGACAAACTAACAAGAAGATAAAATTGCTCTACAGTTACGCTAAGAAGTCTACTCTATTTCCCCTTCATCTTGCGGAAATTGCAAATAGGTAGTCTACTTTGATACTGATGTGTCGGATATTGCACAAGGCACAAAAATAAAATCGAACATAAAATTAATCTTGAACTTTAGTTGCCACTGTACAAGTCTTAAGATATTCAAACCAAAGGACATGGCCAGTTTCTGCCCTAAGCATGTATAGAAATGTCTTAATAGTTAATAACATTCTAAAATTAATTTATGAATTATCACATGTTTATTTTTCCCCTAGAACTTTCGTGAAATAATCAAGTAATTAAAAGGTGTTTATATGGATTTTCATCATTTTTGTTTGCCATCGAGACTTGACAGATAAGTCAGATAACATAGATTATGATGATCCGTTTTACGTAAAATGTGTACAAGGAACTTGCGTTTAAAGATAAAATAAAAAGTATTAATAGTTATGTATTTTATTATCATAATACCTACGTCTTAAAACTTGGTTTTTTTTTGTTGCTTGCATCGGATTTATAAATATAATTGGAAAAATAACAATGCCAGTGGCCCGTTTCACGAAGCTACAAATTACAAGCGGAACTATCTTTCTAGCAAAAGAAGTTAGAAAGAGACTTCCGCTTGTAATTTGTAACTTGTACTTGTAGCTTCGTAAAACGGGCCTCAGGTGTCCATAGAAGCTTTCGCTAAGAAAGTATCGTGACGCATAATTATAAAATTGTATTAGTTCAATGTAGAAAAATATTTAAAACAATACTGAGATCTTTTTTCTCTGTAAAACTTCTGTTGTTTGTTATTTAGGAATAATAAACAAACCGGTTACTCGCAAGATGCCTTTTTTACCAAATATCTCAATAGATGGCTCTATCAGTATGCTACAAGACGAGAGTTATTTTGAGTTATTTTTTTTTATTAACGACGAGCCTTCTTGTCTTATCTACGGGCCTGTAAATCAAATCATCATCAAGGAAGAAGATGACGAGGCAGCTAATAAAATCATGGGTTATAAGTATTACTTACTCTACACTCAGCAAACGAATAATATATATATATATATATATATATATATATATATATACACCGTGTTTTTTTTGATTTACGATAACTTCGGCATATTGTTAGGTACACGTATAGAAACTACGTGGTACATTAGATTTTAAAATATTGCAAAAAAAAAAAATTGTTTAGAACAAAGTAATTAAATGTTGTGTCTTCAATCATTCTAAAAGGGTCTTTAGAGTTAACTCATAGTTAGTGTCAAATACGTCAAGTCAGCGTGACATACACACACACAAGTAAACTTGACAGGTGCACGACCTAACAATTGAAAACTCTTTACTCATAAGAGGTAATTAAAAGAAAATTGTTAGGTATCAATTAAGAGCCTTTTACATTAGTTTAACGTGATTAACTGATTAATTTTAATAATTGAATATCTTTATAACCGTACGAGTTATCATATGTCTGTCTTCGGGAAATTAGCTTAATTTGACTTGAAGAACGTGCCCTTAAAGTTATCGTAAATCAAAAAAAACACGGTGTATTATGTTTAAAAAAACAGTCAACACTTCATCAATCCAACAATCCAAAGTTAGAGACGCTAATGCACATAGAGCTACTAATTAACAAAGTCAGAGCTAATAATTATCCCGATATTTGCATGTAAAGTAATTCAAACCATGATTTAAACGGACAACATTCCTAAACGCGTGTCATTAAATAGGTACCTATTGTTTTTTATTGCTTTTGGCTCTCAAGAAACGGTTGTTTGACGAACTGCTTTATAACCTGTTGTTCGCGTCTGAGTATTTTGTTTGGTAGATAAACAATATTGTACGGGGCACCTGCGTCTGTGAGAATAAATACAAAACATCTCAAATCCTGGCACGCTCGTCAATCCGACGTCAAGCCTCTGACAGCCTTAACCGCCATCATCGCGGGCCTGACGGTCGAAAATATCATCAAATTATATCACTGAAACCGTCTTTAATAATAGGTCACTATTTAAAACTATTGAATCAGGGCCAATAAATTTGGTACCTGTGTAGGTATCCTGCCTACTCAGTACGTAAATTCTGCGGGAAGGCCCGTCCATATGTCATATGACACTCAAGTGACAACTTCTTTGACAGGGCTGAATAACCGCAAAATAAGGACCTGCAATGGTATTTGCTCTAACACCGGGTTCCAATCTTCAAGCCATCTCCTATTTACAACTACTGAAGATAAATTGACATCTATCTTTCATTTTCTGTGTCAAGGGAGGTTACTATGAAATGGTTAGCCATTTGAACCTTAGGGTTCATCATACGACGAGGGTAGGTATAAGAACCGAGATATTGCATTTATTATCTTCATTATACAGCGTGTAAATTTCATACGGGCATATATTTTAACAACATTAGTTGTACCTATTTAATTTTTCATACAGCAAGCAAATATATCACACATTGCGCCAATTCAATTAAAGCATCTACGTAAACGTCATGTCATGAATTACATCTAGATCGCAATCTGTTTACTTTGCCAATAAAAGTCAAAAATGAAAGTCATTAGGTAATATATTCCGTTTGAAATTAAATTACTTATTAATCCCATAGTAAATATTTCCCACATGTCCTTGCACTCGGATACTTTGACGACTGACGGACACTCTCACACTTCGTAAATTCCTTTTTTTAAAGAAACTTGCGCGCGCTACACATTGCTCTTGAGACCAACTTAAAAAAAAATAAGCTTCAATAATAAAAAACACTAACAATATATCTTTCTCACATGATTTGTATGATCGTTAACTACGTCTGGATAAAATGGATAAATTTACACGCTGTACGAGTATATAGCTCTGTCTTTTTCTCTCACCGTTTACTGAACTGCATGTCATTATAACTAGGTTGACGAGAATGGATATATTATCTTTAACTGCAGATAAGAAATAGATGGAATGTACAAATAAGTATACCAACCCGCCGTAAAATCTCGTTGATGAACACACGTTAGTAACGCGTAGTAAGCTCATCGCCATGGGGTCGGCCACGTAAGTCTATAGTTCAAGTTAGGCTGGCTCAAGAATGGCATGTAGAAGTAGGTCATGTTGCAAGCTTTTAAGTACACAAAATTCTGTGAAATGAATACTGGATATTTATATATTTTTTATATAATATTTATATTATCTTTGTCTCAGAGGTTTATTTGACTGTTATTTTAATCAACGCATTCGTGCAAAGTATAACTAATACGTCAGATTAATACAAATAATTAAATTAGTTCCTACCAAATCTCTTCAATTAAGACTGATTTTAGATCTTAAGGTGAAAAAAATAATACAATGTACATGTTTGCAGCTGACAATGTACTAGAACGGCAGACGGGTGAGAAGTTTAGTGAGTCTGGCGGGGTCAGAGAGGCGCCCGCAGCGGTGCAGCCCGTGTCGCGAGATCGGTGATAGCTTATCGCGGGGCTGGCATCTTCCAGGACGACCCGACACGCGCGCCGAGCCAGTCCCGCACGAGGGGAACGCCACACAACCACCCAACCAATGTAGACATAGGTCAAACTTAGGCGATGCATTCTTTATAGAACCAATGATTTAGAACAAAATTGACGCGATTCATTGTGCAGAATCCGAATTAATAACAAAAATCCTATCCTACTAATATTATAAATGCGAATGTTTGTGTTTTAGTTCGTTACTCCCTCACGTTGTAATGGCTTGACAGAATTGAATAAAATATGGCATGGAGATAGCTTACACCCTGGATTAATTTTACATCCCGGGAAAATTTAAAGTTACCGAGGAACTAAGATAATTGAAATCAACGCTGACGAAATCACTGGCAGAAAGGAGCTAGTATTCATATACAACACACTTATAATCCTATTTATTACGAGCAGACTAGGTAATGTGTAATCGATGCGCTGTACAAGGTATTTAAGAACGGGAAAATAGGTATTTTCATGTCTAAACCATATTTTTGTTAATGTTTCCTCGCAATCGAGATACCTACTTATAAACATTACAATACAGAACTACGGAATTACCAACAAACTATCCAACCTCGCCTTTGGCACGGGAGGAAAAAAGTCTTGTTTCATGCTCCTGTTGTACAATTATCAATGTAGAACTTCTAAAGGATCATGGTCTTTGAAAATAGTCATAATGCAAATAATTTCACTGGACAAAACGTATGAATGAATATTTCCGTACGCGAAATTAACGGTCGCACTCAGGGTCAGTTAATGACAATTACAGGTGGTTCGTGACGATTTTTCATACAAGTTAAATATTTTTCTAACTTGTGTTTGATAAATCGAGTTAATTGGGTTATCCCATAATTTTGTAATGTATAGTGATTCAAAAACCATTTCGAGAAAAAGGGTTGTAGAACCATTCCCTGTTATCAGATTATTTTACAAAATTAGTATTAAATAGTTATTTCTAATTTATCATTTGACATTATTTGACCTGTAATTTAGTGACGTCACGATCTTCATTGGTAAGTTGTGTGTGTCTAATCTGTGATCATCAACCATAGTACTGCATATAATATGAGTCCGGAATGCAGTAATAAATAAATAATGTATATCGAATGTTGTCTTATTTATTTCTGTTTTATTTTAAGGCTTATTAAAATTAAGACAATTTTTAACTGTATATAAACATGACAAGGTCAGATCTTTAAAAAAATGGTATGATTAAAATACAAGTCCGTTTTGGAACCTCCGCCCGTAGGCTAGTCTGTGGGTGAAATTGTCAAACTCAACAAACTAAAAATAAAATTTCAGTTTGTTTGGTGTGCAACGTATAACTACTCGTTTTCTGATTTTCTGCATTTTATCAACATTGCTTCCAATTCTACGGAATTCTACACATATTGACCATCGCCAGATCTTGGATACCGATATTCTTGCTTATAATGACGACCAACGCTGTACATTTATTAAACTTTGTAAGGGCTGATTCCACTAATCTACCCAAAGTGGATATAATAGTCAGGATATTGACATACTTGGGAGACAGCTCCAATCACAACGTAGCTGAAATACGTGGAGCTAAAGCTCTAATGTAAGTATGATTTAGGTATAAGAATATACCTAACGTTCACAATACCATTAATACTGTTTACCTATATTGACATGACTTGACATTGACATTTTACGTGATCTGACAGAAACGCGTACTCTCAAACGAATTCAATAGTTTTAAAGCATTTCTCAAACAAACCAGCTTGTAGTGACGTCATAAAAACATTTTCTTTAAAAATTAAAATAAATTAATATATTGATTTAAATGCATAACCGTGAAATTAGTGTCTTCAATTAGTCTATTTTATCGAAAAAATAATTAAAAACCAGTGGTATTTTTTTTTGGGATAACCCAATTGTTTCTAAAATGTCTAAGTAAGGCGGTAAATGTCAGCTGCGACTGTCATAATATGTTTCTAGCTCGAAAACGCGTATGAAACAAAATTATCATTCATTAAAATACGTTCAACCACAACTATTAAACATTTGACTTCAATGAGATCACAGTTTTTATAAATAATGAGCATGTCATACCATAAATCAGAAAGGATATAAATACCAAATATTCAAACTAATTGTTCGTACCGGCAGGTACATATCACGATTCTCGGTAATAGGGACATGCCCCAAGAGACACCACGCGGGCGATGTGAGTTATACCATATCAATTTAGTGGACATGGTCTGAGTGCAATTCATTGAGACGTAAGATATAACGCCCGTTTTTCACCTTAACAACTGTTAATAAAAAACTTGTTGATTATTCTGTAGGTAATCATATTTTGCACATTCAGGCTAAGATGTTTACCAGTGTATAGTGACAGGTAGCAAGCCCATCGTCTAACTGTACTACAAGCCTTTATTCCCTTAGTCGTCTCTTACGACATCCACGGGAAGACATGGGGTGGCACTATTCTAACCCGGCAACCAAACGGATATGAAAAATTAAACGGAAATGAAAAATATTACTCTTCTTTTTTAGCAGTCGTGTAAAAGAACACATCAGCTAAGTAGATTAAAAAAGCATGCTTGTCTGGTTACATCGATATATTGTATGCGTTGTATACAATTTATTTCTGAACGGCGTGTCCTCTCTATGTCCCTGCGGTTCGAGTTTCAGCCCCCGGGCGTATTTTTGGGACAAACCAATATTTCTAACGAATATTAATAGCAGGTTTTGTTTTATTTTTTATACCGCTTTATATTTTTTATTTTATGTTGTTGTTCTCCTCAGGCGCGCCCAGCATTCTTCGCATAACTTGCATTTTTAACGGTTAAGTCTTTAATACGATGGAGTCTTGAGTAGAACAAATTAATTATCTAATTTGATTACCGTTATCTTTTGTGTACATTACCGTTTTTAATTGTGTATGTTGAATTGAATAAAGATTATTTGTGTAAGTGTTATTTTATGAATATTATGATACTGAATACTAAATAAATACAATGTAAAATGTTAAAGTTATAGTTGCGTGGTATTTTTATCGATAGAACATTACAACTTACTCTTTAGTTATTTTCAAAGTTCAGACCATGGATCTCAAAAACTACCCGCATTTTAATGGAAATAAGTCCACGGTGTCTAGATTTTAAATCGTAGTCGGGAGGAATGGTCGTTTTCTTGTAACAGCTCTGAGCATCTCGAATCGATTCTTATCCACTTCTTGTCAGCTCGATCGGGAGTTTTTGGATGTGGTGTAAATGTGCGGCATTCCCATTCCTTGTTTTGAACACAATGGTGACCGGGCACAACACTCGCGGATTTAAACGTCTAAACAAACATTAGGAAATAATAGGAGATTTTTATCATACACCTTTCTGCACTTTATGCATTCATATTATTATTTATCTTTCACAATTTTAGTATGTGGATACAGAATTACCAAAAAAAAAATAGTTGTTGGTATTTCTGTAGCTCTGCCTACCCCACTCTGGGAATGAAGGCGTGTTGTTATGTATGTATGTAATTTGTATTCTAATCTCAAGATAATATTACCGGACGGTTATAGTTATCAATTTCCTTTTATTTGTCATTAATGTCAATTTCCTTTAGGACTTAGGAATTTTTGCCGAGAAATTTTGCTGCGCTATCTTTTTGTGGTACAAATGAGTACCGCAGAACGGTCCTAGCACAGCTCGCCGGACTAGCGAGCTGTGCTAGGACCGGCCCCCGCGCCGGAGCAGCCGAGGCTCTGTCGGCGACATCACTCACCTCCATACATATTGATAGCGACAAGGTGTCTTCTAAAAAACGCATGAATGATGCAGTGAGAACCACCGCGATGCCCTACAAGACGAAAGAATTTCGCACAGTTAGGAACCTCAAAGAGCATTTTTTTTCTCAACGCTTTAAAACGGCTGATAGCTCATTTAATTTAATGAGGAAACTAAATAAAAGCAGTTAAAGTAAACAACATCAAGCGTGATTAGCAATTTGCTGTAAAAAGGTTTTTATGGAACCCGTCTTGTAATTAGTTGAGTGCTTGTATGGCGATATTCTAGGACCGAAGTATAGTAACTGGTATTTGCTGTGAATGGAGTTGGAATAACTTATTATTCACGGTGCCTAGCCTCAGTCATCCTCAAATACAAACATGGGTAGTAAAGTGTCCGAAGAAATGTTAGTAATAAGTAATAAGATAGGAAGGGTGCCGCGTAGGCCGCGCGGCGCGTCCCGCGGCTGCGGACCATTGTTAGATGGCACACTCGAATAATTCATGTCCCCCGCTCCCAAGTCTGTTGTGCTCTCCACCTAACGTCTATTTTCGCAAGTTAAATTTATAAACAATTATGTACTTGGCACATAATAAATATCATGATTCATCTGACTCAAGCGACAGACAATACCTATTACGTTTGTAACGGAAATATAATAATACTAAATTAGCTGTTGAATTACTTGGAAGAATTAATATAGTTTTTGCATAACATTTTGTGACTTAATATTTAACAATACTTACTTAGTTCCTGTTTTATAAGAATCAATAAAAATAAAGCTATGAAGAAAAATAAAGTGATCTATTTTAGATGGATTATTTTCCCGGGATTTCAGAATGGTCAAACCGACTTCTAACAACGAGGAGGTTCTCAGTAAGTTGGAATGTTTTTTAAATGGTAATTCATTATAACTTATTTCAATGAATTTCATGTTGTAATAACATTTAACTGAATCAACATGTAAATACTGTTGTAAACTCAACGCCAATTATTTTAGATTACGCTAGGGAATTGGAATAAATTTATCTAAGTACTGGGGTGATTCTCTCAACATAGCGCTACGTCGATCTCAAAGATGAAGTTTTATCCGGCAAGTTTAAGAAGTCCCGTCGGCGCGTACAAAACACATTTTAGCGCGTGCCTTCTTGATAAGGCAGCTTTATACGACACCGAACTCGACTCATCTGCCTGCTGCCTAATTGAGAAGGCACGCGCTAACATGTGTTTTGTACGCTCCGACGGGACTTCCTTAACTTGCCGGATAAAACTTCACCTTTGAGACCGACGCAGCGCTGTATTGAGAGAATCACCCCCTGCTAATTTGCCTGTATTAATACAAAATTGATCGACACTCGGAAAGGGCCTCGGACACAAACAGTGGTAGCACCCATAGAGACTATGACTATAAGATCATGGTACTGAAATATATAATACTCGTACAACTTTCATCAGATTTAACTAAAACCATATTTCACTTACTAAGTATTTTAAGTTCGGTTTCTTTTTTATCAAATTTCATGACGGCTAATTTAACGCAAAACTTATATTGAGCTGTTCAAGGGGTTTTAAAAAGCAATGCGTTGGAATCCTGTGATAATATTAAACCACAGGATAACCGGATCAAATGTCAAGCGTCTCCTACATCAGACCTGAGTAATAGGATGAAAATACATTTCTAAAATCTCATTGAAATCATTGTGATAGACACTTTTACGAAGATAGTTACTAGGTATGGTTAAATTAAATCTGATGAAATCTAAAAACTTATCTTCCGTCGCTACGAAGTTACAGATTAATTAGAGATTCATTAGGCGCCTCATCTCGATGCGGGTGGCTCTTGCAAGAACATCTACAGCAAGATAGTACATGTTAGCAAAAACTTATAAAGTAACTTGATCAATCCAGATATAGTCAAAGACGTAAATAGATTTAATTTTTAACCAGGCCCGCCCTCCGCGACTCGTCAATAGTATGTAGTTATGCATATCATAACGTAGGATGTCAGCGGGGCCCTCGTAAATCAATGCAGTTTTTGTCAGATGGACTTTGTAATTTACTAATTGCTTGAGTCACATTAGCGATGCGAGATTCGTATCCTACCCGGAGGTATTCGATGCTCGCCGATGCGCGGCGGCTGCGGATCGATCAGAAATACTCCATTGCCATCCCGTTTGCGAACTTTTTACGCGCGCTCCGGAGCCCTGTTCGCACCATCTCTTTGACGTTTAGCGAATTTCTTAACAATAAAAACGATTTTCACGTTTGCTTAAACGGGAATGTTGTTGCATCTCCAAAACTTGTCTCCGCGAGCATGAATATTTTTTAAGCGAGCTCATGGAGTCGGAATCATCAATGGAGAGCGCTCATATATTGTTGTGCCAAAGAATAAAAAACATTGCAACATACATTCAACGATTTTATATCGCACTTCAATGTTAAGGGATGAGGCCTAAACACATAATATTTACTAACACATTTTTAGTATTCATGGTCGTATTGAAAAAGCGCTTTGACACGTTTCAAAGTATAAGAGAAGCACACAAAAGATAAAAATAAAGTGCTTAACTTTTTCATTGTCTCCTGTATCAAGTATGTCACTCTCCCGTGATTTGGGGTAGCAAGTGATTGGTGTGTGCATAAGGACTACGTGTGCGTGTGTGCTATGCTTATAAGAAGCTCTTGAGCATGTGTGTCGAGGGTTGATGTAGTTGGCGGGTGACGGGTCGGCCACGCCCTGTCGATAATCGTTTGTTTTTTCATGGGTAAGTACTTATAATAATAATTCGCTAAAAAGGTAAGTACATTCATCATGTCTACAAAATTCGGGTAGAGATGTACACGCACAGATTTAGTTTTTTTTAGCATTAAAACATTATTTCCGTACTAAATAAGTAGCCTAACTAAAATATTTTTGAACATTTGTCTGAAAAGATATTACGTACCTACTTTCCAAGTAAAATTCTAACCGGTTTTTTACGCCTCTTTCATTTTCATCCGGTATAAGCTGGATTATATTACAATGTGATGAAAAATAGTGATGACATTATTGGCTAGGATTATACAGCGCCGAGGAGGGATTCATATAGTAACCCACACATGCGCATTGTATTGTCCGTGGATTTTTTACGGGGTGCATCAATCCGGGGCAGATGGCAACGCATATAAACACCTTTAAAGGGCCGGGTAGGGTTGCTTGCTTGCAGCTCATCATTGCAGACGTTTACCTATCGTTAATCGCCTCATCACCGGCTTAAAACAGCATTTGGGAGTTACAATATGGCTTTAGAAGTAAAGTAGTGATCATCCTTTGCCGACCTTACCGACGTTTGTACTAATCAAACAACAAGCTAATTTAAACCGACCTATCTACTTACTGGTAGCTCCTCCTAAAAAACCATCTCCGAAAGACTACATTTAAACAAAAGGCTGCAGTGACATTAGTTAAACCGTTCAGGGCCTCTATTCAACTGCGTTATAACGATATCGTGTTTGACGTGTTTTAGAATCGTTTATGTCACAGTCGCCATTATTGTAAATGACATAAAAGTTATCAAAACGTTGACAATACGGAAACACGTCAAATACGATATCGTTTTTACCGTGTAGAATCTCGGCCCAGGGCCTCTATTCAACTGCGTTATAACTTTGACGTGTTTCCGTATTGTCAACGTTTTGATAACTCTTACGTCATTTTCATTTACAATAATGGCGACTGTGACATAAACGATTCTTAAACGTGTCAAACACGATATCGTTTTAACGCACCTGAATAGAGGCCTGGCTCTTGTCGGCGGCAGACAAAATCGTTAATAGGAAAATCATTTAAACAAAATACTCGTCTTTAAGTAATACAAACTTCAGCATAAAAGACTGTAGTGAAAACAGAAAGAATTACATTATTCTCAAGCGGCAATCACATCAGTCTGTGTAAAAATTGGAACATGTTGCTCATTCGTTCCAACTCTTTATTACCAATCTATATATTTGTCATTGATAGCCCATAGAGAATGGAGCAATAATGTTGCGCGCCGGCGTGTGCAGTGCAATAAAGCTGCGTCAAGAGCTGCACTCGACAGCCCACGGCGGCACACAGGGGCGGCGAGAAGGGTTCAGTTGTTTGCAAAATATTTTGAAACCGTCATTTTACACGGCATATTAGCATCGCTGCGTTTGATAGTCGGGGGACGTCTTTAGCCGAAATCATATCATCATTACGCCATTGTATACTCGCCCTTGTAGCCACCCTAACGCTTGCTGGTGACGAAGTGATCACAAAGAATTGAATCTATTATGTTCCACCGGTCTTCCTTTTCTATTTACGATGTGGTGTAGCCGATGAGTACAATCTCTAAGCGTTTTAGGCTGGAGTTGCATTTCTTCAAATATTCGGTTGATATAAAATATGAACTTGATAACATTAAATCTGTTTCAATTAGTAGATAATTAATACTTGAGGGTTACCTTGTTTGGGTGTAGGGAGAATCAAACACACAATGATTCAGAATATAATTGACACACGCACGAATCAAAATTTGTATTAAGTGCAGTAAGTAGGTAATACTGATTTTCACGGCCACTAACTTGTACGATAAAACGAGACGCCCGCAGATTGCCGGCTAAAAATCTCTGAGAAAAATGGCTCCTTTTGGAATTTAATATTGAACGTCATTTGCACCGCACCTAAGTATTTGTACTAGCTACTCGTAACGCATAGGTACATATGCAAACGCAAGGTTAAATATAGGTGATTTATCTATAAGCACTAAGGTTCAATGAATTCCATTTAGATTGAACAGTTCTTTGCGCTGAAATGTGTTAATGGGCCTACTGTTTAGTTAAGGGATTGTATAAAAACGCGCATTAGCTTCGCAAATAGTAATTGAGAAGGTGTTAATAGTTTTTTAACAAGCTATTAGCCGGGAATGAAGCGATCGGCGGTGGGCGGGCAGCCCGCGGCGGATCACGCGGCCGGCGCGCCTTTGGTCGTTTCCTATCATGTTATGTTCAAGTTGGATATTTATTCATCACCAAATAAAGTCATTGATATTATTGTGCAATTTTACCTGTTGCTAATACTATATCACGTTTTTTTCCATACCCTAATAAACGACACAGTGTTATTAGGTAAGCAGTGAGTGAGCTGATTATTTTGAAATTGTGTCATGTAACGCAGGCAGTAATTGCAACCAACTATCAAATCAATATTAGGGATATTTTTGACCCTTGGTCATTTTTTCCGAGTCTATTATGGATAACTCCATTTTTGCCTAGCAATTGTAATTAAAACCATCTAAAAGCTGAGAATGTTTCATTATCATTAAGTAAGGAATTTTAGAGCCTAGGTTAACGCACTTTAGCCTTAAAAGATCATTTTTAAACATTTTTATACATTATGTAGTTTGTATTGGTCATTTAATAAATTAATGATATTCGATTTGCCTTGGTTTAGGCTGTGGCTCTTGAGTTAAGTTAAATAAAGTTTCTTAAAACCGTCAGGTTATTAAATAACTAAAACCTTCGCGTGAGCAATCAAAAAAATGACAAAGATACTTTACGTACCTTCGCATTGTAAGCACTGTTCGTCCGTCCCATTAACGACGCCCGCCTTTGCAAGGAGCCAATCGGAGGTGTCATTCTTCAGGAAATATCAAGAATTCATCTCAAATTTCCAATAATTTCTGGCCACTTCTGAAGGTCTGCTTCAACCGTTACTCTCTCGGCAAGATTGCATTGTCGCCACGGTCCAACACTGGCAACCCGATTGCGATTATAAGATGTCTAATTTTCCCGATAAGCATGGAAGCGCAGAATTTAAGACCGACGCCTGGTAAAAAAGATAAATTTTAATTCATGTATGAATATTAAACAGATGAAATCGATATGAACTCGCATAGCGACTCTATTCGAGACTACTCAACAGCTCCAGCCTGAACCATGCCAAACGGCGTCACAAGACCATTGGTGGTCACGCACAGGTTCGATCACATATTTAACTCACTCGCTATAGCAGAAATAATTTAAAGCCAAATAAGATATTATAAAATTATTACCTCTCGTTAAATCTGAGAGGTCTGTATACCAATTTTGTTTGTAATTTTTTGAAGTTTATTTACATCCTAAGACATCAAAACATGTATCATTTCACGGGGCAATAAAAGAGTAAATTTCCGGAGGTGAACGAGAAGTCTCGCTACTGATTTTTTAAAATAAAGGTATCGTTTTACGGCTAAAGTGCGTTCCTAATAAAAGTATCAGTTTCCGTGCCGTGGTGCGGCGCCGCCGGCCGATTTAGATACCATCGACTCACGCCGGTATTCCAAATATTCTTGTTTGCTTTGACATTCTGCTTCCTTTATAGATATAATTACTATATTTTTTGATGGCATAATCGACTGACTTACACGATTGATTTGAGAGTGATTATTACAAAACGTTTCACAAAACGTTTTGTTGATCGATCAAATACGAAACTTTGACCATAAGCCGAGATAACAAATAACGTGTAACTGGTTATTATTTTTTATGTAGGCTTTATTTATATTAATATTAATATTTATTTTAGACGTTTTTTAAATTACATTTTCCTATCTATAAATATCACGTGATTATTCTTGAAATCAAAAGCAGTGCAAAAAATAAGGCACAAGGGGTTTTTACATTTTAAAATGGTCTCTGACTTCGTAATAAAATTAAATTAGGTACTGATTTTAAATTCAGAGATTTGAATTTTGTCATGGTCTTCCTTTTAAAATGATTTGTTTTAACCCTTTATTTAACCAGTTGTGTAAGTGCGTAAATTAATGGATGGTCATTATGTTTTCGTTAAGCATTCCGTAACAGAATGGTGTCATAAATTAAACAATAACTTCTTGCAACCCTAATGTTTGCAGTCAAGTAATTATGGGTATAATGACAGTGGACTTCCAGTTCACTAGCCCTAAAAGTAGATTTATGGCACGACATAAAACAATTCTTCAAAATCTTCCCACAAAAAGGCACATTCTATTCAGACGCCGTGTGAGATAATAGCGCCTGGGCGCAGGACAAAAGTCCAACGCAACTCGAACGGCGATTACCAAAAAAAAAGAATAAAAACATCTGGCCATTCAAATTCCTAGACCTATTCCCTTAAAATCGATATTTTAAAGTTAACCAATATCTTATAACAATACCATACGACGAGCGAAGGACACAAACACCCGAGAGAACGAGACAGAGCCGGACATTTTAATTTATGATCGATTTTTTTATCTTCTAACATTACACAGTTCAGATGAATCTTTCGACTTTTGTAATGAATTGAAAAATGGAGTTTGACTTGAGCGGTTTTTGGCTTTACCGAGAAACGGACTTCACAAGTCGACGGTACGATGCCCGTTAGCAATATGGTGTTTGTGCTTAGATCGCGTTACAAGGAGCTTTGACACGAGGTCGTTGTTTGGTGTCACTGTGTCGGCTCGAGTTGTAGCGACGGTGCGCTGCGGCCCGCGGGGGGCGGGTCATTATGAATTAATGAGAATCGAAATGTTTCCGCAGATCAACACTTGTCCGCCTCAATGAACTCGACGACGTCTCACTGTGTTAGTAACATTCGAGTCAATTTGAAACAAATTAAATACACTCGCTACTATAAAGTTTTACACTTAGTACTCACCGGTGTGTGTTCGCTTGTGGATCTTGAGATTCTCGGAGCGGGCGAACACTTTCCCGCAGCCAGGGAACGGGCACGGGAAGGGTTTTTCACCCGTGTGCACGCGGATGTGGTTCACGAGCTTGTACTTCGCTTTGAAGGGGCGACCGTTCCGGGAGCAGCCCTGCCAGAAGCAGGCGTGGGTGGTGCACTCGGGCCCGCCCACGTGTTCGACAGTCAGGTGGGTGACGATTTCGTGCATGCTCGAGAAGAGTTTGTTGCAGAGCTTGCGAGGCGCGGGCTGCTCGGGGTCGAGCCACTGGCAGCGCATGTCACGGCGGGGCGGTGCGCGCACGTAGCGCAGGAACGCGTGCGGGGCGTGCGCGTGGGCGTGCGGCACAAGCGGCGGCGCGCCACCTTGGTAGTGGACATCACCGCGCCAGTCCCAGCTTTGCTCGAGGGGTTGTTGCGGGAAGAGTTCGCCGCAGGCGCCGTACTCGCGCAAGTACCCGGGCTGGTAGGAGTGCAGCGGGTATGGCTGGTAGTGCGGCGCGGGCGGGTGCGGGGCGGCAGCGCGGTGCGGCGCGCCCGCGCACCCCGGTTGTGGCGACATCTTCAGCCCGTACGACGCCAGGTGCGCATGGTTGGTCTCCAGGAAGGCGTTCATGGCGGGGGCGGCCGGCGCCGGCGCATAGCCCCACTCGCCCGCCACCATCCACGCGGCGGGCGCGCCCGCTTAACCTTTCTTCGGTAGCCTCTCGTGACGCACTTCGGCTCGCCAGTTGCCTCGCTTCTGGCAATTTATTGTTTGCCACTTTTAGTCTTTGAAGTCTTCGTGATGCTATGCCTCGTACCTGGTGGAGAATTATAAAATCGATTAAATTATAAGATAACACATTATATACAGTGTGTATATTTTATTTTTACCCATCCGCGGTCTATCGCCACCACATACACGGTAAATTTAATACATGTTTCTTAGGAAGGCATCTGTTTTAAACGCTATTTCACTTTGCAGCGCGCATACTGTCAAACGCCAATTGTTAAACGATTGACTGTTATGTTTTGGAATATTTTGTTGTTTATTAATTATACCAATTTGAATTCAATATACTTTTATTCACTTTTTAATACAGGACAATGTCTGTCGTTTCAGCGAGTATTAAATAAATTTAACCTACTGCCTACTTACAAGACTACAGGATTTACAATCTTGATTTTCTGCAATCATTGTTATTATTATTTATAACAGATACTTAAAAAGAGAGATGGTATTATTAATAAATTTATTTAAATATAATAGAATTGTAGAGAGAGAGAGAGAGATCTTTGTTTTGTGGCTTTTATCTTCTTCTTTTTTATATTAACGACGGTTCCCCGCGATTTCCCGCAGTGATTTCGCCAAAGACAAGTGAGTAGAGTTAATCAGTAGATTTTATCATTTGCAGCTTTTATCAAAATACATGAGAATAGCTGTCGTCAAATGTAGGTGTCACCTAGCTGTCTTAACTATATTAGGTAGTAAGGTAAAATAATGTGGAGATTTTATATATGATATATTGGACCTATTGCAAGTGGGTAAACCCATATCGCTAAAACGAAAACTAGTTAATCCCGCTCCGTGTTGTTGCCGGGATAGAATAGTGCCACTCCATGTCTTCCCGTGGATGTCGTAAGAGGCGACTAAGGGAATAAGGGCTTGTTAGGCGATGGGCTTCCAACCTGTCACTAATACACTGGTAAACATCTTAGCCTGATTGTGCAAAATGTGCAGAATTTCAACAAGTTTTTTAGAGTTGTTGGTAATTCTGTAGCTCTGCCTACCCCACTCTGGGAATAAAGGCGTGATCTCTATGGTTCTTAAAGTAACATAGGAAATATTTGAAAACTTATAAAACTAGAAAAAAGGTTGGCAATTCGGACTGCAATTAGCGGTCAAATTAAACTCACTTCTAGATTTTTGTATAATAAATAATTGTATCATATGTTTTTAACTAACTGCAGAGATTGATTTGAGAAGCCTATTTCTCGAATTTTCATACACTGTTAAAAACAGGGTTACCCCAATTTAGGTATTTTTTTAAATAATTAAGTAGCTACTTCATGTGGTCGCCGGGTTAAAATAGTGCCACTCTATGTCTTCCCGTGGTTGTTGTAAGAGGCGAATAAGGGAAAAAGGGCTTGTAGTACTGTTAGGCGATGGGCTTGCAACCTGTCACTAATGCACTAGTAAACTTCTTGACCTGATTGTGCAAAATGTGGTTACAGAATTATAAACAAGTCTTTTTCGAATGTAATGTAGGTACCTAGGCGTCATTGAAGATAAAAATATTGTAGGCAGTAACCATTAGGTACAAACGAGACGTTAAATACTATACCTGGTAGACATACACATTGCAATAAAATTGACAGTTGGATTTATTTATGAATTAAAGTGATATGAATACTCGTAGAAAATACCTTAGTATGTATGTATTATGTTTAGGTAACCGTTCCATTGTTATGAATGTTATGATACAAAGGAGATACAACAGATTTGCCGTTTATTAGAACAGTTGAACTCTCGAGGCCACTAGCAGGTAGGTACCGGGCGGCCGCGACCGCATCCTTCTGACAAATACGAACCGTTTTCAAAAAATAATAACGCATTTGGGCACCCATAACCACCATCAAAAATGTATAATAAAAATGTGAGGCAAGGCAGGTACTCGTGGACATTAAATTAAACTGTGGGTGAATTTATACGACACTTTTATATGTCTGAGACAAAAATTTCGATTGTGTCCGTGTATATTTAATTTTAGTTTATTTGTTAGGGCTGGTCCAATCTCTTTTATGGCTGGATGGCATCGATAGTTTATTAACATATATAGATGAATGATTAAACCAGTTCCCGGCTGGAGCGCTGCGCTGGCGCGGCGTGTGTCGCACACGAGTGCACGCGACGCCGCGCGCATCATTTGTATGTAGAGAAATTCGTACATGATCTAAACTAATTGTATACTTTCCTCTTTGGCTATCTCGAGTGATTTATTGATCTCTCGGTGCTCTTGGCTTGGATCATGGATTTATGATAGCTATAGGTAGACTGAGCACTTAGGTGCACAAGCTTGTTATAGAACTAGTATTGAGCATGTTGTCAATTGTTAGCACATGACCGGAAAACTATTTACTTCGCAAGGTATAATAAACACTAATAACGCAAGGGTAACTTAGTAGCAACAGAATGTTGGTATGTACGAGTACGTGGTAGACATGTGCGCCGACGGTCAAAAGACCGGCGGCGGCGTCTGGTTAAAAAAAAATCGGCGGCGGCGGCGTCATCGGCGTAAAATCGGCGTGAGGTATAAAGTTAAAAAAAAAAGGCAGGAATAAGGGAAATATACGAGGGGTGATTGGAAAATTCGCGGCCTAAGTATGAAATCAAATCAAAAGGTTTTTTTTTTATATTACGTAGTCCCCGTCGAGGTCTTTGCACTTGTTCCATCTGAATTCCAAAGCCAATACACCACTTTTAAAGAAACTTTCCTCTAGGTCTTCAAAATAGGTGTCCACTTCAGCTTGGACCTCGTCGTTGGCCGAAAATTTCTTACCGCTCGTGTTTTTTTAAGTTTGAAAATAGGTGGAAGTCCGACGGTGCCAAATCGGGCGAATAAGGCGGGTGGGGCAATAATTCAAACCCACAGTTGTGAATTTCTGCCATCGATTTAAGTGACGTGTGCACACGTGCGTTGTCCTGGTGAAAGAGAACTTTTTTTGTCAACAATCCAGGTCTTTTACTTTCAGTTCCTCTCGTAATCGCCGTAAAAGTTCGCAATAATAGTCGAGTTTATAGTGGTACCTTTCTGGAGATAGTCAACCATGATTACTCCCTTTGCGTCGCAGAAGACTGATGCCATGACTTTATTCGCCGACAAAATGGCCTTTGCCTTTTGGGAGGCGGAGATCCAGCACGAACCCACTGCTTCGATTGCTGTTTAGTCTCCACTCATCTCCAGGAGATGTCCACGATGTCAGCTATTTCTCTTACTTTTAACCGTCGGTCTTTCATTATCATGTCGCATATAATTGCCACATTATGTGGATTGGTCGCAGTGGTTGGCCTTCCGGGACGAGGGTCATCTGCGATACTAACTCGTCCCCGTTTAAATTCAGCTGCCCCGTTTTTTACCATCGTATATGATGGACAGGATTGCCCCAATGTATACTGGATATCTTCATAAATTTGTTTTGGAGTCAATCCGTTTTTATGAAGATAGCATTACCTTACTGATCGCTCATCCACGGTTAAAAAAAAATAATTGAATTGATAACAATAATTTAAAATTACGTTAGAAAATACTTCATCATTCAACTTCATATGGGGATTAAACAATCTGTTGAGGACGATTGGAGAATATTTCACGCCGATTTTACGCCGACGGTTTAACCGGCGGCGGCGGCGTGAGGCAAATCATCGGCGGCGGCGGCGCGGCGGCGCGGCGCACATGTCTAGTACGTGGTATGAGTAAAATGACAACAGTACAAAGTACCAGTTGTAGGCTTGTAGGTATATAATTAGAACACGCAAAGCATGTCTGGCAGTGAATATTATAATAGCTCTCAAAACTCAAGTACCTATTACATTCTCTTGTTAATGGATAATTAAACTGTCGCAAACAGCGAATCGCAACAGGTAGGTAGGTAATCTTTGTTTGCCCGCATATTTTTTTCTTAACGGCATTCTTTGCAAATCCGCTGATTCCGAAATGATCTTGTTTATGTATTGTTTAGCGAGCGCCTTCACCTATACCTGGCCTGTTAAACCACGTCACTCCTCGCAGATCCCATCTAATCGCGTCATCTGCGCCTCCCGCCGCGCGCCGCCGCCTCACAAAGCAACGGGTTGACAGATCTTTACAGAGACACATGCACCAATAGGATTAAGAAAAATATGTCATTTACTGACGTTTTAAGTTTAAACCAATTTCTAAAACATTAAGTACCTTACGCCTCGATAAATAAAGGCTATACGATTTAAAAGATGCTGCAGAATTTCTGTTTTAAGTACTTAATCTCATTACAGATAGAGCTTATCTGTGAACGGAGATGTGAAACATTTAAGGGATTGTTGCTATTTTTTAAGCTTTTGACGTCACACAAGTAAATTTATATTTTAAGAGTTTTCAGTTTCTGAATACATACCTACTTCATTTTGGTTTAAAATACTTTTTTTTGATTTTAATAAGGCAATGTTATGACATCTTATCTTGTCTCGTATCTTGGACCTAACGTGCCGTTCAGACTAAAAAGCAAGCTAGACTAAGAAAGTGGTTCGAAAACAAACTCGGCTTAAACAAAATGTTACGGTTCCATTAAAACAATGTTCGAGTTATAATGTCTGTTGAAAGCTTCTATTGAAGATTTGAATAGTGTTAAAACTTCATGGTAGATGCACCAATGCCGACTGTTTTTCGACTGCAATGAATATTTAGATCTCATTTCTTATTTACTACACATGCACCTTAAACCCACTCTGTTTTAATAAAAATGTCGGTATAGAGGTTCAGATTTAGATCCCTATCCAAGGGGAGTTAAAAAAAAACTATTTCGACGACGCTCGGTCAAGCACGCCATGTAAAAAAAGAATGAGCTGCACCGAGCGCGCCAAAATATCTGGTACTTTGAGTACAAGGAAAAAAAATATGTTAGCAATAAAAGATAACTCATTATTCACTTGATAATCAATTCGGTTTACATACCGAGAAATTTATTATTACTTATTTCTTCGAACGGTAAACTTTTGTTTTAAAATCAAATAGTTACTCAGTATAACTTCTAGCTATGTTACATAATAAAACAATATATTCATTGGCAAAGATTTCAAAACATACCTAATATGAATATGGCCTATATTTACCCAAAAACTGCTGCTTAATATGAATTTAGTTTCACCTTTCACCAGTCTAGCTATGTTGTGCCGGAAGATTAAACGTAGACTGGACCCCTTTTGAACCTATTATTCTATTATTCATTCAGTCTGTACCTACTGTCAGTGTTTTGATACCTAACTGCGGTTACAGATCATACACACATTACTACGTAACTACAGATGCTACGTCGTATTAGGCCTACGTCCCGGGTCCAGACTGACAACGTTCATCTGGTAGTGATTAATTTTGAATAGATGATTCAACAATACATTGTATGCGACGGTGCTACTATGGGACCTTTTTAGTGTTAAGTGGTGATGGTAACATATCTGTAGGTCACAATAGGGTTTACTCACATACGACATAGTAGGTACTTGTGTCAGTATATTGATAGTTAGAGATATAGATATTGACGAAAGTTAACTAGTTCAGGGCCCGAAACATGCACAGATAGAAAAAATCTCTTCAGCCAAAGAAACCTATTTAAGTCAAGAGATTTCCAGTTTCCCATATCAGGAAAAAATTAATTACTTGATATAAAACTCAAAATGTTTCGAACTTTATTACTTACACTAACAATTTTATATCTTTACGTTGATTAGTAAAAAAATCTTTTTTTTAAAACTTTAACATTTATTCCAAGAGCGTGACCGTCTTGTTCAGTGATAATTGTTATTCAGAATCAAATCAGCCAATTCTTAACAACAACAAGAATCTTTCTTGTTTTTAATTGAGAAAATGGCTCATATTAAGAGTTATGACGGTTCTTTTTAAAGAGTTGCACATAATTGAAGTAAAATTTAGTGTTTCTTGGGGTGAAACAAGTAGGTACTTATACCAAATACATTAATTTCTCAATTTCAAAGTTGTTACGGTACTAGGTAAAGAGTTGACATAATTGAATTAAAATTTAATGTTTCTTTGGGTGAAACAATAAGGTATCTTGTACCAAATATATTAAGTTCTGAATTTAAAAAAAAAAGACTTGAATTTAATATTTCAATTTCTTACCTTGAATAAACCTATTTTTTAAATTAAATTTTTTAAATTTTTTTAACAAGTAATAAAATCTCTTGGTTGTATATTTAAGCTTTTTCTGTAGAGATCGAATATATTTTATTGTAAATTTTACGTTTCTCTAATTGAATTAATAAATATCTAACTTCTATACTCTTGAACTTTTTAGACAAGTAATGAAATCTTTTGATTCTATATTGATGCCTTTTGAGTAAAGAATTAATATTATTTCATTGATACTTTTTGTATTTCTAAGTAAGATACAATATTTTTTGTCTAATGTCAATTGTTACTCGATGCAAAAGGGTAAATATTTTTCTGTAATTCCGGAAATGTTCAATTAAAGAACGTGTGGTACTTACTATACAGCACGACCTAGGGTACAAATTCATAAAAAAGGTACTTTTATGTACTTTAGATTGTAAGAAATGTGCTCTTATAGTTTCGACGTTGGTCGTGGTCGTGCTTGGTAGACGCTTTTTGGCACGACCACGCGAGATTAAAGATACACAGGTGAATTATAAAAGTCACAAATAATACAAAATAATGTACTCAAAATGTACTGTTTATTTTTATTCTATTGCCGCTCTATTGCTTATTTCACTATAGTTTTGAGTGCTTGCTTGATAGAGAACACGCTTGTAAAACAATTTACTTCAGGCGCTCAGAACATAAGAGAAAAGTAGACTAAGCAATAAAGAAACACTAGAATAAAAAAAAATATTTTGAGGACATTTAATTTGTACAATTTGTGTAATTCACCTCAGTATCTAAAATCTCGCGTGGTCGTGTCAGAAAGCGTCTAACTAGCACGACCATGTTAAAACTATTAGAATACATTTTTTAAGATGTGAAGAACATAAAAGTACATTTTTTAAATATATTTGTATTGCCAAAGAAATAACAAAATTATCCTTAGTCGTGCTGTATAGTATAGTACCACACGACAAAACCTATTACTGTTCTCAAGTTTACTGCGAGTGAGATTACTGGTATTGTTAGTGTTGTTAAAATAGTGGCGAATATTTGTTGTTATTATCACAGTACAAATTCCGTCACAATCAACAAAAGCAAACCTCAGTTACATGTAGCGCCATCTGGTTAATCTAAAAACAGTACCTTTTATCAACACTTGTTTTAACTAAACATTTATTAATATAAGCAATCTAATCAATCCAGAATAACAGAAAAATATAGAGTGTAGGAATAATACAAGATATAAGAAACTGAGAAAGCTATATATTATGCTATAAAACAGTTCGACAAAATTACAATCATATGTTCTCGAGTACAATCATTGAAAACATTATATAAATTCTGTGCTTAAAGTTGTCAATGAAACAACTCTAATTTTTCGCCATCGGAATTGTGTCATTGTATACCATATTACTTAAAAGTAGATCATTGTAGGTACAGGAAAATAAGAGTTGTATCATTAAACTCACGGAGGAACAGAACTATCCATAGAAATGGTTATACTGTAGGCCTCATCACAAAATAAACGAAAAGTGGTGAATCTAGGCTCAAAGTCATCATAAAAAATATGTTGAAAATCTATTATTTTTTTAATTTGGTATTTATGTGTATTATTTAGAGATGTTTGTTATTTTCATAACCGTTTTTTTACAATAAATTTGACTTTACTTTTACCCAGTTTCAATATCTACAATAATATTTTACAATACAATTTCTCCTTTACTATTTTTATGAAAGCGTCGACACAGACTGATATACTTGAAAATGAAAAACGATTTATTGGTTATCTTATCACATAATTAAAAACAATACAAAGATTGGGCCCTTCTAGTAAGCATAGGAATATACTTGTGTCAGAAGGCCCCGCTCTTCCAGCAGCAATAAGAGGTATAACCTAATAAGATACCTACTTATCAAAATCAGTAAAAGTTAGTAATATAATACTTCTAATACGGCTTCCTTATTCGTATCTAAAATAATGTCTGGATGAATTGATGGTTCTGTGGGTTAGAATCTATTCTATGTCCTAAATGAGGACATAGAATAGATTTTGAACATTAATAGATACAAACTACAACTCTTTTATTTTCCAAGACCAGAGACCGTGAATACCACCCACTAGATTTCAACTACATAGTAGACCATTCTTGATCTAGAAATACGCCAACTCCTGACTTAGATATATACAGACAATATTGCCACAAAGCCTCAATTTCATTTGAGACATATACAAGTAGTTTAAAGGAATCTTATACCGGGAAGCACTTCAAGCGCCTCATTTCAATTTGCCCCGGTTAGATAGAACTTAGGTCTATGGTCTATTCTATTAAGTGTGTGTCACAAAACAAACAAACAATATCAACAATTTCTTTTGTTACATAAATAGATAATAGGAACCTACCCAGTGGAAATAAAAGTATAATAACTTGAATCATTTAAAAAGGCTATTCCCATTAATACGTGAATAGTCCTTGTAAATTATTGAAGCAAGTGCCTTTAGAGCCACTGCACTACATAGTATAAAACAAAGGTCGCTTCCCGCTGTCTCCCTGCCCCTATGTATGCTTATATCTTTAAAACTACGCTACGGATTTTGATGCGGTTTTTTTAAGGGCATACTTTTTACAAAATAAACATAGTCAAGGACTAAAATTAAGAAATTTTAACTTTTCCATTCCGTTACGAAAATTAACTGTACTGCTATAAGACAAATGGTGGTATCTCAGACCAAACTCTTGTAGCAAGTGCAACCATATTACTAACGTGTGAGGATTGAATCTGCTTCAGTTATTGAATTTGAGTTACCGCCTATTGGCGTATGAGGTCAGTTTATAAATGTAACACTAATTTTCGTAACGGAATGGAAAAGTTAAATTTTCTTAATTTTAGTCCTTAACTAGGTATGTACACTTTTTAAAAAAATATGCCCTTAATAGGTAGAGTGATTCAAGAGGAAGGTTTATATGTATAATAAATACATGCTGGTTTATGTACGTGTGTTACCGAAGTGAAGCGAGGGCGGGTTGCTAGTTATAAATAAATAAACTATTTGTAAAATGAAACATAACACTTTCCGTTAACAGAACGAAGTGGCATAGGCAAGCAATCGCGACAATCTGTTAGAGATATTAAATCACAATTAACGTCGTCACTGCTTTCAACATGATATGCTTTAATATGTTCACTATAGTCACAAATCCGTAATTTGTTACATAACAGTAATATTGACTTTAAATCAATGTTTTTCACAAGTATACGGCGGGTAATTATAAATACTGGCTCATCGTTTACATATTTATGAAGCAAAACACTTGATGTGTCGTAAATTATGCCGTTGATTTCATATGACGACGCAGAACAGTAATCATTCTCCAATCCATTGGGAATATTTAAGTGATTTTGTTTGCCGATCTTAATATTATCTTCCAACCCTTTTTCAGAAAGAAATCTTGCACAACTTTTCAATTCACACCGTAATGCAATGGAATAAGATAAATTTTTGCGACACGTTATTGACTGTGCCACACGTTTTAGATCTTTATGCTTAGCTTCAAATTTAAATGTAGAGAAAAATATAGGTGGACCGGACTTTTTTATTATGGACGGGTAATGTAATAAGAAATGATATTTTGGTTTCAAATGAGTTTGGAATAATTCCAAATACATAATATGGTGTTCTTTGATAAGTTGTGTTAAATATTCGACATGTTCTATCGAAATAACTTGACTTGTTAAAATTTCAGTCAACTCTAGTAAGGCCAAGTAATATTTCCATATTTCATCATCTACAATGACCAAGTCACCAACGATGTAACGAAAATTTCGTACAAAGCATAACATTTCGGAAGCCGAAATAATAATTGAACCATTAGCTAAATGTTGTTTATTAATAGGTGGGGGGTGATTGTTCTCCATTCTGCTGTAATTAAAATATTTAATTCTAGAGTTCAAGTGTCCTAGTGTAAAATAACCTTTGCCTAATAATGATTTAACTATAGCTGCCATGCTATATCTGTGAACTCCCTCACAAAGGTCGTGCATTACATCAACACTTGTGTTATCAAACATATGAAATCGTTCTGAACTGTTCCACACACAGTTTTCTTTCAGACCCATGTTGTTTTCTAAGTAATAATTGTAATCCTGTTTATTGCGGATTTTATTCTGATTTTCAATTACTTCGGTTTGACATTCTGTTTTGTTTATCGTACAAATTCTGCAAAACATATTTGCTGAAAAACTCTCTACACAGCCTAAAATTGAATTCAAACCTAGGTTGTCGCCGCACAAAACTATCAGTGTAAATTTAATATTTATTACTTTGTTAACGTGAGAAATGTTGATGCCAGTTGTTTCAAGAAATTTTAGTTCAGATAGTAATGGTTCAAAAATTTTTTGATTTCCAAATTTGGTTCTTTGATTTGAATAGAAAAGTAATGTTAAAAATACATTTTCCAATTTGCTGGCATATTGAGGAGGCATACTGCCTAAAGATGTATACACGGCACCTATTTTATGTTTTCCTGCGTGACTACCTAAGGGGTTACCGCTTTCGAAATCATCGTAATAAACATAAAGAGGAATTAGTGTATCTGAACAATTTTCCATTTGTATTTTCCACAGAGTTCCATTGACTACACTTCGTAATATCCCGTTATCCATGCTTAATTTTCTCTGGTAATCTAATACAGTATTTAGAACGTTTGGTAATTGCAAAAACATTTTTAAAGTTTTCCTTAATGGCAAAAGACACATAAATGCCTCTTTAAGTTGCATTAAGACAGTATTGCTCCTTTTGTGTTGTGCTTTGGATACACCAATTTTTATTTTAACAGGTTGCACAAATGTTCCTACCCCATTAAAATAATTTATTATTTTATGTTCTGTATCAAAATAATCAAAACAGTTTTCAACCGCTCCAATAATACTGTTTATAGTTTTGAAACAGTTTTCATCAAGCATATAGTTACTTTTTAAAACGTTAATCGTTTTCTTCAGGGGAAAAATAATATCCGCTAGCAATGATTTGAAGCTGTCTACTAAATGTTTTACTTTACTTCGAGGAATATTAAGCATACTGTATAAATTTATTACAAACCCAACTACATTTGAGTTAAGACTTTTCTTAACTTGATTTAACTCATCTTCTAAGGTAAAACCAACATCACAAATTGGTCCTGTCACTTGTGGCCCAGTATTTGTGACCGTATTATTTAAATTTAAAGCTTCACAATATATATTTGAACCTGTATCACCCATACTTCGTGTTTCTTGAGTTACATCTATTTCATTACTATCAAGTTTACGCTCTTTAAACAATTTGTGAAAAACAGTTAAATGGTCTTTCAGGGAATATTTCGTATCATAAGTTCGTGTACAATTAATTACAGGACATACAAAATAGTTGGTAATTTTATGTACTATGTCTAAATGCAATATGTACATTTTAAAGTTCTGAATAGTTTTATTACACTCGGGGCACAACATATTGACGATATTTTAGGTTGTATATCTCCTTAACTACAGGTTTAAAATCTCTACGATATGTGGTGGTATTTTGTCAAATTTAGTCTTAATTTCATATACTTTTATCTGTATAATTAGATAAAGGTAATCTGCTGCCTGTGGGTACTTAGCGTGTAGCACGTGGTATATTTTGAACAATGTATCAAATGCCGTAGCTGCGGACTGAAAGACGTACTTTACATCGTCAATTATAATGTAAAGTGCCGCAAAATTGTGCAAGCTCCCAAATCTCCTTTTGGTTTCGAATCACTTTATCGATGTCACCAGCACTCTGAAAACAAAGTATAAGTACTAATCAATCATAAGCACAGAATCACTTTATCTGCATACACAATTGACAACAGGAACGTTTTTAAAAGGTGTTCTGAAAAAAATCATGCTTATAGAATTTTGTCTCAAAAGTGTTTTTTAAATTTTTTTTGATCATTATTTACTGAGAAAATAAATAAACAAATATCTGCTATTGGCTAAAGAGCTTAAACACCATATATGGTACAACTGACGTCACAGCTAGTGCTAGACTTGAAAAAACAGAACGCGGTTACAAACAAAATGACGTCATTCCGACCACTATTCCAAAGCGGGCGTAGCAAACGCTGACAATATTCAATATTTTTTCTCGGTAAATAATGATCAAAAAATATTAAAAAAAAAATAGTATACTTTCGAGACAAACTTCTATAAGCATGATTTTTTTCAGGACACCTTTCAAAAAAGGTCCTGTAGTAGTCAATTCTTTGAAGTTTGAAAGTTTAACTATGAGGAAGAGTTTCAACTTACATTGGTTTGTACAAGGAGGCTCCCTATTGCCTCTGCTGAAGAAAATTTAATTTTTCTCGAAAACCGTCCCTTAGGTGGTACTAAGTACCCTAATAAGGCCATCTGCACAGGTATTTTTTTATCTAAAAAAAAAATAGTTTGTAGATCTACACACATCAATAATACCTACGCTCAAGACTCATGATGAGCTCAACCAATTCACTAATGGAATATTCCACATTAAAATATAAGTATTCAAATCAAATATGATAATAATTAAAACATGACTTTCAGTTATAAATAATCAACGCTATTTATAACATTATGTAACTTTTTTGAAATTATGTAATACATTACGCATCTAAAAATAATTATATTTATAAGGATATTACCTTCATCAGTTAATGCACCTGAAGTTTCTAACAATGAAAGCCCGGTTGCATTTTTAACCTCTTGTTTGAATCCAGCAATTCATGGATGTGGGTTTTTAATAACATTCTTTGTCCTATATGAGGACACAGTTCTTTCAGATATGCATCGGTTAAATCTTTAAATTTTTCAATCAAAATATCATTATCTAAAAATATAAAATTTAATAACATTATAAGCACAGTCTACAATTATATTTTTGGAGGTAAGAGCATGTTCAGATAGGTATTTTAGTCCAATCAGATCACAGCATCCCCAAAATGACCAAGTGCACTTGTCAAGTCTCAGCTATCCATCGCATTCCTGTTACATGAAGTGAGAGCAAGATGGAAATTTTCATCTTACAAGTGTACTTGATCGTTTCCAGGTCCATAGCAGCGGCGGTCAATCGCAATGCGTTTAGCGCTGAATACCACAAAAGAACCGCGCGCTTAACGCACTGCCGGCGGCAACGGAGCGGAGCAAAATACTTCAAAGTAGTTCAGAGGCAGCTATGACGCGATTGTTAATGCCGTTTAGATCATTATACTCGTAAATCAGTAGGTACATATATAAAATTCGAGTTGCGCCATTTCGCTGCATAAACCGTGCCGCACCGCGCCGCTATCTATACCTACCTATAGCCGGTTTGAACTTTAAAGCCTAAAACGTGGCGGACGGAGACAGTTTTTTGAACGAGACCGCGCCGCCTCCGGTCTCTGTAACTTTGAGGCTTAACCTCCTGCCGCCCATGGCAAAAATGTTGTTAATCGAAATCAGTACATAGGTACTTACTAATGAAAGTTTAAAATTAGATTATCGATTATCAAAAGGCCTTTTAAAAGGCCTCTGGGCGCTAGGAGGTTAAGGCATAATAAGGAAAGGCGATTGGAATCGTTATATGGACGCTTCACGCTGGAAGTAGGTAATTACCTACCACTACCCGGTCAAGTAGCTTGCTTGGGTCACGCTACTATATAACATAATTAAGTATATTATTAAACATTAATATTTACTTGAATAACTGAGAATTAAAACTTACCAAGGAAATTCTTTACTACCTCAGGTGGCATCAACCAAGAATGAAGCAAGTTGCTCGTTTCTTCCATTTGTATTATATTATTTCTTCTATTTGTCCAGCCAGAACCAAATTGCACAGATTAGAAGAGTACCTGTCTTTAGCAGCCACGATCCACATTGGAAATGAAATGAAATGCAGACCGTTGCAAACTCAACTTGGAACTTAGTTAGGTACGCGAACGGCGGGAAGCGGGAAGGGAACTTTCTTGTGCATCACTCACTCACTGTCGCAGACCCAGTCGTGTTGCCAGTTTATAAATTTTATTTCCCGATAAGTTTGTTTCAAAAATATTTTTTTTTTGTCGAACTAAGTAGTTTGTTTCTGACTTTATAGTATTATGCACCTATTGAAAGTAAGACTCGATTTTCTGCGAATCAATCGTAATAAAGCTAAGGTAGGTATCTACTTATTAATTATTAAACATCATCTTTGGATAGATCACAAAGTATTAATATAATCTATACTAATATTATAAAGAGGAAAGATTTATATTTTTGTATGTATGTATGTAACGAATAAACTCAAAAACTACTGGACCGATTTCAAAAATTCATTCATCATTAGTGTTGGATTGTTTATAGTATCCCTTATAACATTGCTTTTAATGTTTACCCATTATGACAGATAGCAACACTGCTATCGCCCCTTCCTTTTTCCGCCTTCTGGGACGATGGTTGCTTTCTACGTTGTGTTAAAATGTTTATTAAAATAAGTGACCGCTGTGACCGTATATATAATAAATATTATTACTGCAACGTCATGCGCACCACTGTGTATTAATCAAGACCTGTGCCTCTCTCTCCGTTCACTTCCACAAACACAAATAGTGCTAGTGCATTCACATGCTCATTCTAATAATTAGAAATATGCTACAATTATCGCTGAACACTATCGCTAACATAGGCTATGTTTTATTTTTCTACGCGGACGAAGTCGTGGGCAACAGCTAGTATAAAATATTTTTGTAGATGTTTATTAATGAACTTTTCTTGTACCGATAGGAAAATATTTTTTTATTGATAGCGCTTTCAATGTGTTTATTGATCTATATAAAGTTCCTGCGTAGGAAGTCATCAAATTTTAGTTAAGAAAATTCATGGATTCCCGTTTTCACTGTTCACAGGACTTTTACACCAATGGCATACCATGAAAATGGCAGACCAGTATTAATTGTACGTGAAAATATTTCGATTAGATAGAACACCAATATACAGTCAGTACATCATACAGTGTTTGCTTAGCGTGGATTCGACCAAACTGAAATAAGGTGTTATACCCAGATTAAACGCCAAATTTCTATAGACTAATGTAGGAGTAAGTCTTATTCCACTTTTTAGTCGGATAGAATTAGCCGAAAGACGGTCCATTAAAAAATAAATTGTTAACCACCGTTTTATTATTTATCTGTAAGAGACAACGTCACGATTAACATATTAACATATATATGTTAATCGTGACGTTGTCTCTTACAGATAAATAATAAAACGGTGGTTAACAATTTATTAATCCAGGACCGTACTCGTGTTCAAATCATATTATGATTTGAACACGAGTACGGTCCTGGATTAAACGTTTTTTTGTGTTTTACAAGAAATCTGTTCATCGTAGGAAGAAAAGTGCTCTGACTGAAAGACAAATAAAATGAGACTGGACTGAGATTATTTTTTGAGGGTGGGGGGTTCTTTGTTAATTCTTATTAATTCTTCTAAATTCTTATTAATGAAAATACGTGTAGTATTAAATAAGGAACCCCCATCCCTATAAATATACCCATTTTATGAAAATATTTTTTAGTGGCAACACCACAAGAAACTAGTAACGCTCTGCACACCGTTAAAGATCTTACTGTTTTAAATGGAGCATTATTTCTCTATTTAAACATCTTGAATCTTCAATGTAGTAGTTTGGACATTGTAGAATATAAAACTAAGAGTTAGTAAAATCAAGCCAAGAATGTACTTAATCTTGACGTAAAACCGTGTTATTTTTTTGATTTAAGCTTCTTGTTTCTCGAATGGAGCTTGTAAACATCAAATCAAGAATTTGTAAAATGAAACCAAGAATGTACACAATCTTGACGTAAACCCATGCTAATTTTTATATTTAATATCTTCTTGAATTTCAAATGGAGTTTATAAACATCAAACCAAGTATTATTAAAATCAAGCCAAGAATGTACTAAATCTTGACGTAAAACCGTGTAATTTTTTGATTTAAGCTTCTTGTTCTCGAATGGAGCTTGTAAACATCAAATCAAGAATTTGTAAAATGAAACCAAGAATGTACACAATCTTGACGTAAACCCGTGCTACTTTTTTATTTAAGATCTTCTTGAATCTCGAATGGAGTTTATAAACATCAAACCAAGTAATATTAAAATCAAGCCAAGAATGTATTAAATCTTGACGTAAAACCGTGTATTTCTATATTTGAACTTCTTATATATCGACCGTAGATTGTAAACATCAAACCAAGAAGTAATGGTTTACACTTAAAAACTTAACAATCTTATAGGAAAAATTTGGTGTTTCTTCTTTTAACTTGGAGGCATCTTTGGTTTGATGAAGGTTACTTGAAACAAATACGTTTTTCAAGAACTAGCATATTCATACTAAAACTGTATAATTTTTTGCTGCAAATAAATATTTTTTTAACTTAAATCGTTCCTATTTGCTATGATGATATATAAAGATGGAACTGAACAATTTTGGTTCTTCTTTGAAAAAGTATGATCCCTTTAGCTAAAGACACTTTTATTAGATGAAGCGTTATATTATTCTATGTAAAAAACAGTGTTTGAGAGGGTTTTCCCTCTTAACTTAAAATATATTTTCTATCTGTGTGGTCGCGTTAATCGCGGTTAATAGAGCATCCGTCACTCTCGCACTGTACTTGCCAGAAAGTGACGGATGTTTTATCCACGTTTTGTCACGCGATAAACACAGCCATAATACGCCGCCAGGGGATCTATTCTTCAACGTTACAATAACTTTTATTTAATACCTAGTCAGTAATGGCGGCCGGGATAAAAACAAAACGATAACGTTTTAACGAATAGAATGGAGCCCTGAAATAAATCCTCACATGCAAACGCAAAGCAAACGAAATTAACTAGCTTAGTAGATAACTATTTTTTTTATTGAAACTATTTTGATTTTTGTGATGAGATGAAATTCATGTCGATATTCGATTATAGATTAAAATGTTGTACTTACCTAGGACCTTGTCTCTGTGATTGCGATTGTCATTCATTGGCCATTGCCATGTTTGCTAGCTTGTCATTTGATGTGTGAAATTTTATTACGACATAAGGCACTGAAGTGCTCACATGTTCCTTGGCTCCCATTGAAAATTACAGATTGTACAACGTTATGATAAAAACCTACTAAATTATTTCAATATAAATTACAGTACTTGTGTAGCGTGAGTGCAGATGTCCGTAGGGGATGTTCGTAGACGCACATACAGTGATCATCAAATTCACGATGTACTGAATAAGGGGCACATCAGACGCAACCGAAACCGACGTATACTCCATACCATCTTAGGTACTTGTCTTATTTAGTAAACACTTTTATAAGCTCAAAATGCTCCCTTTTCGCCTAAAATTACAATTTTGACATGAAAAAACCATCCATGATGTAAAATTAGGAAAAAAGTATTTATACATTTTATGACGTTAGGCGTTTCAACCAACAATAAATTTACTATCTAATAGGCTAGCAAGAACAGTCACCAATTGAATGTATTAAAAAAATATTAAAACTTGTCAGTAATTTAATCGTAATCTAATATATAAAATTCTCGTGTCACAATGTTCGTTCCCATATTCCTTCGAAACGGCTCGACCGATTCTTATGAAATTTTGTGTATATCGGGTAGATATGAGAATCGGCCAACATCACTTTTTCATATCCCTAAGTGACATAAAAGAAAAAAATATGCAGCGGGCGAAGCCGCTGGCGAGTCGATAGTTATAAATTAAATTCTGTTTAATTTCAAGTTCAATAAAGAAGGCCTGTGTTATCCTAAGGGTTACCTACCGTCTCCATTGCATTCTATAAAAACTAGGCAAGAGCACCTCGGGCCACGCTCACTATGCTCAGTGTAGGGTCCAAAGCCGTTACTATAAACACAAAACACTTCAAGTATGAACTAATTTGCGCAACGGATCGTGCTAGAATTTTAGCTGTGGGTACAAGGGAAGATGGATACTGGCTGCAAGCGCATCCCTCGCCAAGCACTAGTACTTTCCTAGACCCTAACACACTCCGACTCTCAGTTTGCCTTCGCCTCGGGGTCCCGGTTTGCGTTCCACATCGGTGCCCCTGCGGAAGTGACGTAGATTGGCTAGGACATCACGGACTTTCTTGCCGGAGAAGTGCTGGCCACTTTTCAAGGCACGCCCCACTAAATGACATCATCCGTCGGTCTCTTGCCTCAATAAACGCGCCAGCCCCTTTAGAGCTGACCGGAATTTTTAGAAATTATGGCAAGAGACCTGAGAGAATGTCCTTGGTTCTATGCAACCTGTGTAGACATGCTATATAGCCTCGTCACATCTCCATCGGACCTCTATTAGGGCTGGTGCGGTAGCTGGAGCGGCTGAGTGCATTAAGGTTAGCAAGTGTAGTGGTTTCGGCCCAGAGTCTAGTTCTCTTCCATTCGGCGGCGTCGAGACCCTTGGTGCTTGGGGTCCTAGCGCTCTAAGCCTCTTCAAATAAATTTTGGAGAGGCTCATTGACAGCTGGCAGTTTCCTCGGTCAACGCATTAGTTTAGCGAGGAAATGCTGCCGCATCTGCGGTACGATGCCACAGGGCCCTTTTCTAGAGTTAGCCTTTTAGTTTTAGTTTTAATTTTCAATTGTAAGATTTTATAAATTTTGTAGCACTTTAGATTGTTGCAATAAATATAAAAAGAAAAAACCAATAAAAGTTATTTCTTCGAATCAAGTTTAGGTACTTAGTCGTGATCGTTTTCCTTTGTTTTTATTTGGATTTTAAGTAATTGTATTGTAGGTTTCGCAGTAGTAGTGGAGGGGGGACGCGTATCTCTAGCGAAAATTACACCTTTCGGCTTCAATATTTCAAAATAACTACAATAACATAATACATAAGTAATGTTTTAAGAGCAATCCTAGACAACTCACTTAACAGGCACATTGGACTAGTTGGTTGTGATAGTGAACCTGCCTACGAAGCTAGGGGTACCGGGTTCAAATCCCGGTAAGGGCAGATATTTGTTTGATGAGCACGTTTATTATTCCTGATGTTTCCTATATATTTAAATATATATTTCTATGTAAGTAAGTTTATCGTTGTCTAGTAGTACCCATAGTACAAGCCTAGAGCTTAGTTTGGGACTAGGGTAAATTTAATGTGACAATGAAAATAAAATACATTACACCTACCCGAAACAATATTTATTTGTACAACAAGAGCGCATTGTTGGTTTTTGCTGCTAGTGTTGATTTTAGTGAGGTATTCAAAGACACGAGATGCAAATAACTTTGGTATTGTGTTGCACTTACAACTTTTTACCTCAGCAGCGAGACCATGTAACCTTACGGTAAACAAGACAACAAACGACATGTATACCTATTGGTTCCCCCAGCCGCCCGCGTGGTGCCACACCACGAGCTCATTTATATCGTAAAAAAGCTACTTTGTCTCACTCTCGCAGGAAAATCGAATTTTGCTCACTGTTTTTAAACAGCAAACCAGCCTTTTTGAGATTCATGATTTTATTTTACAAATTTGTCGGCGTAATGTAAAGTTAAGTGTATAACTATGCCGAATTGCAGCTTCAACCTCAAAGAACCAGAGCCTCAGAGTTAAACCGTGAACAGGCGGACTGACTGACATGGCAAAACTATAAGGTTCCTTGTTGACTACGGAATCCTAAAAAGTCGAAACTTGCATTCAAATCTGTTCAGGAGGGCTAGCACAAGTGGTAAAGCGATTTGTTTGTCGCTCAAATCTCCCTTTCCATCCAGTCTGTAAGGATAGAGACGCACTGAGCTACAAGCGAGAAAATACAACTTGTGCTAAGCGTACAGTCGTTTTCGAGAGAATAAGGACCACTAAACATTTCATTTTTATTTAAGTAGATAGACAATCAAAATAATAGTTTTCACCCGACTGCGTCAGAATGAGGGTTATGTTTTTCGAGTGTCTGTATGTATAGTTATGTATGCATGTCTATTTCTTTAGCACGCTCTGCAGCCTAAACGGCTTGATGGATTTTGACATAAGTATGAGGTTTCGTTACTTTCGTCTTGGTTGTGGGTGTGACAAAGGCTATAATATAATTTATTATTTAAATTAATGAGTGGAAGGGTATTTATTTTACAACAATTTTAAAACCGGTCTGGTGCGAGTTGGACTCGCACACCGAGGGTTCCGTATTTAAATCTGTATTAATCTTTAACTTTAATTCGTATTGTGGACGTCGCTAGGTGCATTTATTCCCGTAATACATTAATTCCACATTGAAAATGAACAGCTAATCGTGTTAACATCTCGAAGACAGTTGATTTTTATAACTTTGTTATTTTGTATGAAACATGAATAAATGACTTGTCTCAAATATTTCCGATTTTTCGGCTCATAAACTTCAGAGATAAGGATCGGGCAACGGTAATTTTTTGAACGTTTTGGTCATAAATCTGAAACTAAGATTACTAAAAATTAAAAAAATAATTATGACATGAGGGCTGCTACTTATGTAACCGAAATAGAAAAATTAAACAAACTTATTTACGTATTTATGACTAAACTAGCGACCCGCCCTCGCTTCGCTCCGGATTAAAGTATTATACATACTCGTATAAACCTTCCTGTTAAATCACTCTATCTATTAAAAATATCGCATCAAAATCCGTTGCGTAGTTTTAAAGATCTAAGCTTACATAGAGACAGACAGCGGGAAGCGACTTTGTTTTATAGGTAGGTACTATGTAGTGATAGTGATATGGTGTTATTGTTTTTCGAAATATTCTCCGTGATGATCGATGCACTTTTGCATACATTGAAACCAATTTTTAAAGCACTTTTTTACTCTGATGTATCACCCAAACGTGCTGTTTAAACGCGTCGACGGCATCTTCCCGGGTCGAAAACCACGGGTCCTTGTCCACGTAGTTTATTACTTACATTTTGAAATAAATAAAAATCATTGGGTGCCAAATCAGGGTTGTACGGTGGATGACCCATTAGTTCTAGATTTAGACCTTCCAAAAATCGAGTCGTTTCGCACGATGATGTACGACAGCTCGCATTGTCATGGCGAAGAAAATTCTGCGTCGCTGGTTGTATTACGTATTTTTTCAAATACTCTCGGCAAAGAAAAGGTCGCGTACCACTCGGAATTAACCATGTTACGATTATATAGTGGCACTGCAGCTGGGTCATACACAGATCTAGGTTACCGTCTTACCTGTGGACACACTGAAAGGCTAAGCCCATTCCCGCAAAAACGCCGTCAGCACTGCTTTAGACCTATCATATAAAAACATAACTTATATGCACACAAGCTCTTAACTATTGACCATAGGAGAGACAACTTTTGTTTTTAAGAGTGTGCATGACCCAGCTACAAGGCCATTAATTCCCAAATAAACAGGCCACTCTTATCTTAAAGGTGCTTTTTGCACGAGTTACTTTCGTAGGGTTCGGCTAATTTAGAAACACCTACACTGTTGATGGTTTTTAGTTTCAGAATCAAACGCATAGACCCAGGACAAGTCACCAGGGCTGGAATTCTACAAGGTAATAACGATATCGTTTTTGACCTGTTTCCGTATTGTCAACGTTTTGATAACTCTTATGTCATTTACAATAATGGCGACTGTCACATAAACGATTCTTAACCGTGTCAAACACGATATCGTTTTTACGCACCTGAATAGAGGCCCTTGTAGATTATAAACAGCTTTTGAGTCACCGCGGTTAAAAAAAATCTACGTTTTCTTTCACCTTTCGACGCGAGCCTATTTTTGATCCTTTAGTTAAACCCCACTAAACCAGTGATACACAGTGGTTTTTGATGGAGGTTCATCACTAAAAGTCGAAGGTAATTGATCTATGAAGTGTTATTGCGTTTAACCACGCCGAAAATCATAATAAATCATAGCACGAATATTTTCACGAGGCAGTTCCATTCTTGCAGCGAGATATTTAAAACCCTCCAAAATCAAAAGACGCACATAAGAAAAAAAAAGTAAATTATTACCATGGAGGTCAGATTCGTCGTTTAAAAATTTAGGAATCCCGGATCCCGGTCATATATGTAGCAGCCCTCGTACCCCATTTGCTATAATAGCTTTACTATCATTTTTAAACCCCCCTTTTGGACCCCACTTCCAATTTCTATAAAAGCTTTTTTAACCAAATAGGGATACAATGTGCTCCAGCAAGCTATACAACTATGCCATTTTAATAGCTTGAGCAGTTGCTAAGAAAAACTGCTGGACACATAGACAGACACCGAAGTCTCACCATCAGGGTTCCTTTTTTCCCGTTTTCGTATAGAGCCCTAAAAATGCGGTCGGGTCTTTATATTTAGCTTGCTTTTTTTGCAAAGTTGTACTGTGCCTTTTCATTTTGATTAAGTTTAAATTAGGTCGGCTCGGTTGTCACCAGGCTATTGAAATTTTCACAGATTATGTATTTCTATTGCCGCTATCACAAAAAATACTTAAGGCAGAGTAAAATAAATATTTAATAGGGGTTCCCATACAACAAACGCGTTTTTTTGCCGTTTTCTCCTCGATATGAATAACGGCAAAAGGTAGACGCTTGAAATGTTCACAAAATATTTAGTAGTATATTAAATTAAAAAAATATATATATTTTAAGAGGGCTCCTATCCGCCCGTCGCGCCGTGGTTGTATAGATAATGGTACGGAACCCTTGGTGTACGAGTCCGACTCGCACATGGCCGGTATTTTTTAAATAAGTTTTTTCATACATACATAACATCACGCCTTTATTCCCAGAGTGGGGTAGGCAGAGCTACAGAAATACCAACAACAATAAAAAAAACTTGTTTATAATTCTGTAACCACATTTTGCACAATCAGACCAAGAAGTTTACTACAAGACCTTATTCCCTTAGTCGTCTCTTACGACATCCACGGGAAGAAAAAGAGTGGCACTATTCTAACCGGCAACCACACGGGGTCTAATTTAAATACAACGAAGTAATATTATTAGTGGATACCTATAATTGGCAAAGTGGAACCCAGCCTTACCATACAACTGTGATATTTTGTTTGATTTGTTACGTCAGTTACATATTCAGTTCTGTGGTAGGTCATGGTTCCATTTTGCCAACTGTAGAGTTCATACTCTTATAAAGATAGCAAAAACAAATAAATCTTTAAAACCCATTATAATTAATTATGTATATGTAGTAATTATAAATAACGAGCATATTGTGTATTAATTATTATATTACAATGCATTTGCGTTATACTCGTAACGGTCTTTATTAAATTAGATTACAAGCCGAGGTCCTCTTCTTTCCTCAAGTTGCTGTGCCTAACCGGGTCCACAATTAGCTCAAATAATGCTCAGACCAAATTTTTAATTATTGTTTTTTACCTACTTTGGTTTTTGGCATATTTTAATCACAAGCGTAAGAGACATCAACGGGCACAAAGTCGTAAAATACGTTTCTTAAAAATATTGTGGGACGCCGACTTCAGTTGGACTAACCTATTTAGGTACATATCCCTTTTTTTAAAAGAAGTTATTTCTGGCTTTTTGAAGACGGTTCTTAGTTTTAAAAAACATTGATTTTATTTCATACCTTTTTTTGATCATCATAGTTGTGTGTGTTGTACTGTTTGTTTAAGTCGCACATCTCAATTAATAAAATGAGAAACAAGCAACGCCACGAGAAAGTCTCAGTCGTATGTTTAAACCATTTCATCGGTCGAGCGGTCTTTGAATAAACGGGAAACATGAATATATCCCTATGAATTGAGAACCTACTCCTTTTTCGAAGTCGGCTAAAATAAAATTGTAAAAAAAAAATAGAGGTGGTATTTTACTTGATCTATGCTTACTGATATAAGTGATATATTCATTACTGTACTAACTTAAGTTAACCTAGCTAACATCTTGAATCTGTCATTGTGTAATGCCATAAACAGATTAGGTATTGAGCATGTTAAAATTGGTTAAAATTATATTTAGTCGCAGTATGAATCCTTGTTAATAATATATGGAAAACAGACCTTGAAATTTTTATTCATATTATCATGAAACAGAATGTACCAATTGCTTTCAAAATGAGTTTTGTTATAAGTACGTTAGTTTAGTTCTATTGATTACGTTGTTAATTTGTCAAAACAAATTTATTTAAAGTCCATTGGTAACAAATAAAAAAACCTTACATAAAAGGTGCTAATTCACCGGCACTTTTACGCGTCAAAAACCGCTTCACAAGAGGAGACTGACTGCTGAGAAGAAGCGCCGCTATAACAGTTAATCAGATTTCATGCGAAACCACTTTTTAATCCCGGTCCCTACAATGTAGGTCCTTGTAGACGTAAATTATAGTGAAATCTACGTCTGTTTGTCTATGGCTACGTAGCAACTAAAGTAATTTCTTTTTATGTTTTTGGTTAAACTCGTTCGGGATCGCAATACTCGCCATTTTGCGGTAATTATAGATAATTATTATTTTATAGCTAACGTGCTGTGGGCCGCGACTCCGCACAGAAGTCAGTTCTCGCTAATCACTATTCTGCCGTATAAACACCAAAGAAGGCGGCTAACTGCTCGTAGTACCTATAAGCATTCTTAATTCTATGTGGTTACCTAATAGAGTAGGTACCTATAGAAAGCTTCGACTGCTACATTGTAATTACTAATTAGCCACCTTCTTTGGGATTACGGCAGTATTCACTATAGATAAAAGTTCCCTATATCCGACCCCGGGGCTGTCCAAATTTGGTCAGTGGTTTAGCTGTTAAATCTTAACAGACAAACAAACAGTTACTAATTTAAGTATGGGTGGACAAATGTACCAAACATGACATAAACTCTTAATTATTAAAAATACATTTTCAGTCGCATGACACAAGAACTATTCGCTCGATTAATTTGTTCATACATGTACACTTTGCTGTAATAAAGTGATGTGCATAATTAATAATAATATCTTAAATGTTATGTAATATGAAGCTTGTTTAGACATTGATCTTGAATGAAACGCAGAAGCAGTGATTTATGTTACATATTCAACTAATTTGTTAGTTTTGTTTCATCTGACTTCACGACTCAACATTTCAATCGATCGATGTGCCTGCCATTTGTACATAGTTACCCGTGGACCGACATTTGGTACTCTTTATCCTGGAAAATTAGGCCGTTGCCGAGTAAAGAGCGATGGAAGACTGGCCACAGCAAGTTTTATTCAAGAAAATCTTAGCAGATCTATTCTTACACTTGATTGTTTGCACGATACTAATAACTTCGGTGTGGTTTACTTTTAACATGTTACGATGAACTTATCTGTAGGGTAAGTTTTATTTTTATTTTTTAGATCTGTTAGAATGAATGGAATGAATGACGGTCATGGTCAAGACGGCACTCCATATGATATCCTTGACAGAAGCTAACACAAAGACTGGCATTAGATCAGTACCGGTGTTGTTGTATTAAAAACAAAATAATACCCAACATAGTGGTCCTATACTTCTATACTAAAACATTTATTTTATTTTATGGAGAGGGCAAACGAGCATACAAGCCACCTGATAATAAGTGAAATCTGTGACCCGTAGAAATTTGCATTGTCAAAGCTACAATCTAGACATTGCAATCCCTAGACCGCAAATGCGTTGCCAAACCTGATGACTAAGGTCGAATGCCTCTATGCTGGTAATTTCACCGGTTGTGTTATTCCCACACCGGAACACAAGAATGTGAACACTGATGCTTGACGTTAGATTAAAATATAAGATGGTAGTATCTTGACGGATAGCGGATGTTGCACAAGGTCCTAAAACCACTACTTACTTACAATTATGGGGAAACCATAAACATATAATAACACTAACAGTTTACATTTAAAATTAAATCCGAGATTTCGTAATAGTTAGTATCTTAAGCACTCAAAGAGCTAATAAAGATGAACCATTTAAGAACTGTATGCACCCAACCTGTATAAAAAATGATCCAAAACGAGAAAAAAGATTTAGGAGAATGAGAAAGTAATAATAAAATAATAAATAAATCCGCACGAGAAATTTGACACGTCAAAAATCTACCAGCTCTGCCCAGGAGGATCATATGCCTGAGAAGAAGCGATGCAAGGAAACCATGCAACCTACTAATATCGTTAAGTTACAACAACAACATCATCAACAAGTAAAAAACTAGAAACTTTCTTTCGGTACCTAATGAAATTTATAAGCCAAGCATCTTGTGGTTTCATAATATTGATTCTAATATTACTTAGATCAATTCGTATTTTTAAATTATGTACCCACTGAGTTATGCTTAACAAATAATATCCTCTAACAGTTGGGTAAAGTTGGCATTATAAGCAACTGCGCATATTAGTGCCTTGCTATTCTAAGATAACGTTATGTTAGAAGAACTGCTGCAGTAATCTGTCAAACGTGTTCAAAAGACCAACTCTTGTACAAGAGTGTGCAGCTCACTGCAGCTACAATAAAAGGCCGACTGTACGTATATTAGCTTAGCACGTTTTATTTTTATGTGTTTTATTATATTTTGAAACGTAACCCCACTAAAGTGAGGGACTTTTCTAAATAGCCGTCGGCTAAATCACACCACTGAAAGATTTATTCGGCACCTGCCTCGCTTATTAGTCTTATTACCCGCCAATGTCACATTCTATTTGCAAAAATCTCCACTCACCTACTAACAGTGAACTGTTTTTTTAACGTTAAATCATACAAATTCGACACTTTAAACATAAATACCAAATTGATTAGCAATAAGTAAAATTAAGTATACACTTACTTGTAAATTCAATCAAGTTTTCAGGAACCAGCCTTCAGCACAATTAACAGGAAATCAAGATCACACAGTGGTAGTTTATTAACACACTAAAAACCTATCGGATCACTTCACTGCATCTACCTACGTGAAAAATAAATTTCAGTATCCTCATGTAACTAGGGTGGCGGGCACATTTGATAAGTTGTTATAACGATCTTGTTTTGGTTTCACTGCCGGGTGTGACTAAATGAGGTGTAACCGGTAGCATCAGTGATTGAGAATGTTCGTAACAGGGTGTTTTTTTTCGTAAGGATGAGAAGGTTCGCGACGTGTGTCCACCGGCTCCGCTGAGGCTCTCAGCATGACTGCGGGCTCCCGCGTCGCCGCCCCTCGGCCTCGGCGACATACTGTTTCTAAGAAAATATTTTGTAAACGGTCCGAGCTCGGAGCCCTGCACGCGGCGAGTAGGGCGGTGCGCCGTAAACTTTTTCATCCAATGATGCTTGCGCCGCGGCCCCGACCGTACACAATACGGTCGTCCCCCTCTCCTCTATACGTTAAGTCTTAGCGAGAGCGAGCCGGAAGACTCGCATTGAGCTTATAACAACAGTGTTAAGAAGAAAATTTCTTTGTGTTTGTGTCGTAATGTGTTTGCTTTATCAGATTTACGTTGAAAGCTCCCCGTTAGCTTTCGAGGGCGCCACATCGGGCGCTCGCTCTAGCGTGGCGTCGAGCGGCTCGGCGCGATAGAGAAGGAATACGCACGGGAAATGCTCTGGCTAATGTATTTTCCTGTGGGAAGGAAAACACATGTTGTCGCTTTTAATTTAATCGCGTCACGCTGCGTGCCCGTGTCGCGTTAGAGGTGGGTAGTTTTTCTTTGTACGCTATTTTCCTGCGAAATAATATATTAGTTCGCTAACATAAATAATACCGAAACTTGAGAGGTTATTATTACTTGCGATGATTAAGTGTGTTGGTGGGTATTACTAGAGGCATGGTAAACACAGGCCACGGCAACGCAGGCAGTCACTTAATTTACGTCTCGATAAAATTAAATTTAAGATAAACAAGTTAGCGAAACACCGGCTTACCGCACTCTTTTATAATTGTACCTACACTACAGTCGCTCGGCAGCCGTACATGGATGTAAATCAAGACCGCGAGTTTAGTTGTATCGAGCAAATCGCGCAATGTATACCAGTTAAGCTTTTCTGTCGATTTACCTTTAGTTTATCCGTATAAATTATTTATTTACGTTAATGGCTCGACTAGGGGCTATGGTTTTTCAATAAGTTCTATTGCTAGATCACTGTTCATTTTAACTACTGTTTATTCCCTGACCTTTTTAAACTTGGAAACAATTAATAATTATTTATTTACTAATTATCTCACGCAATTCATAGAACTAGGTAATAAATAATAGCAGCGTAGTCAGATAACTGTTAACAATTACCGTTATTTACTCGTATCATCTAGCTAATTAGAGTAACAAACATAGTTTTGGAAATAAATAAATAGTAATGACCTAAGTCATGTAATTATAAATTAATTAATGTTATTTTGTCGCATTGAATTTTCATCTAAGATTGATGCGACGAACTTAAATCATAAAACAAGTTAGATATTTAACCAAACTGTTCATTTGGCAATCGTAAACAAGTTTTTAGGAGAACAGTAGCAGCTACAAACATTAATTATAATTATATCATACTAATATCAAACATTAATTTAATCGTCCCATAGATTCTTATATGTATATTGGACTTATACGAGTGTTCTCAATATTTTTAAATTAATTAATAAGTAGTTACCATAAAGAGTTCGCGATTGGACAATAATGGTTCGTGAAGTTAACTAGGTACCTATAATCCACTTCATAGATTCAATATACACACAAACTTTGAAAACTTATAAAAATATTCGGTCAACGTCTATATTGTTTTTTAACTCCACACCAAATATACTTATTACTTAGGTACCTCTCTCTGTCAGAGTGTTCATATAACTGGGGTGTTAGCCATTGGTTCACCCTTTAAATTTCCGTCTAACTATATGTAGATAACCTAATCCAAATCTTATTTAAATGGTACTCGTAAGTACCTACTCGAACTAGAAAATTGTGAGATATATGTACCTACTATAATTGTAGATACTTACCTACTGGATAATTTAAACTTTGTTTTACCATTAGTTTAGTTTACTATCTATATACAATACTACAAGTTTCTTTTTTATGTGGAACACTAATGTACCTACTGTTAGTTGCGAGTGCGGGTGTGACCGCGATAGGAACCCGAACGCTGCTATTAGATAAGAAGCCGTGAGTACAATGGGTAGGTTACATAGTGCCTCTTTTACAAAACCTTAATGTATTGACCGCAGAGAAATAGTCTATAAAGTACAAAACCCACACCAAAGACACGGCCATTCCTGAAGTATCATACTGCCTACGCATTTGCATTGCTTCCAGTTTTTCTCCATTATCCCACGACCAATTAACATTCTGGCCGCTCCTGGCTGGATATGACGCTCTAAAAATAATTCAAGTAATTAATTTGACATTCCGATCTCAGTTTATAATTATTTTGTAAAAAGCGGGTTTGCACGTGGCCGCCACGCCCCCGCAGCCGCCATTGGCCGCTGCGCCCGCGCACAGTGGGGCGGCCACGCTCTCGTGCGCAACATTTTTTTTATTTTACGCGCACGAACAGGCTCTTGATTAATTTAATATGTTTTCACCGGGTTTTTTTTACAATCTCTGATTAGTGGCCGCCATTTTTTTCCACATGTTTATTGATTACCTACTTTGCATTTGTGCCGCGTGTAATTGGGATAATTGAGACATTTGATGTACCCGATAGTGACACGATAATAATTTTGCATAATTTGCCCGCGGTTTTAAACCGACTTTTTTAAAGTCCATATTAAACTGCCGATAATGGAACAAAGTTGCTCGACAGATTTATTGGACGCACCAAAATAACAGACTTACTAGATAGCCCTGGGCATACATATAAGCGCAGCTATGTAATTAGCTACGCTTCTCTCTATTTGACAATGGAATATCCACTAAGGATAGATATATACATATACCGGTAGTATGTAGAGACAAATATGGATTAAATACTTGCGCGTTGTTTTAAAAGGTTCAAGTCAAGAAATTGCTTTAATTGCCTAGGGATAACCGTTTCCTTGGAAATTCAAGATATTTATGTTTTTTTTTTATCTTTTATTTTTGAGTATTGGACCGTATATGAGATCGAAAAAAGGTCTCGAAACACATTGATGCCATATTGAAATTAAAACTATGCTTATTTAAAATAAGCCTTCTTAACACTAAAACGTGACGCACCAATTTATAATCTAGGTTTTCTAAAATTTTATTGCTAATTGCGTTTTTGTTTTTACATTAGTGAAAACCTAATTGGAATACGAGGTTGAGATTAGTTATAAAATTAAATTGAAATGTACATTGTTGTACACGTACATGCTGTTGTACAATCAATAAAAACTTATGAAACAAAAATAAAATTATATGTAATTTTGTACGCATTTCCTCTACAAAAATGTACATTCATAGTTTTATTAGCGTCCCGCCCTCGCTCCGCTCCGGGTTAAAGTATTATAACATACAAACCTTCCCCTGGAATCTATCTATTAAAAAAGCGCATAATAACCCGTTGCGTAGTTTTAAAGATCTAAGCATACCTACATAGGGACAGACAGACAGCGGGAAACGACTTTGTTTCATACTATGTAGTGATCAACATCAACCATCGTTTCATCACAACAGAACAAACCTCTCAAAAGAACCACAACGACACATTTTACCTGGAACAAATTATACAACGCCAAAAAACTGCACAATGGTGCTCGCGGGTCACGGGGTAGGTGTTTCATTAAAATAAATAACGTTATTATTTATCCGGGTGTTTTTCGGGAGATGCCTACAAATTACGGGGACAATGGCTCCGCGGGGTGCGCTTTATGAGCGGCCAGCAGATGGCGCGGCCCTCGTCTCTAAAAACAATATTAAATTAAAAATGTACCTAATTCGCTAGAATGAAGAGTAACACGTTTTTATTAATTCGCCGTTCACTATTACACCTGTAGATTACAAAAGGGAAAAGGTTCTGGTAGGTACGCAGATATGAGCCACTTCAAAATTAAGAAACAGCCTTGTCTTTTATTATGGCCGTAATGTATTCCTCATGCTTAATTTATTTTATCTATAGAACACATACAGATGTGAAAACAGTGAGATTTTTAAATTTAATACCTGGCCGTAAAATATTATTTGGAAATAAATTTCACAACATAATAGACTGGGATCGGTTCCAGGTTAATAATTATTTTGTCCTATCGAATCGTGAACATTATAAATATACACACACACGAGACACACGAGAGAACATATCTAAACACTTATTTTTTAACATAAGATTGTAACTGCGAGTGATGATAGGACCCTGTACAGGTTCCGGCGTCCGGATCTGAAATTACTAGCATAGAGGCCTTTCATCTTAGTCCTCAGGGTTGGCAACTCATTTGAGGTCTTAGGATTGCAGTCTTGAGATTATAGTCTTGCGAATACAAATGTCTATGGGTCTCAGATTCCACTTAGGTACCATCAGGTGGCCTGAGTGCTCGTGTGCCTTATCCTTGCCATAAAATGTAGAATTCGCATTGAACTTACCACTCAGTCACACGTGTAAATCTTAATATAACGTTATAACCCAAAACGTTACACATAGACATGTCCTTTCTGAGTACCCTTCATAATAGTATTTTTGACGCGCGGTTTACCACGTCGGTTTTCATTTTATGTACCTATTTATTCCCTTAGTAAGGCAGACTACAACCGATTTGTGTCAGTATCAACAGTCACGGAGAAGGAGTAGCCGACCCTTGACAAGAAAGATTTAACCGCCCTCCAATTTTGTACCAAACACATGCAACGGATTTTTTGTTAGGTACGTGGTTACGTGAAAAGAATATGCACCATAACTGTCATAAGTAAACAAAGATACTATTATGAGGATATTAAGAGAAAATAATCCAATATAATAATGCTGATCTTTTCACTCTACTGACGTTACTTACTATAAAAAAAAACTATCTCAAAAAAAACAGCTAGTATGAACTAATAAAAATAAAACATTCCATCTTAGTCCTCAGGGTTAGCAACGCATTTGAGGTCTTAGGATTATAGTCTTGACAATTCAAATGTCTATGGGTCTCAGATTCCAGTAAGTAACTTTAAAAACATCCTAAGTTTATAATATTCTATCGAAGTAAAAAACGACTGAAAAAAATCTTGAAATAATGCTTGAACTTTCGAAGGGATTTTCGTAACATGGACATAAGGAAAAAGTACAATAATTCCGATAAAAAATGATGAATGCTTATGAGCTGCCCTATCACCTTTTTCCGGCTTAAGGTCGATTTTTGGGACACCCTGTATAATTAAGGCAATATAGTTTAAACTATACTTAAATTACCATAAAGCTCATTTTTACTAGTTTCAAATTTAAAAATGGCATCTAAGAGCAAAGGTAACTAAACTTTATTTCCTTGCTGGTAGATTCAAATTCCCACTCACAAAAATCTCTATGTTTGTTATGTAGTATGGTAGAGCTCACGATGTTAAGTTAAGGTTAAGGACATCGGACAATCATCTCTTAAAATAGCGTTTGCCATTATATCGAGTGTTGTTTATTTATTTTAAAGATGATTTAACTTTACTTTGTCAAAAAAAGCTCCACTGAAAGACGTTGAAACTTAAGTAATAAATAAACAAATAATTACTGTACGTTTGAACGATCAAACAAAGTGACTTACACAAAGAATACCGGCTTTCTATAAACTAGAAAAGAAGCGTGAGAAATATTTGATAGAGAGGTGCGGACGCCCACTTTTAAATTGCTCCGATAAAAAATATGTTTCGATTTAATAACCTTCAATCATATTTCTATTAGACAGTTTGACAAGTGTGAAAAGGTCCAGTGAACTTTCAGAGAGTGGCCCTATACCGTTTGCACGAACTTTTACCTTCTATCGAGTAAGTTACGTTAACGCAACGTAATCAAAGAAAAGTATGGCGATTGGATTCAGTGCCCTTGCCATGAGTTGCAATTACCGTACTCGCTAGTGAGTCGAATGCTCTGTCCCGCTTAGCACAGTATTATAGTAGATTGAAAGGGACAGAGCATTAGAATCTCTAGCGAGTATCGTAAAAATATCTCATGGTAAGGGTACAGTGCCCCGAGTCATTGTTTATAGTAGAATTCCTTACCGCGTTGACATTGACGTTAACTTTCATGTTATCGTAATCGACTAGCAAACGTGAAGTAGATATAACGTAAAATTTGGAAGTCGGTTTAGGGGTTCGTGGCTAAGAAAACATATCGCAAAAGTGTAGTAGGTAGGTATAGTTTTCGAATAAATAGGTACTAAAGGCGAATTGAAAATTTGATTTTATGGAAATGTGCGTTTGAACAGATAAACTTAAGTACAGTGAGTCAAAATGTGATCCGCCACCCTGAATACGAACGGTGAAATATGAATTGGCTCACTCGCCGCGTCGCCGAGGGTGAGGGCTGTCAAAGACTCAAAGTAAAATAATATTATATTATATTTATTTCTTACATTCAATCTAGAGAGCAATAAATGTATATTATTCATACAGAATATACATTATTTCATTATTTATCTCTAAAATAATAAATTATAAATATCAGGGGCCAATCTCACACAAATGGATCTAGTCCCAAACTAAGCTCTAGGCTTGTACTATGGGTACTAGACCAGGATAAACATACTTTTATATAGAGAAAATACAAGACTCGGGAACAAATATTCGCGCTCATCACACAAATATTTGCCCTTACCGGGATTTGAATCCAGGACCGCTGGCTTCGGAAGCAGGGTCACTCCCAAATAGGCCAACGTGTCGTCTGAATATAATCTCACAATTTGGACAAATTGAATACACCAAGTAATCGGTGTACCTACATAAAAAAACATACAATGGAGCGTAAATGCTGCTTTTATGCGATAGTGCTACAAATCAAAAACGAATACAATTGGATTAAAAACTTTAAGTAAATTGTTAAGTCGGTTGAAATAGGGATAGTAGGTACGGCGTGGTGGCGCGGGTATTGTAGCATAGGAGCTAGCATCAAGGTTATTTGTAATAGTAGGTAACAGAAGATGGATTAAAAAGGACGATGATAAATTAATAAATAATTAACAGAAACAATTCACCACACAGACAGACGAATGTGGCACATTTACTTGTAATATATTAAGCGTGTGCGCGTGAAGTAGCGCGTGCGAACCGATGCACAGCGTGGCAGCCACTGAATAGTACCCGTCAGATGGGTAACCGGCTTGTACTTGTAGCGATGAACGTAAATTGCGGAGTGAGCCACGCCTGCCTGAGGTTGAATTCTGCTCTAAAGTCATTACACGAAACGTCTATAAGAGGTGTCCATAATTTATAGTCTATATATTTTAAATATTAATATTAAAGTTAAAGATCAAATATTTAGCCAACCATATACATTAACTATTGACTAAATCAGAACCCTGCCATGAAGAAGTTACCATGAAACCAGGAAAAAATACTGAATAACTTTCCACAGGGAATTGAAATAATACTATTATTCATCGTCCCTCAAAACATCGTTACTCAATACAATACTTAACAGCCTGTATAATAAAGTATAATGTAAAATATCAAAAAGATAAAATCTACAGAGCTCATTCTTCGCACTTTTATCATAAGGAGATCGTATAAAAGCCCAAACCGATAGCCATCAGAACGCTTTCGCGGTGATTATGGCTTGTCTCGCTTACTACTGCTGATATGGTTAACGTCATCGGTAAATGACCTCAAAGTTACGCTTAAACGGTCGATCTTAACCCATTAATACACCATGTGTGGTTTTTTACAGCCGGACGTTTGTTTAAAATTTAAATTACTATTGTAGTTTTCGGCTCCGCTTACTTATTTTGTATTGTATTGGTACTGTGGTGCTAGACAAGTTGCATTCGACAATCGTTAGAGATTATTTCGATTGATAAATGTATGGAATTGACGTAAGCCACCGAGATAGTAACGTGACACTTACTTCAATTCGCTAGCGAGTGTCGAATACACCTTGTCTAGGCCAGGGCTGAGATTCTACACGGTAATAACGATATCGTCTTTGAAGTGTTTCCGTATCGTCAACGTTTTGATAACTCTTATGTCATTTACAATAATGGCGACTGTGACATAAAAGATCTTAAAACACGTCAAACGCGATATCGTTATAACGCAGTAGAATAGAGGCCCGGCCCTATTAGGGTTAGTTTAATAAATATTACAAGTTGTAAATTGTAAATTGTATCTTACATGATACAATCTACAAGTTTCTGTTTAATAAAATTTGTAGGTTACAAATTTGTGATAGTGGAAAATTTACAAAATTGTACAATTGTACCTACAATTTAACGTAATTCTGTTTAATAAACATTTTCATTTGACAGGTGATTGTTTACAATTTTGTATGAAAATGTACTATATTAAACACATAATTGTACTTTCAAGTTTACATATTTTGTAAATTGTAGTTTAATTCTGACAGGTACCCTTATGCTGTGTCAGGGCTTGATGAAGTGTGTCTCACGATATTGATTAAATAATAACATGGTTCTAACAACGAGTAGTGACAGTAATAGTGACGCGAGTGATAATGAATACGTTATTCAACGGAGAGTTTTTCGTAAAAAAATACATTTAACTCTCGATGTAACTGATTTTTCGTTCAATGAAAGATTTCGGGTGAGCAAAACTACCGTCGAATATTTACTTTTGAGAATGGGGCATGATCTTGAACATGATACAAAGCGAAATGCAGCCCTTACTCCGACTGAACAAATTTTGTGTGCATTGCATTGGGTGGGCTGTGGCTCTCAATATCATGTGGTAGCAGATGCACATGGAGTAACTAAAGCAACGGTACATAACTGCATAAAAAATGTGTCTAGATTATTGGTCAGTAAATTATTCGGAGAAAAAGTCCGCTGGCCTGCAAATTGCCTCGATATCCCCATATCTTAGAATATTATACCTAGAATAGCCATAGTAGAATAGCATTGTAAATACTCAACGATTTTAGTTGTTCGGCTATCTCTTTCCACTTCTTTATTTTCATATCATGGGTTAGTTTTTCACTAAACCGACCGAATAAAACTTCTTTATTCTCGTAAATTAGAGACAAAATAGTAATTTTGTTGTTGTTCTCCATGACTTCAAAAGGTAAACCAATTCAATAATTTCTTATTTAGTTAGTCGTCTACCCTCGTTTATTAAGAACTTGTAGCAAAAATTTACATTTTAAGTAATATGTACCTTACAATTACAATTTGGTAAATACAATATTGTCGTTCAAAGTGACAGGTGTTTTTTTACATATGTAATTTTTATTTAACAGCGTTTAAAATGGTGATAATTGTAAATAGTTTTCTTGTAAGTTTCTTAGTTATTTGTAAGATTTCTTAAACACCACTTGTAGTGCAATTTTGCAAATATGTCCGTTTTTTACAAAATTGTTGGATTGTAATGTTTATTAAATAGGGCCCAGGATTAGTGCGGTCTGTTAGGTGAAGATAGTTAGTTCACTTTGTGATACCAGCACAAAATTTTAGTATGTTATTAAACATATTATTCTATTTTAAGAACCGTCGGGATCCCATCTGTATACGGAGATATGACGTCATTAAAATGGTAGCCGCCGTATTTTGAAAATTGTGAACAATTCTGATTCTATAAACCCTATATATTTGTAAGGTGTCAAATGAAAGAGAATTAAATGTTCTTTTATGGTATAAGCAACATCAGCTGAGTAGTGATACGAAAATGTCGTAAATTATATGGACATTAAATTTTTAAAACCTCCCTATTTCAAATATAGCTTTAGAAGTCTACACACTATAGACAAAAATGACGTATAGCAGACATAACGAATACTTTTAAAGCTTTTTTTTGCTAGCCTATTTGAGTATCCCGCTGCTGGGCAAAGGTCTCTCCCCTTGAACCATAACTGCAAATAGATTTAACTTTTTGGAAATTTAAAAACCCGTTGCAATGGATATTCACTAGCGAGCCGTATAGCTGTAACAAACTAGTCAGACACAGTAACGAGGTTATATGTACGTGCTGTATCCGTATTTCCGCGCCAACTAATCGCGCTTTTGATTCGCGATTCGTGTTAAATGTCGAGAATAAAGTGCTGCGAGCGCTACTGTTTTTCCCGACTACGACTTTTAGTATCAGTAACAGTACAGTCGAAGACACTGTTAACTGTACATTTACAATCGAATATAAACCTTATCGCAACGTATTAAAGTCTGTGGGTGGTCAGTTAACAGTGTCTTCGTTTGTACTAACACGGTTACAGCTGGAAAACAAGCTTCTTGAAGATGAATTACAACTCAATTTTATACTTCTGTATTTTAATTGAGAACTGCGGCAACTCAAACATATTAACTTACTTAGTTCATTTATTTGAAAAATACCTCATGAGTTTCTAGCGGCGCTTCTTCTCAATAGTGTTGTAGTGTCTTGGGAAGCGCTGGTAGACATGTTATACTCGTAGTACCTACAGAGCCACCACTTACAAAGTAAAAAAATATTTCAGATTTTTGTGTTTGATGGAGGTGATCTGAACAGACCCTGTACAAGTATATACAAGATCCCACGAAATTAAAATCACGACGACATGTTAGCCTAGTTGGTAGTGACACTGATTCTCATCACAGTAAGGGTAGATATTTGTGTGACGAGCGCGAATATTTGATCCTGAGTCTTGGATGTTTTCTATGTATTTAAGTATGTATTTCTCTTAATAAGTATCTTTATCGTTGTCTAGCCTAAGGCTTAGTTTGGGACTAGGTCAATTTGTGTGAGATTGTCCCCTGTTGTTTACTTATTTATTTATTTTAATTACAATTACCTGTTTCAAACATAATACTTATCAAATAACGACATTAAATTAGTAGGAAATAATTATTAAATGTATATAATAAAAATTAATCGCTATTTTTTATTGTGTTTGTTACTGTCAGGAGAAGGTTTTTATGAAATCATAAAACTAAAAATTCACCGGGAAAGTCAAAAATTTGCAGCGGGGCGAAGCCGCTGGTGGCCCGCTAGTTATTAATATAAAAAGGCTTGTTTTGAGATTTAGTGTTTGAATAGACATCTGACAAGAGCGTGCATTATATATTTCCGAAGGTAGACAGTTCGATTACTTGCGAGCAAGCCGAGCACCGTGGGCAGCCAAGCACACAGCATCACGCTCTGATTTCATCCCAAACATCCGATACCTGTTCGTGCGAATCAATTTTTACGTTCATTGCCTTCTTCAACGATTTAATTTAAAAATTAAACAATTTAGGAAATACAGTTACCTAAGAACAGTTACGTGAATTGAGCGGTATTCCGACCACGAGCTCTCCCCTCCTGTCGAGTAAGTAACGTCAACGTATCGTCATCCAGCAAATGTCTATGAAAATTGGTTATAGCACTTTTAGCGCCCCATGTCCGTATCTATACTTTTTAACGAGCAATATTTTTTGTACATATTTTTTGTAATCACGCTCTTGAAAATGACACTAACGATTTTGATGAAAACTGCGAAACAATTAATTCCGGGTCAAAAAAATCGATCTTCCTTCGATCCTCGGGAAAATACGGGTCTCGCCGAAAAATTGAGTTCCGCGGTATTTGGTGTATTTAGAGGACAACATCCAATTGTGGTTTAATAGAGTCGCACTGTCATGTCATTTATATAAACCCGAGTAGAGCTCGGGCGCCCCGGTCGGTATTTTAGTCCTAAAAGATTTGACATTTACAGAACGTTATGGTAGAACACAAGTCAACTTGCCATCTACTACGAATTTAATTTAATTTTATGTCTTTTAAGGCGCACGCTGTCACTTTTTACCTAAGCGAAAAAGAAAGTGACAGAAAATGTCTTAATGGAGCACTAATTTGCTAATTTAAGTTCATTTAACCCGTGTGTTGTTAACTTATCTCGGACCGCGACGGTGGCGTAGCGGCTTAGGGTTTGGACACTTTGTGCTAGGGATTGTAAGGTGCCACCCCCAACGTTGATCTACCTTACAACCGATGCTCTTATAATACTCCCACTCTGCGGTTATACATAGAGCGTTATAAAATCTACACAATAACATTATAAAGGGGAAAGATTTGTAGGTTTGTAACGAATAACCTCAAAACTACTGGACCGATTTTGAAAGTTCTTTCATCAGTAGAATGCTATATTATCACTGAATAAAATAAGCTATGTTTTATTTATCCACGCGGACAGAATCGCGGGCAACAGCTACTATTTTATAACACAACAACATTCTAGATTTTGTAGAAAGTTGTCGTGTTATAAAATGTTTCATAACGTTATATAACATTTTATAACCGCTGTGTGGACGCACCATTACGGTGACGGTATAACATTATAAGCGGAAGGTTTCCTCTCTCATTCGAAAAGCTGAGTGTGTTATTACAAAGGTATTTCTCAATAGGTCCTGGAGGTTTGAAGTGTATCCGAAAGGCTAATTTGAGAGGCAAGATAAGACTTGGTGATAGGTGACAGGTACCTAATGGTTGCCATCACGGGTACGTACACGTCCTGCAGCCAGTAACCATTACGAGTTTGAATGTCACAAGGGGAAAACTACCATGAATACTCAATAGTATGTATGTATGTATGTGTGTATGTAAACACTTTATTGTACAAAAGAAAAACCAAAAAAATACAATGATAAAAATAAAAAGATGTACAAAGGCGAACTTATCCCTAATAGTTGTAATGTTACTCAAATACTATCCCATGTATGAATATACTTTATATATAATGCATACAAGTTTTTAGAAAATCTTCCTTCTTTAATCGGAAATCGAACCCAGTCAAAGGAAACGGTACTCGTAAACATTTAAATGGCACATATTGGGTGAATAATAAGGATATATGATTTCTTTAAATTAAAGCAAGGCCGTGAAATCTATCAAATCCTTTCAATTAAACAAGACGTTTACTTTATTAAATGTTGAATGCAGTAAGTATTTCTCATCTTTGACCAAGTAGTGGCATGTTCTACTTTCAATATATGGGCATATATTTTACTCGGAAAACCATATTGCCTTAGATATATTATCGTATTCTTTTTTACTCGGCCGCCATTAATGTCAAGTAGGTGCATAAGATCGAGTTAAAACGCAACGTTGACAATGTGGTAACATGTCAAATGCCATATACCCATTAGATTAGAAGCCCTGGGGGTTATTATTATGACATACTAAGCAGTTTTGTTTACGCTCAGAGAAAAGGACAGAGCTATATAACTGCCATAGCTCTTTCCTTTACGCTCACAGTAAAATGAACTGCATAGCTAGCTCATAATAACCCTCCAGAGCCCCTGAGGTAGCTACGGTACATTTGACAGAATTATTCCACCCTGTATACCTCGAACACTTATAATAGTGTTGCCATCACTACAAATTTCAGAGAAAAAATTTTGAAACTAAGGTCCGTAAAAGATGAAATGTCAATGTGATAAGATAATACCAAAGTGCCGTTCAAAGTTAGCTAAGAGGCCATAACACCTTTTATCATGAGACAATTTGCCAAGTCTCTCCACAAATCACCACGACTACCAAAATAAAATGGTGTACCTACTGGGTCCTGTAACACAGGGCTTCCTTGCTCATTTCTCTAAATAAGTATGTTTATCGTTGTCTAGCCTAGGGCTTAGTTTGGGGCTAAGTCAATTTGTGTGAGATTCTCCCCTGATGTTTACTTATTTATTTATTTTTATGACGATTACCTGTTTCAAACATAATACTTATCAAATACCTAACGACAGTAAGTGTTGCTTAGCGCAAATCTTGAGAGCAGCTGAACCAATTTCGCTAATTCTTTTTTTATTGTGTTAGTTACTGTCAGGTGAAGGTTTTTATTAATAAAAAATCTGAAAAATCCACCGGGAAAGTCACAAATTTCAGGACTAAGTATAAAATTAGTATGTTTTATGCCAATACATATATGTATATATATTTTTTACAAATGTTTTTACACCCAAGCAAGTACTCGTAAATGCGTAACGTAGGTGATTCCGTTTATTTAAAGATTTGCTTTACGTTGCAAAATACTTATGAGCGTTTAATAAAATTACTAGTACTAAAATGAATTAACTTAATTCCGAAGAACATTTGACTGGGAAAAAGTATACATAACAAAAATGTTAAACTCTCTGGTACCTAAGTAGATTATGTCATATCAAATTATAGACTGAATATAGTAATGAGGTAATGACTACCACGATATTTCAATCAGTAGACTCCTTAAAGGGCAAATTGATGAAGTTTTGGCTTGACTCTAGCTCCTAAATTAAATATTGTATCAACTGTCCTTTACATAAATGTAGTTTATGTAAGTTTAAGTATGTATATTGATCTATAAATATATATTTCTGTGTCTAGCATATTTATGTAAGTATTTGAATGTAGTTAATTTTATGTTTTTAGTTAGGACTTATTTTTATGAACTGATCCTAAAGAAATTTGTAAACTTGCCTACTCGATGCACAACCTTTCACTTTTCTCAATCCCTCAAGGGTTAGCTGGAAGAGATCCCTTAAAGGGATAAGTTCGCCTTTGTACATTATTTTCTGGTATCTTCATTGTATTATTATTATTATTTATACTGTTTTATTTTGTACAATAAAGTGTTTACATACATACATATTTGCCTTTGCCAAATCAGGGTTATGAGACTCAACAATATTTACTTTAGTCGATTGACCAATAAAAAAGACGCAAAAGTTGAAATTAATTAAGTATAGTAAAAATCCCATCAAAAACAGACATGTGAAAAATGACTAGTTCGCAAACGATTTCGCTAATAAAAGAAGTGAGCTAAACTGTCCCAGAAGTGAAGGGACAGTTTTCATAAACAAAATTGGCCAAAGAGAAAACATCTAAAAAAGGTTAAACCAACTCTCATATCAACAGTCAATGTCAAATCTTTCAAATAAGCCGGGAGTCACGTACTATTTCGGTTGTTTTCAACAATAATCCAAGTGAAACAAGTACTAGATGAGAACAGACTTTTTCTATACTATGAATGTCACGGGAAAACGCATACGATATATCATTTTATTGAAGAGGAATCTAAAAAAACAAGTATTAGGTAACAGAATTATATAATGTATTATAGAAACAGAAAAACAAAATTTTAAGTACATAACAGGAGGACTACGTACAGTTGCGACCGCTCAAAACATAAATAAGATAAACAAGACATTTGAGCAAATATCATTGACAGCTGTTATTGTTACAGCAGTAAAGTCTAAGATATCAAGATCTGGTATAACCAGGATAAGGGCTAAGTAACCAGGAATTTAAGCACGCTAAAATCGGTCACGGAAAAGTTTACAAAAAACATAGAAAGTTGACATTAAATATTAATGTCGAGCCTGATTCCTGTCGGTAAAAATTGCATTACTGGCAAGCGATATTTTCTTGCTTTTTGTCGAGGTAGATATGTGGTCGTTATGTATAAATGCTAGCGGAAAACCCCAAATCTTTCACTGTAAGTATTTAATTATTGGTGACCAGGGCCTCTATTCAGGTGCGTTAAAACGATATCGTGTTTGACACGTTTAAGAATCGTTTATGTCACAGTTGCCATTATTGTAAATGACATAGTTATCAAAACGTTGACAATACGGAAAAGGGTCAAAAACGATATCGTTATTACCTTGTAGAATTCCAGCCCAGATTGGCTAACACTGTAGCTTCGAGGTCTTGAAAAGCTGTGATGAGACAGGCAGCAATTAACCATAAAAAAAAAATGTTAATATAGTTGTAGTAGGCGCCTATTCAGTATAGTCATGATCATTTCATGTTATTGATACAGGATTTATAATAAATAAATTAACCTTTAGTTTTTAAAATATTTATGTTAAATATTATTAATCCAATTTTGTCTCTTCACTTGTGGGACAGCCCAGTATAACTAGAAACCACTGAACTAAACTGGAAATTACTGCGTGTGGTTTTTCACCTGCAAGGCTTGTTGTGGAAAGTGTCTCAGTCTGTGTACCTGACGAAATATGTTTTGTGGGTGACATTCGTATTTAATAATTCTGTTAAAGAAATTCATCATTTAATTCCTTAAAGAGATTTTGAGGTATGAGTTATAATAAGAGACTCAAAAGTGGCCCCAAATGGTTTGTATAATATAACCAACCTCTAGATGTACAGCATGATACCTACTTTTACGAGTTTTTAATTAGTGCCTGATACGCCGCGCATGTGGTAATTAAGAATTTAACTGCTTTTTCGGGTCCGAAGTTAACAAGGAACCCTTATAGTTTGTCCGTGTATCCATCTGTCCAAGGTTTAACTCGGAGAGTCTTGGCAGTACAAAGCTGTAATTTGGCATAATTATACCTACATTAAATTAGCGCTGAGAAGGCTGTAAAATAAAATCTTGCCTTTTTTACTATCCTGTACCTGTCATACATGTAATAAGCGAGGGTGGATGAAGTTCGAGTGTCATTATTAAAAAATGTTATATAAGTACTTACAAGTTATTCAATTTTTAGATTTGTGCGGTCCGTTTAGGAAATAGTGGACGTGAAAAGTGACATTTTCACTAGAGTTGCGACTTGGATGCTTTCTATATCTAAAGGAACCTAAATTGTTTGCTGTCGTCTATTACCACCAGTACCTAGTACAAGGGCGTAGTATTGATATTAGGTCAATTTGTCTAAGATTAACTTCTGATTTTTTATACAGGGTATTTTTTTATCAGTGCACAAATTTTAACATATGATTTTGTATCTTTAATATAATATATTACGACAGTAAAACGAGATAATTTTTTTTTTTTTTGTTGCAAATTATCTCTTTTACTTTCTCGTGTGGACTGCACACAAAGTCACACTAGAAATGATGGTCCCAGCACCGGAATCCCTAAGGATCGATCTTCAGTTGTAAGTGTTGTAACCCACGCTACCATTCTAGCCATACATTTCCTTTCGTTACCTACCGTTTTTTAATGTATACAATCGTCTTAATAAAGATTTAGCGAAACGAATTAAAGTTAAAAACCTTACCACGTCCAAAAACACAAGTACCTGTTCGCCTCTCTCCCCTTTCTTCAAAAGGCACAATTAATTTGATCCTTAGAAAGAAATCCATCAAAGCAATCCCATGACTATTGATATCGATTCCTATGAGCTCGCCGACACAATCGGATGTGATCGATTTTTTGCCGCGACTCAAATTAGATTCGGACTTTGTGGGTAACGTTTCTACGAGTTCTATATGTAGCCTGAAGTCTACGTTATATTAACAATAGAGCGTCTGGTGCAACGACTGCTTGAGAGGGGCGAAACGAGTGCTTAAAGCTTTAAAAAATAGGTACATATATGCGGCTCTGTCCACGTAGGTCGGGTATGCTTTTAGCGAGTAGATAAAACGCCGAACATGATTAAAGACACACCTCAAGGTAACGAAAATAGGAATGGAGAACGAGTATGTAAACTACATTTTAACTGAAATTTTGCATTTTTTGTTTAAAGTTACAGTAACAGAACAAAAAACAACTATACATTTCTAACTGTTTACAGGCAAGGCAACATGTAACATGCGAAGGTATTTAAAAGTATTTTGCACGGTTCGATCCTTAAAATGAAACCTTAAGTACCTATATTAATTGTAGTGTGAGTGAACTTTTCACTTTAAAGGTTGTGCTTTAAGTTTCACTTCTCTCTACGTTTAATAAAATTAGTGCTACTTCAAAATTGTAGCTTTACAACTCACGTGGCAACATGTAAGTGTCATTCGAGCAATAACTCCCGTGGGGCTCCGGGGGCGAGCTGGCAGTGCATGCCTTCGCTCACTTTACGATCATAAATAAGACTCGCTACCGTACTGTATATTCGAATTGTACGACAAATAATATTGCAATCATGCTGAATATACGACCCTCTATGCCACAATCCTGTCTTTACGTATCTGGAAAGGAGCGATTTTAAGTAAAATATGGTATGAAAAGACATCGTCATTCCCTCGTATCGTAAGCTATTTTTTTCTATAAAGCTATTTATTTATTAGTTAGAAATTAACCAACGGAGCGGTCTCGTTTAGAATTTAGGTCTATTTAGAATTCGCGACTTGGATCCCTACCGTAACGCTGCCAATTATTTTTACTGCACAAGAAAAGCGATAATAATTTAATATGCCATTTTGCTCCAGACCAAATTGAGCAATTTATACACGTCGGCGCCCGCGCAGCCCGGCCCGTGCGTGAGCTTTAATGAACTCTTATTATTCCAATACCAGGTAGTTCGCAAAGCAATTAACATTATTAAACCCAGCTCGCTATTGATTTCTGCATAGCCAACGAGCGGTTTATAAATGTATTCAATTGATTTTTCGATAATCCATTGCTTTATTCGGAATGGACAAGTCAACAAGATGCTTTTAAAAGTCGTCAGGGTGCACGAACTTATAAGTAATAATAATAATAATAATAATAATATCACGGGACAATGTCACACAAATTGACCTAGTCCCAAATTAAGCCCTAAATAATCTTGTGCTATGGGTACTAGACAACGATAAACTTACTTATATAGAGAAATATATACTTAAATACATAGAAAACATCCAAGACTCAGGAACAAATACTCGTGCTCATCACACAAATATTTGCCCTTACCGGGATTTGAACCCAGGACCCCTAGCTTCGAAGGCAGGGTCACTCCCAACTAGGCTAGCGTGTCGTCAAAAAAAACAAAGTACAAGTATAAGTACATTAAATAATTTTATTTCGTAACTTTTACAAACTTACTTGATTTTTTTAAATACTCGTATATTGAGATAAATAAATTTGGACAATTTGAAGAAAAGAGCTAAATTTATGTCACAGGGTACGGTTAAGAAAAATAAAGTAACAAGCAATCTCAAGTTTGGTACAGAACTTACCGTTGTATGGAATTTTCTTCTGTTGAGTTTTTTGGGTTCAAATTACTTTAAAGTTCCACTTCACTTGCTACTTGTAACGGAGAGCGAGATAACGCAAAAGTACCTAGAGGCAACTAATACATATATACTTGTAAATGACCTATGAGTCTATGAGTATTTGGAGTGGTTTCCCGGCTCAGCGTCATCGGTCAGAAACAGATCGGGTAACAGTTGTTGCCAACGCCGACTTTTATTTGATATCATTCATTATGTTGTTCTATTATTTAGATATTTTAATCAAGACGATCGATAGAAGCGTGAGTAGTATAAAGGAAGGTTATTAATAATAGATTGACGGAGCCACATGCCGCAGTAAAAACCAAATGGAAACGGAGCGATTCGAAACGGACTCCGTAACCGCGAGGACGAATGCGCTGGCATCCCTTTTTGCTTTCAATTTGACGCCTATTTTTAATTAATTGCTTCACTATCGGATGGTAAAGGAAATTTAATAAAGTATGCTCTATCTAGCGGCGCAGTTCCAACCGCGTAGCGTGGACGTCAAGAACATTGTGTTGCACTGAAATAAAAAAGAATTATCTAAAATAAACAAAACCAATTATTTATAGTTTTTTAAATATGTAAATAAATAAGTTATTTTTAAATAAATACCTTAGGAGAGAGACCTTAAGTATTATTAAAGGTTTTGCTAAAACAAAATTGTATAAGGATATTTTAAGGCTTTTCATGTGCGTGATTCCATGACCAGCATAAATTTCAACGGACATTCTGACAAGGGCTGCCATCACCCTCCAGGACGCCATTAACGATCTAAGTCGTTGGTTTGGGCTCTGGAGGATCGGGGTGAATGCGGAGAAAGACGAAGTAAGAAGAAATTCGATGCCCTACGGTAATACTAGCTTTGCTCCTTTCAGACCACAGCATCTCATACGAAGGAAGTGTCAGCGTCCCCCTACTCGCACTACACGTGGGCATCCCGACTTTCCTCCAGAACCGGTACCGGGTACTTTACAAAATCAACATCCAGATTGAGTTTCCTGCGACGCTTTCTCTCAGTCCGGCCTAACGTAATTTCCGAAGCGTTGGTAGCACTAAATCAAGATTGCTTTAAATTCTCCTTTAAGCGTCCTAAGTCCGAGGTCGGCTCCAACGGAGCACCCTTATAGGCATGATACTGTACTGCGCTGAGCTCCCCTCATGAACCCGCCCGCTCTCCAGAAACGTAGTCAAACCTTCAGGGGCTTAAAAAACCCCCAAAAGACTTCAGTTCTCTGTCATAACGCCCGCCTGGAGAGGGGTCTCCCTATATAGTCCCTCACCTACATAGGTGACCCTGACTTGATCGACTTCCTACATATACCAAGGGTGCGTGCGTAACATGCGCCGCTGTTCAATTTCTATTTAACGCTACAGAAACCTCAAGGCTCTTGCTGTAGACTTGCCCATGTATACTATAGATACTTATACATTATACATCAATGTACAGTAACCAGCAAAAATATACTAGGTATACAAAATGTATAGGTAGTCGTAACAAAAATGTGTTAGATATTTTCGAGCACGATTGGAAGAATTAATACATAATTATTATCGATGGAAGTAGGTCTGGTGTAAACAGCAGTTTAAGGTGTATACTAGTATATCTGTACATACGGCATACGACATGGCACGTCATTCTCCGTCAGGGTTTAGCCTCTGTCGTCTCATTCTGAACCATCTGCTGAGCGTTGTGCTGCTTTTAACTGCACACAAAATAAATATAAATAACCATTAAAACGGTAAGTAGCCTGTGTTTGTTACAAAATAGCGAAACGTGACTCTATATACTCGTACATGGCGGTATATTACTACTTCATGTTCTCCATCGAGTACAAAAAGGAGTAATTCTGGCAGCAGCCACGACCGGGCCAATCACGCGGCGGCCGCCCATAAAAACCGATCAAAGTGGCCGCCGATACGGTTCGAACGCGACAAATTGCTTCCATTTTCAAAATAGACCCGTCGGTTAAAAAACGAAGTACCTACTAGCCGGCTAAGAAAAAGTGTGACTAAACGAGATCTTTAGGAACCGCGCAAGTACTCTACGAGTATGCGTACTTTGCTATTTAGTGTAAAGTTGCCGCTGGGCTGGTACGAAACTTCTCAGATAAGAATTTGGACTCATTATTAACCGAATTCAAAAAAGGAGGAGCACCTCGTTTTGTCTACATTTATTTTAGTGTGTGTATGTTACTCGATTGTGAAGCGATTTTATTTATTCTTATATTCTTTCTTAAGTTCGTCAGGATCTAATAATGGGATCCACAGAAAGTCAACGGAACTGCAGTAATCTGGAGACAGCAGGCGGCAAGCAGGCGAAATGTTTCTGCAAGAATAGACGTTTTCTGACAATATTGAACAACTATTCAAAACGGCGGCATCCGAAGTATTCGTAAAAGTATAAACTTATCCCGTTATATATGTAATTAAGTATACTTAATGAGACTGAAACGATGTTAATGGAGTAAATAGGGGCTTAGTGAATTAAGCGGCATTCCTCTAAATTAACGGTGTACGAAATAATAATTGGAATCACGTAGGCATAGTTGGATGAGAAAATATTTATGTTATTTCCTTGAGATTATCTAGTTAGTAGGAACTTTATGAAATGGATATAATTTTGTATGGGTCTTAATGATTCAGGTAACCATAGAATTGAGTGTATGTTAGTTTAGGGGCGCCTTGTTATCGCGATCTCGCCAATCAGTGCCATTCAACGAGCCGGAGGGCTCCACTATCGCAAACATCTCTTACGAATTAAATCTCTTATCTAATATTGATTAGTACCTACACCCTCGACGTCGAGGCATCGATTTACCCGGTGAGTGTTGGATACAGGATAGAAAATGATAAAACGAAGTCATATTTCACCGGGAAAGTTCGAATTGCTCTCGTTAGGTTTTACTTAAGCTAACTTGGATAGCAAGAGTACGAACTTATCCGACCAAATGTGATGTCGTTTAACTATAATAATTCTGTAATCCACTTTGTTTTCATGCTTATTGGAATCAATTTGTTGATGACTCGGCCGTCTTTATGTTAAGTTAATGAGAATTATCTTAACGTTACCATAACAATAGGGGTAAAGACAATGTAGAATATAAGCTTTATACCTACCTCTATTTAGTTTTGTATTAGCCCATCTTGCCTCTATATCGTAATTGTACTGTAGACGTCATCGTCATCATACCATTTAGTAAAACCTGTTTTTATCTCGGCTACCATGAATGTCAAATAAATAAGTATTATCATAAAATTGACAATACGATAACATGTCAATCGTAATATTTTTTTTGTCAAGTCGTCTTTCACTTGACAGTGAGAGCAATGTAATACGATTTACGAGTATGATGGGCTTAATAAAGCCCGAAATCCTCAAAGGTGCCTTAGAGTGTAGTAACACCTTTAAATAAAGAAATAAATATTTGTCACTCATATAGTATAGTAAAGATGTTTACAGTTTTGTACCTTGTCACTTTCATTTACTGAGACAATTTCATATAAGCCTTTAGCACTAGGTTTTGTGTGAATTTGTCCCCTGTAAAAAAGTCTTGCTGAGATATGTTGTAGTAACATGTCATTGTTTTTCAATTAATTATCCAATCCAATTTAATCTGCTATAACAATTAAAACTGAAACGCTTTCTGGCACTGAAGCCTAGCATGTTAGTTCAGTTTGTGAATGTCCCTCTAGCGTGCGGGTCAAGCGTATAACGATGATTATTAAGAAATATGCCTCGTATATTGATTCCCGCGGAAGTTAATAAGGGAGCCACGCCCGCCGACGCCCTCGCCCGCCCCCGCTCGAGCGGTTAAATCAATCTGCCTTGCGTTAACACGAGTGTGTAAACATTTACAGACACTAGCCTTAATAATTGACCTGTAGATCTCTGTCAAAGTAACGTTGAATGTGAGTAATTGGACCAAAATCTATAGTATGTGACCGTTTATCAGTGTGTGCCAAAACTTAACAATATGAGGTGGTTACACTTTAGTTGCAGACTGCTTTTTTGCACTGTAAATACTGTAATTGTAGTATTCCTATTTAACGAGTGGGTATAACTTCTAATCCCATCATCAGATCAGCTCTTCTAATCTACACCATATATAAAGCTTGTGATTAAGAGCAAACAACAATCGCCACTAACTTTTTATCATTTGTTCCGAAAGAATCATTACAGGGCTCGGATTCTACACGGTAATAACGATATCGTCTTTGACGTGTTTCCGTATTGTCAACGTTTTGATAACTCTAATGTAGTTTACAATAACGGCGACTGTGACATAAACGATCCCAAAACACGTCAAACGCGATATCGTTATAACGCAGTAGAATTGAGGCCCTGTAGTAGCGTTTGTACAGCTCTATCCGACGAATGAAATAAAAATATGTCTGGTTAAATCTTCTTTTTCCACATTCTTATCATTTGCAGCTGATCCCCATCGTGGCGTTGCAAAAACCACTATAAGAGCTACTCCTTGCAGCTTTTTGTGGAACTCAATTGCCTGGGCAAGTTAATGGAGATAGAGTATTGGAAATATGATGATAATTCTCAAAGTGGTTAATCTGATGTTTAAGCATAAATCAGATTATGATTTGTAAGCAATCAATATTATTTACCGATCGATTTATAAGGCCAACCGAGCGAGACCGAATATGCTGTCTCTTACATGTGACAAGTTTTCACAAGGCTAAGGCTTGTCAATCCATGATCATAATGCATTTTATTTAAATCATAACTCAAACAGCTACGAGTTTACTATATAAAGAGACGTCAGTGGCCTAGTGGCTCGTATCAATACGAATATTTCATCGTAAGGTACCGAGTTCCAACGCCAGAAAGGTGGTCATGTGGTAAAGAATTTTTAGAACTTAATTATATTATCCGATGCTCTTACAGTAACTACTATCAAGGTCAGGAAACCTGCAGCTGAGTTTTTAAGAAGGGTAATGGCAATTCTACAGGATAAAAGTGTATCCAAAAGTGCATCTGTTCAGTATAATGATAGGAAGATACGATCTATATTTATATTTTGTTGCTAATTATCAACGTAATTGTCAACGTCTTCTTTGGATGTGGATGTGCGGGCCTTTGCTGGCGCAATCCCAATAAACCTTCGTTAAATACATACAACTTAGCTGAAGAAATTATATGCATTAACAAACGTTGACCCCGTCGTAAAAACTGGCAGCTCAGAGGCAGCTGGAGCCGATGGCGAGGGCCGCGAAGTGTAGCTAGCCTGAGTATTGTTGTGGAGGCACTTACGGGCCGGCCGCGTTTTTCTCGGCGTTATGGGCGCCCCCGCGGAGCCCTGCGGGGCTCCGGCCGCCCCCCACTTAACGCAATTTATTACGCGACCCTTAAATAAATAAATAAATAACCGAAGAAAATTCGATGAAATACAATCCCGTCGCGTGCTGCGAGTAAGTAGTTCGGTTTCCGCGGCCTTGAGCGATTTATTCTGTTGAAAGGTTCAATTACGAGGTAAAGACGGATCGTGTTTACGTTCTCGGTCGTTTAGCGAACCACTAATAGGTGACTTAGATATATTCTTGCAGACAAGAAGCGTCCCAATTAAACAAGATTCGTCTAACGAAGATAAAATACCTACGAGTATGTTTATGTATGAGGTACTGAAACAATAACAAAAAACCGGGCAAGAGCATGTCGGACTATGCTCAGTGAAGGGTTCCGAAGCCGTTTAGCACTACAAACATAAAAACCGACGATTAATAAGTAATTTTCTATTTAAAGTCAATTGGTGCCATCTTAGATGATTTTAGTAGGTATAAACACTAATCGCTTGCATCTTAAAAACCAATGATGTCTACTTAGTCGTGATAGTTTTCCTTTAAAATCAGTTATATGATCTTTTAATAAAGTTTTTTTTTCAGATTTTTAGTATTTGTGGGTGGGGGGACACTTGACTCTAACAAAAATTTGCGTTTTAAAGCCTAATATTTCATAAACGGATCCCTTAATCAAAAAATATTTACGGATAAACCCAAAATATTTTTGAAAGACCTACCCAACGACACCCGAGACGAGCACGAGGTATACTAAAAATAAAAATTTATAGTGATTTTATTTCACCACTCTGTTGGCGTGACTAATATGAATATTCATGCAAAATTACAGCTTTCTAGTACTAAGAGTCTCTGATCTACGCTGCGGACGGACGGTCGGACGGACGGACACGGCGAAACTATAAGGGTTAGTTTGACTACGGAACCCTAAAAAGGTTCACCTTTACGAACGTCGTTTACAGCGCGTTGCAAAGTGTATCAAATAACTTTACTTATTTTTTTACATGAGTACCTATTGCGTTCATAAACAGAATAAATTGCCACGCGTAATGAATGTTATTATTAACTAAAATTTATTGAAATTAGATTTATATTTTGGGATTTTATTTAATGGTATATATTTCAGTGTTATGCGAGTACTATGCCGTGCCAATTTTTTACTTCAATGGCATTATGAGACGGAGGGAGGAAGGGAGGCAATGTTTTAATTTACGAAGGTAGTTTTGACAATGTACATATAAATAAGAAACTTTGTTATTTTTGCTCGCATTGTTGGAGAAAAGCCGTATACAAGCCTCGGCCGGGAAGACGATTGCTGGACTCGTGGGTACATAGCGCGGCCGAAACGTAGTCAAGGCAAACTCATACTCGTCCCGCAACAGCGTTCTTCCCGGCCTCTGAAGTAATGTACTGTCATTAAAAACCTCTGAATTCGTGAAGTAAAGGCAAACCGGGAGCTAACAGTTTTTTACTTGCATTTAGGGCAATATACATTTGATACATTTGCGGCGTGCTCGTTTGTTAGAGCGATACAACGGGATCCAGTACAAAAAGTACAAACTCATTAGTAAGGGCCGACCAGGAGTACAAGAATTAATGAAGGTGAACAATAATTTAGGGTTTCATTAAAAGTGCAGCCACCCGCCGCGCCGCCTCCGCGCCCGTCGTCGGCCGAAGTATTATTTCTACATAATTTGTGAAAGCAGTAATTTAATAAAACTCTAACGGCGCAGACGATCCCTTGCAGTATAGGGAAACTCTCCATGTTTTATGCGTTTTACGCCGTGCAAAGTAAAAAGTAAAAAGGCGGAATACATCCGCATCCGGATTTCATAATCCCACTTTGTTTTTGGCGCCGTCTATAAACCATATGCCGGAGAGATAAATCCCATGTTCCAGTCTCTTCAGATTACGATTTAAACCAAATAAGGATTAGAAAAAAAATACGAAGGGATATCCAAAATTTTGTCCTGGATCCGTCACATCACAACATATAAAAGATTAAAACAATATGGTTTAAAGTACATTAATGAAATATAGATATATTCCATATTCAACACGCCAAAAGCAATGAACGCGTTCGAGATTAATACCGCGTTTGAACGATTAAATTCATCACCGATGCAAATTACAGTAGCGAATGCTTAGTACCAATTTCACCATAATTACGATGTTAAATGTAATCAAGTTAATCGACTGTTAGTTTATATATTATGACAACTATAATCGTCTCGTCGTCGCTCTAATCGACTGTTAAGTGGTTAACATAGTATGGTGAAACTGGTACACAATCTTTAATTTAACTGCTGAGTAGGTACTGTTTTTTTACTTCATCATGGTTTATTAACCACTAAACTTCTTGTTGGAAGAGCGGTGTCTCCTGACATAAGCAAAATGACTTGCTTAATAGGAGCTTGGCTATTATATTATTAAAATCGTGAATAACCTAAATAAACTGTTTAATTCCCATTGTCACCATTACTTGCTACTAAACTCTGAATACCAAAAGCACTGTATCTTTATTGAGCACTAGTTAGCCCGCGACTCGCGACACCGCCATTTACCGTTGTTCCCTCGGGGGCTACCCAGTTTTCCGGGACAAAGAGTATCCTCCGTCCGTCCACCAACGGGCCTTAAACTATCACGGTAGGTACCATATTTCACATCGGTTGGAGGTAGGAGGCAACCGTTCAATCAACAAGCCGTTCTTAATACTCTGTCCTTTCTCGGGCTTCATGCAATCTCAAACTATAGAAGCTTCAGTGCTTTAGCCGTGTAAACAATACAAACAGACAGACTAAGTTACTTTCTTACTGTATGACAAATACAGCTGTAAATAAAATATAGGTAAAGTTAAAAATACAACTAAAACCACCTTTAACCGTCTAACTGAAAACAGAGGGTTAACGCTCCTATATTTTAAAAAAAATTGTAGGTCTTATCGAGTATCATGTAAATGGTAAGTCAGAGACCTATCTTATCGCCACCTTTGAAAAAGGTAGGTACAATCATTTCCACTTCACCAAATGATAATTTCTAAATACAAATGCTAGATTTGCACCAGTTGCTAACTTATAGCAAGCCATGCTACACAAATAAGTAAGTACCTATCTAGTTCATTCCAAAATATCGATTATTAACTGAAGTCTTCAACGTTTTTTCTCACCGGTATCGTATTAAACAATGCGCTTTTCAACGGTGACCCTAGGCGCTAAGAGAATGACGATCATTCTCCAAATGACTGTTATTATGGAACCACAATAGCGCTGATGAAGGGGATTGTAAATGGGAGCCCGGCTGATCGACGTAGTGATTTAGAGTTTTGAACCTGCGATGTTTTTCTATAATTATAGCGTCTTAAGAGTGCGCTGAACGTTATAAATGTTATGATTGTCTTATTTGATTCAACAATAAGGTACTTTGATAATGGTATCTAACAATTTTTGTTATTGATAGTTTTTTGGTCATATATTGTCTGTTAAAAAGAATAATAAAAGAAAGATTTAAAGGGAAACACATTGCCTGCGCCTACTATGAATAACGCCAAGTCATTGCCAAGATTTAAGTTTATACTCTGTACGTACTCTCTTTATGACCAAAGAACAAGTAAGTAGTTAGTTTTTTCCTTACACCGTGTCTCACTTTTATCTATATACTATGAATTATCTTTTTGTCAATTTTTATTTGTGGTTTTTGGCCAAAGCAAAACTTGGTAGGTGTTCGCAAGTGCTGTGGCATGGGCTCAGAGAGGTCCGACACTGGTGCGTACCTACACGCAGCCGCGGCAGAAGCGCGCGCGCCGCCCCTCGGCGCGGGACAATGCCGCCGCGGGCGAAACCCGAAACCGAACGGAAGTGCACGGACCCCCGGGATGACGCGATTTTCTTGCGCTCGCGCTCTTTACACTTAAAAACATTTCTAAAGTGGAACTGCAGAGGGCTAAGCAATGGAATTTTTGTTATTGAAGTCTACTCGCGACGGGCATTGTTCAAGCGTATAATTATCCACCGATTCTTTTATTGTTGCGCATAAAATCAAAGAATATGTTATATTCTTTTAACCCCTGACTTTTGACTCGGAGCGTATTGAGCGAGCTCAATAGAGGACGGTTGATTCTTCTCACGACGCGGCGCGTACGAGTGCTCTTGACATTTGAATTTACCTAATAGATTCCGTTTTCTTGTTTTTTCGACTTCTAAGATACGGTGGTCGTTAATTTCCTGAAAATCCTGAAAAGATTATGGTTTCAGAAATAAAACCATTATATATTATGAAAATTATGCCATTATGTATTACAACTTTATACTTTATGATACGATCCCGTCAGAAACATCGAAAACATATTACGGGCCATGCATGCAAAATGTTACGGTCATCTTATATGGAAAAGTTAGGACAAGAGCTGCAGTCATTAGGATGTTGAGGATGTCGTATTGGAAAATGGCGTAGCCATCCTCTCTCGACAATGAAACCTAAATAGGCCTGGAAGAAAACGCCATAAGGACTAAAACTCAAGACCATTTGGTTTTATTAACAAGGAGGAGAAGAAGTTTCGATCAGTAGGCACGAGCGGCAGTTTCCCTGCAGTCACCAGGCGTAAATGCGTTTCTTTAGTCCCAACTGTAAAAATCAAAAGAGTCCATATGTTCGTCGCATAAGAGCCGACAAGGACCTGGAGTGAACAATAGAGTCACGTGTGCCACGAGCCGGGTAAACGCGCCGTGGCGGTCATTACAGCCCCCGTGTTCTCATGGAGCGCCTCTTGAGTACTCGGCTTCAACGACTCTCCATTACAGTACAGTCGGTGCGTCACTATTACGCCTTTTATTGTGTCACGTGGACTCTTGGAGGAAATGGGTTGGAAAATACTCGTTTCAATTGATAACTAACTGGAAATATGAAAGAGGTATGTGTAGCATAATACTGGTTAGAACCGGTTTATTTCGGTTTTGCTCCGAATTTTTCTAGGGAACGCGAACGTTTTGAGAACTTTATTGTGTAATTAAGCGGTTTAATCCACGAGCGGCTAGTCGAGAAACCAAAAGTTTTGTACTGAATAGAAACACTAAGCGGCGCTTGTTTATCGTGCGTGACGTACGTCTGGATTAATCGGTTTTTTTAGCTCAAAGCCGGTTAATTCGAAAATAACTTGAGGTTCCTACAAAAACCGGTTTATGCGAACGGAACCGAAATGAAAAGTTTTTGAGTCAAGTACATCATAAAAAATTCAACTGGTATCCGAGCTCTGTGTGTGGCATTTCGACGCCAAGACAACCGACACTTCAGTTTTATCGCTTCAAATGAATTTGAAAAAACATAACTGTCTGAGAAATAACACAGATCTAAAACATCGGATGAAGCATCATCTGTAAGAGTGAAGCAGCTAACACATATTGGCAACTGATGTAAAAAAATCAGGGGACTATGTCAAACAAATTGACCTAGTTTCCAAATTAACTCCTGGCATGTACAGTCAGCATCAAAAGTAGCTAAGCAGAATGATATGCTCAAAATGACGTAAACATGAGGTACTCTCTTGACAATAGAGTAGTGTTCAGATAATTTTAAGCTCTTCGGTTCCGTAGCTACTTCTGCTGCTATACTAAAGTCGCGGCATCGAGTGATGGCACTTTTGACATTTGCTCGCTCATGAAGTTCCCTAAATATTGACAGTAAGTATAAAGGAATGGAGGTCACACTGCATTGTTGCAGGTACCGGAATAGTGATGTACCGCTGGAGCTGTTACCGAAACGCATTCCGTAACTAGCTTTATCTTGTGATTGTTTAAATTTGCTGTCTTAATAGCATTATTAAGTAACAAAAATCTCAAATAACAATTCGCGTGATGATAACAAAGGACCGCAGATTTTTACGGGTGGTAAACAGTGCCGTGCAAAGAATAAGGGAAGACAATGAAACTGATGTAAACCTAGACTACATTTTACACAGTGAGATCATATTTAACGTAGCAGATAATAGCAGTGACGATTGTTCTTCAAGGAGTAATAGTTAATAGTTCAATTAATCGGATTAAAATACATTTAAATAAAATACTTTATTAAATAAAGTATTCATTTTAATTGTTTTTTGTAATGTACTTGTATATTATTTTATTTATTTTTATGCGCTACTTCATTAATAAACTTTAAAAAATTACTTTGAAACATTTGACTTAAATTTTTACGATAAAAAATTGAGTGATTGTCAGCTGTCAAAAGTTCCATCACTCAGTGCCGCTACTTAAGACAACGATTAACATACTTTTATTTGGAGAATAACATCATCATCATCATTTCAGCCGCAATTTCCAGCTACACATAGGGCTCCCCCAAGGTTGCCACAGGAACTGGTCCTGCGATATCGTCGATCGTCTATGTCGTCGATCCACCTTGTTACAGAACAATACATACTTAAAAATACAGAGAAAACATAAAAGACCCAGTGAAAAATATACGCGCTCATAACATTATTTACCCTTACCGGAAATCGAACCCGGGACATCTCTAGCTTGTAGGCAGCGACCATTGCAGAGGCGGCGTTAGGCGTGGGCGGTGAGTCCACCGCGCCCACGGCCTTGCGGTGCAAAGAGCCTCGCGCCTCACAGCTGAAAATCAATTTGAAAAGTATGAAAAACCCAAAAGTACACCTACAAGGTTTTTCTTATAGTAAATAAGTTTAGAGAACATCAGAGGGCGTCGCGAATTCTACCTTGCCCACATTAAGTTTAGGTTTTGCGTCGCCACTCGTTCGCTTTGGACTACCCTACCTTCTTCGTCGATGAAACCGGCTACCAAATTGAAAATATACCCATAAACTGTTAATACTTATAATGCTTTGACGGGACCACTTAGGTTTCTTATCCGACAAAGAATTGAAATGTATGTAGTACAAGAGAATCACCAAGCAGAAAACAAATATCACAATTACTAAGTACAAACAGCTTCACTGTTAACTGACCACTAGTGAGCCTTATTGTAAGGTGACAACATTCACAAATGGTCAGTTAACTGTGCTGCTGATAGTACACTTAACCGCTATCTACATGTCGTACCCAGTGGTAAATCAAACGGCGAGCCCTTTCGAACGGCAGTTGCGCGCGCGTTCAACGTACATACTTGATCTGTAATTATACAAGGCATCTGAATAAAAAACTTGACTTATCGACAAATATAATTTGTTTGATTTGTAAAGAGTGAGATTGTGAGACTGCTGCGTCCGCGGTGCTGCTTTGTCCGGGGCTGGCGGGTGTCCTTGGAACCCCGTCATTTTCCCGGCAGGGCTCCGCTAAACACCGGCCGTGTTCTGTAGTCGCCAAATGTGCCATTGAATCTACCGCGCAGGCGCGGAACTCTTGCCCTTTGAACGCTGTCATTTGTTGTTAGCGGCATAACAATCAGTTGCGCATGGGCAATGAAAACAATAAGTGGTTTTTGAATAAGGTTTATTAAGAGAACATTTTTATTTGCATGAAAATAACGGATGCAACCTAAAGTATATGCACGTCGTTGGATTTAAAATTAAGTAATTTTCATCAAGGAATTAGTAATGTAGGAAGAGTACTTACTACTTACCTATTTTATAAGCTCCTTCACTTGACATTATATTTACGATGTCGAATTATGTAGGTTTAGGTATGTTTCGTCCTAGGTAAGGAAAGAAAGCGAGGGACGGAAACGGACGGTACAAAGCAATATCGGAAACAATAAAGTTTACTTGTAAGACAAAGTGTAAAGCAGAGTCTCCAAATATATTTTTAATTACTATTTAATTCGTTTTTTGGAGTTGTCGTATAAAAGGTTATTATTTTTTTGATTTCATGTATACTTACCTTAGCATCTGTTAAAGTTTTTTTATCAGCGTCAACGCATAAGTCGCGCCCTTGATGTTATTTACTCATGTCTTTCTTTGGCAATAAAACGTAATCTGTTGCGTAAGTTATAGTTCAGGTTTTTATTTAATCACGTAAATACTGGTTTCAAAGCATGCTCAGTTTCAGTGACGACACGCCTCAAAGCCGCTACTTCCTAAAATAATACGTTCCGTTACAGAACATTAAGGAAAAAAATATCGGGTGATTGTCTCCGCTTTCGAAACTAATCGAAGTGGACGCACTGCGGGAGTTTTGCAAAAAAGGAAGTTACCGCTTTTTGCCCGTAAAATGTTGTATTGTATACTAGTCTATAGGATATATGAACTATCTATTTCATAACAAATCACAAGACTAAGGGTAAAAAAGGGAGGATGACCAGAAAAAAACAATTTGGTCAGGCTAAATATTAAAAGTAGGTATCTAGAGCTAGTCTAGTATAGTGTTTTTGATCCACGACGAGGCGCCTCACTACTTAATATTACTTATGTACTTACCTACTTACTATTGTAGTGGTGGTCATAATGCATCATATTAAACACAATTGATAGGCTTAACTAACCTACATTCGACATAGATAGGAAGGTACTTTAATACAACGTAATTCTCATGCGATCAACATATTCATGAGTTGTTTAAAAAGTAAGGTTTCAATCCATCGGAACGATAAGGAGCCGCTTTTTATTTTCTTCCTAATGTTCGTTTACCTGAATATTAATTTGTCCGAAAGCTGTGTTACATTAAAGTTAATTATATAAATTGCATTATTTTATTGCTTACGTAGGTTAGGTTAGAATAGAAAAAAAGGCATCAATAAAAAAATTACGCTCCGAATGGATGAAATAAATTAATAGTAAATACCTAGGTAGTTATTTTTTTACATATTGGTTCATAAAAACTATGTTTAAAGTTCGAAGGTTTCTTGGCGTATCCCTATTGTAGAATTAATATCTACCATCTCGTTCCTGATTGTATCCAAGGGTTATAGGTATGGTGCAGAATAAGTCGATCACTGATCCTGCGCCTTATTTATGTGTTGTTCAGTTTTACAAATAAATAGTAATAATAAAAACCTGGCAAGAGCATGTCGGACCATGCTCAGAATAGGGTACCGAAGCCGTTAAGTACCTACTATAAACATTAAAATCAACAAGTAATAACTACTTAATTTTCTATTGCTGCAGTCTTAGATGATTTTAGTAGGTAGGCATAAACACTTTAATCTCCTGTATCTCAAGAACCAATGATGTCTACTTAGTCGTGATAGTTTTCCTTTAAAATTCGCTATATGCTCTTGTATTTAAGATTTTACCGATGTTTATTATTTGCAGTTTTTTCTGTAGGGGGGGACACTTGACTCTAACAAAAATTAGCGCTTTAAAGCTTAATATTTCATAAACAGATCCCTTAATCACAAATTTGGTTTCCTTTGAACGACCTATCCAACGACAACCCACACTAGACGAGACGAGTGTAGACGAGAAAAAAAATACATCCCCACGTTTCGTGTAGGGAAGGTTTTTTTTTTTCTAGTATAGTTTTACCACTTTGTTGGCATGAATAATACATATGTTCCTGCCAAAGTACAGCTTTCTAATACAAAGAGTCTCTGAGCTAGGCTGCGGACGGACGGACGGACGACGGACATGGCGAAACTATAAGGGTTCCCAGTTTGACTACGGAACCCTAAACCTAGCATCCGATTGTTCTTGCACAATTTGATACTTCGCTATTTGTTCTTTTACTAATGATTATCTAACCGTATCACATCAAATTGTAAGTTATTTTAGTTTTTGGTGAATATAAAAGTGGGCCCGCCGTTGCCCCGGCGCAGCCCAGCGGGGCGCAAACGGTCCCCGGCCAATGCATAAATAAATATAACAAATATCAACCCATACAATATTAAAATGTGTAATAATATTGTGTGATATATTAAATTAATTATGGTAGACCAACGTTTTTTCCTGTGTTCTATCTACATAATAAATTTATCGGACGGTTTGTAGTATTTATAGTTATAGGTGTATAAGAACGACTAAGTGGCCGAAGAGCCTTTTTAGTTGTGGTGATCTTTAAATTGGAAGATAATAGGTACCTACCTATTAATTTATAGTAGGTACATATACAAGTAGAGGGCAAGTGGAGGTAGTAGTCTTATCCAAACACAGCTGCAAACATAAATATTTTTTTTACAAAGAGTGCAATCTTGTTGGGTCTAAGTTACGCAGAGGGTAGACCAGGCCCTGTTGCCACCTTCCGACTCCATCATTCTCAGCACTGAAATATGGTATTATTATCGGGTTTACATAATCATGTATGCCGAATTTCCTTATTTTTATTAAACCCCGTGACTCCGCCCGCGTAAATAAATAAAATGTAGGTTTACTCAGTGATAATATAGCTACTAGTGAATTTGTTTTTAAAATCGGACCATTCGTTTTTTAGTTTATTCATTACAAACATACTAAAATACAAATCTTTTTTTCTTTATAACATTAAGTAGTGTAGATTGTCTTGCAAGATTTGATAGAGCTGCCTCTGAGTCAAACATTGCGCAAGTGCGCAGACGACGGCAGAAAACCTTATTTTATTTTGAGAGGAAACACTTTCTTAGACAAAATCTATCATATTTACTTATAATAGAAACTGGACAAAGGGTATCTAGCACGTCTGCGACTTCTAAGACGTATGAACTAAGAAAATGATATGCCCACCGTACGGCGTTTCACACAACCAAGCCCTACTATAATAATTTCTTACCTTCTTTTTCATCTAGTTAGAATTAGGTAACAAACTAAAGTGTCTACTTTACTGGACCACATTCTTGGTCCGGACCGTTAAATCGGCCTTGCCTTGCTTGCGAAATCATGGGTCAAGTAAAGCTGGTCCACCGGGATCTCGTTGACTAACTCTCAACCTCTGAGAAATTGGCTATGCTCCGCTTTTTTAAACAGAGCGGAGCTTCAACTCGTAACCGAAGTTTGTTACTTGTAATTTATGGTGGAAATAATGTTCAGTTTCTGCGACGACATACTGGGCAAATGGTCTATTAATCTTAGTTTATTATCGCAACTAACGTTACAGCGAGACTAGAAAACACTGTGTCTTAGTAATGACTTCGTCTTAATATAAAAACATCTCCGGAACTAGTTGGTTACGGTCTCTTTTAATTACAGCCTACCGTGGGATTATGTCGCAGTTATGCGATTCATATTTTCATAGTTTTTTCTTATCATTTATGATGAAACTTGATACACCGATAAGGCCTAAATTAAAATAATAATAATAAAAGATAAACAGGTATAAAATAATCACAAGAGTAAATAAATAAAATGAAAATATTTATACTTATTCACAACAGTGCAAGACAACATTGAATAAAAAAATAAAGTTTCGATACGTTCTCCTACAGACACCGTACCCCCAAGACAAAATAATATGTTAGCAATGATTTTATGACTAAGCTATTAAATACGTTATTTAGGTTTAGGCACAGAATTGATAATAGTACAAGTATAGAAGGTACACTCCTTTGATCATTACAAAAACCGCTTTTTCTTAGCCAAAACATTATGATTTATGGCCCTCTGACTGGAGTCGACTACTCCAGCGCAAGCCAAACGGAACGTTAAGGCTGTGTCCGAACGGTGAAAATGAATTGGATCAGTCGACGCGTCGCCGGCTGTCAACGACTAAAAATTAAATAATAATGTATTGCACATTTATTTCTTGCATTCAATATAGAGAGCTATAAATGTATATCATTCATACATTATATACATTATTTATCTATAATCTATAATCTCACAATTTGGACGAATTGAATACTCCAAGACCGGCAGGCCACATTTGGTTGGATGCAACCTACAGCAATGCAAAATGTTGTTGCTTTATTTATAAACATTTTAATATTATTATGTATAATAAAATAAAATAATGCAACGAATGCGTTGTTACCATGCAACGTAACGAATAGAAAAAAAGGTATAGTACGGCGTGGTAAAAACAATATCTTTTAGGTGTATTTTTATTAATTTCAAAAGTAATAATGCAAGACACAAACAGACGAATGCGGCACGTTCACTTACGATATATTTTCGATTTACATAAGCGTGTGCGCATGCGATCCGATGCACAGCGTGGCAGCCACTGAACAGTACCCATCAGATGGGTAACGATGAACGTAAATCGCGCAGTGCGTAATGCATTGACCTACAAACCATTTATATACTTTAGGGACACAAAATTTCGTATAGCCATTTTATATTTATTTGTAGTATTCAAATTATGAATGTCTCAATCCTTACTAATATTATAAGTGTGAAAGCGTGGATGTTTGTTTCGCTTTCACGCAAAAACTACTTGACGAATCATCATGAAACTTTGTACACATATTCTGGGAGGTACTAGAAGTAACATAGGATACATTTTATTTAACAAAAAAATACTACAAGAAAAAACAAAATTACAAGTATTCTCATAAATAAATTGTGACGCTCATAATATTAATATCCTTAAAAAAGTGCTCTTAATCATTCACGGAAGTTTAAGTTACGAGTATATTATATATACTTAGAATTAATAACTTTTTTTTTGGTAACATAAATAAAGTCTGTATATCGGCTGCTTCTGCCCGAACTAGAAAATCGTGCGACATAACACTATGAAAATAACTATAATAAACTGAGCGAGCTGTCTCAATATTGGTAAGTTGCCTGATTTTCCTAACAGCGTAAGCTGCCGAACTTAATTTACCTGCTAGTAGGGGAGACCGGGGTTGGACGTCACATATTTTTTCTTTTGCATTTTTAGTACTATTGTTCTAAGATAAGAATAGCAAATGATATATAGATGGATAGGGTATTTATTCTAGTTTATATATAAATACGTTTTTTTTCGCTAACACTACGTGCGGAGGAAATATTAGTTTTTTTATGAAAAAAGAGAAGTGTGACATTTAACCCCGTGTCAGGGATGGTTGTCACAGGTGTTGGGGTAGGTAATCACATAGTCAAATAAGGGAGAAAAATAATAAATAAAACCTATTTATATCAAATCAGTTTTTTTTGAAGATATAAATGTTGTACGTAACTAATTGTACCCAGGAAAATCACAAATGTCTTATTTTTATTAAAATAAGTAAACAAAAACATAATTCGCTTTTAGCGATAAATGAGCTCAAAATTCTAGTAACAAAAATATAATCTAAATTAGTAACTAATCCTTATGGACGAGTTTGTAATTAAAATTACCTAACGAATCGAATTATATTTAGTCAGTCTAAATATGGACAGTCTTACTCGTAATTAAAAATAGAGAGCACAAAAACAAAATTCGCTTTCAGCGATTAACTTCTATAAACGATCTATTTTCGTAGTAGGTATTGATACGACTGCGTTGTTTATCTCTTCAGTAGTATTTTTTTTACAATACCTAGTTAAGGTGCGATAATTGATTCCATAATCCTTTGCTACAGATCTTATTGATTTCCCATACATTCTCACTTCTCTTGCAGCACGCAGCATTACTGCTGGTAAAACAAGTCCACGAGTCGACTTTATTTTGTGTTGCCTTGGCATTGTACTAGCTCTGAAAAAAAACCGGTCAATGAATTCATTCGTTCGTTCAGTTTTCTGTTATGGCTGCTGTGACAACCAACCCGTGTGACAACCATACCCGGTCTCCCCTACTTACTGCTATATGGGGACTCCATTGTAGGTTTATGTCTATATTATCTACCATTTGTAAACACTCGTCATTCAGAATTATGCTAAATTCTACCGGTCAAACATCAGGCAAAGTGAACCTAGCACATTTAGTTTTCTTAGCATTGAGTAGCAAATTGTTACTAGTAAACCAATTAAGCACTTTTTCAATTACTTGCTAAAAATGTAATAGGCATTTGAATACCTGACGCCGAGGTATTTTTTAATTAGTATTTCAATTATGGTTTTAAAACACCTTTGAACATAAATAAAAGTAGCCTTCATTTAGCGATCTTATGCGTGCTGGGTGCGTTCTGAAGAAAATAACGCTTGATAGCTTTCGTAAGCAAAATTGCGACCGCCTAATATGTCGATCTCTAGAGTTGGTAATACTGCACCTGGGGCCCTAGCCAAAATGCAAACGCTCCTAACGTTTTTCTTTTCTATCGCTCAAAATGTATGGTATGACAGTCGACCACGTGGTTTATCGAAACGCACGAGAATGTCATCCCATACAATTTGAGCGATAGAAAAGAAAAACGTTAGGAGCGTTTGCATCTTGGCTAGGGCCCCTGTTACTGTACGTCAAATTGACAATGTGAAGTATCAGGTCAAAATTGTCGTTTCCATTTAATTATTTAATGGTTTTATTCTTTATTTAATAGTATTTCGTAATAGCTAACATACTGTATTAAGTATTTCGTATTTTAAATACTTGCGAGATAGTAAAGAAAAGCATGTATTTTGCCACAGGTCAGTATGGGCCACTCTGTTACTATAAGACATATCGTACAAAGATCTGGGCTGGGATTCTATACGGTAATAACAATATCGTCTGTGACGTGTTTCCGTATTGTCAACGTATTGATAACTCTATGTCATTTACAATAATGGAGACTGTGACATAAACGATTCTAAAACACGTCAAACGCGATATCGTTATTACGCAGTAGAATAGAGGCCCTGGGCCTCTATTCAACTGCGTTATAACGATATCGTTTTTGACCTGTTTCCGTATTGTCAACGTTTTGATAACTCTTATGTCATTTACAATAATGGCGACTGTGGCATAAACGATTCTTAAACGTGTCAAACACGATATCGTTTTAACGCATCTGAATAGAGGCCCTGTCCTGTCACTATGATGTATAAAAATACCTTTGATAGGTACCCAAAAATCTAATAGTTAGCGAGCACAGAACAAAAACGAGTTCTAAGCAGGTGAAGTCATCATGTCTGGCCATGTCTGGTTAGTAGGTATTATAAATAAAATTAATAAATATAGTTTTAGAAGCGATCTCCCACGAACTGACCTAATCCCAAACTAAGCTTTACACTTGCGTACTAACTATGCCTATCTACTATTTGGATACTAGAAAACGAGCGCTACGTTAAGAGACTTTGGGGGGGGGGGGGGTACAGAACGAACTAGTGTCCTTTTTTATGCTATTTGAAAGCTCAACGATCCAGTGCTGCATAAAAGCAGTAATTGCAATCATAAATGTTGCATCGTGGCAATTTATAACCCTTAACGGGCCATCTATTAAACTGGCTGTCGGTACCATATTTTCACAAAGATAGTAAAAACTTACATTATGTAATTTATCTTACGCTAGTTTCCGTACACGACTCCGTCTACCTAGTTAATTTGTCGCTGTTCCTTTGAGAACGAAATGGATTTTCGATATTACATTGCCCTTAATTTACACCAATGTCACTTGCGGCTAAATATCACAAAACGATGAATATAGGTACTTGGGTATATTCCTAAAAAAATGCTAAAGTTAAGAATCGGCAACTTTTACACGTGAGCAATTGTATAAATGGACGACAAATTTCATTACGCTCATGTAAAAGTTACAGTTTTGTTAATATTAGTCCTTAACTAAGTAGGTTTTTTTTTTTAATTTTGCTCTTACCTATATTAACGTTTTTTACCAGACTATGGGAACCAAAAGAGAAGTCATTAGATAAACATCGTCATCATGTTAAAACCGGATGTTCTAGGATTGTTCCTTAACTAACTAACTATCATGCAAAAGCAGACTAGTTTTGGTTAATTAGTCGTAGTCATATACTTTTTCTTAGCATTACTACTATTTTCATTTTATTGGGATACTAAACGACTAGATACTTTATGTGAATGTAATTTCAATAGGTATTAATTAGTTTATATCAATCAGCACTATTCTCCACTTAATACTATATTAAGTTGATAATAACTTGAGATGAATTGCGCGGTAAAACAATTACATTGCTTTCGGCAAGTTGTCGTATAGTTACCGTTAAGATAACTCATCTGGACTTGACAGTAATGCCGGACGAGTTTAACAATACGATAACATGTCAAAGCAATATTTGATTACCGCGTTGATTAGAAGCCATTTTGAACGTAATTCATCTGAAGTTATTCAACTAACGCTAGTGAGAGCGCATTTTACTTTGTTACCGTAAAATATTTACCTGATAATTAATGATATATTACATTCACCGCCCCGTGTGGTTGCCGCGTTAGAATAGTGCCACTCCATGCCAACCCGTGGATGTCGTAAGAGGCGACTCAGGGAATAAAGGCTTGTAGTACTGTTGGGCGATGGGCTTGCAATCTGTCACTAATACACTGGGTAAACGTCTTATTAGCCTAGTTGTGCAAAAAGTGGTTACAGTGTTATCAAAAAGTCTTTTTAGAGTTGTTGGTATTTCTTTAGCTCTGCCTACCCCACTCTGGGAATGAAAGCGTGACATTGTGTATGTACATTTACCGCCTGTTTCACAATCGTCAAGTATCGTATATCTGTCAAAGAAATTTAGCCCTTTCCCTTTCTTACACTTGAAAATAGACAAAGAGATGTCTATCTTTATTTGACAGATAAATTTACTTGTCGTTTGTGAAACAGGCCTTAATATATATTTTTTTTATTATTAAAGGGCGCCCGGGACTTTGTCTGCGTTGAATTAGTTTCCCGCTACTCCCCCTATTTCTTCCCTTTGGGGGATGATTTTCGGAGAATCCTTTCTTAGTGCATCCCTATGGTACCAAGGAAATACTCCCTCCAAATTTCATGTCCCTAGGTCTAGCTGTATGATGTTATGTCAGTCAGTCAGTCTGTCACTCAGTGTTTCTTCTTTTATATACATATACTCCAGCCACTTTTTATGGAAATTCAGTACTAAGTGGCTCGATTTCTTGAGTCCCAAGCTTATTTAGATTGTCACTTTTGAATTGCCTTCTATGAGATTGTGCAGCATACGAGTATCTTCCATCGCAAGTATCTTAAACAACCACAGCGAACTGCGTCAAAATGCCGATGACATCAGGGCCTCTATTCAGGTGCGTTAAAACGATATCGTGTTTGACACGTTTAAGAATCGTTTATGTCACAGTCGCCATTATTGTAAATGACATAAGAGTTATCAAAACGTTGACAATACGGAAACAGATCAAAAACGATATCGTTATTACCTGGTAGAATTCCAGCCCTGTCCGCGAACCAGTGTACCGAGGCGAATCACTACGTGTTGCTCGCTTAAGACGTAAGTACTTACCTATCTACTATTTGTAAAGCCCAAACGAGCTTGCAGAATCAGTTTTATAAATTTACACCTTCCGGTGATAAAAACGAACTTGTACTATTGAAAACTATATAGCTGAGTCACAACACAACCACTTACAGTAGACGACATCTATAGTTGGCCGTTTAAGTAGGAGTTATATGGAATTAAAAGGTTTTGACAGTCATGTACATTATGTACTTGAGTTAATGTACAAGTTTTATATACAAGCTCGAGGAGGTTGGTGGGCGTGGCCTCGGTCGGCGCCTCCTACCCACATGACCGCCTGTTAAACGGGTTCTCGAATTATTTTGATACTTACCATTATTTTTCTCCACACGGACTGTATATTCATGTGTAGCTACGGGTAAATAATACTTAATAGAGGTATGCTGCGTAAAGATTAGGTACCGACTCGTTGTTTGAGTAGATTTTTTTTTTGCTTTTTGTATGTTTGGCGACGCGGTTAGACAAGTTGGTTGTTTATTTACCGAGAGAAGGAAAAGAAGCACAAAAGCCACCTGATGGCAAGACAAGTGGAATCTGGGTCCCGAATTAGTAAACTGATCTCAGTTTAAATGCCCGTCTCAAGATACACTAAAAATTACAGTTTTCTATGGTTTGAAGTTTACTTTGACGTATCTTAAGATAGGCATTTAAACCGAGACGAATTAATTATTACGGCCATGACTGCAAATACGTTGCCGATCCTGTGGACTCAGGTGCAATGCCAGTAATTTCAGAACATCAGTAACAGAACAATGCAAGCACTGCCGCTGCTACCACTAGTCCTACTTGTACATATTACGCATGTTTTTGAAAAGCACGCATAATATTTTAAAACGACTCTTGTGTTGCTGAACATGTGAAGAATATTATGGTTATTGTTTACATTGTGAGCTCAATGTCAATATTGGCATTTGTCAGTTCGGTCCTGATTTTTTAAAGAGGTACTTAATTTGAAAGAATATTTTGAACTTTTGTCACCTTAAATACACTGAATGTTTTTCTAGTTAAATCGTTTCGGTCTACTATGCAGTCACATCTTCTTGATTTTTTATCCAAGCAAATAATTGAAACGAAGTGTTACATGACGTTTTTCTGGCAGTTTCGCGTGTTAGCCTTTTTTGGGAATCCATTGCAACACATTTTTATGGGCTCGCTGTCCGGTTAGATCTATCTGATGGTGACTGTACAATGAATGTTAATGTTCCATCAGGGGGCCCACTGACTCGTTTACCTGTGGCATAAATAAGGTACATACGTACAGGATATTATTTTCTCATGATGCCTTCCTAGCGTACTCAGAGACATTTTAGACACAAAGAGCTCGTTTCTTTTTAAAACTTGTGTATGTAAAGTTATCACGAATGACTTAACCGTGATTAACTGATTCTGAGAGCGGCCGTTATGTTTTAGCCAGCAGATGAGTTCTTATATCCACCATAGCAGGCAATAGTTAGTATATTCAAAAGAATTACTACAAAATGTTCGAACCTTAAGTCATAGTTAGTAGAGGATACTATGTGATCAAAAGTAGGTATGTTGTTTGACGTTTACTTATTTACCCCCTTACTAATTCACGTTGAATAAGCTTGGAACAGATATACCATGCTTTAAATGTCGCAATGACAGATCCTTATCTGTCATTGCGACAGAGCATGATAAATAATTATTCCAAGCAAGCTTATTCAAAGTTTATTAGTAAAGGGGTAAATGTTGACGTAGTTTTAAAATAATGATATTAATCTGAGTATTTACTAATAAATTCTTGATTAGATCGATTGCACAGTGTTTAATACAAAGTATTCTAATAATTTTTTTTTTGATTTAATACGTCATACTCGTATCATAGGTTTAACAAACCCAAAGTCCTGTTACTTTCAGCACCGACGTGGTTGGAAGTAACAAATGACGAATTTTTTTAGTATTGTAATTCTTACAAAATACAAGATAATAAGATGAGTTGAAATACTAATGTTAAGAATATTAATGGAATCGATGTATGGCTATCTATATCTTAATGGATGGCGAAATTAAGTTATGCATTTAGTGGTTCGTAGGAAGCATCTAGTAGTTGCTTCGCGCGGCGTGCTGTTGCTGGTTCATGGTTCGCTCCAGTCAGGTGTTGTTGTCTTTTACGACTCATTTTTTAATACTTACGTCGGCGATGCTGGCTTACTTAAGTTTCCCCGCGTGCTTGCATGCGCGTAAGTAAGGTAGGGAGGTACCGAGGCCGAGCTGTACGGGTAGCACAAGTTGTATTTTCTCGCTGGTCACTCAGTTCGTCTCTATCGTTACAGACTGGATGGAAACGGAGATCCGAGCGACAAACCAGTCGCGGACAACTTGTGCTTCCCTCGTGCATTGTCGACGAAACCTGCCAATGAATATAAAAATACACGCACTAACCCTCTTTACGCTTGGGATTATAATAGCAAGATGTATATATATATATATATATTCGTTTGTTTGTAAACATACTACGTTTTCGAAAATGGCTCTAACTATTTTAAAGAAAATTGTGATAGAGGGTTTTTTCGGGTCAAGTAAGCGATCTTTGAACAAACTGGGTTTCTATGATATGATATACTAATGCTCAGGGCCAAAGGCTCGCAGATAACAACTGTTTAACGAATTGAAAAATGATTTGTTTAAGGAAGCACCTAGCTGAACATGACATGTGTCCCGAGGTCCTCGCCGGTGGCGACCACACGTCGCGACCGCCGGCGCACGCGCCGCTGCTAGCAAAAAGAGCCAATGGGGGGCGAATGTAGATCGAGTGCCACAATTCGGTTGAACCAGTTTTTAGTGAATCAACTTTACGGGACGTCGTCAATGGATTTACTTTCTTTATTTTTGCGATGTATACATATGTGACGAGGCAGGCAGATGTGTTCCGCTGAAGGCATGTTTTTACTCGAATGCAGTTAGATTCGTGCAAGTAATGCTAACTACGACCTGAAAGTAGGATTGCCATCCGGCCGGGTTTCACCAGATTCGTCTTAGTTTTGAGGGCGTCCGGGTGTGGTTTCATTAAAATAAAATAAAATAAATATCAGGGGACAATCTCACACAAATTGACCAAGTCCCAAACTAAGCTCTAGGCTTGTACTATAGGAACTAGACAACGATAAACATACTTATATAGAAAAATAAATACGAAAAAACATCTGGAAAACATCCAAGGCTCGGGAACAAATGTTCGCGCTTGTCACACAAATATCTGCAATTACCGGGATTTGAAGCCAGGACCGCCGGCTATGTTTTTTAAATTACCGTGTTACACAATTACCTAGTTATCTGAATATGCAGGTTTGATAACAATACAAAAGGAGTATCGGTAATGTAGTTAATCAAGTTAGAAAAGTCACTGGCACCGGTATGTTTTAAGGATCTAACTCGCTACTGTAAAAGCAAATCGAAAGCTAGGTAAGCCGCTTGGACCTCGAAGCTTCCTATAACAAGGGCGTTGTTATTTACATCATAGAGCTAATCAGTGGGGATCCATGCGTCGCGAGTTATGCGAAGGTCCACTAAAATTTCTAGTTTTACGACGTTCGTGTGTTTCCACGTCCGTAATAAAAGCCTAACCTAGGTAATAAACTGTGGTATTTGTGCCCGGGGTGCCGTGTATAACTGTTGTGTACGAAGACTCGCGTGCGCCCCCGTGGGTGCCCAGTAAAAACACAGTAAAAAGATAATAGGTACGTGGTTACTCCCCAAATTAGCTGCAAACGAGGAGGGGCGGAATCCACACTCGTTACTTACATAATTATTTCAGCGAAGTAGGTGTACGCCCGTGCTTATCTCCGTATTTGACAAAGTTGATTTAATTAATCGCACAGTGGGAACGTTGTCACAGCATTGTAGTTACTTTTATCACTATTTTAGCTGGAATACTACTGTTATTGTGTGCAAGTATAAAACTTAATTAAATTATTTCAGATGTCCTTTGGTGGTTTTTTAAAGACTCTTCAAAATTTCTTTGAAGAGGCCTAGAGCGCTAGGACCCCACGGACCAAGGGTTTCGAAACCGAATGGAGCAAGAATATACTCTGGGGCCGAGACCACTATACCTGCCAACTTTAATGCTTTTTAGCCGCTTCAGCTGCCGCATCATCCCTATTAGAGATTCGGTGGAGATGTGATAAGGCTAGCGTGTCTACACAGGTAGCATTCCACACAAGCTCCAGTCCCATTTACTACGAAACCAAGGACATTCCGCCAGGTCTCTTGCCATCATTTCTGGAAATTCCGGTCAGCTCTCAAGGGGCTGGCACATATACAGACGCAAGAGACCGACGGATGATGTCATTTAGTGCGGCGTGCCTTGAGAAGCGGCCAGCAATTCTCTGGCAAGAAATTCCGTGATGTCCTAGCCGATTTACCTACTTCACTTCGGAAGGGGCACCGATGTGGAGCGTAGACCGGGACCCCGAGGCAAAGGCAAACTGAAAGTCGGAGTGTGTTAGGGTCTAGGAACGTACCAAGTACTTGGCGAGGGATGAGCTTGAAGCCAGTATTAAGCCTCCCCTGTGCCCACAGCTAAAATTCTGGCCCTATCCGTGGCGCAGCTCGGCGGTTACGAAGGGAATCACAGTCAATTTACAAGTAATTTTGTCCCAGCAACGCTGCGATTTTAGATTGACAGGAAACCTTTGACCGGGGCAAGAAGTAAACCAAGCAGTTCTTACTTAGAACTTAACATTTTCAAGTCAAGATTTACTGCGCGGTCGTAAATTAAGACAATAAATAATGTTTATAATTCTAACAAACGGTAAAATACTGCTTTTAAAAAACAATTGGTTCATTGAATTAGTAAAATGGGATTCACAGAATGTCACTCAAAATTGGTTACGCTCTCGGCCAAATGTATTGGACCTTTGTTAGAACGTTGAAAGGGACGAAGTCACCAAAATAAGGAGAATATCGGACAATGACAGCCCCGACGTCTTGTTTAGAAAACACACTTTGCTCGAAATAATGGGTGTATGAATACCACTGGCCCACCATGACGGACGCGGCCAATAACCGAGTTCAGAATAAAGCCATAAATTACTTTCTAACACCTCTATAGTTAGTAAGACGGACGAACAGAATAGGATCAATACGTCTTCATGCACTTACAAAACGGGCGACGTTTGGTGCCAATATTATGTACCATCTGCCTGCCTTAATGTATGAGTATAATACAGAGAACTTTAAGTTGCAATCTGCTTGCTAACACTTTAGTTTTGCAACAATATGAATTGCAACTACCTATGATAATTTCAGAAATGGAAACACTTTATCTGGGCTGGGGTTCCACATGGAAATAACGATGTCGTCTTTGACGAGTTTCAGTATTGTCAATATTTTGATTACTCTTAATGTCATTTACAATAATGGCAATGGATTCCTAAACGATTTTAAAACACATCAAACGCGATATCGTTATAATATAGTGCAGTAGATTTAAGGCCCTGCGTGGTTTTAGATATCTAACATGTATGTCACTTTTGTAGAACTAGGTTATTGCGTGGTGTTGCGGTAGTGTTCCCGGACACCTACGACTGGGACTCCAAGTCATACTGCAGCAGCTACCCTCTTTCTGCGATTCCTCTCGTGGTGTCAGGGCGTGTGTCCATGTGTCCATGGACGACGGTGATTGGTTTCCATCAGGATAGATAGTTTATGGGTGAATATTTGAAGATGTACATATTACGCGGCGATTAGTAAAGAACTATTTAAAATTATATTAATCTAAACAATCATTTTTTTTATAGAATTTATAACTTTGGCTTTATAGAATAATGTATATAAAATATATTAATTGTAAATATAAATATGATTAATTTATACATAAAGTCGTCAAATCTCACTACCAGTCGTGTCCCAAATCCCAAATTTGAATAGTCTATGTTAAAAATAATACGGTATTATGCTGAAGATTGTATGTTTATGCAATTATTTGTATAATATAATAGTGGTTTTAGTAAACGTTACAATTACACGGCTTAAAAAACACTTTCAAGTTATTTTTTATCGCTTAGAAAAATGTCCCAGAGCCTGATACTCACTACCGTTCGTTACAATATACGCAGCTAAAAAAATACTTCGCGCCTTTTTTAAACTGTCAACGATCAAAAGCGCCGATCGATGATCGATGCCAGTTCCCGTTGGCGACTGGAGTGAGCCGCACGCGTTTTTAGTGACTTCGCGCTGAAATTAATACCTAATCACAAGTCGGAAATCGTTTTGGTCAGATATTTTTCTCCACACCATTCGAGGTTCCAAAGATATGTTTTTTAGAGATTTTTATACAATTTTTATACTCAAATATGTACGATTGGGTCGCTTTGGTATTGATATATGTGTAATGTTTTTAAACTTTTTTTATTACCTTTAACGGTGACATATTGACTAATATCTCCTTACCATTTTCATAATCACCATTTTTTACCATTTCATTTTGACGAATGGTAGTGAGAATGTTGAAATGGTAATGAGAATCAGTATAATATTTATACTGTTTAATGAAAAAAAAAACATGTAAATAATTAATAAATTCATCAGCAATACTGGAAAAAATAAGTACATCATTTTTAGGGTTCCGTACCCAAAGGGTAAAACGGGACCCTATTACTATAAGACTTCGCTGTCCGTCTGTCCGTCTGTCCGTCTGTCCGTCTGTCTGTCTGTCTGTCTGTCTGTCACCAGGCTGTATCTCATGAACCGTGATAGCTAGACAGTTGAAATTTTCACAGAAGATGTATTTTTGTTGCCGCTATAAAAACAAATACTAAAAACCGAATAAAGTTAATATTTAAGGGGGGCTCCCATACAACAAACGTGTTTTAAGTTTCCCCTAGTTTCTAATGAGGAGTTTAAATATTTTAATTTTTAACAGCTACTGTTATGGTGGAAGGTTGTTATCGTGTTTTTATTTTTGAGTAAATCATGAAGACTTTTGAAAAGATTTTTAATAATGTTATTTTTTTTGTGTAATCATCGTCAGCCTCATTACCATTTTTGAAATTCCCTTAGCAAATTTGTTATTTCTCACTACCATTTCATAAATTATCCTTACCATTCATCCGTACTAATTACCATTCATAAAATTCTCATTACCGTACGTATTATTTCTCACTACCGTTTCCAGAAAAAAATTAATCTGAAATATATAGATATATATTGGTGTAATTACTGTCCCTTTTGCTTTTACGTATTATTAATACGTTGACTCGTAAGTAAAACCGATAAAATTCCACATCTGAGTCGATATTTAGTTTTTTTTCTTACACCTCCAATATGCTCATCTTCAAATATTCACCCTTATCTTTTCTAGCATAAAAACAAATGGTTATTGCAATAAGAAAGTTACCACGATTAAGCAAAAGTGTGCCACAGTTACTACTTAAGGAAAAATATAGCAATTTACGCTTTAAAAATAACTAGTAACTTTATGAACCCTTTGTTTGTCTCGTGCCTGTTTGTAGCGATTTGAACACAGATTTTTGTGAGCACTTTATTGTACTACAAACAGCAATTCAAATACAATATTCACAAAGTGGGAACGTACAAAGGCGAACTTATCCCTTTAAGGGATATCTCCCAGCTAACCTTCGGTTGATTGAGGGAAAATAAGAAAGCAAAAACGATTACTTTATGGTTGTCATCTGGTTCTACTCTTAGGTAGGATAGTTTTAAAATGCCGTAACTAAAGCATGTTGTGGCAAATTAACAGACTATTACAACGCAAGTATTTAACTTAATTAATTTATATTTGCTATAAATTGTCGTTCTTCTACAGCAACGCAATTTGAGGGTCTCATTGTCCCTGACAACAAAGGCCGTCCCAACTCATTGTTGCTCTGTTATTGTGTAAAAAAGTACCCTATTTCAGAATGTTTTGTTTTTAAATGGTTGCATATGGTGGTGCAAGCCAAACCGACACGCATATGGATTGGCTAAGTTAATTTATGAACTTAAAAGTAGATAGATTTTAGACCAGCTACGAAAATTTTAGAAACCAACCAATTGTTGTTAAGGCGCTTTTCTATCTCCATATAACAATATTCGACGGATACATTCTAGTTTTGTCCTTTTCTGTAATATAATGTACCTATTTGAAAATCGGAAATTTAACCAAATGATATACAATACAAGTACAATGCATAACAACAAAACGCTTAATTTATTGAAACAATGATCAGGAGCCATAATCTGTAAATGCACAATGAACGAATAGTATAATAGTCACCTTATATAATGTATATGCATAATGTACATACATTTGGAATAAGCAGTTTCTGAAATAAAAGAGGTGGGGAGGGGGGCGAATGTTTTTCTTGACTGCTGACGTTAATTTCCCAAACATCTCATTAATAATTTACTAAAATGGAAATATTTAATCTGAGAGCTTTTTAATAATTGAATAATTTTATTTTTACTGGTGACTAGGCTTTCTTCTTTTCTAAATTAATAATTTTATATTATTCATTTCTAATTTATTTATGCGCAGTGTGGTTGCCGGGTAAGAATAGTGCCACTCCATGTCTTCCCGTGGATGTCGTAAGAGGCGATTCGACTAAGGGAATAAGGGTTTGTAGTACTTTTAGGCGATGGGCTTGCAACCTGTCACTAATACACTCACTAGTAAACATCTTAACCTGTTGGCAAAATGTGGTTACAGAATTATAAATAAGTATTTTTAGAGTTGTTGGTACCTATTTCTGTAGCTCTGCCTACCCCACTCTGGAATGAAAGCGTGATGTTATGTAGGTATGTATGTAATTTATTTATTTCATCTTCTTTTGTTTGGCCCACTATATAGTACACATACTCCAAATTTAGCGTGATAGCTTTTCAGCTTTAGATAAAGAGGACGTGGCAGAAGGACTGACACAAACAGAGGGACATACATACGTCAGTATTTGGCAGGCTTTCCATCTTAGTCCTCAGGGTTGGCGACGCATTTGAGGTCTTAGGATTATAGTCTTGAGAATTCAAATGTCTATGGGTCTCAGATTCCACTAACTATCAGGTGGCCTGAGTGCTCGTGTGCCTTCTCCTTAACATAAAAAAAAACACCCTAACACGGCAGGATAAGATGAACATGAATTTCATGAAACAAATTCGGAGTCTCAATAAAGTATTCTGAATATACATATTGAAACCTATTTCATCAAACCATACAAGTTTATGTCCTTGCGATAAAGTTTCTCACCCTAGAGGGTAACTTATTTCAATTTCCACGATTTTTAAATATGTTGTACTAGTTATTATGAAACACTAGGTTTTTACGTTTTCTTTCTACGAGTATGTATATTTAAAAATCGAAAAAATAAACTTGGTTTAACGGTAGAGAATAATTATCGCATTTTGTATGGGAATTTTACGCTTCACAATCATTTTAATTCCAAATTGTGTTTGTTTGTTAATCTCTTCACCGTTCAACATCTTAAACACCTCAACCAATAGGTATTATACTCGTATTTAGTGCAAAGATAGTTTATTTTAAAACCGAGGACGGACAAAGTAAATAAAGGTTTTTTTCTTCCAAACAGTGTATTAATAGTAACGATGAACAATGCGGCTCGTATTGAGTCGCCGGCAACAACTAGTGTGCACGCCCCTTTTGAACGCCAACGACGCTTAAAGTGGTCATGACACGCCACCGACCATTATAGTTGTCTCATGTTCAGTTTAAAAGAGACGTTATTTCGTATGGATTAAGTTTAATTTGACATAACTTTTACATGTTTGGCATGCGAGTGACGCGTATGTATTTGAAATAAGGCGTTGAAAAGGTTAAGGAGTGAACTAAACATACTTTTCACACATAGCAACTTACAAACAGCGGCGAGAAGATTTCTCACTACCGCCATGTCAGCATAATTTAACACACACAACTGCTATTCTCAAAGTGTGCTCCGCTGAGCCCTGGGGCTCCTCATGGCCTCATTAAGCGCTCCGCCGAACATATTACCTAATGTTATTTAAAGTAGGGGAACTGTTGTACACCAAAGAGTTTTTGAATATCGTTTTTTTTAAAGAATCGATCTGCTTTAGGATCGCCGATTGTGCGAATATATGATTAAATTTTATAAAACGGAAAACTCCCTTCAAATACCTACGCAAGAAATTTTCATACTTTTTAGTGATCATAATATGCTACAAGCAATGCCGCGATATAGTTATAGTCATATACTCGTATCTAAACCATTCAAATGTGCATTGTCATAGTCGCTCAACTTTCATAATCGAAACATCTTTTCGCCACACATGAAATGGGTACCGTTGAGGAGTTCCGGTGGTCATCTGTGATCTTCAGGTTTAGTTGCACTTTACCAAATTATAATTTTTGAGTGACATGTCAAAAATATCCTGAAGAATTTAGAACCTCCTCCTTTTTTTAAATCGGATATAATTATATATACCTAATCTTTAGTTAGTTCAGATGGGTCAGACTGATAGGAACAAAACCGGGCAAGAGCATGTCGGACCATGCTCAGTGTAGAGTTCCGAAGCCGTTAAGTACTACAAACATAAAAATCAACAAGTACCTAATAGGTAACTAATTTTCTATTTAAAGTCAATTGGTGCCGTCCTAGATGATTTTAGTAGGTATTAACACTTTAATCACCTGTACCTCAAGAACCAATGATGTCTACATAGTCGTGATAGTTTTCCTTGTAAATTCGTCATATGCGCTTTCATTTGAGATTGTTTTCAGATTTTTAGTATTTGTAGTTCTGGATGTAGGGCGTTTGGGGAGGGGGGCACTTGACTCTAACAAAAATTTGCGCTTTCTTCGCAAACACAAATAATTACCCGAACCTAACCCCCCAATAAAAAATGAGAGGACGGTTAATTAACTACCTACATTTTGTCCATTTTTGAAGATCGCTAACCTAGCGATATATTTGCATCTTGACTACGCCCCCTGGTCCCTATTGAAAACTCCTTTACAACCAAAACGAATCAAGACAAACGCGCAAGAAGTATTGTGTCAACTGCTTCTAATCTAAATATTATTAAAAGGTTTAAATTGATTACCGCTACCCGACACAGTTAACTATATTGATGTAATCATAATCAAATAGCACACATGACATATAAATCAACAAGTCCAATTGATTATATTTTGTTCATTTGCCGGCGGATCGAGAATGATGCAAGCGCCCGGCCGTGGTCCTCGCCGAGTCGTGCGCCGGCGTTCTCACGGCGACGGCAGATGTCGATGCTATCCGAATTGCATCGACGTGTATTGACCGCTCCCGCATGAGACTATTTCAGCCCGAACACTCTATCAATGGCCAATTAATAAAAATTACCTCTTACATAAAACTATTAACGTCCAACAGCGCGCGTCGCCGATAAACCGATCGGAGTCATCTCTAAGAGCGATAATAAATTAATTGTTTTATAATGTCACAAGCGAGACGCGATAAAAACCCGACAAATGACTACGGAATTGAGACATCCCGCTATCTCCTTTATTATTAGACACGTGGGGCTCTTTAACGAACCAGCCGTCGCAAGATAAAACCTATCGAGGAATCAAAATGGCTGCGCCTTCATTTTTTTCGACCCAGCGTGAGGCTTATGCTAATGAGACCCAAAAACAAACATTGTTACAAGCCGAATGTGTAACATACAATAAAAATAAATTAAATAATAAAGGGAATCGTTAAAATGGAAGAAATGTCCGTAATTTATCCACGAGTCACCTTTTAGGCATTCCGTGGATGCCATCGCGGCGGGGCCCCGCGAGCTCTAGACGCGATCTCCAAATAAGAAGGCGCCACAAAAAGACGCATTCAATAACCCGTTGGCCATTACTGAACGTAATCGATGAGATAAATTAATAATAATAACATTTGGGAGACGGCTCTTCCCTTCGCTCATGCCTGTCTTAGCTAATACTCGATAATAGCTTTTCTACTGGCAGGCGCTTTTTAATGTTTATTTATGTAATTATTTGTAGAATAAATGCTCGTATATTAGGTAGGAACTATGCTTAACTCCAATAATGCATTTTAAAGGTTGGCGAAAACATACTCCACTTGGGGGTAGACTTTAGTTGAGTTCTAGGGTAAGCAAATAATAACTGAGATTGTTCATTCCTTTTGAAAAAGTCTTCATTCGATATTTCGAGATTAGTCACCAACATTCAAGTATCAGCTTTCAAGTAAGTGTAATTATGTTTATTTCGAAAACTTATTTGTGATTTTGTCTTTGAAATAAATCATTTACTTAGTTTTGGAACAAAAAGACTTCAACGGGAACAACGTAAATTATTAAGTACGAAATAAAAAAAGTTTTAAATAGGTATTGTTTTATTTTTTGGGCCCGTGCCCAATGCGACCAAGTTTTCGCGTAAGTACTTATTACAAAAACGGACTTGGTTTTAAATCGATTACAAAAAAACATGATTCCTTTATGTATTTTTAATTATTTCTTTAGGTATTTATTTTCATGTAGAGAAGTAGTCAGCATTAGAAATAGCAACATATATTATGAGCTACATACATATACATATGTATACTCTAATGTACCTATTTTAGTAATAGGTACTTCCCGCTTTTACGTCATGAGCGAACAAATTGAGCTATACAGTCTAATGCAGTAATATCTATAGATCCAATCGCATCAGATATTATGATTACACGGACCTGAATGTAAGTGGCATAAAGGCGTATGTTCATGACTTCGACTGTATTTATATTTCAGTACCTACCTTATCGCGTGGTAACGTATCAAAGTAAGAGTGGTATTTCAATAGCTACGACAAGGTACTTCGGACAGCTACTTCTACATTCGACGGCGCCTATAAGTAGGTCCCTACCTATTATCAAATCACCATTAACTTCGAACAGTGCGACAGTTCCCTAATCTTAATGTCGCTACAAACAGGTAATAGTGCCGTTATTTTTACATCCGTGCACAATATTATAAACGCCTCAATCCTTTGTTTAATCATTTATTTGTTGCCAAACCAACACAATCCTTGCCAGGATCTCACCGATAGTTACAAGGTTCACTCGTAATTCTGTTTTTGATGGTTTTCATTCATCTGTAAAGAGTCACTGCAGACAACGAAATAAGCACACACTCTGCAAAAAAGTTAAATCTTAATTAAATTAAACACAGTCGGGTAGGATTTGCAACTTAGGTATTTTATTAAATAAGATGAAAATGTTGATGCATTTTATCATATTCGTCTCTGGTCTGGATTCCATAATCCAGAATGAGATTTATGTTCTTTGCACTTTGTCTTAAGGGGTTATTTAGAGAATCAGTAGGTTATCTTATATTATACCGCAATCCGAACATAAACTGTAATGAAAAGGACTAGAGTGGACCTACGAGTTCAGTCGATTACCGTAGAGTACCTATGTAGTCTGCCGCATGTGTGGTCTCCCACCCCGAGATGGAATTTGTTCTTAATTGTAAATTTTAAGTGTTCTATTTTATTTTTTTCATTTTAATGTGTCAAAAGACGAAGATCAACGTGCTTATACCTCAAGATAATGTTGAGCATCAAGGTTGAAAGCTAAAGAATTGCCCCCTTGCATGTCGTTGTGTGCACGTAATGTCGATGGGTCCTAACAATAAAGGCCCAAGTATCAAATCTTAATTTTACAGGACGGGCCCTTGAAGACGAAAAAGATCCCATGAGGCTCAATTATACGAGGAGTCATTTTTTACTTAATCATGTTTTTTGAAGAAAATTACTCATCTAAGCCTTGTACATGAATTTATCACCATTTATTTTATAAAATAACTAGTAAGTTCAATGGCAAATGGGTCACATTAGGCCATATACGTGTATGACTTCAAAATCCTAAATAAAATACTTTTCGTTACCAAACTCACGTTAGTCAAATAACTTGAAAAAAAAGAGATATATTAATTATTATAAAACTATGATAATTGAAGTCCAATAAGGCAGTTTTGTCTTCGTTACCTAATTTCAAATTGTACCTCGTTCAGTAAAAGATAATAAAGACAAAAACTGTCATTTAATAAATATGTATTTATAATAATCTCGCATCAACCCTAATGCCTTCAAGTTCACAAAATTGAGCAAAATAGTTATACATGTTTATTTAAAAATAAAACTTCTGTAAAAAACTTTTTTTCAATCTGGCCTAACAATTTTAACCTTAAGCTTTGGCATTAGAACACCTTACACTTATTTAATAATAAATCAATTAACGAAATAAATAATAAATATTGTAAATAAACTTGCTCTGATAACATTTACTTGTTGAGATCAACAGTAAAACGAAATAACACTTCCTTACGTCAATATCAATCACAATTATGGTATTATTATAATTATCACAATTAAACTTTTAGGTGCTTTCGGTACTCTTATTAATAATTCTGTACCTGGCCGTTGATCCAGCCGCCTAGCGAGAGTCTCGTAAGGTGTTTTTCGAGACTCTTCGCTATAAGACCGTTCGCCGAAACAACTATCGGGACAATGATCGCCGAGTCAACATCCCACGAAACGGTCACCTCGTGAGCGAAGTCAAGGTACTTGCTGAGCCTGTCCTTCTCAGCCTTTACGAGGTTCTCGTCATGTGAGATGGTGACGTCGACCGGGGCACAGCCCAGCGTTGACATCGATCTGTTAACACAATATCACACTTATTGGCAACAAGTCCTGTCCGCTATGACAGATCGATCCCAATAGAGTTTATCAGGACCATTTTAGAGAACTGGCGCTGGTGTGCATGGTGTTATGTCTATGCAAATACCTACTCGCCGTTGGCCAAATGAGAACAACCGGATATTAGATGTTTGAGAGACTGGCCGGTGCGAGGGCACGCTCTGCAAATGTCGACCGTGCCGTCCCTCAGAATATATTTCCGAAAGTTGTTCGTCATTATGACCTCGTCAGCAATTGCACAGTGAAAACCTTCGAATTCCCTAAAGTCACCAAATCGTAGCCAGTTCACGTTATTACGGACGCTAACAGGTCCACGTCGGGCCCAGCCAGGGCCCGGTAAATGCGTCCGTGCACTTGACCTCTATACGTTTTTGCGGTCTTCAGTGCTTAAAACCGTAGGTTTGCGCCAGTTCTCGTTTGCCAAGAAGAGAGGCGTAAGGCTCTTGTCTACTGCAACCACATCGCGATGCATTCCATACTCACTCTCGAGGAAATAATCCCTGACATTCTTATAGTGTCACATGACACCACACTTATTTTAAATTATATAATAAAATCGGTCCAATAGTTTATACAAACATAACTACTTTATACAGATACAAAAACATCAATACTTACGTATAGTAAATTCAAAGATAGGAGATGCAAATAACTTTGGTCTCATGTTGCTCATACAATTTTCACCTCAGCAGCGAGCAAGTACAACCATAAGGTAAAAAAAACAAAATGGTAAAACTAAAACATCCCCAGCCGCCCGCGCGCCGCAACACAACCTTTTATGTAATATAATATAATAAACAAAAACTAAAGAGTTATACTTTGTCTCACGCTCGGTGTAAAATCGAATTTGGCTCAGTCTTTAAATAGCAAAATCACCTTTTTTGAGGTGCTGAGGTGAAATAGTTATTGGTGTAACAACAGAGCAAAGTTGTTTTTTGCTGCGAGGGTTGATTTTGAATCCCGAGCAAGCGAAGGATTCTAGAATTGAAGACAAGCGTAGCGAGTGATTTTAGGTTAGAATCCTGAGTGCTGCGAGGGATTCATAGACACGAGATGCAAATAACTTTGGTCTCGTGTTGCACATACAATTTTTCACCTTAGCAGTGAGAAAATATAACCTTTCTCTACACACATATCATAAATCCTCTGATGCGTTCAAAAACCGCAAATTACGACTAGCATAAAGATAAACTGTTTTGTTTGAACCAATTACGTATTTCTGAAAATGTTATCATTGCTTAATAATAACGTCAAATTGAATGTAATAATTCAAATTTCGAACATCTTTGAAAAACAAAGCAATTTTATTTGACCTCGAATCTAATATCACTCGAGATGATATTTTATTTGAAATGAAATGTCACTTTCATACAAATTTGACAAAACTCGCTTGTTACTTGATATCGAACGATATGATAGTAAAGGGGGACAATGATTGTCTCTGAATTTAAAAAGAAAACTACGAGGGCTGCGATTTTTGACGTACTATTTGTCTTTAGTTTTGTTTTCAATAATAATATTATGTATGAAGATAAATCAGTGTATGTAACTGTACATAATTAGGCATTAAAACACTCGTGTAATGTTATTTATTATGTAACAGTCACATAAATCTATAAGGTAAAAAAAAGACAAACCGATAGACACCTCATTTGTTAAAATTGGTTCAATAGGAACGGCGCTAGAGTGGAACATACATACATACATACTTACATAGAAACATACATAGGGTGTCAAAATCATTACCCTTCCTTTGCTTCCCCGTAGTCGGGTAAAAAACAACATGGTAAAAATAATACGAAATCCCCTAGCCTTCCCGTGCGCCGCACTATGCGACCATAGTATAATCCTTTTGTTCTTTAGGAAGCCTTTTTAGTCTGAAACGTACGGGGTAGTTTGCGTCAAATCCAGTTGTTCCGATCAAAAGCAGACTTGGATTATTCATTGGGCCAAAATCATAAATAAGTGTTCAAAAAATTAGAACTAACGGATTTGACGCAAGCTCTGATGTATAAAGTTACTGGGCTGGGATTTTACACGGCAATAACGATCACTTTAAAAGCGATATCGTTTTACCGTGTATAATAGAGGCCCTGCGCTGAGATTCTACACGGTAATAACGATATCGTCTTTGACGTGTTTCCGTATTGTCAACGTTTTGATAACTCTTATGTCATTTACAATAATGGCGACTGTGACATAAACGATTCTAAATCACGTCAAACGCGATATCGTTAAAACGCAGTAGAATAGAGGCCCTAGAGTATTGACAGGCTATCGATCATCAACGTTACCAGCGATAACTCTACTTGACAGTAATGGCGGCGAAGTTAAAATAATACTATAACACGCCAAAGGTTTTACCCAGTAGAATACAGGCCCTGGGCGCAGAGTTTAGTTAATTTGTGTGAGATTGTTCTCGTGATACTTTATTCTACATATCAGGGCGTTTTCTAAAAAAAGTACCTACAGTTAAGGACAACAATGAACAACGGTAATTTTTCCATTACGTCACGAAAATTAGAGCCACCTGTATACTGCCCTCATAAGCCAATATGCGGTATTTCAAATTTAATAAGCGTAGGAGATTCAAACTTCACCTGTTAGTAATATGGTTCAACTTGCTACAGGAGTTCTGTCTGAGATGCCACTATTTCTCTTAAAGCAGTAATAGTTAATTTTCGTGACATAATGAAAAAGTTACCGTTGTTAATTTTAGTTCTTAACAGAAGTAGCTACTTTTTTGGAAAAAACCCATCATCTGTTTTTTTGATAATTTTAAACTGTCACTGGATTTTTCTTTTATTTATACCTCAGAAGCTTAAAATTACATCTTAACTACATACATACATACTATCATGCCTTCATTCCCAGAGTGGGGTAGGCAGAGCTACAGAAATACCAACAACTGCAAAAAGAGTTGTTGGTAATTGTGTAACCACATTTTGCATAAACAGGCTAAGATGTTTACCAGTGTATTAGTGACAGGTTGCAAGCCCGTCGCCTAACAGTACTACAAGCCCTTATTCCCTTAGTCGCCTCTTACGACTTCCACGGGAAGATATGGAGTGGCACTATTCTAACCCGGCAAACACACGGGCAATTAAATTACATTACATTTCTTAAATAACTTTAAAACCCGGGTTTTGGCTATCGTACGCGGGCGTACTTTAGTAAATGCAATAAATATTTAATGGCGAGTTAGTTTTTGAGTTACATTTAAATGTAATTTCGGCATCGATGTTTAGATACCTAGTCCCTAACCTTTTGAATGCCAACCAGCCAAATAATAAGAGTCTCATAAGCCAGTCTGATCAATAAAGTCTGACGGCAATAGGTGTCCCTATTGCATATTTTTTAACTTACGCTCTCTGGAAAGTGCTATGAAAGAAAGTTATTTTTTGCATTGAAAATCTTATACCAACAGCATAATATATCATTTTAAATGCAACAATAACTCATTTTGAAATGTGGCCGTTTTGTATTCAATGAACGAATTATTCGCGTATATGATATATATTTGTATATATTATATACCTATACACGCGAATAATTTTGTAGTGCAATTTTTTCATAAGATTTGAAGCTTTAAAAAGTCATAGGTTTAGACTCCCTGCAAAAACTCTATACAAAATCGGCGACAGGAATGACATCACAGCTTCCATGTTTAAAATATAAGGACATTATAAAGTGTTGGACACTTTAAGCTGACAGGCACCAATAATGGACACTTTACTCTTAATTCAAAGATCTCAAGGTTATAAATTGATTGTTGCAAACTTGTCTGTAAAATAAGAGTCAAGTGTCCATCATTGGACCTTGTCCATTACTGGTTCGATCACCCTAGTCATGACGAGCTGTCGTGCCTTCAACGCCACCGACACTTATGGTTGTCACTTGTATAGTTTAAAATAGACGTTATTTCGTATGGATTAAGTTAAATTTTGCATAACTTTTAACATGTTTGGCGTGTGAGTGACGCATTTGTATTTGACGTAAGGCGTTGAAAAGGTTAAAAGGCTTAATACGCCATCTTATTGTTGTTGAATTCAAAAGATAAAATGGTGTAATTACTCACAAAAATTAGGAATGTGAAATAAGGGGTTGTCATACAAGAAACGTGTTTTTTAACATATTTTTATCTTTGTTGCAACGTAAAACATCAAAACATACAATAGTCAAATTTAATGAACAAATACTAAAAAATGGTCAAGTGGGATTTGGGCTCACACGGATTCGATTTGACATCGAATTCAAACCAGAATACAATATTTAATGTGCGGCGGCAGGGAACTCTCGGTGCGCGAGTCCGACTCGCACTTCACCAATTTTTAGTATTTGATCATTCAATTTGACGCTTGTATGTTTTGATATTTTACGTTACAACAAAAATAAAAATACGGTTACGTACTTGACCGGTTTTTTATTAACGTTTTCAAAGCCTTACCATAAGAATAAATACTATTAGAAGGGCATCTTCGGCGTCGTTGTATGGTTTTGACAGCAAAGCCGTCAAAAATCATTAAGCAGAATAAATCAAAAGTAAAAAGTCAAACAACTTTCAATCAGCCATCTCCCTCCCCGAAAACCAGCTTATTAACTGTACTAACTTCTTTCATTCACTGTAGTTCTAATGAACTTCGAGAAAAAGGAGAGAACTGAGAATCAAACGTCTGACGTTGGGAGTGGAATGACTTGACTATACTATACTCGACAAAAGCATTTTTTAATTTGGTTAAATTGAAACAAAGTAGTTCCTTATTTTTTTTATTGATAAATTCACATTTAAATTATAGACCACTTTGATGACAGATATTACAATATGGGAGTTCTACAGACAAATGTTTAATTATTATTACTTAGCATACTGTATCGGTACTTCTCAATTTCTAATCTACTGAAACACAGCTACATCGATTTTTAGGGTGCGTAAATGCCTCAAAAGTTCAGTGTTACGAGTGAGTCAGCAATGAGACAATCGGAAAATAGATAAATTGAAAATACATTATTACATCATTCATTTACGATTTCCACAATACACATAATTAATGAACGCCATAAATATTTATATTTAGACTACTTCACATAATCTTCGCTGTCAAATATTATAAAATGCCTGCGTTAAGTTTATATGCGACTATATATGGCAAGACTAGCGACTAGGCCGCAGTCCGACCGGCCGAGGTCCCGCCTGGCCCGCGCTAGAGCCCGGGCAGCGATGCGCTCGCTGCCCAGGTCTGAACGGTAGTAAATAAAATAAACGGCTCCAAATAAATAAATACTTCATAATAAAATGGAAGAAAAAAATATAGTCTATCCGTTAAAATATTAAATCTACATTTAAGGAAGATTAAAATATGTTTTTAGAACAATAAAAAAATAAAACAAAAATCTCAATGGACAATAATAAAATATCGCAATGTTGGCAACTCATAGAAAATCTTGTAAGTGACAAAAATCAAATGTGATCCTTAATTAAGCTAACCGACATCATTAATGTTACGCAGGATCTTAATGTAAATTCACAGGTATTTTTGTTGCCCATGTAAACTAGGTAGGTACAGTAAGAACATAATTCCGAGAGGGTGTACAATGCCGCTCGCCAATTTAAATAACTTGCCCGCTCTTTCGCTAATGTTCGACAGGTTCGGGGGAAGGGTACAAAGGGTCTATGTGTCGGTAGGGCGAGGAGGCGAGCGGCACCGCCGCACAGGTGGCGCACTGAGATTCAGAGCCCGCGAGCCGTTCGCAGCGACGCCGCCACCTCACACTCGCTCCGCACTCTTCCATCTATCAACCATATCGCACAAGACACAGAGGTTCAGTCCGACCCAAGAGTAGAAACGAGGCGCTCCCTGTCTACCGATGCGAGTCACGAGAGAACCTGATTTCGAACTGTCGTCCCATTTATCCCTTGACAACTACTTAATTAATAAACATGATCGGATAAGTATGCATTTATTTGAAATTTAAATGGCTATTTAGTTATTACTCGATTTCCGCTAACGGTTATAATATTATCTCGTTATTATATTTATAAATATCCGCCGACCGAGGAGAATCGGAGATCGTAGGAATCTCAATTTCTGCGGATATGGGCGGACGTCTTAACTAAGAGGCGTCACGTCTAGGTTAGAGATGAGCGGGGAGAGACGTGTCGGGTCGGTGCGAGGGCGACGGCGGCGCGGCGCTTACGAGTCCCCCCACCAGTCCGGGCCGCCGCTGCCGCCGCCGCCGCCGCCGCCGTACGAGCCGCCGTAGTTGCCGCCGTACGACCCACCGCCTCCGTAACCACCGAAACCTGTATTCAAATCATCACACTATTAAAATCACGTAACTGGGTATTTTCAAATGAGTGTACCTTAGTCAAGGAAAAACCCCTCTTATGCTTAGGCACGGATCCGTGCTCAAAACTTGGATATCTTTTTGTATTTATTTTAAGTTTATTTTTAAGGACGATATCGTAATCAGAAGAGACTAGAACTTGGTACCGCATACGAGGGGTTAAGAAACGTTCACTTTTGTCAGTTTTGTTACGAAATCAGCCATATAAATGTATGGCAAATGTTCGACACAAAACTGACAAAGTTAACGTTTCTTAATTTTCCTTAACAAGGGTACACTTTATTTTTTATTTATTTTCGAAATGACCAAGTAATAGTACAATCAAAATAACGTTAACCTTCTTTGAAAGTTGAAGAATAATAATGTTATTTCGCACACGTTTAGCTGATGTAGTCAAAATAGGAAATTAGTTTATAATGTAAATACAAAAATGTCTTGACGCTATTTAAAATAAAATACATATTACGTCTTATCTATCCACTAACAGTCCTTGTATTGGATACCATAGTAACCAAAGAAGCGTTGTTAAAATAACAAGTTTTTTGTCGGTAGTATCCCTAAAGGTAGGTACGAATTAGAGCAGCCTCGGGTTGAGGCACGCACGACTCACCTACTTTTTCAAATTCGTACGCGCTCAAGCGCTGTGCGAGTCGGTATCTTGACCGTGCTCAAAGGCGCCTCGGTGTGCGTGCCTCGCGTAATTTGGACGTGTATCCGAGCTTGTCGCGGGCAGAACGACAAATTCTAACTTGCCTGTGGGCGAGGCGCTTACGAATTTGATAAAGTTGCTGAGCCGTTCCACCACCGAGGCGATTTCTTTTCTTTTTGTTAATAATTCGGTGAATTATGATCAATGATCGGAATAGGTAGTGCAATTTCGCGAGACTTTGGTGCGTAAGTTTAGTATGGATATAGCTCGTAACCCCGGGATTTCATTTGCAAAGTGTTAAAGTTTGTGTTTGGTTCAGAAATTATGTTTTAATTTATGATTTTAACGATTATTTTGCTTGCATAGAATATCGCATTGACGAAATATGTAAACACTTTATTTTGCGCATTTGTCAAGAAAATATTCTGTGAAAAAATACGAGTCCCGGAGTCCCGGGTCTTATCCATACTAAGTATAACGTTTAAGGTCAATCACCCGAAATTGCACTACCTATTCCTATTACTGATTATGATAAACGCAGCCACGGCTGCGGTCCGACGCCATTGTAGAATGTCGGCTCGCGGCGAGCACGCTGCCTCACATGCGCATATTTATGTGCAACAATTTGTCTCGCGAGCAGCTTATCGCGCGGGGCGAGCATGCCTCAGGCTGAGCCGCTCAGATTCGTACCCAGCTTAAGGTTCAAAGTTAAAGAAACGCTATTTATTTATTTGGGTTGTCAAAATGTTATTCTACTTTTGCGACTATAATAAGCTCTTTCCGCGCCCATAGATAGTAAAAGGTGTTACCAGAGCCAATGGAAGAGGGCCCAGCGCTTCGCGGTGGCTGGCGGGACTGCGTACGGAAATCGCGGGCGCCGAAGCCGCTACCGCCGCTGCTGCTGCTGTAGCGGCCGCCGCCGCCGCCGCCGCCGGAGCGCGTGGTGCGCCGCCCGCCGCCGCCCAGCCGGCCGTCCGCCGCGGTGCTCGTAAGCCAACTGGCAACAGACGTTACTCTTGAATCGGTGATTCGTTATTGTACCTTCTTTACTACCCCAAAGCAGGTACTGTCATTTTTTTTAAATATAATTCTCCAGGCTAGAAATAATTTCTGTAACAAATTTCACATTGACCGGTGAAGGCGTTGTTGAACCGTTAACCTCTAATCCAGGCTCGTGACGAGTCTTAAGAGGCCGTTTACGAAATTTTCCCGATTTCGCTGATTTTACAGTTGAAATACTTTACTTCTACAAATTTTAATGCGCAAAACGAAAGATTATTTCGGTTTTCAACGAATGTATGAGCTACTTTTATGTTTTCATCATTTTAGTTTCATTAATCGACCATAAATTAGCGACTGTTTCGTGAATTTTGCTGTAAGAGGTTTTCGCATATTCACGAATCGTCTTGACGTCAAAAAGGTATTAATAAAAAAAATTACTGCTGTTTAAGTTGTCTAAAAATTGTATGAATAACTTTTTACCACCCTTATATAATTATGGTGTAAAACAATATATCTTGGTAAATGGGCAAAAAATGTGTTTTATTTTTCGGCTACTTAAAACTCTCGTTCATAAAATTAAAACAACATTAATAAACTTCAATTCAAAATCAACCCATTACCTTAAAAAATCATTCTAACCAACCCAAATCTCACATTACAAAAATGTTTATAAAAACAAAAAGCCGCCTTCAAAAACGCAAGAAATAACTTCTTTTAAAATTGTAGGCACCTACCTAATAGGTTAGTCCAACTGAAGTCGGCTTTTTTGGTGAAAATATTGTGGGATGGCTAAAGGCACATATAATTACGTACTAATCAAAACTCATATTATAGCAAAAATGTAACATAGAACCTTGTAATATTGGGCCAGAGAATTCACTGGAGTCTAATTCAGTGTAATGGAAACGCGAAGTCACTGGAGTCTAATTTAGTGTGAAGTGCCTACTTAGTAAAAAAATTGCATGAAGCTATCCCGCTGGCCGAGCCGTAAGCGTCGGTCTATTTACCGAAAATACGTTTGTATGGGGGCCTGGCGTGTGGCTTTCGATCACAGGTGCTTGGCCGTGATTGGGTTAAGATCAATAAACAACCAATATTGTGCGCCCAACTTCAAAGACTGGACATGTCGAAACATAGTTGAGGACGTATTGAAGTAATCCAATATTTATGACATTGTTTCAGGCGCCCTACAAACCTTTCTATAAAAGTACCCCCTTACCTCGGCACATCCTGCTTGGCTTCGACCAGTAATTCGACGAGATCACGAGCGAGGCCGCGGTTGGAGTCGTTGAAGAACGAAGTGGCCACGCCCAGGTTCCCCATGCGCCCTGTACGACCGATGCGGTGCACGTACTCCTCCACGTCGGAAGGCAGGTCGAAGTTGATCACGTGACGTACGTGAGGGATGTCCAGGCCTGGAACAGTTGGGAACGTTTATCGACTTTATTACGGACGCCTCTGTGCTCTGCCACAGAGGTCCAATAGGTTAGTTGTGGAGAATAGGTGCGACCATGGGATCTCATGCGGTGATGCCGTCTCCATTCCGTGGACTTTAAACGACTGACACAGCACTAATAGTGTGTAAAGGGGGGTACTTCTTAGATGTGGGTAATGTGTATGTATAGGATGAGTAGTTTTAAAGTGGGTAGTGTGTTTAGGTAGAACTAGCAAGTGACCTCTAGCGGCGACGGCAGTGGCGACAAGGATGGGTGTCTGTCCGGTGCGGAAGCGGCGCAGAGCCTCCTCTCGCTCGCGCTGCGTGCGATCGCCGTGGATCGACGTCACCGGGTACCCGTCGCTGTCCAAGTACTCCTCAAGTTGATCCGCTCCTGCGCAAAGACCATAATAACTGAGCATTTTATTGTTATGCGCTGTGGTAATAAGACAATTGTGTAATAATAATACAAGTCTAGTAGACATCGCGCGGTAGAAGCGTTAACATGATATTGCTTGCTATACGCCATACGCCGCGCAGTACCCGAGGTATGAGGACGATAATAACATTGATTAGTTTGAATCCTGTAAGCCGGCCTGTAAGAAATCCCCCAGCCCTGACACCTTTTAAGAGGAATCAAAAGCATTCCTTATAGGGGGATTAAAATGCTATTAACTTCCCTAGTAAGCAGTGACATTAAAAAAATGCGCCGATTTTGAATCATTATTGACCACGGAAGAACATTACGCGGCCATTACAAAATATCTCTTTTTTTGTGGAGAAGTATTAAATGACACCAATAAAGCCAAATACGTAATTATACCTAGACTCTAAAACTTTTTCATTTACTTTTCTCTCACTCCAAGTGTTTAAATAGGGTTCAATTGTCTCCCTCAAACTATAGGCGCACTTGCTAAGATTTGTGCAGCCTAAACATCTCAGGATGCGATGAGAACTTCATCCCTTGGCAAAATTTAAAAATCTACTATTTCCGAACAGATGAAGTAAAAGACACATATTTTAATAGATATCAATCATAAATAGATCTAGCACAAAAGTATTAACTTTTTATAACAACAGGGCCTAGTTATCTCGTGTTATTTAACTCACTTATTCACAAGGTATTTAGAATGAATCATACCTTTTTTAGTCTCCACAAAGACGAGAGTGAGCTGATCGTCTTCAGGACGAGAGCGCTTCAGCAAGTTGGAGGCATTCAGCAAATCCAATAAGAACGAGCGCTTTTGTGACTCTTCCACCCAGAGCACCTGTATAAATACATAGGAATATGGCATTTAAACTTAAATTATGAGTGACATTTATTTAAAGTTAAAAGTTTCATCGTCATGTCAAAAGTTTCAATGTTGTTCTATCTCTTCTTGAAGCTAATATTAGAGCGAGAAAAAACTTAACAGCTGTCAATGTTTTATCAACGCCGTTAGTATCCTCGTTATAAGTTATAACTTTATAACATAGGGCGGTCTTAACTTGCAGTCCAAGTCATGAGTTCGGGGATCAGAGGTTTTTGGATTCATAACCAATTTAAGACTATAATATAATAATGTTTAAAGTATGTACTACGTAGAAGTTAAAGGCCAATACACACAAGCTTTGTACTAAAAGTAGACACCTGACACCTTATTAAAAGTAGTCAAAGTCCTTATTATTAACGAGATTAGACAACCTATTATAGACAATTAAATTAACGTCGCATTGTCAATGAACTTCCTACAATCCAATTCGAATTTCGCAAAAGTTTCACAACATCAAAAAGAATGAACCCCGCCCAAGCAGGTAATCGCTGAAATACAGGAAGGCACAGAACAACATAAAGATGCTACAAGTAAAGTGAGTTCACCTTCTGGGTAATGTTCTCGGAGGTGGATCCGACGCGGCCAACCGCCAAAAACACGTAGTTGCTGAGGAAATCCTGCGCTAGCACCTGAATTTGCTTAGGGAAGGTGGCAGAGAACATGAGGGTCTGGCGCTCGCCGGTCTTCGGCATGGTGTGGCATTCGACGATCTTGCGGATCTGTGGCTCGAAGCCCATGTCCAACATGCGATCGGCCTCGTCGAGCACCAGGTGCCGGCAGTGGTCGAGAGCGACGCGCCCGCGCGCCAACATGTCCACCAGCCGCCCCGGCGTGGCTACCAGAAGGTGGCAGCCGCGCTCCAGCTCGCGGAACTGCTCGTGGATTGGCGACCCGCCGTAACTGAACGACAAATGTGACCATCAATTGGGAACTTTGTATGGTATTAATTGTACTGAAGATTATTGCCCAAAACAGCAAAAGATATTGGAAAAGACTACGCGGGCTTAGATATTATGGTATTGCTATTTAAATAATAAAACAGACAAACTTGGAACACACTAACAAAGTGCTCAATGACGTCTAATGTTTTTTGGTTCTTAAAAGTGCGAGGTAAACTTTGTATAATGTTGGAGTACACTTGATACTCTTGACTTATAACTCTAAATTTTTTGACTCAAAATTATAAACATCTAGAAGTGCTAGACGAGATGATTAACAGCGTACATTTCCAAGTTATTTCCGTGAACAACAATTCAGCAAGTCAGCTAGGCCTAGTTATACTCGCATATACAAGAGCCTTGGACCGTGATATAAAGTAATACATACACAACGCAAGGGCGCACACGAGAGCGGTAGGCAAACTTGCGGGCCTCGTCGAATATCTGAGTGGCGAGCTCGCGAGTCGGGGCCAGCACCAACCCCAGCGGAAACTGCTTGCGCCGATTGTTCGGGCTGAAACACACAACATAATGAACACTAGTAACACTACAAACACATCGTAGTTATTCATAAAACTTAGGGTTATTGTACCTTTATCTGTAGACAGATATGAATTATGAAAAATGACTAATGTATAGGTTAAATGCTATCTGCTCTATGTAGTCTAGAATCTTAGGCTTAGGTGAACGTAATAGGATACAAAACGCGATTGTACAGTTTTCGCGTTTGGTCTGGTAACGACACGTTGGCCTAGTTGGGAGTGACCCTGCCTCCGAAGCCAGCGGTCCTAGGTTCAAATGCCGGTAAGGGCAAATATTTGTGTGATGAGCGCGAAATTTGTTCCCGAGTCTTGGGTGTTTCCTGTATAATTAAGTATGTATTTCTCTATTTAAGTATATTTATCGTTGTTTAGTAGCCATAGTACAAGCCTAGAGCTTAGTTTGGGACTAGGTCAGTTTGTATGAGATTGTCCCCTGATATTTTTTTATTTATTTACTCCTAGTACATCAATTGAACCCTTTGTTAATCTAAAAGTAATGGCGGCCGAGTTAAAAAAATTACGTTTACAATACGCGTAGAGAAAAGGTAGAATAAGACCTTATCTTTCAAAACAATGAATGAGAATGGAGAGTAAACCTGACCCTTTAATGTGTAGTGTTTTTTTAAACATGAGGCAGTAGAAAATTGTAAAGTTCAATATACGTATAGTCAACATCAAAAGTATACGACCATTTTAGTACCTTATCACTTTTGCTACTTTGCCACATCCCAACTGTCACAGTATTAATACGTTAGTGTGATAAAGTACTAAAATGATCATCTACTTTTGCTGTTGACTGTACCATGCATAAGTAACGTATGCTGTTGCAATACAATACAAATACACTTCAATTAACACTATACAAGAAAAAATAAATGTAGTTTTTACAAGGAGGCAGCAGGCGGTCTCATTGCTAGATAGCATGACTTTGTCTTGTTGCGTTCACTCCCCAGATGTGAAGAAGTGCTTGCAAGAGTTTAAGAGAGTTTATAGGAAGTAAAGATAATTCGCGAGATAGGGCTCTTCAGTCTACAGAAAATATATTACTGTCTTGTTATTGCCCGTGTCTGTCTGTCTGGCAATGTAGCTCCAAAACTGATCAACCTTTTTTTTATATCGGGATAGTTCTTAGTCAGTTATTATGAAAATCGGCTGGGCCGTGAGATGGGCTCTGAAATTAGGTGTCGCCATGTTTATCTGTACTCACCCCATGTTTTTGACGGGCCCCGCTTCGTACATCTGGTTGAGGATGGGCACGAGGAAAGCCGCGGTCTTGCCCGAGCCAGTCTGCGCACAAGCCATCACGTCGCGGTGCCCCAGAACTATGGGGATGGCGTACTTCTGCACCGGCGTCGGCTTGTCGTAGCGGGCGTGGCTTATGTTCGAGCGCATGATTTCCGTCAGGTTAACGTCCTCGAACTGTGAATAAATACAATATTAACCTTTCGAAGCCAACATCTTTCAAGAAACCATATGTTGCCACGTCCACACACAAATCAAAAGGGATGGTTTTTTGCGCTCCTGCTCGAAGAAAATGCGATGGAGATAGTTTGCGGGCGCCTCAGTTGTCGCGTGACATTCAAATAATTGCTGTTTACTATAAAACCACAACAGGAACTAAAAAGAGAACTTCAACTATTAAATCAATAATCGTCGGTAGATATTGAGATCCATATCGCCGAAATTTGGCGACTTAATCATATATCATATGTGACCTCTTCAATTTAGATGCTACAGACTGTCCTCTACGCCGCGCTTGTTGTGCTGAGGTGTCTCCCCGAGGTCATCGTCAACATTAAAGGTATGGTATAGGCTTCTTTGAGGAGTGAGGATGGCTTGAGTAACATTCAAATCCTACCCAGACGCAAAATAGACGCGAGGCGTTGAGTTGCCGAAACCAGCCTGCTACACAATACAAATTCTCAAAACCTGCAGATATGCACTAGCACTTGATGTCCTAATAGGACACCATCTGACACTTTTTAAATTTCTATTTTATTAAGCTCAGCGTTGCTTTAATTTGTTTAAGCCTTAAGGTTCCTGTTAGGGCCTAAGCGCAGCCGCGCGAGTAAAACCCATCGCACGCGTCTGCGCCAGTTAGCGCCGTTGCTCAAACTATTTTTCGATAGGCGTGCACCCGCGCGGCTTCGCGGAGACCCTTACATCGACGTGACGTCACAAGAAAACCTACCATAAAGTCAACATCTAACAATTTATACAATCAATCTCAATTCTTATTCAAGTTGCACAGAAGTAGGTTCAAATAAGAAGTAATTAAATCTTATTTGGGGAAAGTTTACTTTAGTTTTTATTAAATATAATGTACCAATAAATTCATGTACCAATTTCATTGTAGGTGGGTAATCGAGGTGCGTAGCGTCTAGAGCAATTAGACTCGGTTAAATGCATTCGTTCTGCAACAGCAAGTTACTCGGTAAGTTGCAGTGCGGATTACCAATATATAAATGCTGTAACTTATAAATCAGCTTGACGATCACATGATAAATCATGCTTATGTAATTAATAAACAATAAATGAAAGTTTGTAGCATGTTCCTCTTTCAATCACGCATGGACGCCTGAACAAATTCGAATGAATAGGAAGTCCATGTTTTGAAATAGATATTGGGTAGTTGTGTCCCGTATTTTTCGTGAGTTCTGAGGGAAAACGCGTATGTACAATGCGGACAGAAGCAAAGGTAAAGGCTAGAAGGTTAATACTTGATTTCCGTGATACTCTTTGCGACTATTTGAAGCCAGGTATAAGCGGACTAATGTGAGAACTTGTGTGTCTAGCGACTAAAGTACTATTTCAACTTCCAGAAATAAGGTAGAGAACATCAATGCTTCATGTCCTTTGTGTTGAGCAAGAACCATTTTTAGTTAGTTAGTGAATATTCATGAACTTGTCTAGTTATTTTTTTATGTAAACCCAGTACGACGACGTTTTAAATGAATAGTATCCACTCGCTCATATATAGACAGAAAATGCTAATAATACTATCAATTTACATCCGTTGACAAGCTTGCACTTACTTTGAATAGGTACTGAGAGAACACATTTTATGTATTCAGCATCAGTTTAGACATTGTAAATTAATTGTGTTAAAATTAATTAAACATCAATCAAAAAATTAAATGTTTGTCTGTCTTTTTGTTACACTTTCACGGATAGAGCGCTGAACCGATTTAAATGAAAATTGGTATGAAGATAGTTTAGAGTCCCGGGGAAGGACATAGAGGATACTTAACAGTTAATTTTCTATAAAGTAAATACTTACACTGGTGATGAATTCCGGTACGCGGTCACCGCTGGCCTCAACCGGAATATCCTCGTATTTGGAAAAGTTAATGCCGGTGTTGCCAGTGCCAAAGAGCTCCAGCTCCTGCCGCTCGTCGCGAGGTAACGGGACCGTCCAGTCATTCTGCGCCACAAGTAAAAAACGCGTTTTGCTTTATCCGAAGGTAAACAAACACACATCCACTCGAATGTTAGGTAGGCATCAGAGCCAAATGCGTTGCCAACTCTGAGGACTTCATTTCATTGGTTGTTACCGGGACAAAGCAAATACTGCTGCTTGGCTTCATTTAAAAGGGGAACAACTTCATAACCCATTGACAGTTCTGGAGTTAAATTGAATAATTTGTTTGATTAATTGGTTGGCGTCCTATACACATCGGTAATATGGACTGAATTTACCAGCGCTTCGGGAAAAACTTTCATTGCTCAAGTATCGTAAGATCATACAATAGAATTATATATGAAACTGAGTTACATCACAAGGTAATAAAATATAAAACTATACACACTATCATTAAAAAAAATTACAATGAAAAGGCCTTGATACCATAGTATCCAAAGAAATTCCGATGAGTGTTTAGTTGACCGTAAAGTTCAATTTCAAGAATTTATAATTACACTACAGTCCTTTGCAAGGTAGACTGTGAAGTGGATATATAAATTAAATATCTCGTTGCGATAATTAGTAGAAATTTCTTATATTTTATACTTTATTTATATGAGAGCTGGCGCGATTGAAATGTAAGAGAAGTCGCTCAATGAAGTCGAGGCAGCGGCGTCATGACACGGCAGAGGCGTGGTCGTTGTAAACAGTCGAGGCGCAAGCGGCTATGCTTCGGTCTACTCAACGAAAACGAAAAAGAAGTCATGACAAAATGGCGGCGGCGTTGCAGCGCCTCCGCCAGGCCTTAACCGCGCCTCCTCCGCGCCCATTGATTTACAAAACTAGATAAGCCAAGAAAAAAAAGCGCCATCTCTCAAATCTCTTACAATCTACATCGCTCTTAATTACAGAGTCGGCGCGAGGCCGAGTACGTCACGGTAGCGTCATGGAGTCAAAGCTTGTGCGCCCGCACCACGACGCAGTCGCGACTTTGAGTGTAGCAACTTCTCTAAAAAAAGCAAGTCTTTCGGGTTTAAGAAAAGTCGTTTGGAGACGAGTATAAGCGTAATTGAGAACGAGTGAGACAAATACAAACCCGAAAGACGTTTTAACCTTTCCAACGCCATTGACGGATGGCGATTCCGTCATGGTTGTCAGCGCAAAATAGACCTGAGTAGTATCGGGCAAAGTTGACATTCGCTATGGTTTTGTCAAATAAAAATAATAGCGTTGAAAAGGTTATGAGCTAACGCACTTTAAATCGTTTACTTTTGTAATAGCACTTTTAATGAGAGAGGGTACTATAAATATAAAAAATACTTGGTGAATCCTGTCAGGCGACCTCAGTGGTCATATTATGGTGGCACTAACCTTGTACCTGCCAACGTCATCAGAGCCCCAGGGCGAGTTGCGGCTCCTTCTGCGATCATTGCGCTGCGGCAGCGACTAGTTGTGGACTTGAACCTTTACATATTGCATACCTTTGCTGTGCAGTTAAGGCCCCCACCACGTCCCTGCGTCGAGCAGTGAACGTCATCGGAGGCCCTAGTGGATACCACGGGGGCCCGCGCGCGATATTGGACTCTGTAAGCAACGCTATGGCATGCGGCAGAGACTAGTTGTGGATTTGTATTATATTATTGTATATTATGTACCTCGGTGCGGCTGTTGGCACCCACCTCGTCCCTGCGAGAGCTCGAGCGGCGAACGTCATCGGAGGCCCAGCGTGAGTTGCCGCGGTCGTCCGCGCGCGGCTCCGGCTCCTTCCAGCGATTGTTATGCGGCGGCAGCGGCTCGTTGTGGTCGTCATCGCGCCGCACATCGCGTTCCATCCCGCGCTCACGGCCGCCGCCGCCACCGCCGCCGCCGCGGCCCCTGTCTCCCCATCTGTCGTTCTCAGCCCATCGTTCCGAATCGCCGTTCTGAACCCCCGGGTCACGACCTATGCAGACGAATCGCGTTAAATAAAGGAACATACAGTGTAGCAGTAGCGTGAATCCACATAACTGTAAAATTGGGAATCGGGTCGTATGGACGCTAAGCCACTGTGTAGTTAGGACGCGAGCAGTACTTTACAGCATACGCTATACTACACATACTAATCAAAGGCAAAGAATAGGTACCAGTTTACTGTAGCAACTGGCGGCCAATAAAAAGGTAGAGCTGTTTGAAACACGTCATTATAATGTAATGTAATGTGATATGCAATAAATGATATGAATTTGAATTTATAAATGTCGGAATATCTAGGCTGTAAATAGTACTTGTCATTCTACGCTTAATTTGAAAATTATGACAAGGCACTAAAAAGCTCATTTTTTTTGTGTCCATTGACCGGTTTTATTTTCTATAACATATGATTTATAAATGACTACTACGAGCATATTGCAGATTAAAATGAAATAATTATTTACACCTTATACAATACGCATGAAAAGCATTGCAGGTATTCAAAGCTTTTTATTAACTAATAAAGTGACAAGTTTTTAGCTCACGTTTTGTCAAATCAGGAAAATTTCGCAGAGCTCATCTTATAAAACACGTTAAAATTGTTTTTTCTCTGATGCGCCAAATAAGAGGATAGTCGGAAATATTATGAATACGAAATATTAATATCCGTAGCAGTTGCAAGAAAGCTTTGCTTCACGATTTTACCATCGATATATGTCGTTTAACTACTGTTTTAACACAACCTATTGCTAGAAATCATAAAAACATCTATAAATGTAACCATAATATATCAAGTAGGTATGTAGTGCTTAAATCAACAGTGATAATTGATAATACACATAATTCAAAAGTTAACAACTAAACTAAAACCCGGCTGGCGACTAGTATGTCGCAGCCTTGCTCGTTCTTAAGGCTACGGCACACCAAACGCGAGTCTAGTAGTAGCGAAGGTTGAACGCGGCGCGTGTTGACTACATAGCACGCAATTAACTCCGTACACCTAAAGCCTGAGGCATGCTCGCCCCGCGCGGCGAGCTGCTCGCGAGCCAAGTTGTTGCACATAGACAAGCGCGGGTGAGGCAGCGTGCTTGCCGTGAACCGACATTTCAAAATGGCGTCAGACACGATGACAGTAGCGGCTGCGTTTATCAAAATCAGAGATCGGAAAAATTTACGACCTTGTGTGTAATTATGTTAATTAATTATTCATTGAAATATAATTTGAATTTTTGGAGATAATAGTTTATTTATAAAGTGCTTCTAATAACTTTAAATAAAATGACGTTACGACGACGATGAATTACATAAATAATTATTAGCAAAAGGTTCGTATTTAAAATGGGTATCGTTTCCGTAAATATTTATACAATAAATAAATAACGATTTTAAACTGAAACGTAAAGTAAAAAATTATTTAACTGAATAACATTTTGATTAATTTTGGAGTCATGTCCACATAACTGCAAACAATGTCGCAATTTTTTCCGATCTCGGATCATAATTCACCGAATTTATTAACAAAAAGAAGAAATCGCCTCGGTGGTGGAACGGCTCAACACCTTTATTAAATTTGTATGCTCCTCGCCCACAGACAACTTGTAGTTCTGCCCGCGGCGGAGTGTCGTAGGCAATATAACAAGGCTACATGCAGTCATACTAGTTGTCAGCCGGGACTTAGTTTAGTTTTTTAATTTTGTATTATGTTCCGAATGAAAGCGAATAATATACACCGCACTCCATATAAAATAGCCCAATCAGAAGCTGGAGAGAAACTTCAGTTTCGATGACATGCATACATACACTTTAAACTCATTAGTCTCATCACTTCACCCTTCTTTTGGCTTCAGCAAAGGCAGTCGGGTAGAAATTGACAAACACGCAACTGCTTGTTTGAGATTGAATGTCTGTCGCGAATGTCCAATTGGCAGATCCATTGATGGAACTAGTGGGTGTTTTTTCAGTAGTTACATCATTCAAAGGGTTTTTATTCCAGAAGTTCTATTATACAAAAAAGACCCACTAGTTCAAAGGCTGAAGCGATTTGACTGTATTTTTCTCCTCCTCCTCTAAACAGCTTGTAATAAAATAAGAGAACCTTTTTAACTGGATTTCGTTGATACACCCCCGCCTTGAAACTTATGTATTATGTACAATATACATAGTAAATAAGTATCAAGGTTTGTCCGTTGTCTGAATCTAAGACACCAAATATTTAGCTTATTTCGCCAACGCGCGATTACGTCCAGATACTCAAGTCTTCACGGAGTGTTAGACAAGTTCTCCAACCACTGAACAGGCTTATGTAATTTTGATTATGTGGCGACACGGGCATGCCAAATGAAAAAAAATCGGCGAAGGTCAAGTAACATTATACAATTGAGGTTTCGAAACTTTCGAATGAAGGTTAAATTTATATTCCGACGTTTTGAGTCCCTTTTAGATTATTGGTCACGAAATGACGAGAAGAGTTACACGCGACGTTATTGCAATGTATTATTTTCGCCAAAAGAGAAGAACGCATCGACATGGACTTTTTTAACCTTCAATGTATGATATATGAAGAAAGATTAATTTGTTCTATGGACTATACGTAAATTTACAGAACAGAATAAGTTAGTAAACAAAAACAAATGCGAAACGATTAGTTGTACTTTACAGTAAACTAATAGAATTTAAAAAGGAGTATTTTTCGACATTCTGTTTTGTATACTCAACATTAAGCAGGTAATTGGGAGTTTATAGGATTCTTTAAAAGTAGGGGTATGCGTTCAAGAACTTATGGTTCGTGTGGATGTAAGATGTATGTTTCCAGCTGAGCTGGAGCAATGCACTGTGCCAGCGGCAGACAAATTTATAAGTGCCGACCAAACTGCGCCCAAAGAAGCTAGGACTACATAATTATGCAGTTGACTAAAGTTCTGGACTACAACTTTACGAACCAAGGATGAAATTATTTCTAGCCTGCATATAGTGTCCTCGGTATAGCCAAATCTAAAAAGATGTATACAGATCTTGTTAATATATAATAAGATCTATGTATACATAAACATGCTACTTTCTGCATATACTTATTTTACCTTTGACTTTATGATCCTAGGGCACACGCTATCAATTTAATAAGGTAATGTACTTAAACGTACGAGTCTCAGTACTATGGCTTCTAATAATATGTTAATCATGTATTATCAGAGCAAAGCACACATTAACAAGGCCTTGTTATTTAATAACAGCCGGTAAATACCGCCAAGTACGAGGATTAATAAAAAGCTTTAATAATCTTAATAATTCAGATCAATATCGAGATGGTACAGACACAACATATGACCAGACATACAAAATATCCTTAAATTATTTTAATACTATTTCCGATAGGTACCTCATAAAATATCAAAATAATAAAAGGAATATTTTTTATGCCTGGTCGTTTCTGTTGGGAGTAGTAGCAGACGCTTAGGTCTATATTAGTATTAAACTAAATCTAAACAAATGTGGACATTAATCTTTTGATTTTCAGATAAGTTGACACTCACCTTAAAAACCCAAGCCCCCTACAAATACTATGAGTATACTATACATCTACAATGTATAAAGGAAATCTGAATTTTACATACAAACTAATACCAAACCTAATTATATGTTTAGCATCAGTAAGTGTTACTGGAACTCATAGTTAACTAATAGTAAATCGTAGGTGTGTGTGAGCCTGAGGAATCCGGCAGATTCAACGACGCGTTTCTGATTGAACTATGAGTAAATAATATAAACCGCTTACTTCTGAAGGACAAATGTTTAATAACTAGTTGGCCAACATTCATTGGCTACATTATAGAATATGTAAACCAAGGGCTCTGATGATATTAATGCAATCAAATATTTTTTTCCCACGTCAGAACAATTATCTTGAGCATTTTTAAAATAATTATAAATACAGTTTCATCTATTGAGTTTTTTTTATGAGGCTATATATGCTAATCTGTTCTGTGATTTGGATCTCAATTTTCATAACGCCTAAGTGTCTGTTCTTTTGAACTAAATATTTTTCTTAAAACTTTTGAACACAAAACAATTAGTAACAAACAAAACCCTCAATTCCGAAGTAGTAGTAGGCGCACACAAACTAATTCATCTTACTCGTACGTATTCTTCGTGCGGAAGCACACAAAGCCATCCCTTTTGATTCTTGGGTGGACGTGGCAGCAGTATAAGTGTGGCCCAGTAATAATATGTGTGCCTGTTACGGATTTAGTTTCTAGGTTTTCCTATAGGCGTACAACTTCTTTGAGAGCCGGGGTAGCCATGATGTGCGGGGGTGAGGGACGAAAAATATCGACTACTCGCCATTGCCTTCTCCCCGCAGCTCATGCATACCCGGCTCTCAATTAAGTTGTACGCTATAGTACAATACGTTAAGGAGCTAAGGCATTTGCTGCCTAGTGAGCCTAGACAAAACGCATTCTGCGAACGTCAACGACCACAGGAAAAAACTATACCTAGGATTGGCGTAAGCTACCGTTCGGTCGCGCAGAATGCAATTTGTCAGGGCCTAGACGCCATACCTTCTGCTAATGTTTATTATTCGGCCGCATAAATATAGAATAGGAATGGAAAGTACTGTCAGAATAACGGATAATTAATGACTAACCTCACTACAATATTGTATTCTGACTAATTATTGTTCAGAGATAATTTTGACAAACATTGAATTGATTTATCTATTAGTCATGTCATATTATAAATAAAAAAGTAGTTTGTCTCCGGCCGTTTAAGAATTTTTGTTACCTACTGCCGCTCAGGCGCTAGGGTTGGCCAGGTTGATGCTTAATACGCACGCAACCAAACGCGACGACGGCGCGGCCGCGTCTATACCGGCTTGGTGCGTCTTGTTGAGTTTGCTAGTGGTGGCTCGGGGTGCAATGCAAGCTGCGCGATATACCTTTGTTTGAAGACGAATTATTGTTTAAATGCGGCCAAGTGCTAAATCAACTGCATATTAAAAACTAATCCAGAGGCCGTAGCCAAGATGCCATCGCTAAATAGCGTTTCTTTTCGTATTACGTGATCTACCAGTGACGCGATTGGTTTAAAAACCAAACGAATAGAAACGCTAGTTAGCGTACGCAACTTGGCTACGGCCTCTTGTTCGGCATTCGTATATAAATACGTATTAGGTATGAGAAAGAATATTAAAAGGCCGGTGCCAAGAAACTGTTTTGAGCGTTTTGGATTTTTTTAATCATAGATAAAAAAAGAAAACGGCCAAGTGTGAGTCGGACTGGCGCACGAAAGATTCCTACGATTATCTATAAAAACGGCAAAAAAGTCATGTCTGTTATATGGGGAGTAGTAGGAGACGCCCTTAAATATTTGTTTTATATTAATTTAACTATTTATTTTTTAAGTGAATATATATAACTAAATACTCTGTGAATATTTCAAGCGTCTTTTTGTTGCGGTTATCAATATCGAGCAAAACCAAGCAAAAAAATAAACACTTTTGTTGTATGGGAGGGAAACCCCTTAAATATTTGTTTTCTTAATATCGTATTTGTTGTTATAGCGGCAACAGAAATATATCATCTGTGAAAATTTCAACTGTAACTATCACGGTTCTCGAGATGTTTCCTGGTTACAGACGGACGGAGAGCGGAGTAATAGGTTCCCGTTTTACCCTTTGGGTACGGAACCCGAAAAACACCGGGCCAAAGGATGTCATACCCAGTTTAGGATTTCGACGCCGTTACTTACTAACACAAATACTATCTCGAAAAACAACAAGTATGAACGAATTTTCTATTTAAAGTTATTTGGTGCTTTCTTAGATGATTTTTAGTAGGTATAAACACTTTAGTCGCCTTTATCTCAAAAACCAATCAACTTCAATCAAGTCTACTTATTCGTGTGGGAGGAGACGCAACTCAAGCGTAAATGACACTCCACGAGTCTGTTCAATATTTCCTAAACGGTCCACCAAATCTAAAAATTTAAAATAACATAAAAAATAATGTTTTTAAAAGTTACCTAACGATACCTAAATGTAGAAGTAAATAAAACATTTGACATTTTACATGTGTATGATACCTTGAAAAAATATGTTTTCTTTATTTTATACTAGAGACCCGCCAGCGGCTTCGCCCTTGCAATTTTTTTCTTGACAATTTTTTTTTTTTTTTTTAATAATAAAAAGTATCCTATGTTACTTCTTGTACCTCCCAGAATATGTGTACCAAGTTTCATGATGATTCGTCAAGTAGTTTTTGCGTGAATGTGTAACAAACATCCACGCTTTCACATTTATAATATTAGTAAGGATTACTAGGTACTTTGTCGGCGTACCTTAAATGGTAACTATGCGAAATTACAGCTTACCCTTGGGTTCCTATTTTGCACATTCTGTATGTAGCAAATGTCAAATTTTAACGAGACGTTTTGAATATAGGAACCCAGGGTTAGTAGTAAGAAGAGTCTGAGTTAGACAACGGACAGACGGACATTCCTAGTTTGACTTCGAAGCCATATTTTTTTTATGATGGATCATTTATTCAATGTATATAGGTAGGTAGTTTGACATTGTTCTTTATTGCACCGCATTATAATGTCATAACTAAAACGGGACCACGTTTCTCTGCATACAGCACCATTAAACTGGAATTTCATATACTTTCGTCAAATTGACATTTAGGCTCCATTCCTATCCTAATCGCGAAGTGATATTATTATTAACGACTACAGAAATCAAACAAAATGATAATGCAAGCTGCCGTATGGTAAGTTTGACAGTTTTGAAAGGCGTCATGTCCCACAGGTCTCTTTCCAGGTACCGCATCTTTCGTTTCATTTAAACGCATTAAAAACGAATCAACTCTTGATAATAATGAATATTCGAAAGACTAAACCTATCCAACTATAACAATCGTGCTCCACAGCAAATAAAACATCTGATGGTTTCCTCAGGGCCACAGAGTAGATGAAGTTATGGTAGTAATGATCATTACCGCGGTCCCTGCGCGGGTATCGCAAATCGTGGCCGCGATCGAAGTCATGGTCGCGGTCTCGCTCGCGGTCGTCGCGCCGGCCACCACGGTCGTAGGTTCTAGAGCTGCCTCCGAATGATGGACGGGTGTCCCTTGACTCGCTAGCACGCGCGTCTAAGCTTGACCGCTTAGACTCTTCCCCTGGACACAAGTTTGACTCATGTTACTGCTGCTATATTTACTTTACCCCTTAGAACTCTAAGTATATAAAATATTTACTCTAGTCTACAGTCTACACACTCTCACTTATCGTACTTTGTAGAGTCGTAATAATACTATCGCCCTATATACTTTTCTATTATGAAAAAAGGATATTAAAAAAAATGATTCGTTCATATAAAATAACCGTAAGTTGCATAGGTAGATTAAACTATGTACATAACAAATAATTTATGAGTTTGAGGTTTAAGTTTTAAATAAATAGGTCTAAGAGAAAATTAACTTAACAAATATTAATTGGCCGATGACTCAGGAAATTTTGCATATTATAAGGTCACTGTTTAATGTTGAATTGTAAAAATGAATGTATTTTTACAATTATACCTGCTAAGCATAGTTTTAGATTTGCGAAACAAAAAGAAAGGCTTTTATTATTACAATAAAATATAAAAACAAAACTAAGCAAATTGCAAGTACAGTTAATAATGATCTGTATTTTTAAACATAGGTTTAATTTGTAATAAAACCTACATACAAACATTTTATTAAGAAAATTTTTGTCTTCATGACAGAAAAACTTGATAAACAAATGTCAATGTGCCAATTTCTTATCTTATCCTGAATAAAACTGAAGTAACTACAAACCAAGAACATTGATATTATAGAACATTAATAGAGAATAAATTATTTTAAAATTTGAATGTTGATAACAAAAACAGTACCTACAGTTTTTTGTACAGCATGTTCATAGAAATGCCAAAAGCCCATATTAACATATAGTTGAATCACATGAGCATGAAAATGATTGACGGTTTCATCCGGTGTCTCATTTACATTCAGGTCACTTTGGTATGGAAGTGGTTAGTAGGTCAATGTTCCCTGTTGAACACACTGTCACCAATAACCTATAAATAGTCCCTTCAGAGGGAATGTTTAGGCATCGCAGTCACCACTTTCATCAGAGTATGCACATACTATTACTTGTTTTTGTGGACACTAGTACCTCACTTTTATAAATTGTAATTTTGAAAAACAGCACTTACTATGAAAATCTTCATACTTAATAATTTTTGAACTTCAAATGTAATACTTACTATCCATTTATGGTACACAAAGTAGATATTATGTGTAATATAGCAGGGGAACTTGCAAGCTTGGAAGTTTAGTGGAATTTTATACATCAATTCATAAAATACTTAGCAGAACTTTATAATACTAAAAACAAAACGAAATACGCAAAGTACAAAATGTATAAAGGCGAACTTATCCCTTCACTGGGATCACTTCTAGGTAACCTAAGGGTAAATAAGAAAACATTTGGCATCCAATAGAGACAATGCAAGTCATCATAACTAGTATCCACAGTTAAAAGGACTCTAGTACTCAACACGTTTGTCTGTTGCTATGCCAAGCATCATAGTGCCATATACTTACCTCTGGAAAAGCTCTTACCTTGAGAAGTGTTGGGCTGCAACTGCCTGCGCAGATGCGGGGGAATGTAGCGGCCAGCACTCGTGGGAGCCTGCGGCTGCAAGTCCAGACCAGCAACCTGCCAACAGCCCCACAAACATTACTTCATTTAAACCTGCAATGACCTACTACTGTAGGACAGGTGTGGTCTTTTCATATCGTGATAAATCTTTTTAACATGTTAGTATGACTGGCTATCAGCACCAAATAGCAACCAGTTCAGTATGAATAAAAAAAAACAAAGAAACTTGGTTGTTCAAGTGATTAAGTTACATTTAATGCAATCTAAACAACCTATTAATAACAATATTAACAGCATTAGTTTTATTAGCTAATGGAAAGTTTAGAGAGTTAACACTAGAGACAGATGCGATTTATATAAAAGACTGCAAACAAGCCACCCGCCCAGAGCGCGCACCATTATCAAATACGGAATACAACTCACTCTCAATTCACAAAAAGATTAAAATGTAAAAATAATAGCTGGGAGAGTATTCGTGTGATGTGGAACCGTAGTTCCCCGCCATGACATGCAGTTATACGTAACAATGACCTCACGGTAGGTACGTCGGCGATGGAAAGCTACTTGCTACATGTACATAACATGATTTATATAAAAATTAAACATATAATTGCCATCCGACGCCTGCAAATCAAATCAAATGCTCCCTGGGAGTAAGTCGCCATGTTGGTTATTTCTAGCGGGACACGTAAAGTGGAATTGAGATTTCCACGGCGAGGTAGATATTAGGTTTGTCATGAATGAGAAAACTCCAAAAATGATGGCATGGCTCGTTTTAAGCTAAAGTCAGCATGTAGATAATAACCCAAGAGAAGGAAAAATCAATACAAAGTACACACGAGGTACCGACCTGCTGCTCTAGACCTGTTCCATTTTGGTTGGTAACATTACTCATATTACTACCAAGCGGTACGTTTTTTTGGGAACTTTGCTCCAAAATACTATACTAATACAGTCTACAATTAATTTTGCACCAACACAAGTTCACAAAATCACATGAAAAGGCTTCAATTTATACCCCGAAATCACTTTTCATTCGCAGTTATTGTTCTTCACGGAATTGACGGAATTATAAGAAGAGGATCATTCACTCACGACGATGTTTCCGCATCAAATTGGATTTACCCTATAGCGCGTTTGACTAGACCCTTTTTTCGTAGTACAAAATTGATAAAACGTCTTAGAATACAATACAAAATTATTGAGTCCTACAGTAAATGTACAAAACCTGTTATATAGACATTAATCTCACCCTTTATCAATGATTGACAGTTTAAAATAAAATAGGAAACATCATGTCCATCAAACAATGTCATGGAAAAGTACGCATTACGGGTAAATGTATTAAGTGGCAATACTATGTTAGAGGAGAAACTGCTTTACCGTATGAGTCGCTCGTTTCCGTTTATAGTTTTACTACTTTACACTAGATGGCGGTCTAATTCACTAAATCATTAAGAATGTGCTCACTCATCACTTTCTAAAGCCTGGTTTTTTTATCATTTTTCAAGTTAGATTAGGTTCGGTTAGGTATAAACATTTAACTTGTACGCGTGTTTAATGTACATAGCTAAATTTGGGTAGGCATTGCTCAGTTTTTTGATCTATAAATACTGTACATACTTTCTTTAATGGATGTTTACTTTAACATTGCAGTTATGTCAAGAAAACCCTTATCTGTTTACTTATTTTGACATTTATTAAAAAGCAGACTGCCAAAAGTTACTTGGGCCGCCACCTAACCAGGGAAGCTTGTAGGTAGTTGTAGCCAAGGGTTGTCCTAAATGTAGGTACCTATTTCATAAGTGAACCGCAGCTTTCGGCATTGTCAGCATAAAATTTCGTACAAATAAATGGGTACCTAGTAGGTACCAATATCAGTTATTTTTTATTTTTCTTCCCTACTGGAAACGAATTGCTTCGCTTGAGTATAAGGCGCAGTCCGATCTAAAGAGAAAGTCTTAACGAATTAACTATAAAATTTCATTGTTATTTATTTTAGAATCTAGGTTACAAGATCTGGTGACCTATTTAAAAACCAAATTCAAAGTTTCGTTATCTCTATCCCTTTCTCCCAATTTAGTCTCGCATGACGAGAGAAAGGGATGAGGCATCGGAAGTTTCGATTTTAATAGGTACAGTACGGTCGGCCTTATAAGTAGCTGCCCATTTTAGTGCCCATTCTGTCAAAGACTCAAAGCGACAAGGTACTCAAATGTGCGGCTACTTATACGGCCGACTGTACTTAGTGCTTCATAGTAACCTACCTTGAATGATTGAATGAAAGGACTGTCGAATGGAATCAATAGTTATGAAGGGGCGGCATGTTGAACACAAAGCGCGATATATAGAAATCTTTAAAGAATTCTGATCGTAAAGAACGACTCGCGCAAGAAGAGAACGCGGTAAAATTGCAAATAGACGAAGAACGAGAAGATTTTAAAGTATTTCGACAATTATCTATCGATCTGGTATGATTCCAATTTTGACAACGGCGACCGGGCATCGAAGGTCGGTCGCGGTCAGCAACATCGAAATCAAGCAATCTGGGTATAAATAAGAATACCGGTCAAAAGCCTCCATTCTTGTATAATTCTTGTACAAAGGACCTCTTCAATTCTCTATTTTATTTTATTATTGGTTTTTATGTATGCAAAGTTTCAAGTGTTTAGCTACTACGGTTCTTGAGATACACCACGCTGACAGACAGATAGACATAGTAATATTATACCGCTGGCAACCTTTGGGTATAGAACCCTAAAATTCATGTGTTCGGTTATAATAGCGACAACTAACGTATAATGGTATACAGAAGTAAGGAAAAGCGTCATCTGCCGTCGAGTAGTAGCTCTCGTTTATCCATTTTTTATTATTTTACTGCAAAGCCCTTGTTGTGTCAATCAATAATTATGGAAAGCCGTTAGGCCATTTGGGCGTAGAAACAGATCATAAGGTTTACATTTCCACGAACGCTTAAGACCTGGATATACGTTTATTTTATAAAAATCTTATTATTAATAAGATCTGGGATTTATACGATTATGGTCATAGTCATAGTCATATATTTTATTGCCTTATGTTGTAGTTACAAAGATCTTAAACACTGCAATTTATCTATCAACAACGGGCACTGCTATTTATCTGTTTGAAATAAATTTCCTAATTAACTTACAATACTATATTTTAATTAACTTACAATATTTTGAGCTGCAAATACATACATTGAGAGAAAGTTACAAATAAGTACATAAACATTATTATCCTTATTCAATTTCAAATGTAAATTATAAAAACATTTAGATATTAGAAAAAACAACTTACTATTAAATACTGAGTCTTTTACAATATTTTTAATAGTTATAGATAACTTGTTATATATTTTCACAGCCATATGTTGTGTTCCGGAGCTAACTATTTTAAGATTAGTGAAAGAACTAAGTAACTATTTTATTGCGTTTTCTAAGGTTGGACCGACCACTGCCACAATTAATATCTCTATCCTTTGCAAATTGAGGTTTATTCGTTCTCACAAGTCTACAGATTTAATGGATGTATATGGATGTCAATGTCTAGATATTTAAAGAAGTAAAATGTGGTCTACACGTATCCGTTGAAGCAATAATTACTAAAACCCCTATACATTTCTTCTGGAGAGTGACCAACCTCCCAGCGCGCACGCTATTGCCCCACGCGACTACGCCGTTGCTAAGCCACGCGTGTGCATACGCATAATAAGCTGTTTTTGCTGTTTTTAAATTGGTACATCTTTTTAATTCATATAGAGCGTAGGTGAATCTAGATATTTTATTTGCAATTTTATCAATGTGCAGTTTCCAATTCATTTCCGAGTCTATTTCTATTCCTAACAGGCTACACGATGAAACTGATTCTATTGCATTGTCATTATGTATTAAGTTGGTTTGTTTGGGCGTTTTTTGACGAGGTTTGATTTGGATTAATTTTGTTTTTGATAGGTTTAATTCTAAATTGTGATCATTTAGCCAGTCAATTTTATGTGAAAGGGTAGATTTTACTTGTTCTTTTAACTCCTGTGCATTGCTATAATCAAAAACTATAGTAATGTCATCTGCATAGAGAATACTATTTTTATTTATTATTTTCGTTAAGTCATTCGAATAAATGACAAATAGTATACAACCTAATACGCTACCTTGAGGAATTGAACCTTTTAACCCCCTTTCTTATGAACGTGAAATAAGCTTGGAATAGTTTATGCCATGCTTTGTCACTTTCTGTCAGATGCAAATGTCACAATTACAGATAAGGACAAAGCATGGCATAAACTATTCCAAGCTTATTCCACGTTCATAAGTAAGGGGGTTAGTGTTTGTTTCCGGGATCTAATTGTCGTAAGGCTATTTTCGTTTGTATCGTGATACTATATGTCTACAAATTGTTGGCGTTGCTCTAGGTAAGATTTAAACCATTTATTAGTGACACCGCGCACTCCTATTCCTTCCAATTTTTTAAGTGCTTATGAAAACTCTTTCATAAGCCTTGCTCATGTCCAGTAACAAAGCTACAGTATACTTCCGATTACTTATTATTTCCGAAATACACGTGTGAATTTGTAAATAGAAGATGTAGTTGACCGTCGAAAACGATTACTATTTATTACGAAAACTATTTTGACTGTCGCAAAAAGATTTCAGCCTCGTGGCCATTGCTGTTTCGAATATTTTGGAGAAAGAGGAGAGTAGTGCTATTGGACGGAATTTTTTGGGATCTGTTGTTGCTTTAGTTTTAGGGATGGGCTTCACTATCGAAGTCTTTATTAGGTCAGGGAAAGTGACTTCAGCATAAGATTGATTAATTAAATACAAAATACAAATATTTTAATTTACCCAACAACACAGTTAATGCAGGTTTTACAAGATAGCAGTGACTCCCACACTAGGCGTAGCCTGTATCGTGGGAATCAGAACATACACGAGAATACCGAAAAGAGTGCGGCAAATAAAAGAAACATGCAGTAAAAAGATGATTACAAAAAATAAGTAGGTATTCGTGTTTAGAAACTACGCGTAAACATAAACAGCAATAATTAAATTGACTACTAAAATCTAATATAACGAAATAAATATTAATATTCATGCATATTTTATATAAAAATAAAATGAAGAGCGGCTGTTATTATTATTGTGTGTGGAATGTAGGAGATGGAGAGTAAGCAAGTGTACATGTAAATGTGTATTAAAGATGAGTAAGTGTGAACTAGAAGGATAAAGAGAGGTGGTAGCACTACGAGTGTACGAGTGGTAAACTCTTGGGATCGGTCGGCAACAAAGGCTGCCGACCACTGACGCTACCTCAACGCTTCTTCAAATAGGTTAAAGGTTTTATTAATTCGGCTTTGCAATATTTAATAAGAGTCGACGGAAATCAATCGAAACCAAAACTATTTTTAATTTTAATTTTTGAAATAATATGTGTAATTTCATCCTGAGTGACTGAAGTAAGATACATTGATTTAAGTCTAGGGTATATTACTGGTGTACCTTTAGGAACGCCATTCGGTGGTCCTTCTCCAACAGTTACGAAAAAGTCGTTCAGTATTGGCAATATCACTCGGTTGATCAAAAGTTTATTTATTTACTATTAGTTTAAAGTTTTCGTGGCGATTTATATTTTCGTTGTGTTTTTTCTTTTATCACTTGCCACATTGTTTTCGTAACATTTTTTTAAATCGCTATCTTTTTTATAAATTGATTACGTTTTGAAACTTTAACTAGACATTCTAACTTTTTTTAATATGTTTTATATTATAATATTTGTTTAAAACAGGAGTATCTGTTTTAGATATCAATAGTTTTAATAGCCTTTATTTTGGAAGGAGGTTTTTAAACCGACACTTAACCATGGTTTGTTCTTTCCCTTTTTTAATTTAATTTTCAGTTTGGGGATAGGTACTGCAATCCTAAAGTAGCTCATTTGCTTATTGAACTCAGCGTAATTTTGGATTATGTTGTTATTCTGCTTAAAATTACCACTCCAATCTAGAAGTTTTAGTTTTCTTTTAAATATATTCAAATTTTTATTGCCATATATTCTTTTTTTTTATCCATAGCGGTTTTTTTGGGCTGGCTCTGACATCGTAAGGGAGACAACAACACCTCTGTGATCTGATATGTCTCCGTTGAGGAGTTCCCGTGGCCATCTCTGGTGTTCATCATCAGTTCCACTTCCCCAAGTGATACTTTCTGAATGCAAATGCTAGATTTGTTACTAAAAATACTAAATCGCTATATGTTTGTCTTCAATATTTGAGAACATCCCGCAATTACTTACTGATCCCCTCATCATTTTCAGATTTGGTGACAATGGGACCACCTCGGAAGCATACTCTATCTAACCAAAAAAACATTTCAAAATCGGTCACAATTGACGGAGTAATCGGTGAACATACATAAAAAAAATACATACAATGGAATGTATACTCCTTTTTTTGAATTTGGTTAAAAAAATATCTAAGATAGCACCAAATAACCTAATTGAAAATTTGCTCATACTAATTTGTGGTTGTTGGAGTTAGTTTTTTGTTTTTATAGTAACCGTGACGAAACCCCACCCTTTGCATCTTGCTCGGTATTCTCTCTGTTTAGCTCTCTACTACCAGGGTAGGTAAACACCGTATACACGACATTAACATTAACATACGTGTTCTAGTGGTCGTGGTCCCATCGATGTGCATTGCTTTCATTCCTGCGCAAATGACTTTATGACGATGACTGCACCGAGGGTAGTACAGTAGCAGACGACTTTTCATTGACAGGGTTTGAAAAAATGTCTCCGATTACGGTGGTACATTTGTATTTGATTGGTTTTCAAAGTGTAGGTTTAGGTTTCCATTATGTCACGAACATCCATACTGCTACTCGTATAGTCGAGACATAATTAAATGTCATCGAATTTCATTTCATCGAACGCTATTCTCTGCCGAAACCATACTGTTTTCAGGGTGTCTTAAGCATTCGTTATGTAGGTTAGGTTAGGTTAGATGTACTTCGGACAACCATATGATTGATTATTTGATTTTATTTTATTTTTATGATTTAATTGGTTATTCAATTTGAGATACTGTAGATGATAAGGCAAGGGAAATGGGAAAAAACGCGTACCTGGTTCTCTGGTGCTACGCGCTGGCAGAAGATGGTGTGGCTGCCGGTCTTACGCACTTCTCTGTCTTACACCTTTTGCGTTGAATTGGCGTAACGACGCCTGGTTGTACGCGACGGCGTAGCTGATGTACCTTGAAGTTACTAATTCGTAGATTAGGGCGAATGGCGGGATGGAGATCGTACTCGACATTGACCGACTCGCACCGTTGTCTTAGCTGGACTGACAGTAGTTGGAGGGCAGTCAGCGCTGTCAGGTTTCTACCCGCGTTTTTCATAGGAAAGGGATAACAAGGATGGGGGTAAATGACATGCGACTTGACGTTTGAGGTCTTATGAAGTTTATACTGAACATAACCGCCCCCCACAGAGCTACCAAGCTCTTTAGATGATATCGCAACATGATGATTTTCCTTAAAAAAAATCTTAAAACTAATATTAAAAGCTATTTTTTTTTAAAATAAATTATTCGCTAATTGTCATAAGTAGGTAAGGGGCAAACCTTAGTGGTTGATCTGAGGCAAGTACCGGAACTCGTTTTGAGCTCTACTACGCGCACTACGCCTTCTCTGCCCGGATGGAGCTTGAATACTCGCGCCTTTCGCCATTGAAGTGGTGGCAAGTTATCCTCTTTGATGAGGACGAGGTCTCCCAACTGAAGGTTCGGCACTTCCTTGCACCACTTCTTGCGCTGTTGGAGGTTATGCAAGTATTCATGCTGCCATCGGCGCCAGAAATGTTGTGAAACTTGTTGGATGAGTTGCCAACGGTTGAGCCGTGAGATTGGAGTATGGTCGAAATCGTATTCAGGCAGGCTCACTAATGGATGTCCGATAATGAAATGACCAGGCGTCAGTGTCTCAAAGTCGTTCGGATCGTCAGACATTGGACACAAAGGCCTGGAATTGAGTACTGCCTCGACCTTGGCGAAGATTGTTCCCAATTCTTCGAAGGTGAGTACTTGTTCCCCAATAGTACGTTTGAGTAGGTGTTTGGCAGACTTCACGGAAGCCTCCCAGAGTCCACCCATATGAGGAGCATACGGTGGGTTCATATGCCAATTGACGCTGGCCCTTGCGAGAGCGTCAGTTAAGTCATGTTGATGTAGAAAAGTGTCTATTTCGCTCAAGTGACGTTTGGCTCCTTGGAAATTCTTACCGCAATCCGTGTAAACGTCAGAAACCATGCCTCGTCTTGAGACGAACCTGTCGAAGGAGGCCATAAAAGAGTTAGTTGTCAAATCCGAAGTCACCTCTAAGAGTATCGCCTTTACGGACAAGCACACGAAAACGCAGAGATAAGCCTTAGTGACCTTGGCCTTGCGTATCTTGGAGGTCTTAATGTTGAATGGGCCGGCGAAATCGATCCCAACCTTGAGAAAGGGGCGTGCTTCGCGGACACGACTGGGTGGGAGATTGCCCATAAAGGGCTCTAATGGTTTCGCCTTCAAGCGATGACAACGATGACAAAGGAAAAGCCGGTGTCGAACAATACGCCGAGCTGATAAAATCCAATACCGTTGATGGAGAATGTTGATGAGCTCATTGGGTCCTATGTGAAGGTAGGCCAGATGATGATAATCTATGATGAGATCGGTAAGATGATGACGCTTCGGTAACAGTAGCGGATGTCTTGCAGCGTATGGCAAGTTAGAATGCCTGAGCCGGCCACCCACACGCAAAAGCCCTGACGAATCTAGGAAGGGATAAAGGCGAGCAAGTGGAAGCCTTAAGGCACGCTTGTCCCGAAGTAGCTGCAGCTCATCTGCGAAAGCGTCCTCCTGAGCGAGCTTGACAATTTTATTCAGGGCTCCTTGCAAGTCTCGAACGCTGAGGGAACCCATGGTTTTATTGGAGGGATGGCGAGCATTATGTAAGAAACGCAACGACCACGCAAGAACACGTTGAAGCCTTGTAAGAGAGCCATACCGTCTGATGAAGAGCGAACCTGGTGATTCTACGTTCGCGTCAGTGACCTTGAGTGTTGAGTTCGCTAAAGGTTTAAGACCAGGTAGGTCATCACATGAATGTTGAATCGGCAGTGGCCAGGAGAATGGATCTTCCTTTAACCACGGCGGGGACCACCACAGCTCATGAGCCACGAGGTCTTGCGGTAACAAACCCCTACTGGCACAATCTGCTGGGTTAAGTGCTGAGGGCACGTAGCGCCAGGTCACGGATGGGACAAGACCTTGAACCTGTGAGACTCTATTTGCCTCGAAAGTCTGCAGTCTGTGAGGCGGATTACGGAGCCACGATAACACGATGGTAGAGTCGCACCAAGCTATCGTGTCAGAAATGACAATTTTGCCTCCCAAAACCTGCGCAACATGGCTGAGTAGGCGAGCTAGGAGCACGGCTCCTGATAGCTCGAGCCTAGGAATGGTGAGTTTTTGTTTTATTGGTGCGACTCTAGATTTGGCTAAGAGTAAATGAACTCCTACCTCCCCGCTAGAGTCGAGCACCCGGAGATAAGCAACAGCGCTGTAACCAGCCTCCGAAGCGTCACTGAAACCTAAGAGATCGCAGCGCGCAGGCTGATTGCTTAAAATAAATCTAGGTATTCTAGGAATGTTTAGAAGATGGAATCCATCCAGGAAGGCATTCCATGCTTGAACGCTTTCCTTAGGAAGTGGATCATCCCACGAGAGATCGAGCGCCAACAGGTGCTGCATGATTACCTTTGCATAGAAGGTGATTGGTGCTAGGTAGCCGCACGGGTCGTAGAGGCGTGCAATGTTGGACAGAATGTCACGCTTGGTGTAACATTTTCCAAGCTTCGAAACGCGGTACACGAAACTGTCCGTGCTAGAGCTCCATTCGATTCCTAATATTTTGAATATGTCATCCCCTTCTTCGAACCGAAACGGCGTTTCGAGGTGATCAGAAGGATAAACATTTAGCAAGTCCTTGCTCTTGCTGGCCCACTTCCTTAGTTGGAAACCCCCCTGAGCCAGTACCTCTACTACTTGCTGCTGTAAGACCCTAGCAGACTCTACATCATGGCTGCCGCTAATGAGGTCATCGACGAAAGTGTCCTCCTGTAATACGAGTGCAGCTTCAGGATGCGTGCCTTTATTGATTATAGCTAACTCGTGTATAACACGCATGGCCAGATACGCTGCGCTGGATACACCGTAGGTGACGGTCGCCTGCTCAAATTGCTGAAGAGGCTTGTCGGGTGACTCCCGCCAAAAAACGGTCTGGAATTTGCAATCGTCATCGTGCATTCGAACCTGGCGATACATCTGTTTGATGTCGCATGTGAATACGACTGCATGCGTCCTAAAACGCAAGATAATGTCCTCAATATTCTGTTGTAGCTTGGGACCTGGCATAAGGACCTGATTTAACGACACTCCTGAGCTACTGGCAGCAGAAGCGTCGAACACAGCTCGGAGCTTTGTGGTGCTACTACTCTCCTTAATCACCCCGTGATGAGGGATATAGTACCTCGCCTTAGATAAAGCACCCGTTACCGGCCGCATGTGACCTGTTTTTAGATAGTCGGCCATAAACGCCACATACATTTCCCTCAACCTTGCGTCCTTGAGCAGCTTGCGTTCCAAGTTGTGAAACCTTTTAAGAGCGTTATTGTATGTGTCACCTAATGGTGTACACTCCGTTTTGAAGGGTAGCCTAACAATATATCTCCCTGTCTCATCGCGCGTGTGCGTCTCTACAAAATGTTTTTCACATTGGAGGCTCTCAGGATCAGGCAATATTTTTGTCGGAGCTTCTTCCACCTCCCAAAACCTGTTCAGTGTGGAGTCTAAATCAGTCGAACAATGTAAAGCCACAATATGGTTAGAGACAGCAGAGTCCATGGGAGCGGTGCCCATCAAAACCCAACCGAAAATAGAAGCATATGCAGTAGGTAAGCCTTCGCCTAGCTGCAGTCTCCTACCATCAAAAATCCTGTCATACAGGTCTACGCCAATTAACAGGTCAATTGGACCAGGAATGGAACATTTAGAGTCCGCTAAAGAAATATCCCCACACACCTGCAAAACCCTTGGCGATACCTTAATGTTTGGAAGGTCCCCTGTGATGCGTTTAAGAACAACTGCAGTAGTCACCAAGGCAGCCTTAGAAGTGTCAACTAGAGAGTTGATAGTACACTCTACACTGCCACTGGTGTGCTGCGCGTTTGAACCCCCCAACCCAAATAAAACACCAGAAGTAGAACGAGGAAGACGCAACTTCTGAGCTAAATTTTCTGTAATAATGGATACTTGTGACCCACAGTCTAATAGAGCTCTTGCAGTATGCAGATGCCCGTTGATATCCCGAAGACCAACTAAAGCCGTCCCCAACATCATAGTGGATTCATTGAGAACACCATGACCGTGAAAAGATTTGACGGTAGAGCTAACAGTAGTGAGTGCAGCATCTGAGCATAAGGTATTAGGTGCAGGTTGGGTGGATGTTGATGCAATTGCAGCATCATCCTTAACCTTGTGTTGATTGGCAAGTTGACTCATGTGAAGCTTAGAATGGTGACGTCCATTACATATTTGACACCTGCTTTTAGACAGACACTTGCTGACCGAGTGTGTCTGCAGACAGTTGAAACATAAGCGTTGTTGAGTGACAAATTCCCTCCGTTGAATTGGTGACATGTTGTTAAACTTTTCACATGTATAAAGCACATGCTCACCATTACAACAAACGCAACGTTGTGAGGAGTTAATGGTGAATGTGACTTTAGAAGTGCTACTTTGTACTGTAGTAGCTGGAACCTTTGACCCACTGACAGTTTCCAACACCCTAATGAGTGTTCAAGAAGTTAATTAAATTCTCGAATGTTGGAATGCTATTAAGAGAACTACTATGGGCCAGCTCAAATTTACCACGTAGCTCTAAAGGAAGCTTACGTAGAACAATGTGTAGCAATAGAAAACTCCATGCCTTAACATCAAAACCTAGGGCATGCAAGGCTTGAGAATTCTCTTTAAGTGTGTTTACGAACTTACGCAAATTAGCTTGATTTTGTTGATTTGTCAATGATAAAATAGCTTCTAAGTGTTTATCTGCTATAAGCCGTTTGTTTTCATACCTATCTAATAACAGTCTGTATGCTATACACCGTGTTTTTTTTGATTTACGATAACTTTAAGGGCACGTTCTTCAAGTCAAATTAAGCTAATTTCCCGAAGACAGACATATGATAACTCGTACGGTTATAAACATATTCAATTATTAAAATTAATCAGTTAATCACGTTAAACTAATGTAAAAGGCTCTTAATTGATACCTAACAATTTTCTTTTAATTACCTATTATGAGTAAAGAGTTTTCAAATGTTAGGTTTATAGGTACAACACGAAGGTTAAAGAAAATAGGTATCTTATGTTACGTATACGAGTATTCACATGACATTAAATTGAATGAAATTCAAGTTGGTTTTCCTAGTCCTCAGTAACTGCTGTATTTTGAAAGCTGTCTCTTTTCATCAAAGAGGGTTAAACCGCCTATAACGACGCCCTATCTTCTATCTTGCTTTACGTTAATTCGCGAAGTCTTAGGAGGGCTAGTAAAACCTATTTACGAATAATCATAAACACACTAATGATTATGTCTATGATATTGAATACCTACGTGTCAATGTAAACTGACAATGTCAAGGAAATGTAAATCATATAAATAAAAATTGCCTCGTTTTAATTATCGTCCTGAGGAAGAAGCTGAAATGCACTTCATTTACGGCTTATGTGACGGCAATGCTTCTGAAGCGGCACGAGAATATAGGCGGCGTTATCCCGACCGACGGACGCCTAACCCTCATACGTTCATAAATGTAAGTATTTCTAATGTGTACTTTATTCCTTCATTTATTAGTAACTAGCTGTTGCCCGCGACTTCGTCCGCGTGGAGCTCGTTTACGCGGTTCCCGAGGGAATATTACCTTCCTTTATTATTTTTTTACCTTCCTCTTGAATCACTCTAAGTATCTATTAAAAAAAACCGCATCAAAATCTGTTGCGTAGTTTGCAAGATATAAGCATACATAGGGACAGACAGACAGACACCGGAAGCGACTTTAATTTATACTATGTTAAGATTATTTTATGTTAAACAAACCGTAATTATTATTGTTACAGTTACACCGACGATTTAGAGAACAGGGTTTAAAAAAGACTCCTCACGAAAGGGATATTAATTTGACAGTAGGTACAGGACGAAGACGGGATCATGAACGCAATAATTGAAGATCCGACCTTGTCAACAAGACGTGTAGGGCAAATTTACAATGTAAATCACGATAAGGTTTAGAGAGTTTGGAAGCGGTATGGTCTACATCCATATCATTATCTCAAAGTGCAAGGCCTTTTGCCGCACGATAACTTTTCACGAATTGCATTCTGCCAACGAATGAACGCAATTTTGACAGAAGATCCACAACTCATCGGGAAAATATTGTGGATGGACGAGGCACAATTTACAAGAGCAGGTATTATGAATACAAAAAACTTCCATTATTGGTCAGAGCACAACCCTAAACTAGCCAGAGAGTATTCTTTTCAGCATGAGTTCTCGGTCAATATGTGGGCAGGAATTTTAAATAACCAACTGATAGGTCCCGTAGAAATTCCAAGCAGACTGAACGGTGAAAATTACTTGGAATTTTTACAATCCCTCCATTCTATTGATTACTTTGAAGAATTACCATTACAAACGCTACGTACACATTGGATACAGCATGATGGGGCACCTGCACATTTTGCTCTTCGCGTACGCGAATATTTAAATACAAATTTCGCCGGCCGGTGGATTGGACGCGGTAGTCCAACCCTTGCTTGGTGTCCTCGGTTTCCCGATCTAACTCCCCTGGACTTTTACGTCTGGGGAACTCTTAAAGAGCGTGTATATTCAAAACCAATTTCAACACGAGAAGATTTACTCATAAGGATTCGGGAAGTAGCTGATGACATGCGTGCTACTGAAGTTAATTTAAATCGTCAGATACGCACACGATTACACCTTTGTTTAGAGCATGAAGGTGGTCATTTTGAAAATCATTCACATTAGTTTAAATAAATTTAATTTGGTTGTTTAGGTTGAATAGCTTAGGCTTCTTGATGGTTCAAACATTCACATTAGGTACTTAGCTATCATAAAAGGTTCTTTGGTTAACGTATTAATAATGTAGCTATCCAATGTGCGTGTACGTTTGTAATGAATAAATTCAAAAACTACTGTGCCAATTTTAAAAAAGTCTTTCACCAATAGTTAGAAGGGACTTTCAGGATAAACATATTATTATAAAGAGGAGAGGTTTGTATTTTTGTATGTGTGTATGTTTGTAATGGATAAACTCAAAAACTACTGTGCCGATTTCAAACATTGTGTCACCAATAGTTAGAACGGACTTTCAGGATGAATAAAGTCTACACTGATCCCTCGGGAACAGTTTAAACGAGCTCCACACGGACGAAGATGTTCTGACCAAATTTCGTGCTCTTTTAGAAAAAAATTGTTCGAGACACGTACATAATTGACTATTCAAAGCTCTTGTTTTTTCTGCCTCGGTCACCCACAGTATCATTCTTTGCTTGGCTAATCCTGTGTTAAAAGTGCCCGTATGTTTATTTGTACACCTAGAATTAAATACTTGAAAAGTTGTTACTCAACAGAAGGTGATTTCGTTCTTTGTGATAACTTATGATCTGCAGACCATGCCGCTTGAAGGATTTCTAAACAGTTTTGTGAAATCCGTTGTAAATACGCACAATATTTGTTTTTATACTCATTGTTTGATACCGTTGATATGTTTTTTTACAGTTTTAAGTAATGCTAGGTTTTTCATTGTAATAAATCATAAGGTGCCTTATAAATAAAATGACTGTTGATGTTTGTGCGGCATTTACTCTAAATTTTAAATAAAATTATTTTAAACAACGCAACGATTTTTTTTCATTTTATAAACTATTAAGTAATTAGTTATGATGAATGAGAATAATTTATTAAAAATTAGAGCAATCTGCTAAATCCATTTATAAAATAAAGAAATTTTCACTTTGTTTTGTTATTTTAGGGTGCTTGTTTGCACTCAACCGACGATAAAAATGTAACTATCCTAAAATGTAATTATGATACGCACGTTATTGTTAAATACTGGGTAATTAAAATATCAATTTATAAAAAAAACTCTAATAAATAAAAGAGACCCACCTGGGAATCGAACCGGTGACCTCTTACACAGTAAGCAAGATACTTCCCACCAAGTCAAGCGATCGTTCACCTGTCAAGTGTTATCTTTACTTGTGTGTGTGTATGTCTTGCTGACTTGACGTATTTGACACTAACTATGAGTTAACTCTAAAGACCCTTTTAGAATGATTGAAGACACAACATTTAATTACTTTGTTCTAAACATTTTTTTAATTTTTTTTTGCAATATTTTAAAATCTAATGTACCACGTAGTTTCTATACGTGTACCTAACAATATGCCGAAGTTATCGTAAATAAAAAAAAACACGGTGTATAGTAGTTGTCACTTGAAAGTTCTAAATGTTTAACTAAACTAAAAGGCTCTTTCTCTAAAACACTAAATAGGTAGTGCATTTTTTGTGTAGGTGATAATTCTATATTGTTATGAATCAGACTATCATACATAGCTTTGAAATTGGGCCACTCAGTGTACACACCAGAAAAGTGTGATAATGTTATTTTAGGTAAACAGACTTGATTCGAACTTGAAAGACATGGCTTTGTTAAGATAGATTCCTGTAATACTTGAACCGAGTAGTACATGTCGTAAAATTTATTGAAGAGTGCTTCAATGCCTGAACGTATGTTCGGGTCCTCACATCTCGACATAAAAGTGTTATAAGCCTCTTGAAAACGATCCCGAATGTTATCAATGTCCCTATATCTAGCCTTAAAACTCGTTACTCGAGCCGGATCCTTATCAGATGAACCACTAATTTCGCCCGCTAAGTTATACAACGAAGTCATGAAATTACCTTGAACATTCATTGAAACAACGCTAAGTTTTTGTTGCGACTCATCCAAAGACTCTGTGGAAACATGTTGGGGAGCATTTTTGGTGTCTTTAGACATCGTTTAAGAGCAAAACAAACTATTTTTAATCAAGTTTACGAGGTTAAGATATTTGTTATGCTAAAAGATGACAGCTGACATAAGGCGTCAGTGTTGCCAGTGGCACTATGACAAAATAGTACGCAACCGTTCACAAAGTTCAAGCTTGATTGCTGGTCGGTTTGCTGGACGTCAAGCATCAAGCAAGTAGTGTACTACAAGGAAGTTAGTTACCGGTTTTGTCTATGGGAACAAGATGTAAAATCTACCTGCGAAGTTAAATGAAAAAATAATAACTGATGATTTGCAAAAAGGATTTTGATTAATTAAGAGGGGATGATTAATAGAAATTGTATAAGGTTAGAAGGACCAAAAAATGTAGATGATAAGGCAAGGGAAATGGGAAAAAACGCGTACCTGGTTCTCTGGTGTTACGCGCTGGCAGAAGATGGTGTGGCTGCCGGTCTTACGCACTTCTCTGTCTTACACCTTTTGCGTTGAATTGGCGTAACGACGCCTGGTTGTACGCGACGGCGTAGCTGATGTACCTCGAGTTAACTAATTCGTAGATTAGGGCGAATGGCGGAATGGAGATCGTACTCGACATTGACCGACTCGCACCGTTGTCTTAGCTGGACTGACAGTAGTTGGAGGGCAGTCAGCGCTGTCAGGTTTCTACCCGCGTTTTTCATAGGAAAGGGTATAACAAGGATGGGGGTAGATGACATGCGACTTGACGTTTGAGGTCTAATGAAGTTTATACTGAACAGATACCCTTATTGGCGTAGGGGGTTAATTTCATACTTAAGTAAGTCCCTGGTTTTTTTGTAACCGCTGATATAGATACTATATTTAAGAACATAAAGTTATCAAAACGCTTGGGTGTGTGTATTGAGTGTAGTGGTCTATCACAGCGACAGGATAATGTGGGTCGTTTTAAAAAATAATGTCCATAAGTAGTTCAGGGCTTTAATTAAAACAAAACATAATTGATTCCTTTAATTGTGTATAACGAAAGTTATAGTCATACAAACTACTTATCTGGGTAACTTTAGTAACAATCAATTAGGTATTTTTTTATTACAGCCCTTAACTATGTTTTTTTTTAAATTTGTAGGAGTTTACGAAATTTTGTGGTACATGACCGAAATGAGTCTAAATGCCGATAAATCTCTTCCGCTGCGTAGGCGCAGGAAGCTCGGGCTTGGCTTTAACAAATAAGATAAAACATCAGTTTTTAACCCGACGTGCTGCCAGAGAGACAATAATGACCCGATTAGTCTTGCTATTGTTAATGGCAATAGTATACCATGAAGTCGCCGGTCTATCTGTGCCGCTGTCAGGCATGAGGAAGAAAGCGAATATGCCTACTCGCCAAGTGAAAGAAAATCAAGTGATAATGGGAATGTGGCCGGCAGACTCCCCAGTGTATATGCAGACTGTGCTGTGTCCTGCGGGACAAAGGCGGGACGCGAATGGCTTCTGTCGGCAGGTGTGGTACGACGAAGACTGGAGAATCAACTGAACTGAATGGTGTATTGTCAATAATAAATTCGATACAATTTAATTATTTTTTCTATTTCTAACTTGATAAGAGTTAAATTACATAGGTATGAAAGTCCGAAGGATATATCCCTTTCAATACTTAAAACATGAACATTAAACATGTATATTTTAAAGATAATTTAATTTAAACTATATTTCAATACCTACACATAAAGTCAATTTTCTTTGTTTATAATGGAAAATGGCATTTTAGAGCAAAAGTAATTGAACTTTATGACTTTGCTGGTAGATTGAAATTGCCACGCACAAAAATCTCCTTGTTTATTTAGAGACAGGGCTATCAAACGATATGCTGTCTTTTCAGATTGTCCAACAATAATGTAGTTTCTCGGGTCTACCTACGGTGAAACAAATCGTCGATCTACCATGTCATGTTACTATTATCAATTTGGACCACGGTACGTTTTCTATATTAGGTATGTAATTCAGGTTACCATTACGGTTTAACAAATTTAATTAAATTCATCCTTACCTATATTATTTATCAAAACAAATGTTTCATAATCCCACTTACATAAGCACTTACCGGGAATCGAACCCGGGACTACTAGTTTCGTAGGCGGGTCGCATCGATGGACGGGGTGGGATAGGAAGTAATGGGATGCTAAATCAAATTACAGAACTATAAATTGAGTAAAGTATGACTTATTAAATAAATAAACACTTCTTAATCTCTTGTAGTTTATTAATAAAATAACACAAAATTAGCGTAGAGTCAGAAGTGGCGCTAAGCAAGATGCATTTTACGAACGTAGACAAATGCAGAAATTATAGAATTGATTATTGACATCAACTGTCTCGCGTTCTTCTATGTCAATCCATACAATTTAATTTTCAACAGATTGCATTAGTCACTATATTTCGCAGAATTCAACTTGGCTAGCTGTAGCGTAGTTCTTTTACGTAGTTTAAACGAATATAGAAATATATTTCCATGTGTCGAGCTGGTCCAGAATTGGGTTGGCGACGAGCGGCAGCGCGACGCCCACTATCGTCGACACGGCACCCTGGAAGCGATTCACGTAGCCCACCAGGACCTCCTCAACCACCGCGTTCACGATTTGGTCGATCTCGCCGCCGCCGATCACGCCAGTCAGCTCAGACTGAAAAATTAACACGATGTAAAAGCTCATAATTCAAAAGCTACTCGCGGAAGTATTGTGACGATGCATCTAGGCAAATTATATACAGAAAAGTTAATTAACTCCAGCCCTTTAGGAGCTCTAATGATGCCTACAAAGACAATCGTGCGCAGACGGTGCAGCAACGACTAATTCAGTACGGTACTGGCCTGTGGCGCTCACACATAAAAGCCACTCGCTGTGCCCTTGTTTGAAGATGTTCTACTGGTTTTTTTAAACTGTGATCTAGGTGTAGGCTGGAAAGGGAAACACGTGCAAGTGCGCGCAGCATATACTTACTATAGTCCTACTCTAAGATCAAGCTCAACTACCCGGTCTAACACGCAGGAGCCCGAGCAGGACGTGCAGCCTACTAACTGAATAAACATCTGTTATCTCCCGTTAGGGGCAGGGGAGACGAGGACGTTTCTTTTCTCGTCCCGCTAAAGCCAAATGCTTTCGTCTCAGCTAACTGTCACTTACTAATTACATTAGTATAGTCAAAAATGAATCGTAGAGTAAAATAGAATAGCAAGAAATGCACACTTATGAAAATCAAAACGGTAAAAAAAACTAGTAATTATTTTATTGCTACTTGACACGAAACATTCCTCAAGCTTAAGCAACTTCTCTACTCATACGGTGGTCATTTTAACCCTTAATTTGGCAAAAATTCAAAAAGTAGTGTATTCAAACCCTATTTGATTTTGAACCAGCATAAAAAAAATATTAATAAAAAGTGAACATTATGTTATGTCAAGTATATTGGACACTATCAAATTAAAGGTTAAGTACTTCTCTTATTAGTTACATCGGAGAAACAACAAAAGACTAAATTTTAAACTTAACTTAATAACTTACTTTGAACAATGGGACCTCGTACGATGTGTTAATAAGTTTATCAATCAAAACTGACCGTCCGTCATCGGATTGTTTCAAAATGACTTTCGTACGGAAACGGAAGTTGTCCACTTGGAACCTGGAACGCCATGAAAATTATTACGGGTCCATACATTTGACCACGTATTTGTGCTTAAACCATTACATATAAAGAAGTACATAGGTTATACGGCCTTATTACATTGAACGAAAGTTTGTACAATGATATAGTTTGCCAAATGATGATATTGGTAAAACATTAAGGAACCATAAGCTATTACTAAGGGCTCTTTTAATGCAGATGCGGAGGGTTGAGCGGCGTTTTGCACGGCGCAACTCGCAAGAAATTCAACCATATGGCGAAGCATAACAGTGTTCTATTTGGTAAAATCCAATGACTTGAATATTGACATGATGGGCATACCTAAAAGGTAGCTCGGACATAGTTTTACCTCGGACAGTCTCCATTATTTGATGTCTCCTGTGTTCCTTTAAAACCAATTTATTTGTTGGTATCCTCTTGCTTTAATTACAGAAAGACATTTCATTTTAGAATTTTCGTTTCATAGAAAGCTAATTTCTGCTGAAACCTTAATGTTTTGTGTTATTTGTGGTTTGACCTGTGACCACCAAAAAATAATCTGAAAACAGTACTTTAGGTTACAGCAGAAATTAGCTTTCTATGAAACGAAAATTCTGCGAAGTGATACATTCTATGAAATGAGTTTCTGTAAAACAGTGTACAATCATATTTGTTATTTGAATTATCTTATCTGAACATCTAACCTGGATACTCGTACATTTTCTTTTTCAAGTTTTTCATTTTGTGTTTTTTATTTATTAGTAAAAGCCTCCTATTAATAAAAATAACGATGCTTACCTCGCCTGCCCTTTTCCGTATAGAGGAATACCAGTTAAAATATCTCCAACTAGATCGTAAAGCTCTAAAAAAAATACACTTATTAACTCATTAATTTAAATAAACCTACTATTGGGCACCTCCTCGGGCTGGGATTTTACACGGTAAAACGATATCGTCTTAGACGTGTTTCCGTATAACTCTTATATCATTGATAATAATGGAGGCCGAGCTAAAAACGTTGGTAAAACATGTCAAACACGATATCGTTTTAACGCAGTAAAATAGAGGCCCTGATAGGTAGAGCAAAGCCGATAAAATGAGATTATTATGCCGACTGCAGAATGTCATTTTAAGTTTCTCATCCAGATCTCAGAATCTGGTGACGCCTGAAGTTATTTATTGATCTCCTGCGATCGGTATAATCTTATTCCATCGGATTTGCGCTACCAGTTTACATAAGAAAATTATCAAAAAGTATTTTTCTCAAACATGCTCGGAAATGAATGCGTTAATATCACGAAATTGAAGACGTGAAGTATCTTGTTAAAGGCTCGCTACATTACTATAATATATTTGGTACTGATTTAAATGCCGTAAAAACATGGTACTCGAATAGCTTGTTCAAATGGCATGATTAAAAAAATAATTACCTGATAGTTTTTTTAAATTTAATATTTCCTCACATTGCTTGAGAAAAGCATTATGGAACAGGGATTGCAGGACTCGATTTATCCCAAACTCGTCCAGCAATCCCTTACTTCATGGCCTCTGCAGTAATGTACCTACTGTTTATAATACTCGCACGCACGCTTTTTTGTTTCCGAGAGTAATTGTGTCACTGAACCAGTGATCGTAGATCTTGAGGCAAAACCGGTGCAATGTCGTCACAATGACATATGACAGAGACCTACGGTTGTCGAGGTGTATAATTACAGCTATGATATGATTGACTAATATAATTGGCTATTGATTGTAAAATATAATAAAATGAAAAACTACACTTTTTACTTAATTAACCCTAGCACTGCACCAAAAATGGTACAAAATCTACGATCTCTGAAGATAACCATCTAATAACTCATAAGTGGTGACTTTTTATAACGATTACCTAATAGACTAGGCAAACGAGTTCAAATTCAAGCTCAATGGAACTACGATTATTTTATTGCGTATTTGCCACTCTTTTCATCTACTATATTGTGTAGAGTTGTAACATACTGTAGAAGCCAGGAAGAAAGCAGTTGCATACTTAGTAAATTCAAGCGCCTGCATATCTGGAATTATATTTTATTAAAAAGGTTAGAGATTGCTTTTCGAAATAATCAAGGAGTGAATATGGCATCGAAGTACTAATAAATTAAATCCCAAGAGCCATTTACACTAAAAAGATAAATGTAGTGTTGAAACTAAACTCAAGCCAAGAGGATAACTTGTAGCAAAAAGATAAATGTAGCTAGAGGCTCAAGTTTACATCAGTTGAGTTAAAATGTATGTAACTGTAAAATGATAAATAATCAATGAAGTAAATATCAGAGGACCATCTTACATAATTTGACCTAGTCCCAAACTAAGCTCTAAGCTTGTACAACGAGATGTTCGAAATTACGTTAGGTTTATCCCTTTCTCTCCATTTAGCCACAAATAATAAATGAAATGGGCGGAAAATACGAAGTTTCAATTTTCCCACCTCGTAACAACCATCCCTGGTTTAAAGGATTTTAGTGCCAGCTGAACTTCCTTTGTTCTTAATACCAACTCGATTTCAAATTTGAAAAGTACCTACCATCCCAGCGTGTATTAAGCCTATTGGTACAGTTTTGTCGGATATACCCGTATCGTTAATAGTGAAGCAAGTGGTAGCAACCACTGCATTTAGCCAGTACAGAGACCATCAAAATTTAGGCGTATGTTCCAGGAATTACTTCGTTAATTGAATATTTCGAAGTATCCAAGGTGTTCGTAAACATCTGAACTCTCTTTTAAATCTATTGATAATGATAAGAGGGTGTATAATAATATAATTTTGAGCGCCTTTCCTGCTCCAATAAGACTCATTTGCAGCAAGTTAACATACGAACCTGAAGTTATTTGGATGCTGGGCACAGAAATGTCAAGGTCAAAGGAGAGTTCTGAGGGGACGAAAACGCTCCTGTGCACCACGAACCCACCGATGCCGCTAAGAACGGAGTTTTTTAGATCCAAGTCCAGACTGAAAACAGAAAGTTGTTCAAAAAGAGGGCGCTGTTCGTAGTTATATTGGCACCTGACTGACCGGAGACCTAAATTAAGGCTTAATTACGATGTAAGCATATAAGCCTTAAATAAGTGCTACCCCTAAATAGAAATTCTACAGTTGCCGCCTCATAAGAGAAGGGTTTCTTCTTCTTCTTTAAGTGCCTCTACAACTAGTTGAAGGTCGGCTACGAACTTCTGGAATTGTTGCCTGTCCGTAGCGAGTGGAAAAAATTTGGATGCGCTGGGTTAATTTGGTTTATTTAGCGAAACTAAATAAAGGCTTCCTTAAGCTTGTAACTAATTTAAACAACTCGCTTAGTTGTAGGATAATACACTTACACAAATTTTTTTTTTTGGACAAATAATACGGGTCAGAGTGCGTTTTTCATACAAACGAGGTTTTTTCGAAGTCTTAGTTCCTGGCCAGGGGTTGAGTTGAGTGAGGTTCAATGGTGGATACTCCGAGGTTCAATAGAGGAGGTTAAAAGTTCTTAAGGTACCTAACTGATCGCACAATCAGTTAACACCACAGCGAGAGAATTTGGGTCACTATTTGGATTTCCTTACATTTTATTGCCATTTTAGATGTTTTTCTGAACATGCACAATTCCGGCGTTAGCCGCAGATTCAATCAGTTGGGTATCCTAGGCACTCTGGAAGTCCTGTATCGATGCTCGGGGTATCCATCATCAGATTTCACTAAAAGCATCATCTGGCGAGGAACCAAGGCTTTGAAATAGCCTCTTTAGAATGAGAAACGCACTCTGACCCGTATTATTTGACCGCGAGAGTATCATACTTTGTGAAGCGTTTTATTTTTACCCAGTAAATTTATTATTTTCCTTTAACTAAAATATTGCATTGCATTGCTAAGGCACCAGCAAAGTTTTAACAAGAAAGAAATAATAAGAGAAACATACTTAACTTTGAAACGTCATTAATTGCGTTTTTAATTCATTGCATTTTTCGTTATACATTGCGTGTTAAATTATTTTGTATGGTTACTTTTTTTTATTTAATTTTAACTAAAGCTGCCTAAATGTGCTCAGTAGGGGTTGTACTAACCACAGTTAAAAGGAACGCCCGTATACCATTTACACACTGTATAGTCACTCAACATGGAAAGTGATATAGTCACTCAACTATCTTAATTGAGACATCTTATCCCCCCAGGTTTAAAAGCAATAATTAACATTACTAAAACTATTCTAAGCAGTCCGTCTCTTTCACATTGCCGTTTTACTTACTTGATCAGACCAGCAGGGAGATATAAGCGGTAGTGTTCTAAGACCAGGGGGTCCAAAGGTGGGAACCCGAATATAAGCGATCCGTTGCTGATGATGTATCGAACGTAGTTAAAGAACTGACGGATCAAAGCGTTGATCAGGATATTCCTGTCCTCGACGGTGGTGACGGCGTCCGAAGGGATATCTACAATGACATTTGATTATTTAACAATATTTAGGAAAATTTCAACGTCTCATTAAATGGACGCTGTTTCGCAATAATGTGTCAACCTACAAGTATTTAGCAATAAAGTGTCAACCCTCGGTGCGATCATTGTAGGTTGACGTTTTTTTGCTAAATACTTGTGGGTTGACACATTATTGCGAAACAGCGTCCAAATATGTTTATTAGTAGGTTCGTCCAGCGTTTAGGTTGTGCGTTTGTCTTTTTTCTGCCACGAAGAAGCCAAACTTGCTTCTATTCTATTCTGTTTTGATAGCTCTTATGTGCTCGACAGTAATGGCGCCAAGCTGAAGACAATATGCATTACACGTCAAAGGCAATAAATATACGGTTTCACCCAGTAGGATAGAGGCGCTATTGTCAACGTTTCGATAGAGCTTATGTTCTTGACAGTGATGGCCGCCGAGTCGAAGATAATATGATAGAACGTTAAAGCAATATAATTTCACACAGTAGAATAGAGGCGCTGGTGGCCCGGGCTCAGATTCTACACGGTAAAACGTTATTGCTTGTGACATGTTATCGTATTGAGCTCTTATTTACTTTACAGTAATGGCGGCCTAATTAAAGACAGTTCTGTTGAGCTGAATAGAAGCCCAGATGGAAAGCGGACTATGAGGCTTCAATCCCAAGACTGCTGTTGTATGTATGCCGTGTTATTTACCAATCCCGAGGTCTATTTTCTGAACAGCGGTGGGCACGGCGGCAGCGCACGCGCATAGCAGAAGCACTCCCAATAACTTCATCTGGTAATGAGAATATACGCAAAAAATGAGTAAAAATAAAGCGGCATACAAAACTGTCATTGTCACGTTTCTTGAGACGAGCACTTCAAATATTATGTGTAGCTCTTTTTTCTACTAGGTATATAGGTACATTCTGTCAATAGGTACTTCTGCTAGGACATTTTGCAAATGCGAAATTTAACAAAAAAAAAAAAATTGCTGAAGGGCCTTTCTGCGAAAGGAACTTTTACAGAGTCGACATTTTGCGAAAGGATTGGACGTTTTGCGAACAGGATCTTATTATTTATTAGATTATATTATATGACATTTGTGACACTTACAAATCAATACTTAACGCTTAATTTGTATTCTTAACAGTTAATTAGAGCGAGTAGGTAGGTACAAGAAGGATTCTCAAATGCTGTAATTGGTTTGATTCTTAATTTGACAGTAAAGTCAGCCGTGACATAAAAAAAAACTATTTGGTGTACAAAATAAAACGAAGTGCTTTGCCGCGGTCGGGTAATAAAGTAGCATTCTGTTTGACAGTGGAATACCACTGGGATAACAAAATAGTAAGTGGAGTTTGACTGTAAGATGTTAAGATGCTCGAATTTTAAGCTGTTTGTCTTTAAATCACGCATGATCGTCGAAATAGATTTTGATGACATTTGTGATAATAAAGTCTATGCGCTGAAAATGACTTATTTTTGTAGGTAAGGAAAATAACCTTTACTTTTGAACCAAAAAAAGAACCCTTTCATGATAACGGGTCAAGCCACGATAAACAAACTATATCACAATTAATTACTTATAGGCTTTCTTTGACAGGGTTCTAATAGTCTCAACAGATAAGGTTGTTAACTGTACGATTACTGAATTATCTATCAAACACAACCAATTCAATCAATAAAGCTTCAGGCACAAGAAGAGGGCATTTACATATCTTACACACAAATAATACAAACGCCAGGCCAAAGAAACTTAACCATATACATTTTTATACAAAATGTAAAAAAAATGTAGACCCCACCTTTTAGTCTGGGCGTTGGATCACAACTGAGCTTAGGCCCCCACTGACTTCGGAAGAACCCTCGTACAATCCAGCAGGAGTTATCTTTGATGATTATCGACACAGATTTCATGTCATCCATCATGCTAATAACTTTTGGCGAATACATGTCAAATTGTTATCTTTTTAATTACTATGTGTTTACATCGGGAGTTAAACGCTCACGAAACCTTTACAAAAACCGAAGCCGGTGTTTATTCTCAAGAACTGCTTCTGGTCGAGCGGCCCTGGAATGTCGTTTGTACACTCTGACGGGACAACCTAAATCTCGCTGGTTAATAACTCGTCTATCTAGTTGAAAAGAGAGTTGGTTATGATCTGTTAGTATTATAAAGTTATGTAAGTCTCTGATTTAATACTATGAACTGACAGGCTAAAATCGGACGTCTGTTCCAGCCATACCGCAATCGAAGACTTAAAAAAGTATTAACAAGCTGGTCAAGTGCGAGTCGGACTCGCAACAGAGGGTTTCGTATAAGCTTGTTAGTATGTTAACCCTTTTGAACGCCATTGACTTGATACAAAAGTCGTCCTCACACGCCAATGACAGCTGAAAACTACAGCTAATTTCAACGTTACGTCACAAATACTCGGGTCTATTTTGCACTGTATCTGTGACTACTATAACAGTCAACGGCATGGTAGGCATGACAGTACACGACCACTTTATGGGTTCTTGGCGTTCAAAGGGTTAAATTTGATTAAGGGACAAATTTTGACAAATGTCCGTTGTAGAACTGTTGTCTCTATCCATCGACATAGGTCACGATTAGTTTACCAACTGCAAATAAACTTGAAATCGCCATAAAATGTGATAGAACAGCAAATAAACGATTTTGGTTCTTTTTTTCTTTACCTGTGCTGTAAGACCTTCCTTCTAGTTAAATTTCATTATTCTAGGTCTTGGGGTACGGAACCCTAAAAACATGGCTTTACAGATATAGGATGTACACTACAAAAAAGGTCTTAGTCTTATCTCTTTCTGACTAGCATGTAAGTGCGACAGTAATGGATGCTTTATTCACCGCGATAAATGCGACCATAATACAGAGGCTGTTTATAAAACCCATTTTATCCTTGACTTAAAAAACTACCGGCAAAGTGGCATGTTATTGCCTTTGTTGTACAATCTGTTATATCGTATCAATACGATTATGATTACTTTACTTCCTATCTAATTTGGAACTGATTTATTAAGAAGATATGCTACCTACATATCTAGGTGGTATATTTTTAAAAGATAGCAGCTTAGGTACTTAAGCAGAATATAACAATGATACCTGCTCAAGAAAAAGTGGTGGTTCATTGGTAGATTATTTCTCGTGATATCTAAATAGCACTCAGCTGTTTACTCTTCAGGTGAGCTTGCATATCCAGTTTGCACGAGTCATGCACGATTCATGCCGGCTGGATCAGTACAGGATGCCTCAATCCGGCTCCAGCCTAGATACTATATCCGCTGGCTAGCATTGCGCCGCCGGTGGTGCGAAACGCTGAGAGGAGGTGCCGCCAGGAGCACGCTACCCTATATAGAGACATGAAATCAAAGCCAGTCGGTCAGCCGTTAAAGCTTCTTCTGCTGTGTATCTTTAGTCAACAATGCCCCAAAAGCCCGTTCCCGGCTGTGGGAAGAGGGACCTTCTCTGTCGACCTTTGTTCCACACGTGGAGGGACTTTCACCGGGTCATTCATTAACGTGGCGCACGTGGAAGTCGCTTAACAGACGGCGCGCTCAGGTCGGTAGATGCCGAGAAAACTTGGTAATGTAGGGTTACATAGCCAGGGACCACTGCGGTTGCAGCGCGACAGCCAATGGCGCATCTCCTACACTGCCTCGCGAGCCTCGAAACAGGTCGCAGCAGGACCCATACGCGGCAGGACCCTTACGTGGCAGGACCCATATGGGGTTATTCCCATCTTCCAACCTATCCAACCCAGTCATATGGCAAAATTACCATAAACCTGGGTTGGATCTCTCTCTCTCACATAGGTATTTAACATTCCGAGGCCTTAAGAGACTCTCACTTGATGGCTGGATCAAGGGCTGGACAAAGCAGTGCTCTTCGACACGGCGCGTATTGTGAGGAGGTTCCTCTTTCTGCAGCCCTAACCACCGTTGGCTTGAGCCTTCCCCCGCTGCCGGTGGCATCCGTAGGTTAGGTTTACAATAATATTTATTTTTTAAATGAGTATTGTTATTTTACTTTTATATGACTATGTGTATATTTATTATAAAAACTCGAACCTCTAGAAAAATCTAAATATCAAAATAGTATTAAGAGAAAGAGTATTCTAAATATAGTTGATCAGCTTTTGCACGTGACTCCGCCCATGCAGATACTATTTCTTGCTATCCCAAAGTTAGGGTGCAGACCCACCGTACCCCTAAACCGTACCACTGACCCAAAATTTGTATCATAAATATGAGGTAGGTTTAGGTTATGTTAGTTCTTCAGCAGGCCCGGAGGGACCAACTACCCAGAAGTAGGAGCTCTGCGAGAGCAGAGCTCCGTCGACAACGTTAAATTCGATTTTAATAGTAATAATTGGTCAAAGTACCACCAGTGGTACGGCCGAGGGGTACGGTGGGTCTGGAAGGCCAAAGTTACAAAGCACTTCTGGTCGTCTCCGGTTTATGAAACTGTCTTTGAACTACATTACAAATCGATCGGTTAAGGCGTTTTCTGTCAACCGTGCAGACGGGCCACACAAACACGCTTTTGGAATTACAATATTGTTAAGGAAATATACTGGGACATGTTATCTGTCAGAGTTACGATAGCTCTTAATACTTGAAAGTAATGGCGGTCAAGTAGAAAACAATACGATAAGACCAATGGCAAATATCGTTTTACCCAGTAGAATACAGGACCTACCGGAAGGTATACAATTTCGGGGCCAATTCAGATCAGCGTTTTTTTTAATTTTAAATATCTGTACACCTAAATTTATAAAAGTCAAGCTCTCTTCTTTGTAGACTGGCATTTGACGCCTGCTACTGTATTGATGCCTTCTTCGAGTACTAAACAATATTTGTTTGGGGGAAGTTTAGGAGCTATCCAGCAGACCCACGGTAAATGAATCGTACCGACTATAAATTGCATGCATGAACCATGAATTTGTATTGTATTGTATCATGCAATACAATACAATACAAATTCTCTTTATTGAACACCAAACAAAAAAACACGAAACAGTACATTAAAACACAACAACACCATATGAATAAACTAATGACATGTACAAATCAATATAATGATAATACTTCATACACTAACAAAAATATTACTCTGGACAAAATCTATAAAATATTACAAATAAAAATTTAAATTCAAATAAGAAAACACTGATCTAATCAGAATTGGCCCCATATAGGGTTAACCACCCAGTACTCAGCCAGAGACCAGTAGTAGGCCTTACATGAGTGCGAAGAGTGGAAAATATATCTTTCGTACTTTTCCCACTCATACAAAGAATAGGCAGAGGCCCACTACAGGTTTCTGGCTGAGTACAGGGTGTTTAACCATGTAAATAAATAAAACCATCACAACAATATTATAAATAACCGTTTATAACGACGATATCTTTAAATCCTAAGAATAGGGTTTAATAGCTCTTTGAGCAGTTCAGTATAATGTGCGGCGATGGGTTTGTTGAACCTGTTGAGATAGCCAGGGACCAGCTCTTCCACCATTGTGTTGAGGATGTCGTCGATGTTGCCGTCAAACTCTGCACGACACTGGAATACAATAAAACACGTAAGTAGTATAGTCGGAATAAGTAAAAAAAAAATGGCTACAACACATACTGGTTTCAAATTCAAAGATGATATGTTTTTAAAAACAATCATAAGTGATTAGGTGATTACCGTTTAATAGGTACAAGCTGTCAATTTTTTTTTATTAAAGTGTCTTTACTTGTTTGTAAACTCGTGATAGACACAAACAGACAGAGGCTAAAAAACAAACATAATATGGTTTGGCTCGGGAGTTAAAATGTGATCCTTTTCCCCTTAGCTTTTGCCCTTGACTCCTTTTGCATAGAAGTCACAGTAGATAAAAAATACACAAACAAAAAAACAGTCGAATTAAAAACCTCTTCCTTTTTGAAGTCGTTCTCCAAGCTTTTACCTATTCTCTGTATCTAATATCTGTCTGTCCGTCTGTCCGTGGTCTAACTCAGAGAATCTTGTTAATGCTAAGTGTATTTTGGCATAGTAATACAATTAAATTACGCCGAGAAATTGGTAATATAAAAAAGGTACGGTACGAGTACACCTATAAAGCAAAGCAAATATTGAACAGACTCGCAAAGTGTAATTTTCGCTCGAGTTGCGTCTCCTCCCACACGAATAAGTAGACTTGATTCAAGTTGATTAGTTTTGAGATACAGGCGACTAAAGTGTGTATACTCCTACATGATAAAAAAATCATCTAAGAAAGCACCAAATGATTTTAAATTGAAATTTCATTAATACTTGTTACTTTTTGAAATATTTTTTGTGTTTGCAGTAACGGCTTCGGAACCCTATACACTGTGCATGGCTCAACATATATAAGTAATTATTTGTTCTATGGTTATAAAGTAACTTATGAAACAATTCACAACACCGAAAACCGTTTTCTGGCACCGGTCTTTTAATATTCTTTCTCATACCTTATCCTATTCATACGCCGATCGATCCGCCTATCTTTCATATTTTTCTTTAATACTTATTAACACAAAGAGAAACGATGCCGACTGGTACTTAGTATATTGAACAATATCAATATCAATCACTGCTAGTATTACTTCGCCAACAAAGATAAAATCACCCACACACGTATTAAGCTTTTTTCCTATCAATTTAATAGTGTAAGTCAAGAGATTCGGTAACCTACCGAAATGAAAAATATTACTTTCAGCGACTTTGGAAAACATACCCCTAAGGGAATAAAAGGGGTGGTAGAAGTTTACATGGAATTTTGTTATATTTAAAGGGAGAAATGTGGAAATGTATACACGGTGGAAACGAGTGACCCACCAAATTTTAACCATCGATTCTAGAGCCTATTTGAAGTATATAATGTAGTGTACCATGAAGTCCAATAAAGCATAATTTCCGAGATTTTTATAATTTAAATAACAATTCCATAGTTAATTTAATTAAAACTCTGACCCCTTAATCTAAAGCATTTTTTACAAAAAAGATTAATGTTGTAAGTAGCAATATCATCAACGTACAGCATAAAATAATTTAATAAATTTCTTAGTAAATAATGATTTAGGTATAGGTGACAAAGTTCAAATTAAATTAACTATGGAATTGTTTTAAGAAACATAAAAATCTCGGAAATTATGCTTTATTGGACTTCATGGTACACTACATTATATACTCCAAATGGGCTCTAGAATCGATGGTTAAAATTTGGCGGGTTACTCGTTCCCATCGTGTATATGTTACAATTACTGTTTATAAATAAAAAATATGCCTTTGGGTGATTTTGAAAAGTTACCCTTAAGTAGGTGAAATGAATTTTGTGAGAGAGTTCGATAATTTTTGAAGTAAGAAACGTAGATATCGCTGTTTAGGTTATATAATGAATTATAAATTAAATATGTAACTAAACAATATTTTCCACAAACAACCGTAATGTAGTTTTGAAAGGGTTTGTGGTTATAAAACCAGTGTTTTTTCTGAAAAACACTTTATGGTATCCACTTGACTTGCGTCCATAGCGCATAGTATCCGAGAGGACATAGGTTGTGTCCATAACTAAAATATTGGAAAGTTATGACTTTTAGCCGTGGCCCATCTTCTTTGTGCCAAGTATCACTTAGGTACTGAAGACATCGACCGCGTAAAATAAGTCAGGGATTTAGGTGTTACTTGCGACGCGCGTCGTCTCACCTTTCATGTCATGAGCATATGGAAATATGGAATTAACATCTGTCAGTTGCTATCGGACCTTGGGGTTCGTAATTCGGAATGCGCGTGATTTGCATGATCCAAGGGCCATCAAACTTCTCTACACCGCTCTAGTCAGGAGTAAACTTGAGGCAGCGCCAGTTAATTACTCCTTGGTTCAAAGATCAAGATCCAAAAGGCGTTCGTGCCATTATTGTACAAGAAAATGTATGGGTACTCCATTCCATTTTTATAGGGTCATCGCACCAATAATGGACACTTTACTCTTAATTCAAAGATCATAAGGTTATAAATTGATTGTTGCAAAAGAAATTAATAACCTTTATTGTCTGTAAAGAGTCAAGTGTCCATCATTGGGCCTAGTCCATTACTGGTTCGATAACCCTACCCAACCACATTCCTGATTGGTGTCTTGAGGTTTAATTTTCTGGAGGTGCGGCGTAACTACGTGCTACTGACTGGTGCTGGTAGAATCTTAAGGGGAGAGTCGATTGCCCCGAACTGGTGCGCCTGTTTGTCCTATCATTAACGAAGTTCAAATCCGGCATCGTCACCACCATCTGCTACCATGCCAACGGAGCGCGCAGTGTCTTATAGCAAATGGGCTATTATTAGCGCCCTGGAGCTTCTAAATTCGCTCCTCGCGTCGGTACCAGCTAGACTGCGATGTTTTTGCTTGTAGGTGGATGGTGTTGAGTGATGAATGTTTGAGGTTTTGCGAGTATATGGATGTGCGTCTGTCGTCAACTGATTGTTTATAAATGAGTGGATTAAATAACTGTAATTTCTACTGGAAAGTGTGTACCCATATTTTATTTCATGTACCGCTATGCATTTCATAGTGCCTTAGTACGTGTTACTATTATACTGTGTTATTTTTACAGAACTCCCCCAATGAAATTCCTAGGATTAGTAAGTACGTTTCCAAAGTACGAATTTCTAGCAACACCTTCAGATCAAGTTTCAAATAGAATCGATAAGGCATAGCAGTGACTAGAAATAAATTTATTTACGTTATCGATTTCCAATTTAAGTAGAAAGATGTGTATATGCTTAGTTAATAGTTACTCCTAGAAAACGAATATTGTTGACTTCTTGTAATGTAGTCCCAGTTTTCTCTACATTCATGTGCACAGAAGCTTAATAGTTTCTAAACTGGATATTGTTTGTTTTATTTAAGTTTACTTTCAGATTAATTGTCTTAAGCCAATCACAGAAATCACAGTAGACCAAAGACTTGTTTTTAAAAAAAAAAACGTTTTCTGTTTGCTATTCTGCTAAGGACTGCCGCCCGCATCTCCGGGACATCCAGGCATTAATTTTAGTTGCACAAATACTTACTAAGATGTTTTGTATACTGAAGCCGGGGTTCGCGAAGTCATCTATAGTCGGACCCTCTTCAATTATTCTCAGCTCAACCTTAGTCCAGAACCTTAAATTATTTATTCCCAATCTGTAACAGACATACATTTTCTTAAAATGTAAACCCGACTAGCGAATGATATAATATAACACCATCAATATTATCATGGTCCAGTCAGCCTTATAAATAAGCTGGGCTCGTAAACCAGGTTATTTTTTTTTACCCAGTTCGTCAGAAATGCTATGAGTACATTTCAAAGAGATCATTTTAATTTCATTGATTCCGCCCGAACAGAATCGATATTATTCTGTGTTGATCAAAGAGCAAAGTAAATCTGTCCCTGTTCGAAATAGGTTAATTTTGCTCGCTTATTTGTTCGCACCGCCAACCACCACCAACCACTCTTTTCGTGTTTCCTACCTAAATAGTTCTCTTTAGTTGCATTTTTCTTGCTCATCTTGAAGTCAAGTATCCATTATCATTTTGTAATACCAAGTCGGCACGCCATCCAAGCACAGGAAGAATAAAAACCAAAAAAACAGGTTGATCCCAGCATTACCAGCGATCATAACAATGCTCGCGAATCGATTCCAGCCCGAGTGAGCGATTACGAACAACCTGAGGGTCTATTGCCTAACGCTCTCGCAATCGCAACCGGCTTCAAAGTGGAGCAATTGTTTTCATATTGTATGCAGACGAGCGTTCGATTTTCAAAATGAAAACGATCGTGATTGCGAGTGCGTTAGACAATAAGCCCTCTGGTTAAGAACGGTAATTACCTAAAGGGTATTTGTTTGAACTGCTGCACTAATCTCACTAATCTGTAAAAGGCGTTAAAACGAAAAGGTACAAAAGAAAGGCCAACTTATACCATCCCAGATTTGATTGATAAATCCCTGTATGAAACTTCAGTACATATAAAAACGTTAAAACACTAAGAATAGTTAAAGCCAACCATAAGGGTGCTACCACACTAATCGATTGACGTCGATTGGTGTAGTACCTAACACCCTTTGGGGTCAAGATATGGAAAATCGCGCCCGTATTTCTGGGTGCTATTATAACCCAGTATCGATCAAAAGTAGGATAAATAGGTACCTTCTGGGTAAGTTCGCGTTATCCTCGATTTGGTTCTGAGTCTTTAGTCACTGCAGGCCCATTTAATATTCATAAGTATACAAAAATATTCTCACTGTAGGACCTCACGACGACTAATAATGATAGGTAACGGCACCGTGCAAATCAAATAATTAAAATCTACTGGATACTTACTGAAGTTTTCCTTTTCCCGCTAAAGGAAACGCTCCCATAATGTTTCCCTCCATTTCGTAATATTCTAAAAAATAACATAATGCTTCCTTACTACGAATATAGGTACTTGTGAGAGAAGGTACAGTCAAAGTCATAAATATATACGTGGGCCCGAGGAACCCGACAGATTTTAACAGCATATTCCTGACGATAATACGAGTAAATAATGTTGTTTCAACCAAAAAAAACCTTGTTTTAGTACTTAGTTTCGGGACTTATTGAACCACGTGTTATATCCCTATAACACGCTTATAACCTATAGTAGGTATACAATTATATTTCAGTTGACGCAACCGATTAAATCTATAAAAACAAGTGTGAAAAGTTTGGCTGCAAACCAAATTGCCCAGCCGTAATAAAACAGGCATAATTTTTAAATTTTATTTAAAAAATATGGTTTGTAGATATTTACTATGACTTCAGAACCATAATAATAAGTCAAAGCAAGACTTAAGGATATGTGTTCAGATTCTCATTATTTAAAACTACCAATAAAATTGCTTTATTTTTACAAAAACACCTCAATTTCGTGTTTATGCCCGTCCTTTTTACTATAAGGGCCTACACTATAACAAAAAATACATATTATCTGCTCCGCTATCTACATAGCAAAGCTCCAGGCGGGAAGTATGTACATTCTACCGTAGCCAGATTCTCGTATCACTAAGTGGTGAGTTTTGCAGTTTGTTCGCTTTTTGTGCGGTATGTTATGCAGAAACTCAATATACCTACATCACAAGTAACAACTTTGGAAAAGTCATTACTCCCATTTTAAGAAAAAAAGTGCAATTTTATTCAAGCTTAATAATTGAAACCTACCAGATTCGAAAAGTAGGGATGGGAAGTTGATATCTAAATCCAGAGACACTTTTGTCCCGTCAGACTCGAATTGGGACTTCAAGATTTCGTAGCCTCCGAGACCTTGTAAAGATGCTTTAGTTATGTTCGCGCTGATGCTGAAATTTGAAGAAGAAGATATTAATGTAGTTCCTACAAGTACAGATAGCGTCATATTCTACAGCGACTGTAGGTACAGTCGACGTCATAAATATGTTAACACTCTAGTACCTTGTCACTTTCATTCACTGAGACAACTTCATATATAATTATATGTAATTGTCTCAATGAATGAAGTGACAAGGTACTAAAGTGTAAGCATATTTATGACGTCGACTGTACATATCGGGCCTTATTGTATACAACGTGTTAATGTCGTATTGTCAACATTATTATAGCTCCAGTAAAGGAGGCCGAGGTAAAAATAATACGATAACATGTCAAACGCAATATGGTTTTATCCAGTAGAATAATGCAGGGCCTGTGGTAAAAACTGTTGTTACAAAATAAAGTTAAAAATCTAAAACCCTACTCCAAAAAAGTAATGATACATGTATCCACCTTAGTGCCAAGTCCTATTCTATATCGGATTCAGAATAAAACCACTCCTAACATCTTTATCTTTGTTACTTTAAGGTTTATTTAAATTACTTATTTGGTAATTATTAACTATTTACCACCACACAGATCCGCACATATCCACGTGTTCGTTTTCAAATTCAAATTTATCCAAGTTTGGAAGTTTTGTTTCTTCGCTACGATTGCCCAGCACTTTACGGACATCTTCGAGTAGTTGATTCACCTGTGCCAAATTTTCTGAAAAAATACTTATAACTAGTTATAAATATAAGTTCTTACACAAATTAATGGTAGCACACTTTGATGCCGATTTACCTTTTTAGGGTTCCGTAGCCAAAATGGTAAAAACGGAACTCTTATGGTTTCGTCATGTCCATTCGTCCATCCGTATGCCACAGGCATTTTACACAAAAACTATAAAATGTCTTGTAAGCCGCTACTTAGCTTGATACAGTCAGCATCAAAAGTAGCTAAGAAGAATAACATGCTCAATATGATCTAGACACGTCTATCTTGACGATAGAGCCGAGTGCAGATCATTTTAAGCTCTTCAGATGCGTAACTACTTCTGCTGCTGACTGCATCTAGTTAATAACAAAAATAAATTCTATTTCTAGGGGTGCACGCCATGTATGCAACAGAAGCTGTTATTTTTTCTTCGAATAACATCATAATATTTCGGCATTTCTTTTAAAAGCACTTTAAGGTTACGCTATCTTTAGAAAAGTGTGTAAAAAATAAATAGTTTTTTTACAAAAGTAACGTTTAATAAATTCTGGATATAAAAAATATTTTAACATGATCGGATTTACGTTTTTTGGTTATTGGTTAGCACTGTGCCTAATAGGAGCTTTTAACTTTACATATTATTGTATTGTCATATAAATCGCAAAAGTATGCAATATTTCAAGTCAATCCTTAGACGAATCTGCCCTAAATTTGTTAATAGCTGTACAAGTAAACTCAATGAAGAGTGTTACAAACACCCACCGTAGATGTCGTTCGTCGGAGGCACATAGAGCCAGTCAAGGGCAAGGACCTGTTTAATTCACCCTAAAGTCTCAAAGATATATCAGCTACGTCTTATCCTATTCCGGTGTCCTATACATTTTACGACTTTCATCTCGCCAATTATCGTTTCGCATACAGCAGTTCGCAGATGTTTAGATACTAATAGTAGAGTAACTCAGTATAAATTTTAAAATAATTTCTTCTTATCTTACATATTCGTTTTCTCAAGTTATTTTCGACATACACATATTCATTAACTTTAAAGTCGATTTTTTGTTTTGTAATTGTCTGTTTACCGAGCAACTGTTCGCTTGTAATTCATTAGGTACCCATCCGCAATGAAATATTTAAAGCCCACAATATTTACTTATATCGTATTAGGGCGTTTTCCAAAAAAAGTGTAGGTACAACGTTAAAGACAAAAGTTAAGAAATTTTAACTTTTCCATTTCGTCACGAAAGTTAACGTATGTAAATGTATGGCAATTTTTTTTGGAAAACGCCCATTAACGGCAGGTACAGTCACGTCTAAAAATATGGACACTAGTATAGGAACCATGTCATTGATATTAGTGATACTGATAACTGATAAGAAAAACTGCATAAATAGATAAAAAAACTAAAACATAAATAACCAAAATATTTAAAAACTTATAGATTTAAAAATGGTCGTTTCTTCGAACATCTACTTAGTTAAATTAAAGGATGCAATGCATTTTACATATAATGTTCATAGTACCATTTACTGCTTGACCTACACAATCGATATCCAAGTAGAAATAATGTAAGTTTCATTTTTCAATACAACCGGGTTCGAATGCCATACTAAGTTTTTTTTTAAATCTATGTAAACATTTTCTCTTGTTGCTAAAATCAATGACATGATTCCTAAGTACAGGGCCTCTATTGTATTGGGTTAAAACGATATCGTGTTTGACGTGTTTTAGCATCGTTTTTAACTCGGTCGCTATTATTTACAATGACATAAGAGTTATCAAAACTATGACAATACGAAAACAGGTCAAAGACGATATGGTTATTACCGTGTAGAATCCCAGCCCAGATCTTTGTACGATATGTCTTATAGTTACAGAGTGGCCCATACTGACCGATCTAAATGTGCCATCCTGTATATTTCTGGAACCTTATTAATATACATATATACTGTAATTCTATGGAACTTGCTAACTATGTAAACAAACAATATATTGAAATTGACATCTAATGTCAATTTTAGTATGGCGGCTTGTTTACATAGTTAGCAAGTTCCATAGAATGACACTTTACATATACGTATTGTTCATGCCTAGTTTACGCTAATGGATTGTTTATTGTCCAATGTTTCTGTATTAAAACCGGGCAAGACCATGTTGGACCATGCTCAGTGTAGGGTTCTAAAGCCCAAACATTAAAATCAACAAGTAATAACTAATTTTCTATTTAAAGTCAATTGGTGCCGTCTTAGATGATTTAAGTAGGTATAAACACTTTAATCGCTTGTATCTCAAGAACCAATGATGTCCACTTAAGTCATGATAGTTTTCCTTTAAAAATCGTTACAAAAATACATCCCCACGAGACGGGAAGGGGAGGTACCCTAGGTTTTTTTTTTTACATTTCATTGTACCACTTTGTTGGCGTGAATAATATGCATATTCATGCCAAATTACTGCTTTCTAGTACTAAGAGTCTCTGCGCTAGGCTGCGGACGGACGGACGGACATGGCAAAACTATAAGGGTTCCTAATTTGACTACGGAACCCTAAAATAGGCATACACTTCAGTTTAATTATACACACTTCAGTAACCGAGACTGTCTAGCCAATTTACTCGATCATTGCGTACGCCAAGTAGTTCAATGGCCCAAAAACTAAATCAATAAGACGAATTAAACCCACGCCAAACTTCAATTTTCAAATCAAGGTTAATAAAATATTTGAAACTAGAGGATGCATCACTCAAGTGCGTTTACAGTTAATTTTATTCCATCCCATTATTCCAATTAAGGTAGTTATTAAAAAAAAATACTTCACTACATGAGTACCCCTACATTCTAAATTTGTAACCTATAACCTCGAGAACAAATTATCTAAAGTACCTATCTGGGGTGCGACTTCGTGAATTCAAAAACTACAAAACAGCTTGAAAGTTCAATGCGTACCTAGTTTCAAACTTAGCACACAGACTGAGAATACGAGTATCAAGTTAGTTGTATTGTATTTTGTGTTACAGAGTACGTACCAGTTGATGAGTTCACAGAACTTATAGTTATAAATGTCAACAGTAAAATAATATTCATGATGGACTAATCGCTTTCCCTGTGGTACGATCAATGGTTTTGACATGCACCGTGGTACATTATATACTTCAAAGATTAACGGAAAGGTTAGTGTTATCAAGAGTTACGAAAGCAGGATTTGATTATCTGATATGGGAGTTAATCCTGCCAGGGTGCCGTACTTACTTAGCAAGAGTACCTACGTTCGTCACATTTCAAAAGCGAGGCCCCTGGTTCCAGTAGGAAATGGTAAACGCCACATACTGCTGAGCAAATCTCTCATTTCCTGTGCTGAAAAGAGTAAATATTACGATCTCTTAGATTTAGTCGTAAGCTAGTAAACTAGAATATGGCTCAAAACTCGTAGGACCATTTAATTCTCACTACGTTGTGTGCGGTATGCACACTCGGAAATTTGATACTCCATTTATTAAAAAGTGTATAATAGGACAATACAGCGGACATCGAATTTTTGCTCAAATACATAGGAGTGTATACCTTGCATGCAACTTAAGTCATTATCTACGATTATTTATTTACGACTATGGCAAAACGTAGTGTTTATAACATAAGCTGTGCATAAGCTACTCATTTTGTTGTATTATTATCAAGAGCATCATTGAAATTCACATACACACTCGTACTTCATTCACTTTTGAAGCTGAATTGTTACACGCCCACCGGACATTTCCCATGAACCTCGTGATTTGCAATAAAAAGCATACAAATCTGACAATAGGCGTCGTATTAGAAGAGCCTTGACCCATCCAGATACATGAAGATATTTTTTATATGTGGGAGCGCGGTCGCACCTTGTAGCATACGGTTTCATGGCATTATAGTGTCCTAACACGAATAAGGACGGATATCTACCACACAACAACCGAAGTAGTGTAAACCGTACTATATTTATACATAAGGTTGCTTATCAAAACCATTTTAAGACAGATAACCTCCTTCTTTCATATGAGTGCAGTATGCCTCAACCAATATTGTCTCAACGCTGATGTATCGCCATATCGCGGCATGATGGGCTATTGTTTGCTCTGGAAGGAAAGAGAATTAACTATCGCTTTACGCAAGTGAGGATTTGTCATAGCGTGTTGCGTAGTATGGCCTGAGCGTCAGTGAGATATATTCGCCAGAAATATCGCTACAAGTAAAATACATTTTTAGTAATCAAATCCACAAAATGATTACTGAACATTGTGATAAAAAATGCAATTATAATGAAATACAAAATTTAACCTTTAGGAGAATAGTATTCCTTAATTCTGAGTTTTTAATTACAGATCAGTTTCGCCGCAGGTCACAATTCATATTAAAGTGTTTACTTCACAGCACCGATGGCGGAGTAGTACGCATCTGACCTCAGAAAATCTTTAGACATGTACTTCTTGTTAGTTCTAATCGTTGAAATGGGTCAGCGAATCAGCAAAGTAGAGCGTGACTGAAGGAAGCCATCACCGGTAATTAAATTATACGTGTATAAATCTAATTTGACCTGTCATTGTTCTGGGCGAAGATAACAAGAACGAACAACATCACAATACCTAAATAAAATCGACGGCAATTTTTTAGCCCATGCGTTGTACGAGAATGGCTGATAATCTGACTTTCTATGGCGAACGTTTAATATTTCAATGCTTAAAATGTTTTTAACTTAAGCCTAGTTGGTAATTTGGTTGAAATTTTTCATACAAAATGCTATAAATAACTGTTTTCTCCCCTTAGACCTAGTTCATTTTTGGAATGTATTTTATTAGATATAACGTAAATGTTTTCCTTTCCAAGAAAATACTTATTTCATGGAAAGAAGCAATTAAAAAAGAACCGAAAAGTACAAACTTAGTTTTTCATAATATCTAGGACTTTTAATACCACTGTAAGCAAACATCAATATGGCTTCCGAAAGGGTAGGTCGAGTGCCCTAGCGTGTTTCAATCGTATTAAAACGATAAGTTACATGAATTAAAATACCTGTAGTCACAACTTTCTTAGACTTTAAGCCAAGCCTTTGATTTGGTCGATTACTTAGTATTTTTACATACCTCGGGGGAGTATATTAGGTCCCCTATTCTTTATATTGTACATATTGATTTACCTGACCGCTTAGGTCACCATTGCATAATATTTGCCGTTATATTACGTTAATTTTAAATCTGATATCATAGACAATTTACTTAAATAATGAAATTGACAGAGCTTTAGCTAAAGGAATTGACTGGTTGGATATTAACAGTTTCAAAACGAATGTTATTAAAGTTTATCTTATGAATTTCAAAAGCTACAAAGTCCGCATCTGTACTGTGATCGTAAGCAGATACTCGTAATAAATCTGGGAAGGAGCATGTCGGACCATGCTCAGTGTAGGTTTCCGAAGTTGTTAACCCTTAAAGTAGCAAAAATTAAAATAGTCGTGAATTCAAACCCTATTTGATTTCGAACCAGCATAAAAAAATATCAATCCAAAAAAAATATGTATGTTATGTGTATGTTTTATGTTATGTCAAGTATACTAGACACTATCAAATTAAGGGTTAAGTACTACAAACATAAAAACCAACAAGTAATAACTAAATTTCTATTTAAAGTCATTTGGTGCCGTCTTAGATGATTTTAATAGGTATAAACGCTTTAATCGCCAGTATCTCAAAAACCAATGATGTCTACTTAGTCGTAATAGTTTTCCTTTAAAATTGGTTATATGCGCTTTCATTTAAGACTTTTAGTGTTAACAGTTTTAGGCGGGGGGGAGGGGGACGACACTTAACTCTAAAGAAAAATTAGCGCTTTAAAGCGTAATATAATTTTACCACTCATTGGCCACTAAGAGTCTCTGAGTTAGGCTGTGGACGGATGGACATGGCAAAACTATAAGGGCTCCTAGTTTGACTACGAAACCCTAAAAACAAGAAAATTTAACAAAAGTGCAAGCTGAGAAATTTCTAAGCATCGATATCGATCAGTTTTGCAGTTGAATATTTCGCATATTATCTGGAATATATGATAATCTTCATAAATTTGTGTTTGCGTTGAGATGATAAAGCAGTACTTACCTGCTCTAGAGTCATTGCACTAACAGCTTACTACGGCTATGTATGTACATATCTTCAATGTTGAGTTATGGGTTGATGATATAATGTGCATTTTGCATTTTTGGTCCAAAAAAATGCATAAGAGGCGTGAAATACTCATTTTCTGGCTACTTGCAGACCTCTGAATCACACCACAAAGGTCTTGTTGCCTCTACCGTGCATATACTCGTACATAAAGCAGATCAATTATTTTGTCTGTTTGCATCCACATTTTTTAACACATGCTCAAGTCTTTAAAGATCAACGCGACACAAGAAAAAATCGCATAGGTACTTATGTCTCTTGCAAAATCAATAAAAAATAAAACGTTTCATACGGCCATTAAACTTTTAAAATACCCGATTATGTACATGATGCCGCCAAAGCAATTGAAAAAATTAATAACAAGGTGGCCTCTTGATAAACGTTTTTACTCCGTTCATAAGTTTTTTCCAACAACGAATTAAGGTTTAGCACTTTTATATGATTTATATGTCACAGCAGAGCACTACGAGTATGTAAATATTGTATTTACGGCTACACAAATATGACCTAGAGTTGTCATTGAGGCATATGAAATTTACTTTTTTGATGACATATGTACATACACATACATAACATCACGCCTTCTTTCCGAGAGTGGGGTAGGCAGAGCTACAGAAATAACAACAACTCTAAAAAAACTTGTTGATAATTCTGTTACCACATTCGTAGGCTAAGTAGGTTCACCAGTTTTTTAATGACTAATATTATAATAGTGATTTTCTAGTTTATTTTCAATATTGCATGTCTAAGATACTTAAGTAGAATATAAGAACTGTCCGAATACCTGCTGTGTTCTTGCGCTAAACGCCTTTATCTTTTGCTTTTGCCATAATATTAAACTATAACAAACCTATTAAAAAATCGTGAAAATCGTACTTGATTTAGGCGGTGGGAAACGTTATCGCCCGGAGCTATAAAAAGCAATATCCATATTGATATTGTTTGACTCTTACGCGATTTAAGCGTCGCTTCATATTACTTTTTCGTGATTCAGAAACCTTATTTCCAAAATATATGATTGCATTTACAAAGGTTTTCTCATAATCATAATACAGATCGTAAATAAAACACCCGCGTTACTCGCTGAAATGACGAGAAGAACAACTGTGATATGTTACACGACTTCTGCTATTTCCGTAAAGGCCGTGAACCTCGTCGCTTCACAACTACTACCAACGTAAATATTGGTATTCTCAACACTAACTAGCACTAAAACTGAAAATAAAATGCTTGGGTATTGATACCGTACGCGTTCTTCTTAATTTATATCTCAAGGGTATCTGAAATCAAGTGTTTCTGATTGTTCGAAATTAAATTTCATAATCAGATGATAATCTTAATTACTAGGTACCATTATAAATGCAAAAGTTTGGATTGATGGTTTGTTACTCAATCAAGAGATGGATTATAGTCTGGAATAGGATATAGGTTACTTTTTATCCCGAAAAATTTGATGGTTCCTGCGGGAATAGCGACGAATACGACTTCTACGGAGTAAAGGGAACAACTATTAAAATAAAGGTCGGTCTATTCTAAAGTTGCGTTATAAAAGGAGAGTAAGGTTGATTGCAATACGTAAAAGGGTATAGGTGCCTATCCAATGAACTAACCTAAATATACCTCGTATCATCGTCAAATTCCCTAACCCAACCTTACTTAAATGCACGCACGGCGCCTGTCATTGGGTACCGGGGGCCTTAGTCTTACTCGGTTTTAGTCAAGATGCATAACGCTACGTTACCGATTCTCGAAAATCGACAATATATATATACGATCGACGTAAGCTGCTTCAACCTTCAACTCTACATAAGTCGATAGAAAACAGAATCGTTAGAATTTTGGTTAGGTTGGGCTGTCAAGCGATTTCGTCTTGCTTTCGTAATGACATAATTTACACCATATCGACCACTTACGTCAACTCCGTAAATTTCGAGCCGATAGAAAACAGAATCGTAAACAGCATTTGCATCTTGGCTTGGCTAGGTATTGTTTTCAACTCGGCCGCCTTAAATGTCTTTAGTGCATAAAAGCTATTATAACGTTGACAATGCTTTACATTTTAATGCCTTGTCGTTTCAACGCTTTTAACAATAAATTTGTGTGATATTCATTATACTAAATTACGAGTAAGAGCTATTTATGACATTAACTCTACCTGCTTATACATACTCTAAATCTTCTTTCGCTATCACTGTATTATTAACGTTATGGGGTAACGTTAATGAGCAATATGGTTTAAATAAAAAGTCAATTCGAGTAATAAATAAATATCAGGATACAATCTAACACAACGTGACCCATCCTCAAACTAAGTTCTCGGCATGTACTGTGGCTATTAGACAACGATATAATAACAAATATATAAATACTTAAATATATTAGATAACATCCAACACTCAGAAACAAATATTCTGGCTTTTGAATTACACAAATATTTGCTCATACCGGGAATCGGACTCCGGACCGCTGGCTTCGTAGGCCGGGTCACTACCAACTAGGCTTAACGTGGGGTCAAAACAAAGCAGAATAGAGGGCCAGGTATTACGCCAAATTTGGTAATAATTATCAGGCCCAACATACAGCATTTGTTCTTTGCATGTGTGTATTTGGTTGGGCAATCGTTTTGCACAATGTCTGTACAGCGAGTCACTGTATTTTAGTCTCTCCCGTACTGAATTCACCCAGTCAGTCTCCAGTAACCTCCGCCATAAAGACCATACGCACGCATGGGACGCTTGTAATATCGATCCGCTCGCAAATAAATCGATTAGGTAGATCTACAGATAACTTTGACACGGTGATAAAAAAAAACAATTTCGTAATTCAATTTCGATAACGTAAATATTTCGTAAACAGATATGATGTGGTAGGGTTTTGAAAAGAGTTCTGATATATTGAGATAATGTGGCGGACTTTGATAAATTTGTTTGTATTTTTTTTCTTTTTTGTGAGTCATCTGGACACTGCACCGGCTTACCCCCACAGTAAGTATTATAATATTTTACACTGACCCAAAAAAAAACTGGTTTTTAATAATTTACTTTTATTTACTTGTGACTGGCGATATTACTGCCCAGTAGTATGACTTACCTTTATAATGTCACTATCGATCACTGTTCATAACGAATCAATCGGACGGTTAGAGTCGAACAGAATATTTGACTACATAACTATCCTCTTAAAAAAACTTTTGTACCGAGTGATTTTCCTTTCCAAGTACAGCCCCGACCGAGTACCCACATATTATTTCAGATCCGCCTCTCGGTATTTAAACTTCTGTGATACTCGTAGACAAGTATCCCAAGCACCGGAGCGAATATTGTCATTACTCATTACCATCTAGATTAGCTCTGGTGCCTGTTGTGCATCAAAGAAACGAATTTACTATGCATTTTACTGATATCGTGCAAATTGGCCAAGGCGATTTGGCAAGTTTTCTGTGAGTCCATTGATGTTTTTGATGATACATCATTAACATAGTAATGTTAGGTTTAGTGGTGGAAGGATATTGTGCAGGGTCCTTCCGGGTCACTACCACCGTCTAGCCTTTAACCCCCCTCCAAACAGCATTCGCATTATTATGATCCGGTGTGGGCTTAAGTTAACGACCGAAATAATTAGTATAGAGGCATTCTATGTAAGTCGACTTCGACTGAAGTGATGGGTAAATAGAGCAATCTTCAGTAATGTCACAGCGTAATTCTGTTGCTGTTCTCTTTGATTTCCACTTCCTTATTTTGTGATTACATACCTATTAATATTTTTTATTTTAATATATCCTGGATTTTTTGATAATAATATTTCTAGCTTTTTGATGCAGTCTCTGTAGTGACGTAACTTTTCAACGTCAGGTATTAATTTGTTACTTTATCTTATCTGAAAACACTCTAAAAACGTGTCTCATCACTAGTGCTACATAATTGCCACGAGTCGCCGATTTTTACTTATAAGTAAGATCTTTAGTGCCTTGTTCACCTGATGAACATTCAGTTGTTCAGAGCATCTCGTTTCGATCGTAATCATATTTTTACGTTTTAACAGCCCTTAATAACAAATGAATAAGAGTTGTCATTCCGCGAAAATACCATTACGATATCAAAGCAAGATGTGGGTTAAATACAATGTGGAAATAGTAACCATGGTTTCTTAACGATGTATCCCCTTCAGTGTATTATACAATGAAGGTATAAGTATGTGTATGTAATATTCTGTTCACTGTGGTTCGAACTTAGTTCCTTCCGATCGTAAACACCCTGCAACTATAATCAAATCAACCTCCGACGTCAAAGAAGTTTAGTTCTCATTGCGACAAATAATCAATTTATATTATTTTATTTTTGAATTATTTCTTGCTGCACAGCCAAAAGCATGTCATTTTTGAACGGCACGTTGTAGAAAACCAGTTAAGGTATCGCAGAACACTTTCGTCATTTTTACGATACTAAGCTTCTTGGCTCCAAAAAATATCAATATAAATGCTACAAACACGCACGGACAAATTTCAGCAATTTCCCTTTCGTGATTGAACATTTTAGTTACCTGCCCGCAGACACAGGGGTGTTACCTTTACCATAGCAAATTAAGCTAGGCAGTTTATGGTAACCCCCAGCAACAAATAAAATAATTATAATGGATCTAGACATACAACACGGTACTTTGTTCGGATAAGTTCGACGAAAAAGCCGAACAGTGTGCACGTACGTGCGCGGCGCTATATTGTGTCTATGCATAATTAACTTTTTTCCCCCAGTGCAGCCAAAACCCAGTTTTTTTTTATACTTTACCTACTCTTTATAACCAACAAGAACAAAAAAAAATCAAGATGCTATAATCAATAATGATACAAAAAAAGAATATTTATTTTAAAAAACTATTGTGGGTACCGACTGACTGACTCACTCTTCAAAACCTTAGGGCATTTCCTGATAACCAGCCTTGAAATGAGGCAGATCTTACACCACAAATAAAATAAAATATTCGAAGACTACAACTTCATCTATCTTTGATCGGAAAATGGTAAAATTATTACCGCTTTATTAAAATGCATGAAGCATTTAATTATGTGACAACGCTATTAAGAAGCTGAACTGATTAATTAACAGAAATATATTTAGGAGGTTGTAATGGAATTCCTGTCTACCAAAAAGTACTAATATTCTACCAAAAACATAAACTTTAGCCCCCTTACTTTCTGTCAGATGCAAATGTCACAATTACAGATAAGGACAAAGCATGGCATAAACTATTCCAAGCTTATTCCACGTTCATAAGTAAGGGGGTAAAAATATTTACTGACTCGTTAGGCTTACGGCCGAAACCTATATTCAAACCACGGATAGATAAGGCTTACTTCGGGTTGAAATTTGACATTTGCCCATACAAAATGTGTCAAATATTAATCAAAACAAACTTTATAAATGCGGCCTGAGGCTTAAAAACCTCTAACAAGTTACCTGGGCCTCTATTCAGGTGCGTTAAAACGATATCGTGTTTGACACGTTTAAGAATCGTTTATGTCACAGTCGTCATTATTGTAAATGACATAAGAGTTATCAAAACGTTGACAATACGGAAACAGGTCAAAAACGATATCGTTATAACGCAGTTGAATAGAGGCCCTGAACGATTTACATTCACGGGAGCATACGCGGCTTGATTTGCGGCTGATCCTTACGTAATTGACCAAATTGCGTCGTAGTGGCTACCATTTGGTTAAGCCGTTATACATTTGTAAATAATGAAAGTTATTGGCTATTTATTATTCCTTGCAGTGCGCGGGCCACGGTACACCGTGCGGAATGGGCATGGGACGTCGAAGCCGTTCGTAGAGGTGAAGAATGCCACGTTCCATGGCAGCGGGCCACGAGAGGAGGCGCGGGCGATGTGCTCCGTAAAGACCCTCGAGATCAATGCGACCGCTAATGCCACGATCACGCGAAGACTGCACGGAGTTGTTACTTCAAGTAAGAAACTTTTTTCTAAAATATAAAAATTACAGCATACCTGTTGAACTCCAATTATGCCAGTCTGTATCATATTTGTGTCTTGTCAATGTATTTTAATAAGTTACTATAAAGATTTTAACGATGTCTGTAAAATGCTGACATACTTACACCTCAAAAATTGGGACAGTTAACGAAGATTTGAAAATCCTGTGATAAACACTGCTAAGTATGGGTAAAAAGTAAATAAAGGGTGTCCCAAAATTATCGCAAGATGTATGGTAAATCTTGCGATCATTTTGGGACATCCTTTATAAGCTGCTTTTCGCGAGCTTCCTTGCAGTTATATGTATTTAGCACCCCTCCCAAAGTTGAAGTCAAACGGGGCTCTATAATAGAGCCTAAATATATAATTATAGGTTTTCCCGAGTATAATTATTATATATACATGTATATATGCTTTGACATGTTTATCGTATTGCTCTCGGTTCAATCGGTCGCCATAACTAAGAAATAAATAAGATCTATCTAACGTTGACAATACGAAAACGTCATGTCAAAAGCAAATAGGTTAGTAAAAAGCCGCCCAAGTGCGAGTTGGACTCGCGCACCGAGGGTTTGTAACTTAGAAGAATACCAAATTGTATTGTAAGTTGCTGCTTTTACATTTAAGATTAATGCATGTTCTGATGTAATTAATAATTACTAGTGTAACGAATTTATTGAAAAGTAATGCTACAATACATCTGATGGCGACTGTACTAGATCAGTCTTGTTGACATTGCTCTGAGTCCATTTCGCCCTCAAGCTATAGGTGAGCAGCCTAAATATCTTGGGATACATTGTTCCCTTGCTTGCCTTGGTTAATAATCTGCTACAAAACGTGCGCCTGTCTCTGCGGCCTGCTGGCTGTGGGACTGCTATGCGCGAATCTGTCAGCCGCCGCCCGCCTGACCCCTACGATACCTGGCTACGATAAAGAGCAATATTAAAAAAAAACACTTTAAACCAAAAAAAAAAAGCATTTAATTGCATTGCATTACGTATTAAGATCGAGTAAAGTTACTCGTTAGACAGCGGTAGCGTAGTCGTGTATAAATTAGATTGAAGAAATACCTCCGTGCTGCGTTAAACGGTTGCTCTTACTGAAACCTGAAAATCAGGGTGCCAAGACAGACGCATACGAGTATTCCTCTGGTAGGCGATTTTAGAAAACTATCTTTTTTTCACTATGAATGTTGTCGAGGAACTCAGTACAGCGGCCTTAATATGAGTTAACATGACTAAATAACTTATCTCAAATTGCGTTCTACCGCCAGTGTCGTAAGTACACTGAGAGTTTGTTTTTTATTCATGCCCAAAGATACAAATTTAATAAGATTTTAAATAGTTTCGCCAAACTGCAAAGCTGATTAAAACTTCTGTCAGTTGCTGCTCAAGGTAAATCGTAATAAAGCTGGAACTTCACTGCGGCACACGCTACGCACGTGGACCAATCGTCAAACGTGAGCCGCATGGGTCACTGACGTCATTTCGTGCGTGAGCTGCTGAAGGAGCATGTACAGTCGAGTTCAGATACTATAAAAGAAATAAGGTGCAAAAGTGAATACATATGTAAGAACTCGACTGAAAGTATCTACTTTAATTTTTATACAAGGCAAAGGACCATGGGCAGAAATGTCCCCCCCCCACCAACAGAAATGAAACATGTCTCATTTAATAGATCTCAGCAACATTATGTATTTTTACTATGGAGACGATCACCAGATGTATAGGGTTTTCTTGGAAAACCATAATCGTATCGTATGGAATTTGTTTGAAAATGAACACATATATGGATGATTTGCCTTATTTGGCCCTTGTTTTCATTAAAAAAATCCCATTGATTTTGCTACTAAAATAAGTATTTTGTCTTTTTTTGGGTCCTTATAAACATATAGACATGCATCCCGTTACTGTTGGTGGGGGGGGACAGTGCCCATACAAATTTGCCCATTGTCCTTTAAACGGGTACCTAAATGTAAGAAATATCCTACAGGGTCGAAGTGACAGGCGCTGTATTAAAATAAAATGCCTATTCAATAAAGACTTCTCATTTTTTTCTAGGAGAACTACAGAGCTCAATACAGCGACTGGAAGTTATAATATTCGGCCAAATGCACCAACTGTGGCAGAGTTTAGACGCGCTCCGTGTGCAACTCGGCGCTCGAGAAGCACCCTTCCCCAACCGCAACACAATGTCGTTCAGACTGCAGCCCGAAGGATAGCCATCTAATCTTGCATTCAGTGCCGAGAGATGACATTAAGGGTCAACTTTCTATTGAAAACCTGAACCCTGGCACTTTTAACCTTTTGCTAGCTTGCTATCATGCCGGACGTTTGGTTATTATTATAACAGTAGCGTTGAGATCGATGTCGAATTCTAGACTAGAATACTTATTACTATAGGCAACGAGGCTACATGGAGGCTATATTTCTAGGTGGTTAGGGTCTTCGGGCCTGATGCAAACTAACATGACGTAACCTAAATTTCCTAACTAACCTAATCTACCCTATCAACAAGCAGAAGTGTTAAGTAGGTACAGTCAAGGTCATAAATATGTATACACTTTAGTATCTTGTTTATTTAACGTCATGTTTAAACTGCCATATGAAATTGTCACAGCGATTAAAGTGACAAGGTACTAAAGTGTATACATATTTATGACCTTGACTGTACCTGTTTCGTGCTCCACTTTGTGAAAATGTACCTAATGTAGTTTTGTACGTGTACGTGTGTGTTATGTACCTTTTTAAAATTATGCGATTTGAAATGAACATTTGTCAACTAAAAACATTAAGTGTTTTATGACAAATTGTGCGATATGAAATAATTAAATATTAATTCATCTTTACTGAAGAATGTTGAAGAAGAAAACATGGCAAATAAATTATATTACGATCGTTGGTTGTGAAACTAAAGTTTGCCGATTGATTGTCGTTAAAACGATAGGATATCATTAGTATTTTTTCAAGGTACTTATAATGGTAACGTAATTATTTCTAAAATCTATACCTGGTTATTAGAATGAGATATTTTATGCCAATGATATTTAAACCACACCTATGTGAAGTCTTTCGATCGCAGCAACTTGCACAAGTATATAGGAACTTTACGTTAAATATTCTAGGCACAAGCTACAGTGCAAGAACTATTAGCTGTTTAAGGTCTGGAGGGCTAGCACTTGTTGTTCGCAACTTGATTGTTGCTCCGGTCACCCTTTCGTTCTAGTCTGTAACGATATAGACGCACTGAGCGACAAGCGAGAAAATACAACTTGTGCTAGCCGTCCTGTGGGCCGAGCACGCTGCCACGGGACTTAGTGTCAAATGACGTCAAAAGGGAACTAGTGCCAATATTATTATGAAATGACAGCCACCCGGGATTAAGTTGCTTAGTAATGAAATGACTCAAATCACACAAAACACACTTTTATTTAAAATCTTAGTTCTTTATAAATACGTTGGAATAAGGAATAGACGAATTAAACTCCCGACCCTATGTCAAAAAAAACCCGTGGTAGCGTACTCGGCCCATTTCGACGGTTCTGTGACTCAACCTCGTATATAGAATATTGTCCAGTATAAACTGACACTCACTAAGTACGCGAATACATACTTAGTGCGTGTCAGTTTATACTGGACAAAATTAAATATACGAGGTTAAGTCACAGAACCGTCGATTTGTGATCAAAGTAGGTATATTACATCGTAAGACTATCTCGCTGTCGAACTCGAATACATAATTGTATCATGAAAACCGCGCTATTCGTATTCTTTGTTTAAAAAAAGTAATATCAAACAGATAACGACGGGCTTGCTCGTTTTAATTCTTAAACGCAGTTGCACAAGCGTTTATTAGCCCTACCGATTCATTAGGACCTGGGGCCTAGTCAAGATGCATAATGCTAAGTTGGATTGAAGTAAGCTGATCGCGTTGACCGCTTATGTGAACAGTTGAACCCTATACATTTTGAGTTGATAGAAAATATAAACGTAATCAGAGTTTGCATCTTAACTAGACCTACTGAAAGTTTTTAAATTAGTTCTCTTGGACGCGACTCCACTGCGTAAAAGTTGCATGAGCGTATTTTTGAGTTTCGGCTCAGATAATTGTTTTTTTGCCACTCAAACATTATCATAAGTCTAACACTCGAATAAACAGTTTAACATCCTAATTTTTAACATTAGTATATGAGAATTAAATAATAATATACTTTGCTTTGTGTACTGTCAAGAACCAAAATATGGGCCAGACGATGAGTGTTTTTTTTACTGAAAATCAGAATCTTTAGGACGTACGGGGAAACTGTCGGGGAAAGTGCGGTGCTCTGTACGCCACAGAACAAACCGTCCAGTAAATAAATAAGTAACTTAATTCCATGGGAGAAGGATTCATTCAGAGTTTAAGGTCGGTCATGTATTGATCAGTGTTGGCGTGTGAGCCTTGCCCATGGCTGTCACGACTAGATGACTGTGGCGCTCAGAAGGTTTAATTTTCAAGATATTCACTTATGTACTTATTTTCGGGAGCTGTTATACCGGGCAGTCCAAGCAGACCATTGCTACAAGGGTTAAAGAGCATATAACTGCAGTCAGCAACCGTTAGGTGCATAAATTCCTTTTTTCTCTAAATGGCAGATTCTTAAGATCGCAGATAAACGGCAGATTCTGTTAGTGGCAGATTCTTAAAACGGCAGATTGTACAGTTACCTAAAAAATACATAGATTAGATTTCATTTATTGTTAAGAAATTAGACAGTGTCGAAGGTGCTCCGGGCCTGCTGCAAAACTAACATTACCTAAACCTACCTACGTACTTTATTGTATTATGCTTTTAAACAAAATAAACATATAAATACATTTATTTTAAACCTTAACTGTAATTTGTTAAAATAAGAAAGTTGAATTTGTTGTAAGTTTGTAGGACTTAGGTAGGTATGTCAAAATATAGTGACAAAAACTTAGAACAGAATTCAATTATGGGTCGTTTATAAGAAAAATTGTACATAGTTAAGGACTTAATGAAAACAAAATCACGATCGCGTCCTTTGTGTAACGAAAGTTAGTCATACAAACTATGGGTAACTTTCGTTACACAAAAGAATCAATTAACTTTTGTTTTTATTAAACTATGTAAATATTTTTTTTACCAAGTCCCTTATTATATTACCTAAATATACATAATAAGCCGTTTTAAGAATCTGCCACTACCAGAATCCGCCGTTAATATAATTAGCCATTTCAAGAATCTGCCATTTAGGGAATGGTGTCATAAATCCGCCATTGCTAATCATTTGCTCAAACGGGACCAAACCCTTGGATCAAGTTTCATAGTCAAAAAACCGCTTCACGAAATGTCATTTCTACTCAAGAATTGTACATGAAGCGGTTAAAATAAAAAAGAATAAAAACGTCAACTGTATAGGTATAGCGTACCTTTTGTAAGAGGAGGCCTGTCAACTATGCGAGGAACGAGGTAATCAAACGCAATGTATTTGTAATTAAGTTGCATTTATTCAAAACATTAGTATGTAACTGAACTGTCAGCAGGTTAGCCCGAGACCGGGCTACAACAATTAACAAATACCTTCGTTAGTTACAATGTTAAATAATTGTATAATTACATGCTTCAATTAATAAATTAAATATTAACAAATAAACAATTTATTATGCATTATTTTCATTTATAACTAGCATTAGAGTGTACTTTTCGTTAAAATAGTAACAGCGGAAGATAAATACCACTTTAAGTAAGTATATTTATAATTAATGGTAGAAATAGACCGAGGTTTTGTGCCCAAACTTACAGAAAGTGATCATAAAACCGTAAGTCTCTTTCAAATATCAGACTTATTATTATTAGTCACCTTTCGTGAGTTAAGGTATTTATTGTCTAGTTTGGGAACGTCTGTTCGCTTTTTAATTAATCATAATTAAATCTGCCTATTCCGACCACTATTGATAATATAATGAATTTACCATTTTCTAGTTTACATTGGGAAGAAATGAAACATATTAATTTACTAGAATACCTACAATTAGCTAGCGACACTAGCATGCTCCAACAATGAAATCATGGTTACAGTTTAAAACAACTTTAATAGATACGTAAACGTATGGGTTTAATGTAAATATTGCTTACAGATCGCTCGTTTCCTATCTAACTAAATAAAACACCTCGACTGGTTGTGACGCTACGTGTGCTCCTCGCCGGCACGATAATGGACTTGATCAAAGACAAGGCATCTTTGGTGAACTATATATTGCTCTTATTGATCAACATTTCTCGACAATACGTGACCAGCAACTACTGTCTCACATTAACTTGGCATGTTCAAGCAAGACACCAATAGTCGCCGGCTAAACATTGCCGTGGACATGTTGCTCTGAAATAGCAACGCGAAGAGCCGCGATGTACTTTATTTTTTCACAACAAAAAAGCAGTATTCGCGAAAAAAGCAACTTGATACCACAGCAAGAAAACCATTGTTGATCATAGTCAGTCAACAAGTGCACAGCACCTGTAAGATATAAAACGACTTCAGATACCATTCTGCTTAACTTTATGAATTAAAACTCTCCAAGTTCCAGAGAGAGAACAGGGCACCGCTATAGCTTCATACCCCTTTGGAGTTTGGAAGGTTTTATTTCTTAATACGGCTAAAGTATAGTTGTCACGGCCAGTCCAGTCGGTGTGAGGGGTCAAGCGGCGTTGGCCTGGAGGTACCGACGCAGTTCCTCTTGTGTGTCGAAGATCATCACGGGGAACGGAGAGCCTGGCACGTGGCGACCTGCCCATCGCACCTCTACTCGGTAGTCGCCAGGTTCCGTGGGCGAGAACTGAACACAGATGCAATAATAAATAAACAAGACAAAGTCAAGTTAAAACCCTACGAAATCAATTTCATCGTTATCACGTCTCCTCTAAATGCTATTTGTAAACCTTTGTCACAAACTAGTGGTATATAATAAATATCCTATGTATTAATACACACCAAATGGTTTTCTATGCATTCAAATCTTTTTTTTTTAAGTAATAATAATTTATTTATTTACCAAAACCACGTTACACAAAAAAAACATTGTTTTAGACTTTGAGAAAAATAATAATAATTAAGATGAACGCAGAGATATTTGGCGGATGGACTAGTGTAGACGACTTTCGTTGACTGAATCCGTTTGAGTCGCGCGGCAACCGCATTAGGCGGGCAAACTAATGTATAGACGTTTCTCATTGATTGATAAAATGCCAGTAGGTTTTAAGTCCACCATTTGTACCTACTTGTTTTAAGACGACATTAGTTGACCTAAATAGTTCGAAACAAGCTCGTGCTAAAAACATAATGGTCGCTTTATGTTAGCCTAACCGACTGTGACTGAACCCGAAAGGCTTTTTAAGACCTTTTGTAGGCATCTGTTATTATAGACGACTGATTTTGCCTTACCTTGCACAGTATGGTGCGGTCCTTCTGGCTCTCGCGCTGCATTTCAACGCGGAAGGCGCCCTTGGGCCCGCGCACGCGCACCGTTAGCTGTCCAGCGCCGGCGCCGCGCGTGTCGCAAAGGAACCGCGACTGGAACGTCGCTAGCACGCCCGGTTCGACTCCCGGCCCGTATACGCGGACCTAATACAAATATTGTTTGAAACGTATTTTTTGGAAAATATAGCTCAATTGTTCCAGGCAGATTTCTGGATCTTTTTTATCATTTATAAGTTTACAAACACTAATATAAAGTTAAACATTGTAAGTTTAAAAAGCGTACGCTCCATGGTGTTATTAACACAACCAGCCTCATAAGGCAAGGTACAATTACTTTTGCTCTTGTAATAATAGATATTTATTTTGCCTCGTGTACTAATATCGACACTCGCATTACAAGACTCTCCATTACGACATCCTATAACGTATAGCCGCTGTGCCATACGCCGAACAAGATGTTACCTTGGATGGGTCCGGTGCTCCGGCGACTTTAAGTACGAAGGGCGAGCCGGGCACGTGGTCGCCAGCGAACTGCACGCTAAGCACGTGACGACCCGCCTCCGCAGGCTTCACGTTCAGCGTGAACGTGCCGTCGCCGTGCTCGTATAGCTCGCAGTACGCCACCTGGGCATGGATCACGTAAGAAAATACTGGAAGGTTTTTGAATTGTACGTAATGAGGCGAAAGATTCTACTGAAACCTCTATTTTAACAAGATGGCGTGGGGTCCACAGTGTTGTTAGATAACGTGTTCTATAGTAAGTAAGCACGAAAAGTCGTATTTTTTAACTGAATTACCCGTACTCGATTTTCGAACACTGATAAATGTATGGAAGCGCTCGACGCCAACTCTACACGTTTTCAATAAGGATAACGTGCGCAGAATGCGCGAATCTATTCTAGGGCCACAGTATACCCGCTGTCGCATCCGATATATGTAATTTAATAATTGGCGTATACGAAGAAAGCCAAAAACTATGAATAAGTTGTACCTTGTTGGGGCCGGTGCAGTGCGCCGTGAGCTCGCCGGGCCCGGCGCGGCGGGTGTCGATCCACGAGCGTATCTCGCGGCCGACCACGCCGCCGGCCAGGCCCGCGCCGGAGCACACCACGCGCGCCGCGTCGCCGCTCTCCGAGCCTGCTGTCACGCTCACTGTCAGCGGACACCCTGGAGAGTGATACGAAAGTTTAATTCCACCCAAAACATGAATGTGAAGAGCTCAGTTTGTCAGCGAAAGAATTGAGATGTAAATGGGTGCCGGATCACAAGTGAAGTTTCTTTAGCCACTTGAACTTTATTCAACATAATTCATTCCTTTATTATTAGTAATATAGTGATACGAATGTTTAATTCCACCCAAAACATAAATGTGAAGGGCACAGTGGGTACCGAATCACAAGTGAACATACACGTTATTCAACATACACTTTTCTCCCTTATTATTAGTAATGAAAACGAAAAACGCAGTGGAATAGGATACTATAGTCACCAAAGCAATACTCTAGGATAAATACAACAGTTTTACTAACCGTATCAATAATGTTATAAAAGTTACTTCTAATAACAATCCTGGGCTTCTATTCTACTGCCTTATAACGGTATCGCGTTCGACGTGTTTTAGAATCGATTATGTCACAGTCGTCGCCTTTATTGTAAATGAAATAAGAGTTATCAAAACGTTGACAATACGGAAACACGTCAAAGACGATATCGTTATTACCATGTAGAATCCCAGCCCTGTACTGCTTCGAGAGCTGAACTGGTAAGTAATTAGAGCATACCTGAAGGATTTAATAACGTTATTTCGTTTTAAAAGAACTTTACTAAGTTCATTACTACTGAAATTGTAACTCAAAATGGCTAGAATTATTTACACATGGGTATTGCGGGGCTCTTTTTCCAAACTTGGCTTAGACATACTGCCGTGTCGATAGATCACTCGAGGCTTTTGCGCACATGTCTGTTAAGCGGGGTACGAATCTGAGCGGCTCAGCTTGAGGCACGCTCCCTCCGCGCGGCGAGCTGCTCGCGAGCCAAATGGTTGCACATAAAAATATGCTAGTGAGGCAGCGTGCTGGCCGCGAGCCGACATTTCAAAATGGCGTCTGACCCGATGACAGCCGCGGCTGCGTTTATCGTAATTCACCGATTTTTTAACAAAAAGAAGAAGAAATCGCCTTGGTGGTGGAACGGCTCAGCAACTTTATCAAATTTGTACGCACCTCGCCCACAGGCAAGTTAGAATTTGTAGTTCTGCTCGCGCACAGCGCGTGAGCGCGTACGAATTTGAGCAAAATAGGTGAGCCGTGCGTGCCTCAACCGGAGGCTGCTCTAATTCGTACCCATCTTTTTATTTTGTGTGATGAGCGCGAGTATTCGTTCCCGAGTCTTGGATGTTATCTACGTATTTAACTATGTATTTCTCTATATTAGTAAGTTTATCGTTGTCAAGTACAGTCTGCCTTATAATTAGCTGCGCACTTACCTTGTCGCTCTAACGCCTTGGACAGATTAGTGCATCAGTACAAACATGACTCTACATTGACAAACACTTAAGTGTACGCCTATTTAACCGTACCGTAGTGTGGACTAGGTCAATATGAATGACTTTGTATGTATGTATGTAAACTCTTTATTGCACAAACAAAAGATAACAAAGTAAAAAAGGAAACAGAAACACAAAAGGTGTGTACAATGGCGAATTTGTCCCTTTAAGGATCTCTTCCAGTTAACCTTTGAGCGATTGAGAGAGAAATAAAACCGAGGATGGCTAAACGTACAACAATTAAAGAGACAGAAGATACAGATAAAAATAGCATTCAAATACGTATAAACATATAAAGTGTCATTCTATGGAACTTGCTAACTATGTAAACAAGCCGCCATACTAAAATTGACATTAGATGTCAATTTCAATATATTGTTTGTTTACATAGTTAGCAAGTTCCATAGAATTACAGTATACATGTAATAAATATACAAATATATACTAGTATAATTCTAATTAAATACATCTATACTAATATACTAATGCTAATACTAATATACTAATAATATTATAAAGAGGAAAGATTTGTACCTATTTTTGTATGTTTGTATGTTTGTAATGAATAGGCTCAAAAAGTACTGGGCCGATTTAAAAAATTCTTTCACCAATAGAATGCTACATTCTTCCAATTAGACATAGGCTACATTTCATTTTGAAAAAAATTAGGGATCCTTGGTAAAATTTGAACAATGTAACCGAAGGTGTAGAAAAATGAGCGGGCGAAGCCGCTGGCGGGTCGCTAGTAAGATATAAATCAGGAACCAGAAACAAGCCAGTACTTCCTCAGCCTAGATTTAAGTGAAGCAACAGATTGAGATTGCCTAATATCAGTTGGCAGCCCATTCCATGAACGAACAGAATGTACCGAGAAGGAATTGGAATAATAGTTGGATTTGCTAGCAGGAAAAGCCAGCAGTAGATTGGCACTTCAGCATAAGCGATTCGGGGAGCCAGCAGCCAAGAAACAGAACCGTTCGAAAACGTAAGGAGGGGATTGAGGATTGAAAAGGATGTTAAATAACAACGACAGGGTATGTACACAACATATTTGTACTTAGCTGATATGTGGTTGCGATTTGGACAGACCAAGGCATACGATCCTATTAGCATTCAATCGATTGCTTAAATGTAAAGAGATACCATGGGACGTCAGCGAAGCCCCCGGCTGTGCCATTTTACCTTTGACGAGTCGGCCCGCCCAAGTGACTCGTAGCTGGTGGTCGCCGGCGCGCCGCGGCGTGTAACTGGCGCGCCACAGCCCGGGGCCAGCGGCCGCTAGGGCTACAGGCACGTCCTCGCCCTCCGGGGACGCCAGCGAAGCCTCCGGGGCCCCCGGTCCCGCTGCACTGCCATCTGTTGCAAGTATTGTTTTGCTAGTTATACAAAAGTGCTATAAATCCTTAAAGGATGTACCCGTGCAAATTGCCTCATTCATAATTCAAGCGCTGTTTGAAGGGTTAACGGGAGGATCTTTAAAACCACATTCAAGTTATAGTATGAAATAACAATAAGGCTTCCTCTTTTCCATTTGGTTACAGAAGCTAAGTAATACGAATCTCCTTCTAACATAGTCCGAGTGCATAAGCCAAAATGCATAAAAAAAACCATTTTTTTACTTACTTAAATTTTTAATTTTTTATTTTATTTTCTTGAAATGCGAATGATGAGCTCGTGTGGTGTAACAAGAACGGATAAAATAAGGAACGAGTATGTCAGAGAAAGTTTGGACGAAGCGCTACGATCGAAAAAAATTTTAGGTGATCGACTGTTTTGGTATGAGGCGAGATGAAAGTCATGTCATGTTACAAGTTTTGAGTATGAACGTAGAGGGTAATAAAGCAAGAGGCAGACCTAAAAAAAGATAGATTGTGAAAAGTGAACGATGAGAGTGAACGTTGAGATGACGGTTAATAGAGCGCTGCGGAAGTAAAAGTCACGCTGCGCCGACCCTAGATGTTTGGAATAATATCCTATAGGTACTAATATTATAAACGCGAAAGTTTGTAAGTATGGATGGATGTTTGTTACTCTTTCACGCAAAAACTACTGGACGGAATTTGGTGAAATTTGAAATGAAAACAGCCTATACCTTGGATTAACACATAGGCTACCTTTCATAACGCTATTCCCTCGGAACTGATTTATACGCGTACGACGTCGCGGGCTTCCGCCCGCTAGTAGATGATATAAGGCAAGTACTAACCGACAGTAAACACGGCGGGCGTGTGCGGCGCGGCATGCGCTAGCCCGCGGCCGGCCAGTGTGACACGGTCCGCCGTGTTGCCAGCGGCCACGAGCGCGCGGCGCGGCGCCCCGCCGACCAACGCGCCGTTATACGTCAGTTCCAGCTCTTGTTCCCCGCTCACGCCCTCGGCCGCGGTCAACGTGACCACCGCGCGGCCCGACACAGTCTCAACGCCTGGAAAAAACATCAAAGGCAACCTCACATAAATTGGTTAATAAATAGCTAACGCACAGAGGAGCGTTTGAACCACCCGTGAGTATTATGCATGATGTATAGAATATATAAATGTAAGAAGCTGATCGGATATTCTAACAGTAGGTACGGGTATTTATCGAAAATAGTGTTAACTTACAGGGTAAAGGTCAAACAGTAAAGTGTGAGTCGGATTCGCGCGCGTGACTTTCGGTATCACCCAACTCGCATTTGGTCGATTTTTATTATTGGTTTTGTGTTCCGTTAGGGTTGTGACACCAAATTTGACGCTTGTCTGTACAGAAGTAGTGAATAGGACCTACGACATCGTATTTGGCCCGAAAAACTCGTCTACGTATGTATACATAACATCACGCCTTCATTACCAGAAACAGAGCTACAGAAATACCAACCACTCTAAAAATACTTCTTTGTAATTCAGTAACCACATTTTGCACAAACAGGCTAAGATGTGTACTAGTGAATTAGTGATAGGTTGCAAGCCCATCGCCTAACAGTACTACAATAATTTATTCTCTTAGTCGCCTCTTACGACATCCACGAAAAGACATGGAGTAGCACTATTCTAACCCGACAACCACACGGGACAGCAGCAGAAAAGCTCGTAACTGCCTAGCTTTCTCAGTCGGCTTTAATATCCATAGAAAATAAGATGAATACTACTTTCTTGATTCTGATTATTCGCTATATCTGTTTTACCGTTTTTACACCAGACACACTACCAAATGGGTACGTAAGCTTAAAAAATAAGTCTAGTACAAAGAGAAGTAGTTACGTTGGTGTCTCGCCGCTAGCAGGCACTCCAGGGCTCCGGGTCCCGCGCCGCTGGTGTCCAGTACTAGCTTGGAGGGCGCACGCACGCGGCCCGCCGCGTCAGCGCCCCAGCCGCCTACCGGTACAATCGCTGACGTGTCGATTACCTGATCAGAGAATAATATAAATACATGGGTGTTCCAAAATTTACGGAACATTAGCAGACGTGTGCTAAATCGGGGCACGAATACTAAAGTGACGTAGCAAAATATTTATGCGACAAAAAATATATCGATGTTACTGACAAGATCAAGATGTTATTCATCATTTAATAAATATGATTTATTATCTTTAAAAATTCAAATAAAAACAATAAACAAATGATAACTTTTTTATTTTGTTTTTTTTTACAGTAAACAATCAAAGAAGTGTTAACATACATACATACATACATATATATATATATATATATATATATATATATATACATACTTGTTGCTTGGGAAACAGTTGAACCAATCTTATCTTACTAGAAACCATTCATTGAATACAAAACGGCCACATTTCAAAATCAATTAGTTAGTCTTGTATTTAAAATTATATGCTGTTGGTATAAGATTTTCAATGCAAAAACAAATGATTTTGGAATGTGTCCATTTTGCATTCAATGAGCGAATTATCCTTACTAATATTATAAACGCGGAAGTTTGTATGTACGGATGTTTGTTACTCTTTCACGCTGCAATAGCTGGGCCGATATGGATGAAATTCGGAATGGACATAGCTTATATCCTGGATTAACACTTAAGCTACTTTTTATTCCGGAAAAATAAAAGTTCCCAAGGGAATAACGATAACCGAAGTCGCGCGCTGAAGCTAGTAAATTATAACTAGACCCCGGATCTTTGTGGCATTGACGTCACAATAGGGTAATGTGGGGAGTAAATGGAACGGTGCTAATTAATACGGCAACCTAGTCTATTGGCGTTCTATGGAACTAAAATTTCAGTATTAGGCACCCCCGATATATATTACCTATAAGTTAATTGACAATTTATTAACTTATCAATGTTGTCCTTTTGTTAACTGACTTTCCGTAACAGATCAAAAGTTGATCTAAATGACTTACGGTTAGGCTACGTCTTCTCGCAGAATATATCCGCTTAAAAAAGGAAAAGCTTCTTTCCACTTAGACAGATTTCATTGGTGCATATTTGAAAAGCTTGCGGTTATCAAAGCAGGGTTTGTCACTGTCACTTGGATTCATTTGTATTTTTTGACCTGCGTTAAGATCGTAATGTGGCAAATCCGTCAGTTTTTTTTTTAAATACAAATCTCAATTTTTTATATACTTTTCGTCCTCTTTCGCGCAGAATGAATGAATGACTTAAGGCAATGCCTAAATTAGTAACAAATATTCAGTTCTAAAAGTTATTATAGTTAACACCGTTCCATATACTCCCTAAACTATTGTGACTTCACTGCCACCAGAATCCGGGGTCTAATTATATTTATAACTGAGGGAGTTAGGATGTTTACTACTCAATCACGCTTCAACCACTGGACAGATCGAGATGAAACTTGGCACACATATAGCTTAGATCTTGGAATAGGACATAGACTACTTTTATCCCGGATATTTGGGCGGTTCTCGCGGGAATAAGACTTCTACGTGGACGGAGTCGCGGGTAACAACTAGTAAGGACTAATTTTAAGTATGCTGCAGTTGTCCCTTTCGTGTTATATTCGGCCGCCATCAGTGCGACAGCAATACAATACAATACAATACAAAACACTTTATTGTCCACCAAACAAAAACATTACACAGAATTTGCACAATTTAGAAGACCTAGGTAAACAACAGGCGGTCTTATCGCTGATTAGCGATCTCTTCCAGACAACCACACAGACAGACAGCAATAACTTATTTAAGTTTCTATCCCCGAGAGAGAGAGAGTTTTCTATTAACGGCCGAACCCTATATTCAAACCGCGGATAGATAAGGCTTACTTCGGGTTGAAATTTGACATTTGCCCATACAAAACCCGAAGTAAGGCTATCTGTCCACGGTTTGAATATAGGGTTCGGCCGTAAGTGTATTGGAACGAGCCGCCTCCGCTTTCAATGCGTAGGTGCCTTTTGGGTGTGTCCTATTGTATCGCATTACTAGTATTCAGTCCCACTCAAACATTGAAGAGACCCGCCAAGTCGGGACCGACATGGGTCATACATACGATATTAACGTTGCCACGTCTATATGCAAAATAGGCGTTAGATTTCGAGATAGGAAAGTAACATGCATGTGCATTTGAGTACCTTGTCACAGTAACGTATTAAAGAGAGAGTGGTCCAAATTTAGTATATCAATAGCTGCGACGTGGTACCTAAATGCACAACTCCTTCTGAGTTCGACTGTGCTTGACAACAGTTAAAATGTTTACAATAGAGAAACAAATACTTGGATACAAAAGAACAACCAAGACTGAAAGACAAACTGACGCTCATTCCACAAATATTTGCTCATACCGGAGTTACACATATTGGAATGGATTGGGTGGAAATACGTTATTAGGATGGCTTCACTTACTTTAACGGAAAACGGGCTGCCGGGCAGCGGGCCAGCAGCGGTGAATATCCGAACCTCGTAGAGGCCCACTACTAGCGGGATGTACGCGCACAGCCACTCTCGCGGCGCCCCCGCTACCACTCGGCACTCTAGCAGGCCGGAGTCAGCGTCGTCATCTTTGCCTTCATTCAGCTTTTCCACCTGACACAAGGTAGAATATCACTTAGTTTTGACCGCGAGGGATCCTGTTAACACCAATTTGAGAGGCGATTCGTGGATTTTAAACACACAAACATGGTCGAAGCTCAGCATTCGATAAAATTCGCGATGCATGACAAAAAAGTTATTTATAGTTTTCGTTATGTTAAGGCGATCGATCGCTTGGCACGGCTCCTTAAAAGTAACGCTAGCAATTCATCATTTTATTAAAATGCTTACATTTGTTTTTAGTAAATATTAAACTTAGTTGTACCCATAGAAGATCACAGTGAAATTTAAGTTTCCGATTAATATCAAACTCGACGAACTGCACGATAAATATTACACTTACTACGGCCGCACTCAGAGACGTCAAATAAACTTAAAGCGTGACTAAAGTTGCTGCTGTCACTTTCTTTGCCATGGTAATAAGACAACACTTAATTTAACAAGCATTAAATTTAATTGAAATCTATGATGGGCACAATGCTGGCTGTAGGTATATAAGGTATTGTTCCCGGGGAGTGCGGGTGGTGTACCTGCACGGTGGGCGGCGAGTTGTCGGCGCAGTGTATGGTGAAGGCGGCCTCCTTGCCGACGTGCGCGTGCGCGAGCCCGGTGCCCGCGCAGCGCGCGGCGCCGCTGCTGCGCCCGCTCAGCACGCCCAGGGACACCGGACTGCCCGCTACTGGAGCCCCTGTGTATCAAACGGCACTAGTATAACATCACATCTTAATAGATTAAAATTCAGATTCTTTATTATTAAAATTGAAAATTTTACAGGTTATAAATGATATGAATACAGGTCCTTATGTTCTATGTATGACAAGGTTTTGTTTTAATTATACTTTTGAATATATACAGTGCACAATACTTTACAGTAGAGTACATAAATATGTGTACACTTTAGTAACTTGTCTATGTTATGTTATGTTATGTTTCAACTGGTATGTAACTGGTAACTATGGTACTAAAGTGTACACATATTTATGAACTCGATTGTACAATGTCATTGGACTATTATTATATAGTATAAACTCGTTTATACTGTAACAAGCTAGTATACTGAGTAACATTTTTAGTTTTTTGTGAATATTGTGTTACTGGCTGAGTTTTTAATATCAATTGGAATACAATTACATATTTTGGGCCCCAAGATGTGGACGTAATAATGTGGTAGTACCACAAATATAAGTTACAACGATGTACCTGCGCAGAAAGCATTTTTTTTAGAAGGCGCGATAACATTTTGGCCCGTTATGAGGCAGTACGTTTGCGCGGGTAAACTACGGCTATTGGTCAAATATTTGGCAGCCATTGCAGCGACGCCGTCGACCGCTATTTTATTAAGCGTTGCGTCAGTAGTCATTCGTCCACAAGCTGAGACGCTCGAGCGCTAATCGTCATTTTATATTCTATCTTACGCGTAACACGACAAGGTTTGTATTGAATTGATTTTTACATTCGTTTATCTTCGGCATTAGTGAGCACCTTTCCGCGTGGACGAAGATTGCCGGCGTAACTTATATTTACTTATATTTGTGGTCTTACTGTACGTAGATACATAAATATGTATACTAGCGTCGCCGCACGTGTGGTGAGCATATTTACCGCCATAGTTGACGTAAATCCGGTAGTGCGCCGGCACGGTGGCCCGCAGCCGCACCCGGTGCGCGTGCCCATCCTCGCGCATCTCGACCGGGATGCGCACGCGCTTCTCGCCCATCGCCTCGCACACCACCTCTAGCTCGCCCACTCCCGCTTCTTTAGTGTCCACTGTAATTTACAATTTATATTATAATTACAACAAGTGATCGTTAACAATGAGCATTTTCGTACAATAAACTATACTTCAATAAATTATTTGAATTTGGATTTATTGACTTCGATTCGTATTTACCTGTGAAGTTGATTGGCGTTTGTGTGATAATGTTTCCGGTCGGCAGCCCAGACATTATAACTTTGTTCGGGTCGAAGGACTCGCACGTGTAAGGGCTTCCTGTGACAGGCTTCGATAAATGGAGCACCTCTGAAACAAACGAGAGAAATACATAATATGTGCATGGAAAAATACTGAATGTATCAATGAAATCGCTACTACGAATTTATCCTTTACCGACCACCAAGCTTACATCTTCCATGGTCTAACGTTCGTCCAGCCACCGTTTGCTTCCCAGACGCTACAGTGATGTACTTTTATTTCTTTTAATTTCATTATTTTACAAAAAGGTTACAACAAGAACAATAGTATCAGTAGTATAAATAGGTTTGTTAAATGTAAATTCAATCATTTACTCAATATTTCTATAAGTAATGATTATATTATGTGCTCGATAAATAACGTTAATGAATTAACAGTCCAATGAATATATAACCTCAAAGCTTACCTATGGTGCTCTGTCCGACCTCAGTAATGGTATACTCGGCTTGGAGCAGCCCCGACTTGGTCTGGTAGCAGCGAACGGGCAGCGCGCGCGCACCCGGGCCCGACACGACCACGTCGAACTCCCGCGCAGGCCGCCCCAGCGTGTCGATGCTAAACGACGCGACGCGCCCAACTTGAGCTTGGTACAACCCTAGTCCAGCCGCTGACACCTACAAATGCGTTTATTAAAAAAAAAATGCATTTTTGACCCTTGTATAATTGATATCTAACCCACTATTAAGATCAACCAAACTATCAGCTATTAGGGTATTTTTCAAAGAAATTGTACCTAATTGTGGACTGAAATTAACTTAGGGTAACTTTTTACATGTGAGGAACGATAATTAGTATGGACGACTAATTTTCGTTACTAACATGTAAAAGTTACCGTAACTTAATTTCAGTCCTTAATTGGGTACAATTTCTTTGAAAAATACCCATTAAAGAGTTCTTATAGTCGGGCACCTTTCGCCTCCATCCGTCTCCAGCTTGATAGTACCATATTATTGTATTGTCATTGGAATCCCATGAGTATGCAAAATTTTAACTCGGTTCTATAATGACTTATGCAGGTAAAAGTTGAGTTCCAAGATTTTGTTACTTTGTTAGTTAGTAGTAATTAAAATAGGGTTAGTTTACTAACGAAATGTTATTTATGGCCATGCTTTCACAGTACCACCAATGTGGATTGCCACAATTATGTCAAATCAAATCAAATCAAATCAAATGTTGTAATTGTAAACTTATCGCACTAGTAACACACAACCAAGTATATATATCACGACGACGGCATGATGAATTGAAAAATGCAAGGTATCGATGGGTTGGTGTCTATTAAACAACATTTGTAATCCCTAAATTCTAATGCTGTTGATACTTTATCTTTACATACATACAAGACGCCGCAAGGTCAAAAGCTTTTGGACTTTAACCTTTCCAACGCTATGTCAAATACAAAACGATGGCAAATGTTAACTTTGCCTCTTAGATACTCAGGTATATTTTGCGCTGTCAACCATGTCGGAAACATCCGTCAATGGCGTTGAAAAAGTTAAGTACCAATTTCACCATACGATGTCAACAACTTAACAGACGATTAGAGCGTTAACAGTTGTCAGACTATTATATGAACTAAAAGTCGATTAATATTGATTAAAAACATCGTATAGTCAAATTGGTACTAAAGCTTGTTATTTGTTGCTAGGTGTTTTATTGTAAGTGAATGTCATGTTCATTCTTAGTTATTGAGTGAGGGTTATGTTGGGGAGTGTTTCTGGGTTCGTACCTCCTGCCCGTGGCTAGCGGGCATCACGTCGACCAGCAGCGGATCCCTCGCTACAGGCACACCGCTCCACAACAGCGTGAGGCGGTGAGGCGCGGCGCGCGCGGGGTGCCACACGAGCTCCTGCCGCGCGCCGCCGCGCCGCCGCATCGAGTGTGGCACCGTCTGCCCGCCGCACGTCACCCGCCCGGACAAACGGCCCGCGCCCGCGTTGCTTGTGCTCACTGTCAACGGCAGTAAACTCTTAAGATATGTGTCGATAGACAAGAGGATTGACGCGAGTGGAAGTAACGAACTGCAATTACTTAAACGGATTGGTACTACTCTCTAACAGGTTATTTCAACCTGAAAAACCTTTTGAATACCTATTGCGCTGAATGATTTAACTAAGAATTGCATGCGCCGCTTGTAGAATGGAATTTTGCCCATTATATGATAGGTGTGCCAATTTAAATAATCATAAAGTGAAAGTAGTCTATTGTGAATTAATGAATTCAGATTAAGATCAAAATGAATACAGCTTCTAAGTGCCGTTAAGTATAATATAACAGTCATTAAAGACTCAAGTTTAATGACTTATACTCATTTATTCATAATGTTTTACAGAAAATTACCTGTTACCTAAGACATTGGTGCACATGTCTTTCCCTGTTAATTTCATCATCGTTTCTTAAGAGAATATCGATGTGCTGAAGTCTATCAGCACCAGAACGAATAATGACTCTTACTTAATACTGATTAGATCTGTAATCAAGTATTAATTAAGTATAAACTTACCGCCGCGTTTTGTATGCGCAGCAGTCCACTATAAATCATTGGGACACATTGCGTTTTTATCGGAATGTCAAAAATATAACACAATTCGTACTTCTGTGCTTACTGTTTAAATTAAGCAAAGAATTATTATTTGATAAACTTAGTCCAAACGAATGAGCATATTGTAAATCTAGCAAAATTTGTAAATTCATGAAATTTGAGCTTAATGATTATTTGCATAATCAGGAAAGGTTAGGTGTTACGAGGAGTGTAGCGAGGAGGAATGTTAGCTTGAATTGTGTTCAACACAGAGCGCTAGAACATGAGAGTCATCTGCTATATATTTTTTGGATTTTGTACATTTGCTAATCGAATAAATCGATAAAATGCCAAGTGAATATTAGCCGAAATGAAGATTTTGCGATAAAATATTTGGGAAGTGGTGAAAATTTTAGTTTAAACTTACCAGTAAGAATCGCCGGCCTGTGGGCTACAGCGTCGCCTATAGACAGCACCTTAACAGCGGCGGCGTCCAGTGCCTCGACTTCAGCGACGGGGCCACGAGAGCTCCGCACTAGATACCGTCCTACGCGGTTGGCAGGGAACGTGAGCAATCCAGTGTCTTCCAATTGAGCTTCGGATACCCGCACCCCGGTTGGAGACAACACTTCTACGTCGGTTAGGGTCTCGTCCACCTCCACTGTGGCTATCCCTCCTGTTTTAAAACAAAAGGGCTTAAAAATGTGTATTGGGTGAAGTCTCCATAGTAGTAACTTTCAGATAGATTCAAAATAAGGCTTAGGAAAAGTAAAGGAGCTGCACGCTCGCGGAACATGGTTTTTTTTACCGATCTGACACGGTTACGTGTGTGTGTATGTGTGTGTGTCATTCGATAGTGTCATTACTACAGTACAAGCCAATTATAATCATTTATCGAACAAATGTGTTTACGTCAACTCATGTCTTTTACTTGTCTCATTGACGTTCCGATAATTATTTTATACATCAATTGAACACGTGCAACAGAATTGTTTGATTCGTCATATTTCTAGAGTGTCTACTATATTATTTGGTGTAAAATATGCCTAGCGAATTTACTACTAACAATTTCAAAAACAGAAAAAAATATGATATTTTATTAAAACAAATTAAATTCAGTGGGTTTTTAACAATGTGTGGTTTTATATTGAACAACACCGACTTATCCATATTAGTCATTACGGTAGACGTCAAAGTGACATAAAATGCTACCGGTGGCCGATCACTAGTCATTATTACTGATCTGCTTATATAGTGGCTTGCGGGCGATTCTTTGGCGTTTCAATCGCCCGTCATTGTTGTCTTCAATATATTGACATAAATAATGATAATAACTGCGAGCAAATGTTGATGTCAATAGTAGTTTCTATATCTTGTAAATGAATGAAAAACGTGTTAATTATATCTGAAATAATATGCAAAGACAACAATGACAGCGGTATTTGGCGTTATCCCTTTGCACGTAGGTGCGCGACTTGCGCTACTCGGGCACGTGTTTTCTTTGCCGTTACTGGTCCAAACGTAGGTGTACAGCACGCGCAACCTGGGCACGGATTGTTATGTGTCGTTACCGATCTGAACGTTAGGTAAGCCGCTTGCACGACAAGATCACGTGTGTGTGCAAGAGTGATCTGCACGTAGTGGTGCGGCTTGCTCGACACGGGCACTTTTTTGCATCGGTACCTATCAGCACGTCGTTGGGCGGCTCGCGCGTCACGGGCACGTATGTGTGTGTCGTTACCTATCTGCACGTAGGTATGCGGCTCGCTGACGCGGCACACGAACGGGCTGCCGGGTACAGGCTGCTCGTTGAACGTGACGGACACGCGGTGAGGCTCGCGCGATACGGGCACAAACGTCACATCGTACAGACCGCGGGCTACTGCCACCACCTGTACAAAAACAGTCACGTTACAGCTAACAATCAACTTTGTACTTGCGTTTAATACGAGTTATTGGATATTATAATATAATAATGATCATTAATTTTAATTTGTTTTAGATTTGTAAATGGCATTTAATAAATAAACATTAGGGAAAAATACATACAAATTGAAAAGTCCCAAACTAAGCTCTAGGCTTGTAAAAGGTTAGACAACGATAAACTTACGTATAATGAAATACAAATAAAACATCTAAAACTCGGGAACAAATGTTTAAGACCATAGGTAACTTAACTTTATTTTCTTGCTAGTAGATTCAAATTCCCACTTACTAAACTCGAAGCTAGATATATAGTTTTTCTACGATTCGAGCACGTGCGTTTAATCACCACTACCATTCCACTACAGATTTAAGAGATGCCTGTTTTCCTATACGAATGTATTATTATTTAATCTCGAAAGACAACGCAAAAATAAAAGTTTGCAACAAAGCTGAACCGATTTTGATCATCAGTGATAACTTAGCCATTGTACTCCAGGTTTCTACACGCCAGGCAAGTTGAACATGATTCTAGAAAATCAATTAGTGTTGACCTTTTATAAATTGTCTTACTCAATTAAAGTAGGAAATGCCCTCTCACATTTTTGTCCTCCCGTTAGCATTACCTCAGCTTTAACCGTGGTGGAGGGCGTAGACACGACGAGCTCTAGCGTGCCCTCCCCGGCGCCGGCCGCGTCGACACTGAACGTGACCGCCTTGCCAACTTCGACACCCCGCTCCTCCTCCGCTCCCTCCTCTAAACTCAGCCCTTCTAGGGTACCTTCGAGCTCTGAAAACAGACGATGTTACGCATTAACCCCTATACATAATATAGCAACAAGAAACTTTCGCGGGGTGACATGTTGGGGAAGACGAGGCGACTGTTTAGTCAATTTATGATGATTCCTGCGGTAATAAGTTTCCATAGCTACTTATGAAAACCTAGTTAGTAGTGATTCTCTTAAGAGGGTAATTTAGACAGTTCAGGGTTAGTTAACAGTGATGCTGTTAGTTCGACGGTAAATTTTAAACGCGCCCATTGGCTTCTATGGAGCGATACAAACAGAACAAAACAGTGAAGTAAAGTTACCTCCAGGACCTAAACCAGTGACGCGGACCCTTCGCACATCATAAACGTTGCACGTAAACGGCGACCCAGGCACATGTCTAGCTGCACTGGTAACGTGCACGGAGTGACGGCCGACCGCCTCCGGAGTGTAGGTCGCTGAGTACCGCCCATCTCCTAAAGGAGCCACGCGCGTACGGACAGCGCTGCCACCGGGCCCCGAGACTTGAACTGTCGGCTCGCCCGCTATAAGAGAGGCTTTATGTTACCCACAATCGGCGTTGCTACATAAGGTAAAATAGATAAATAGGGGCACGCATCAATTTCAGTTCTTATTTATTTGTACATAGCAGCGTACGAATGTAAATGCAACACTGTACTATTTCAGTATTGAGTCATTTTGTTAACGCAATTTTGTACTTTACAATACACCATTGTTTTATTTGGAGAATCCAAATAAATATCACATCTGAAAACGACTCGATACTGCATTGCATTTGCAGGCATCGGCTGTAAATCATACAACATACATCGCTAATTTGCGGCAAAGGTGACTAATCAAAATTTATGACACCGACACATTTAATAATAAAGATAATTTTAAAATTTAAAACTCTCGTTCCTTTTAGAAATTACCGACCAATAATAATCAAAGCGACTTAGCAAAACAATGCTGACACGAAAGCTGAGCGGCCATTAAATATAAGGTACGCGTCAATTAAACTTTGTCTAAAATCTATTTAATGGGTATAGTTACGTCCATATACGAAAACATAAAGATTATTATTATTACACAAACGTACAAGACTTATTTCGCAAAGCGCAACACAAACACAATATGGAATTACTACGAAACACTAAAACTATCATGAACAAGACACACTTAAATTGTTAGTTAAACATACAAAACAATAGAAACAAATCCCCATTCTCAACACCACTTTTCTAATGAATAATTAACACAACGCTACGTACGGCACCGTCGTCGCTTAGACCTGCGATTGCCGATATGTTTGCGGAGGCACATGGGGCTGGGCACATACCGGCGGGTTCTCCGCGGCTACTGAGCGGGCCAACAATAATGTTTAACAAACAAATCTAGAGGCAACCAACAATCGCATTAGGCAGACCGATCGGACATTTACAATAGTTACATTAAGTAAATAAACAATGGCCCGTTTCATTCCAATGCAGATCTATGCTATAATTAGGCATTCCTTTTAAAATAAACAAAACTGTAATAAATAATCAGTTGCTCATGCACGCTATTATTATTATCACCAAATTATATGACAAAGTTAGCAAAACAACTAGGCCGTAAACGGTACAACTTTATACATGTTTACAAATACTGATTCTTTAATTACTAATCCGCGCACAATAACACTTTAAACATCCTAAGAGAAGTACAAGCGAGAAAAATAGCATGTTTAAACTATAGTCGTGCCGTTCTAATAGGCCCAATTAGACAGCAGACCTGTCAATGCAACACAAGATATAACCTCAATTATATATTTTGCCGAGTTGACAGCTGTGAAAATGAGTCTTAGAACGGCGCGACTACAATGGAACAGTTTCCAGCTTATGGACCGAAACTTGAAAGCAGTCGATCACGCGTGACCGAGATATAAACCATTACAGCATTGCAGCCACAAACTATTTTTATCTCACTTACGTGTGGCGTAACTCGGATGTAGTTATTGGTTTAGGCAAATAAGCTAGCATAAACCTAGGCATTGAAAATACTGACTGTGGAACCCAGTGAGGTGTATCTCAGCCGGGTCTCCGCGGGGGGTGGAGGTGAGGCCGGGGCCGGAGGCGCGCGCGTCGGCCGCCGCTGCCGGCGCGCCGACCGGACACGAGAACGGCGAACCGGGCACGGCGTGGCCGTTGAAGCGGACCGAGAGGGTGTGGGGAGCCGCTTCCACTGGTTTAAAGTTCACCTGGATTGTACAAGGGTCTTTAGTCCACGTGGGTAAGTCAGTTAATCACACTTTTGTCACATAAAATCAAGATGGAATAGAGGCCCAATGCAAGATTTTTTTACATTCGCGACTAACATGTTAAAATATATACATATATTATCTCTGCTTAGCTCACTGATGAAATTATAGTGTGACAATTTTCTGTGAAATCTACCCGCGGGTGAAATACGTTGGCGGACAAGGAATCTATGCGTAATAGGCCCCACAGATTCACAGTAGGAGTGACAGGCCAAGACGGACCGAGATATAAGTTAGAATAAGGGAGCTGTATACGTCTTTCATTCTAACAAATAGCTGCGCCCCTCTCAGCCTGTGTGTCAGTCAGACTATTAATTTAGGGCCAATGGCAACTAAGCATCAAGGCAATAAAACCAGCTGTAAACAAAGGCATTGTGATGTTTTCCCTTTTATGTTATAGAATATTTTGTTATCAATTATTCCTAATGACTTAAATAGAACTATCAATCATACGTACTATAATTACTAATCCATTTCTCACTATCCACTTACCTATCACGTATTTAGCTAATATTTAAGAAATATCTTAAACTTGTAATTATCTTAAACATTTAGAATTATTCATTAGATAACTTTAAAAACAAAATCAATAACATTTCAAAATATAATGATTATATCGACGTTTACATTATAAGTTATCGACATGTTACACCCCTAACGGTAGCCGACGTTTATTGCCCTACCGGCCAGATAGTTTTGCGGATAGTATAGCGGGTGCGGGGCGGTGTAGCGGGAAAGAGAAACTACCTATTGGGTTTGCCCCCCAACGTCTCACCCCGCAGGACGGTCGCGCGCGATATTGTTAGACTATACGGTAGATAATTAACGATCAACATTGTGTTAGTCAAGTTTTTATGGGCATACCATACCTTGAATCTGGCGTTCCCTTCGCTTTGCACGAAATTCGGCACATTTCTCCCGTTAACCGCCACTATAATCTCCAAGTTACCAGCACCTAAAAATAGGATTAATTGAAAATATAAAAATAAAAACCCGGCAAGAGCATGTCGGACCATGCTTAGGATTCTGACGTCGTGACAAAAAAACACGAAAAACTATTTCTAAAAACAACAAGTACCCTATAAACAAATTTTATATTTAAAGCTGTTTGATGCTGTCTAAGTATTAATGCTTTAGTCACCTTATTTGATGAATAAATCAAATCTTCTTAGTTGTGATAGTTTTCTTTTGAAACTCGTTGTAATATGTACTTTTATTTAAGACATTTTAGATTGTTATTACTAGTAGTTTCACCTGTATATGATATGTAACTCTAGCGAAAATTACTCAAACGGCTCCTCAAATATAATAATTGATGATTTATTAAGATGTATCCATTGGCACCTTACTCGATGTTAAATGTAAAAAAATATGATTACCGCTACTAAGTATAGGAGGACCAGGAAAAAAATGATTTTTACAAAATTTTATTTGCAGCTTGTAATTAAATTTAAGTATGCTAAATTGCAGCTCTATAGGACCGCACGGACATGGTAAAGCTATATAAGGGTAGGTACCTAGTTTGTTTTTGGATCCCTAAAAAGCGTATAGTTTCTGGATAACTACCTAACGTATAATCGAAACCAATGTTATTTACTGTTATGTGATTTCAGACTTCAATTGTGAAATCAATTAATCAATATAAGTTAGTTACACAAAAATACGAATGACCACGGTTTTCTCACGACTGCCAGCCCTCAAGATTCTTTCACTCGTAGAGTCCGAAACACGTCAACATGCCAGACCCTGACTGATCCTCATAGTCACACTGTTATTATGACTTCATTGTAGTACCTATCGAATGTATTACCGGCATGAGAAGCGTTGATAGTGAAAGACACAGGGCGGCCAACGACGCCGGGCGCTATGTCGGTGACTGCGACGCGCGACGCACTGTACGCCTTCACGAGGAAAGGGCTGCCTTCGACATGCCCGCCCATAGTGCCGGCGCGAACCTGAACAAAACCAACCCCATAAGCCTTCAATAAAACAAACCAGTCACGTGCGAGTCGAACTCGTGCATCGATGGGTTTTTATTATTTGTGTTTTATTTACAGGGTTTGCACCAAAAATAAAATAATGAAAAATAAACGTTCCTTGTACGGGGGTCCGCTTTTATCATTACTTCTTTTTCTATCGTTTGTAATGGAATTCGCCGCTTTAAGGCATTTTCTGTGAAATAAATCAACCGGCTGATTATTACGGTTCTAGGGATACAGCTCTTTAACGGACGGATAGACTTTTGGAACCCTTTGCGTAGGGAACGATAAAATCTAACTTTTCAAAGATTCTAGTGTAACTTACCTCGATGCTGTGGTCGCCAACATCGACCGGCACGAATGATATGGTGTACCGTTTGCTCGGCTCATTCTCGCCGACAGTCTCTTCAGCTGACACCTTAAAAAAAGTTCACAGTTATTCGGTCATTAGGGATTTAAAAAATGACAAAATAAAGATCTGGCAGACGTTTTTGAGTACAACATTGGGTAAGATATTTTGCTGTCATCGTATTGTATAATAGTAGAAGAGCTGTTAAGCATTTTTGGGTAGGCGTTTCAGGCACCGTAGAAACTTATACAGTACAGTAGTTGTCGCTCCCGGCAGACCTTGAGTCGGCGTCGCGCTCTCTACACACTTACCCAGGTAGGTTACCTACTCCAAAGCATTAATTACCCTGCCTGTCTGTCTGCCTGTTGTATACCTATGATTTAAATGTACTGTTCCATGTTCTGTTTTTATTTTTTATTTTTGGTGTTCAATAAAGAGTATTTGTATTGTATTGTATTGTAATTACAAAAAAAATGCAACGTTACCCCTTTTACTCTACAGTTATGGCGTATTCGAAAGAAAGGGACAGAACAGGGTTTACATCAAATTCGATTTGGTGATTAAACACCCGGCGCGATCTTCTCGTAGCTATCTTTATATGTTTGCGTTATTAAAACAAAAAGCCTTTCGATATATTGGAAAGCACCATTGTTACTTTTCTTATTTAAAGGTTTATTTCGTCTCTGTCACTACTACTATTTACAACGACAACAATATTTCGAAACGTAAAATATTTTGACAACCAGTCGCCAGCTTTGATTGTATTTTCACTGAAAGTGCTTTTCATCATAATAATGAAAACAATGATTAAGTGTATAAGTATATAAAACGACCATGGTCAAACTTCTAAAGTAAGTGATTATGGAGTGATAATGGTAAATTGATTTGTCTATATGCGTGATAAAACGAAAAGGTACCGACTATACTGTAAGATGGACACGTATTGAGGCCGTATAAAAGTGTCACGTGTGTTTTTCTGTAAGTAATATTTACTTAAAACACTGCACGTTGTTTGAACGATTAAAAAGACATGCGTTTTTGACATGTAGCAGCTGTAGCGCTGTCTCTTTCTCTGCTCTGAATTTGTGAGATTTTATACCTGACTAGAGAGAGCCCGTGGCTTAATACCTACCAGTTAAGGGTTAAGATATACTCCTTCTAAATAGTTTCAGTGGTTTAGGCTTTTATTTATGATTTATTGGAGATCCAACAGCTTATTACATCAAATAACATAATCAAACTTTCTAAAAAAAGCCAATTATGGTTCCTACAATAGAAAAATGCTATTTAAAATTAACAGATGTTACATTCAACACTCACACGACATGTTGCAATTGTAACACGAGAATGCTGAGTCACAACCACATATGAACTGATAAATTACAAGTTGTCATGAAAATGATAACAATTCGAGTAGGTATAATTATATTCTTAAAAAATATCGACTGACTAACAGTCTTCACATAAAGTGGGAGAATTCCAATGGAACCATGACCTAACGTTGAACGGTGTCACAGTGACATTATAAAACGAATGGTTTGACACTTGTTACGACTTGAATCATAACTTCACTGTGACACAGTTGCATATAGCCCACCTGTACGGGTACGGGTCTTCGCGCTGGGCCGAGCACGTCGACATGCGGCGACGCCGGCGAGTCCACGCTGAACGTGTACGCGTCGCCTACTGACACCTTATCTGGGGACTCGCTGGAGCCGGCGCCGATCACGCGCGCGGGCGCCGACACGTGGCACACGAACGGGCTGCCTGTGAAATACGAAGTTACACGAACCAGCTAATAAACTAATAAATCATCTATCAATTTTGCATACATCATACATAATGTCACGCCTTTATTCTAAGAGTGGGATAGACAGAGCTACAGAAATACCAATAACTCTAAAAAACTTTGTGATAATTTTGTAACCACATTTTGCACAATCAGGCTAAGATGTCTTATTTACCAGTGTATTAGTGACCAGTTTCAAGACCGTCGCCTAACAGTACTACAAGCCATCTATTAAATGTATATAAAAATCAATGCAATTGTATTAAGTTTTTATAGTATAGATAAATACATAATATTAAAAAAAACATCTATAGAATACATCCAAAACAGGAACAAATACGCGAGCGAACTTATCACACAGAATTACTGCCCACACAGGGTATCGAACCGCGATCGCTAGCTTCTTAGGCAGGGTCACTACCAACTACGTTAAACGCGTCGACAATAATAAAATAAGAGGCCGTATTATGACCTGCGTCCTGTGAATTGGACGGAGATATTACGTAACAGCAATAGTGCTGTGCCTTGCTGTTCTGGCTCGTCATTAATGGTGCCGACTACGCCTTAATAGTACATTTTGATACAAGTGCGGAAAGTGTGTCATTTTACACGAGTCCCGAAGTATCTTGGCCCGAGCTGCAAGCGAGGGACAAGACTCGGGACGAGTTAAAATGACAGTTCCGCACGTATATCAAACGACGTTTTTTAATACATTTGCGAAAAATATCAATGAAACAAAAATAAATCAGTAAATAAAACTATTACAAGAGACAATTTTACTTTTAATTGACACAGACTTTATGAAATGGCAACGGTTGTGACCATTCAGCCAAATAAAAAAAAAGTCACCGTAATTTAATTACCTATACCTAAAAATCAAAAAGTATAATTCTCTATTAACCAGCGGTAATGCATAAAGGTGGATTCACATTACGCCGTACTGGGCTGGGCCCCCCGGTTTCGGCATGGTGTAATGTGAATTCACCTTAATACGCAACTATCTAATCATTCGTAATACTAATTCAGATTCAGCCATCTTGATGAGAGCTGTTTTTTTTTATATTACCTAGATACATTTTATGTGTGTATGTATGTATGTATTTAATTTTAACATTTTAATTTATATTACCTATGTATAGTCTCAATGCTAAATGACGTAATCAAAAATTGGTTGAACATGCAAACTCTTTGGCTGGATGCACGGCTTGGAAGTTGAAACAAAATTATATTAAAAAAAAAATGGAAAACTATAACGCACTAGTGCGTAATATCCAACTTTCCGCACGAAATACACCTACAAAAAGTACCACTTTTTGAGCAACTGTGTTAAAAAATTAGTTTTACCAGGCACATGGTCGCCGTTGAACCGCAGCTCCACTGTGTGCGGGCGCGGGTCGCGGGGGGTGAAGCTGATCGCGTATGTGTGCGCGCCCTGCGCTGCGGCGGCCGTCGGCACACGCCCGCCGTTCACTGTCACCTCGAGGTTCCCAGGGCCGGCCGCCATGGTCTCCACTGGCGATATAACAGAGAGGATGAATTACTAGGCCAAATAGACTAGGGGCCCGTTTATCCAACGCTTGCAACTTGTATTACAAGCGGAAATTTCTTTACAACAATATCTATTAACAAGGGCCTTCCACTTGTGATACAACTTACAATGCTGAAGTCGGAATCAATAGAAATGGTAAAGATGAAAACAAATTAGTAGTACAAATACAAATATTCAGCGAGCGTGTTTTTATTCAAAATAACGTATAATACGTATTTCGTCTTAAATTTAATGTTATAATAATGATCTAGTGTATAAATCAATGCAAAGACTTCACTTGATCTTTAAAAGTGCGTGATTATCGAGTAATAATGGTATATTGGTCGTTTGGTTTTGATAACATTTTTTGTCATTTCTATTGACCCTGACTTTAGGTATAAAATTAAATAATCTTCCACAAATTGGCCTGGACCTCACTTTGCTGTAGGCTTGTACTAGGGGTACTCCATCCATCCATCTCATTCCGCCTTCATTCCCAGAGTGGGGGACACAGCTACAGAAATACCATTAACTCCAAAAAATACTTTTTGGTAATATTGTAACCACATTTTGCACAATCAGGCCAAGCTGTTTACCATTAGTGACAAGTTGCAAGCCCATCGCTTAACAGTACAAGGCCCTATTCCTCCTACCTATGTATTTAAGTTAACGTTGTCTAGTACTCACAGTACTAAACAACGTTAACTTAAATACATAGAAAACATCCAAGCATTGATGATTGACCTAGCAACGTGCCCCGGTAGTTTCGCTAAAAAGCACATTTATACGGTAGCTTATCAGTAGAAAAATAAAAAATAAACTATAAATAAAGATAAAAATTGCCTTGCACAAACAGCCAGAGTTAGCAATTAATTAATTTCAATCGTAGAAGAATCTAGGTTAGTAGTTTCTAGTAATTGAATGTAACAACTTACCCAAAAAGGTGACAGGCTTTCCAACGGTACCGTGAGCGACGTCTTTCACTCTTATGGCCGTGACGTCATAAACCTAAAAGCAACAGAATCATTTTATTCTTACAAGTACTTATAGCGCTTGATTAAATCAGTATGCAGAGTGGGGCCTCACGCAATGTATAAGCAATTGCCTTAAAGCCACCATAAAATAGCCAATTTACAGAGCTACATTACTGCTGCTCTGCTAATTGGATATTGTAACGTGGCGGTGTAATAATAATGAAGATAGTGAGGTTTGGACTAACCTTCAAGTGGAAAGGGCTGGCTGGAATGGGCGCTGAGTCGACGAGCACGTTGAGACGGTGCTCGCCAACAGCACGCGGCACAAACTCGGCGCGAAACACTCCCGCACCCGCTGCCGCCACCGCCGCCGGCACCGACGCGCCGTTCGGACCTGCGCCCGGGCACCGCTCAGCTCAACGCCTCGCCCTAACTCACACCCCACCCTACCCCCCATGTACCCACTTTCCCTTAACGGGCTTGGTCACCCGTTGTTAGAGTTAGGGCGAAGCGGATGAGCTCTCTTAACGATGATAGTTACAGCATCATGTTATTTTGATGCTCCCTCTAATTCTACACAAGTCTTCGCATGATTTTCATGGCCGTTTAATCACCATTACCTAATTTAGTGAGTCCTATTCTAAACTATTTAGTGCTATGCAAGTTATATAGCAAATTAAAAGTATTAGTAATCGTAATGTGGATGAGAATGTGGAGTTACGTTTGTCTGTTAGTACCGCTAAGCGCCTATGTTTTTTTTTTATCCTTTCCCCTTCTCTGAGATTCCTTTAATTTTCTGTCAATTTAGACAATTAAATTTCCATAAGATTGTTTTATTCTTATCTATACCAGCCTGTAAAAAGATTAAGACCAACACAGTTTGAAGTCAATTCTATGTAAAAAAAATACTATCATTTTATCTGCTATTGGATTGTAAGATAAAACCAAATAAATAGGCCCAATATTTAGGATGACCCAAAAAAAAAGTCACTGCAAGCAACGTTGGTATTTTAGCAAACATGTAGAATATAATAATATCCAAAGTACGGTAGTTAGCAATTCTCACCCTCAACATTCACTTCAATCTGGTCGAGGGTGGCAGCTGGGTGATGTAGTGTAAGTGCCGCAGGTTGGTGCAATGGCGCCGGGCCCGGCAATGTTACGCGAGCGCCACTTCCGCTGCCCTCTGACACTTCAACAATTAGCGGACAGCCTGGCACTCGCATCTGAAATATACAATATCATTTGGTTTAGGTAGACTGCAGTAGAAGAGAGTGATATAAATTAGTAAAATTAGCCAAACAATGTACTGCAGCATTACCGCTGCAAAGTTAAACCTTTTTTGCACCGTCGTATTGTTACCTCCTTGTTCCGGTACGTGATGTTATTCTTTGGTCGCTTGTCATGTATGTTTTTAAATTTTTAAGTTCAAAAACTTTCGAATTTTTCCTGACGTTCTCCGCTCTCTTGTTCTCGGTCATTATGAATTCGGAGCTGACATGTTGATAGTCACATAAAGATTATTTTTTTTGAAGAAAAGTCATGTTTTGATCAGTGAAGGCTCTCTAGTGTATTGCCCGCAAGATTCCTCAGTCTTCAACCTTTTTTTGGCCACTTTCGAGTCTTGTACTGCCTCACGAAGGCACCGCTGTACCGGTTTATTCCCCGGGTAAGTTACGCTTCGCCTGTGTTCGTTTTCCCAAGATTCCGTTCCCCTCGTTTGGTTCTCGTAGATTTATTAGTCCATTCTTTCCAGTTCCTACCGCCTACCCCATTTGGCACCAGTGCTATTACGCACCAACCAGACTCCAGTCCTTCCACCTACCCTAACCGGCACCACGGCGTGGAGAGGTTGACTCCGCACCACCACCGCTCAGCCCGCACCAGACTACACCCGGCGCGCGTGCATTTTTCCTTTTTAATTTTTATTATCTGTATAAGTTGTTTTAACCGATAGTCTCTGTACACAAACGTCACCCCAGAAACCGTGAGTATACCATTGTCACATTTCGTAGTGTTGCTTTAGCGACGTCTCTAGAGTAGCATTCCAGTATTTGTTGACTGGTATTTTAGTCACCATCTCACACCCTTCATTCAACCCAGTAATCCCCTAAATTCAAAAAAAGGCCCGCGCGCCTGATCGAACAGCATTTATAATGTTCTTTTTCGGTTCTTAATTTGGTCATCGATAGTTGTATTTGTGAACACATAACCGGCTCGCTTTCCTCTTTTACGGTGTGTGTATTTCTCATTTGTGTATTTCGACTTAGGATTTAGTTAAAATAAATCTTTGTCTTTAAAACGTTGTTCGGCATTTTTAATTCCACAAATTCTACGTATTGAGCACCGGTATACTCCGTGTGTTCGGTAGTACGATCATTTAAAAGCTTTTTTTAAATAGTCGTGCTACAAATGGCGCCCGAACAGGGACCTGAACCCTGGACCCTTGGATCTTTGTCACCACGATTAACTTTGGTCATTTTGGTCATATCTTTTGGTCATTATCGTTTTGGTCTTTTCCAGAAATATTAGTGTACTCGTTTTTTCTTTGAGTGTACTAATTTTTTTGGTCTGATCCAAAATATGTTTGGTCACCCCTTTTTTTTGGTCTGGTCCAAAATATTGGTGTACTCGTTTTTTTCTTTGGTCACCCTTTTTTTTGGTCTGGTCCAAAATATTGGTGTACTCGTTTTTTTTCTTATCGTTTTGGTCTTTTCCAAGAATATTTGTGTATTCGTTTTTTCTTTGAGTATACTAATTTTTTTGGTCTGATCCAAAATATGTTTGGTCACCCTTTTTTTGGTCTGGTCCAAAATATTGGTGTACTCGTTTTTCCTTGGATGACTGTACCTAGTTTTTCCAGTACGAGTGTAAGTACCTCATTTTTTCCTAGTACGTAGTAACTTCCGTACTATGTTCGCGGCGTTTTGCGTTCCAATTTTGAATTTGGTCGGCCGTATGTGCTTCATTTGTTTGTTTTGCATACTACGCATTTCGCGCGGTTTTGCTTGCGGAATTATTTATCGTCAGACTTTCTGTCCGTTTCGACTTATTTTGGTCTTATCTGACGGTTCGATTCGGTTTTTAACCGGAACCTTGTTCCTTGGGGTTCCGCACTTTCACGGTATGTTCGAGGTTTGTAGTTTGTCGTCGTTTTTTTGTCAATGGTGAGCTGCTTCCTCTCACTCTGTTCTCCGAACACTTTTTTTTCTGCGAGCTAGCGAAATCATTGTTTTCTTGGTAGTGGTGCCGTTGTCGCCTTCTGCTAGCTCATTAGGCGATTTACGCTTGCGGACTAGTTTCGTTGGCTGTGTAGTGCGTAGCATTTTGCGTATTTTTTTGATTTAAAATCTGTATATAGAGATAATTATCTGCGCTTTATGTTACGGTTTAGTTACGTTGGTGGTCTTGAGTCCGGTTGTCCGTACGTTTCCTCCCTGTTCGGACAATTGGTGATCCCTCGGCCGTTCCTGTTGGGTTGTGGTCTTGACACCAGTCGGCGCTTCGCCTTTTTCTGCGTTCGCCTGTACGTTTTGGTTTAATCCCGCGGTTTTTTGGTATTTGTACGTTGTAGTCACGGTGTTCGAGGTCATTGACCTTGAATGTTTGATAACGTTTACCGCTATCTTGGTTCCCGGATTTGTTTTTTTTGTCAGATTGACAAAAACTGTAGTTTAAGCTACAGGTGTACCTTTCGGTGTCTGACTCCTTTTTACTTCCTACCTTGTTAGGGTTGTCACTTCTTAGATTGTGTAGGGTTATCACTTCTTAGTTTGTTTAGGGTTGTCACTTCTTAGATTGTGTAGGGTTATCACTTCTTAGATTATTTAGGGTTGTCACTTCTTAGATTGCTAGGGTTGTCGCACACCATTTAATTTACTTTATGGTTGTAATTTTTTTTCTTCTCCTTTGTCTAGAAGGGGGATGATTGCAGCATTACCGCTGCAAAGTTAAACCTTTTTTGCACCGTCGTATTGTTACCTCCTTGTTCCGGTACGTGATGTTATTCTTTGGTCGCTTGTCATGTATGTTTTTAAATTTTTAAGTTCAAAAACTTTCGAATTTTTCCTGACGTTCTCCGCTCTCTTGTTCTCGGTCATTATGAATTCGGAGCTGACATGTTGATAGTCACATAAAGATTATTTTTTTTGAAGAAAAGTCATGTTTTGATCAGTGAAGGCTCTCTAGTGTATTGCCCGCAAGATTCCTCAGTCTTCAACCTTTTTTTGGCCACTTTCGAGTCTTGTACTGCCTCACGAAGGCACCGCTGTACCGGTTTATTCCCCGGGTAAGTTACGCTTCGCCTGTGTTCGTTTTCCCAAGATTCCGTTCCCCTCGTTTGGTTCTCGTAGATTTATTAGTCCATTCTTTCCAGTTCCTACCGCCTACCCCATTTGGCACCAGTGCTATTACGCACCAACCAGACTCCAGTCCTTCCACCTACCCTAACCGGCACCACGGCGTGGAGAGGTTGACTCCGCACCACCACCGCTCAGCCCGCACCAGACTACACCCGGCGCGCGTGCATTTTTCCTTTTTAATTTTTATTATCTGTATAAGTTGTTTTAACCGATAGTCTCTGTACACAAACGTCACCCCAGAAACCGTGAGTATACCATTGTCACATTTCGTAGTGTTGCTTTAGCGACGTCTCTAGAGTAGCATTCCAGTATTTGTTGACTGGTATTTTAGTCACCATCTCACACCCTTCATTCAACCCAGTAATCCCCTAAATTCAAAAAAAGGCCCGCGCGCCTGATCGAACAGCATTTATAATGTTCTTTTTCGGTTCTTAATTTGGTCATCGATAGTTGTATTTGTGAACACATAACCGGCTCGCTTTCCTCTTTTACGGTGTGTGTATTTCTCATTTGTGTATTTCGACTTAGGATTTAGTTAAAATAAATCTTTGTCTTTAAAACGTTGTTCGGCATTTTTAATTCCACAAATTCTACGTATTGAGCACCGGTATACTCCGTGTGTTCGGTAGTACGATCATTTAAAAGCTTTTTTTAAATAGTCGTGCTACAGTACACAGTAATGCTACTTTGAGTTTGTATATATTTTGCTGAACCCAGATTTTGTAGTGTATAATATAGCGGTTCACTTTCAAAAAAAAATTTGTAGTTTAAGACTAACAAAAGTTAGTCATACAAACTATATGGGTAACTGTAATTTGTTACACAAAGTAATCAATTAAGCTTTGTTTTAATTAAAGCCCTTAACTATGTACAATTTTTAATAATGCGTCCCTAATGTCAAAAATACTTCACTCAATCTACAAAAGTTTTTGATTATCAGTAATTGGTGGAAATGGTGCAAAACTTTAACAAAAGTTACATTACAGTCATGAAAACATTAATATCCATATACCAAATCCGAGACTCTGATATAGAGTTAAATTGAACACTAATCTGCCAATAATATAATATTTTCCAATAATATTCTTATTTTCTCAGTTGTAAGCCAATGGAGGATCAGACTAAGTGCTGCAAAGGCGGACCACATACTGGCAGGCAGTTTCCTTTTCGGAGTGTGAAGGCACACTCCGATAAGGAAACTGCCTGCCAGTAAAGTTGGGAGAAACAACCCTCTACAGCATCAAACTACCATCTTGGATTACATCTAATTACAAGACTAACATGGAGGGACCACATCAAAGCTAGGAGAGACCAAGCAAATAGAAAATAAAGATATTTATTGGCTAATAGGGAGACGAGTAATTTAGCTAACAATTAACAATTAATTTTATTCCAGCTATGGGGATCAGCAAGTTAAACACCTAAAAAGGAAGCGAATTGCTTACATTCCTTTTGGCGACTAAGGTCTATAAGAAAAAAAAACTATAAAAATTAGTAGAAAGAAAATTGGAGAGAAGGATTTACTGAGTAAGTATAAGAATGTCGATATTCAATTCAAATACGTAATTATTTGAAATTAGGTAGTGTCTACGGACCTCCTATTTCTGGGTGGTTTGGCCCTTCTGGCCTGCTGCAAAACTGACATAACCTAAACCTACGTATTTAAATTTCGTCATTTTTATGCTTAGTCAATAAATAATTATCTCCAATTTTCTTTCTAGTCACTTTTATACTTAGTAGCCAAAAGGCTTATATTTGACACCCAATTAAGGATGACAAATCACTGGATGTGGCATACCCCACATGCATACACATTTCTAAGACCTGATTATAGCCTGTACGCTGCTGGGCAGATGGACAAATGATATTAAAAAGTTCTCCTTTATGTCGGCTTACAAGTTTTGTTAAAGATTTGCAACATTTTCCCCGATCACAGGTGATTATGGAGTAATTTGGTATCTTGGTTTGTTTGGTTTTGTTTGCATCTTTGCCGCTTTCAATTAACACCAACAATATTATTTTGTATTACATGAGTATAATAACATTCAAAGTGCTCACCTTATTAAATGACACATTAACTACATGGTCACATGCTTCCGTTGGTGTAAATGAAACTGTAAACCTGGCGTTGCCCTAAAATAAAAAACAATTTAGTAATTCATTTGAACAAAATACACCCAAAATGTTATGGTCATGTCAATCATTAGTCAACTTTACATAATGAAAATTAGTTACAAATCATTAATGAGCTTACCGTATGTCACTGGTTATTATTAGAAATATTTCCCTAACCCTTACCTGTGGATGAACTTGAGTGGGTATGTTTAGTCCTCGAGCTGCTACTGTAATTTCTAAATTCCCCTCTCCAGCTTGTGCGGCATCCACAGCCAACTGAACTGGGACTCCCACCCGGGCTGATGAACCTCCATTTACACTTACAAGTTTGCCGTCATAGGCTTTACAGACAAATGGTGTACCCTGAAAAAATAAATAATCAGTTATAAGTTTAAATTCATCACTAACAATTAATATAACCACATTACAACCTATACTTTTGTATTGATAAAAGATAAAAATAATTAATAATTTCTTAATATTTAAACAGCAGAGATTTTGTTACGTTTGATTAAAATCTAAAACATTTTGTGTGTCAAATGCCAAGTTTTATCTCATATGTATCTGTGGTCTAAATATGGAAACTAGCATAGTATGGGGCAATCTGGGACATTACTTACTGGTACTGGTTGGTTGTTGTAATGCGCAGTGAGTGTGTGGGGACCGACGTGTCGGGGAGTAAAGCTGGCCACCAACCCGGAGACGGCATCGCCAGTCAGACGCACCGGCGCCTCGCCTCGCGGTCCCCGGACCGTCACGATCAACTCTCCGCCAGCAGAACCTTCCACTCGCACAGAACATGATGCCACTTCACCCACGGGGATTAACTCTAAACCAATCATGAAATATAAAACTTCAAAATTTTAAATTTGTTTAATATGTACAATTTGCACTTTATTTTTATTCAATTCGATTATATTCATTTAAAATGTATGCAAGAATATCAGGGTTTGAGGCTACAGGTGATCGGTTCTTAATTACCTGCACAGTAGAAAAATGCGCTGTTATTCCTAACTCAGTTGCAAACTCGTTTGTTGACAAAATAAATAACGCGCATTAATGACGTGACATTGACAGTTGTGATTGTGCCAGCTGACAGTTAAGAATGTGACGCAGTGCGGTACGCAATGCGCCTAACGGCTGGATTTTACAATAAATTTATTGCCTATTGGATGTGATAAAAAAAATCTTATTGAGGGACTTCCATGTTTTGTCTCTATCACTGACCGGACATTTTTTCGTAGTCGGATTATAGGCACATTTCAAACTGTAAGCAACCTATGCAACTGTGCCAAATGTAAACCGGTCAAATTGTATACTATAATAATATGTAAATGTATTTAGCTGTACATTTTGACATCATTGCCCCTGGTTGCTCGATATCAAATCTACAACAATACTATATTATTATGTATTTCAATTATACTTGCGTCATTAAAAAAACAACTATGGTACTATATTTATTTGCGGTTAAACATGATGCTCGAACAGCTTGTTCAAATTTAAAAAAAAATAAGCGGCAAATTAAGCAATTATTACTTGATTATGATTACCTACCTGGAAGTTAATTTAATTTTATAGTACACTTTGTTAGTAAGTGCATAATTACTACCCTAATAAAAGGCGAGAAAGCCGTTCATTAAACCTTCTCAAAAATCAGAGTAGGTAGTAATATTGAATGGTATTTCATAACTGCCCTGTTATCGCAGGGCAGTAATGTCCATTATTTCCCCGTTTTGTCCTTTTTTTAATTCTATAGAATGACGTTGTCAATCAAACCACTTTGACACACATGCAAGTTGGAGCCTGCAAATCGGAGCGTATTCACCTTCTTTAACGTCTTTTGGCACGCAAACTGAACGGAGCGTTAAAATTCACAATGAAAATAACTTTTGTTAATGCGGCTCTACTTTGAAATCCTTCAGATCGCCCTGACACTTTTTGCAAATTAGTTACGCATCGAGAGCAAAAGGGATAGCAATAGACGAAGTTCGAATTACGGATTTCAAAGTAGAGCCGCAGTAACAAAAGTTTTTTTAATTGTGAATTTTAACGCTCCGTTCAGTTTGCGTGCCCTGTTTGATGGCGCGCTCGTTCTTCCTCAAAATAATTCATTTGTAACTTTTGTATTTTATTTATTTTTCATCGTAGTATAAAGCAGGGTAAGTACAAATTACTAAACTCGTGTGGTTTACAAAACATTGCTTGAGAAAAGCACTATACCTACTATCCTCGGCCGGAACAAGGATTGCACGACTAGCTTTATCCGGCCGGCCCGGTCCGGTTTTATTGTATAGGTTTTATATCTTAGATATAGTTTTAAAAAATAATTTGTTTCTTTCGTAAGTACACCTAAGTCATTACATCCTAACTGTATATAAATAAATAATATTATTCAATAAATATTTACATACCTACAATTTTAATAAACGAATTATCTTTTTTGCAATTAAACCGTTAAATGGTACTAAGGAACCAACTAAAACATTGTGAATTCCCTAAAATAATGACGCGGAACATGATATATGTAGAACGAATTAAATGTGATGTTGCGAGGTCAGACTGGTAATTCCTCGTATCATAAGGACAACTTTCTAAATTAATAGTTCACGTTAACGCCTACACGGACACTTAACTTAATCTGCAAAAAAACCGGTCACGAGTTCTACCGGTCATATAATTATGGACTCCGGACACCGACTTTTACTATTCATGTATGGTATGGCCAGAAAAAAACATCGTTCTTAGATTATCATCATCGTTAGTATGTGAGTAGGGTCAATGTTAACCTGTCGTTACCCTCTCCCACGAATTCGCGGCCAAAATTTTGCGAACCCTCAACAAATTTGCACAGATTGCTCCGTTGGTTCCCGAGACCGCGAATTCGTGGCAGCGAAATTTGCACCCATCGTTACCCGCACCGCGAATTCGTTCCCAGTTCAAAAAAGACTTTATTGCAGGGTTCCTATTCCATTGGACGTTTTCTACTTTAAACGCGATGAAATTAGCAACAGATTGGTACCAACCGAAGCTTCACCCTTCTAATCTGTGAGCTTCATTCTTCATATTACTCGCGTCTTGCTCGCGTCAGCTCAAATTACCTCGGGTCACTCAGGACCTCTCACGTGACCGGGAGAAGCGAGTATCAAAAGCGCTTAACGGTAGGTCATTTTTTTGGGAGTTCAGGGAGAGGAGAGGTTAAAGAACGATGTTGGCAAAAAGTACTGAAATATCCCCCATCGGCGATTATTTAAACCTTTGCAAAACGCAGGGACACCTCGTATGCGACGAATAGCAATAATAGCTCTAATGTCTTTCAGAAAGATAGGTAGGTAGTTACGTTAATATAGTAAAGTTTGTGCGCGACTTGTTTGTCGCTCGGATCTCCCTTTCTATCTAGTCTGTAACGATATAGACGCACGAGCGACAAGCGTGAAAATACAACTTGTGCTAGCTGTACAGAGGGCCTAGGCCTACAGCCTACGTGGTAAGTTGTATTTTAGAAAATTCACGAAATGTGTAGGATCGACGTATCTAAGCTGAGATTGCGTCAATCACTTATGTCAACTACACAAAATTTCGAGAAGATAGAAAATAGAATGATAGCAGTGTTTGCATCTTGGCAAGGCCTACATACAGAACAACTATGTAGGTACTTCAACAACAACGCATGGTACAGTAGTAATACTTCGCGTATTCTCCTAGGAAAGCTAAGGGATTGTTTTGAAGAAAGTGCATAAAATAGAACTGTGCCCCTAACATTTCTGTGTGTATGTGTGTGTGTGTGTGACAGAGAGAGAGAGAGAGAGAGAGAGAGAGAGAGAGAGAGAGAGAGAGAGAGAGAGAGAATAGAAACCATTAGTGTAATAATACAGATCGAGAGCGAAGTACCTACGCTATTTAGGTTTAAATGGAAAGACTAAAAATATTAATAGCCCGTCCTTACTGAGAGCATTTGCGAGTAAAGAGCATTCGGCTTCGAATATTCAAGCGGTGTGGACCACAGTAACGCTCGGCTCAATGTCCACACCACTCGAATTGCGATTGCTCTTAGTGGTGATGCTTTTAATGGAAAAACCGGCAATTTTCCTATTTTCCCCATTGTAGGTAATTAAACTTTTTATGTATAAACAAGCCTGCTCGTAATTTGAATGTCTAAATGCATTCATAATATTTAATATAATATATTAAATTAAAGTAAGTATCTAACTAAATTAGCCTTGTGACAGTTGTGACTAAAACGAGAAGATTTTTTTAAATTTAATCTTTTTCTAATTTATACTTATTGATTTGTGGGTAACAGTGAATCAAATGGCAACTGTGTGATGTGATGATGTAGAAAGTGTTCCTTTTCGGAAGAGAAGACCTTGTTGTAATATACCATGCAACAACGTAGATATTACGTTTAAACTTGTACCTACCCGTTAATTTACTGCAGTTCCTTTTTCAAATTTGTGCATGAAAACACGTCTCTGAGGAACGACATAGGACGAGTAGAATGATCCATAGGTATTTGAACTGTACTCGTATGTAAGTATATAATTTTACTGTTAAATGTTGAAGCAGGACAGTAAGTTCTAGGTATAAATTTCGTTTTACACTCGGGTATACCTACCTTCTTATTGCAGTGATTTATGATTTTGTGAACTTACCGACTTGTGAGGTATCAATAGTGACTTTCTGCGCAGGAGCAACATTAAAAATGAACGGCGAGGACGGCACCGGCTCCCCGTTGAACTTGATGTCGACTCGGTGTGGCGTCGGGGCTTCTGGCCTCCAAAACACGAGGCATCGACCACCACCCACCACCTACAATATTAAATAGGATATAAAGTTTCTTATTATGTTTAATAGATAACTATGACTGAATTACTTTTGGGATGCGTTGGTTCGTAAAACCAACATTGCGTAAGTACGTCCTAAAAATATAGTACCCTACTTTCATTCATTTCGCTTTGCAATAAATTAGGTAAAGAAAGGTTAGGTTAGGAAAGATAATATATCTTTCTTTTTGGTGAATATTTTGCAACATTATGCCCGTGCAACATAATATATTTTTAAAAACCTTAAAGGTCAAACAAATATTAGATCAAAATAGGTCGAAGAACGAAGGACCTCCACCGGTGCATAGTTTGCAAATCATTAGTTGATACTGCAAATCGTTAACACATTGACCTCGAAGCCTTGAAAAGTTAAAGTTATGATATGCACAATGAGTACCTAATGATAATGACACGCACATTTTTTTTTAAATTGTGAATTTATAAATATATCCTCACATAAACTAACCTGTACGTGGTTAGGCACTTCGCCTTCATTAATAGAAATTTCTAATTGGCCTTCACCGGCAGCGCTCGCGTCCACTGAAACAAAGTTGAAGCGTAAATTGGCTGGTGTTGTTTTGCAACAGTTAATAACAAAGTTAATATACTCTAAATCACAGGCGCACAGGACAAACAATATAGTAGCGGATAAAGTTCCTAAAAGGATAAGCAATTATTGGTGCGGAGTAGTAGTTAGCCTAGGTTGAAAATTAGACTACACGTGTCCCACCAGGAAGTCTTAAGAGCAACACAGAGTAACAATAAATCGTATCAGAACCCAGACTAAGTTTATCTTAAGGTTTTATTAATTTATTCCCAGATTTTAGACTGTCAGCCGGCCTGGCGGACATGAAACAGCAAGAAAACTTTTAGGGTCTCCCCACACCTATCGACGCGGAATCGGCGTTAGCTGATCAAAAAGTTCTTCATGTCTACGCATTAGGAGCGAAAAGAAATCGAAAAGGGCGACGGCGTCGGCGGAGCCGACTTTTCGCTCTTATTGCGTAGACATAAAAAGTTTTTTGATCAGCTAACGCCGATTCCGCGTCGATAGGTGTGGGGAGACCCTTAGTTCGTAGTGCCGCTTAATTCTTCTAGAGTTATGTGTAGATGTTTTTCTCCCTCGGCCGCTGCCTTAAATTGTTTTTGCTCTTGACTATAATATTACATTATTATACCTCTAAATTGTGATTGTTGTCCGACCACAGCGTTGGCGATATCCGTGACCTTAATAAGACTGGCATCGTAGACCTTCGCCACCAAAGGTCCCGCGGCGAGCTTGTCTCCAGCAATGGCAACCTGGACAAACATTATATCTTGTTTAATATCTCGACCATAATCATCAACTGGACTTCAGCTAAAAGATGTCCACTAAATCTAAAGTTGTCTTGAGAAGCAAAATGTCCACGGCAATACAATTTATAAAAATACAATATTATAATTCGGCCTTTAAATTAAATCACTACACTATGGTGACAAAAAACAACAAACAATATGCAACTATAACACGACGCAGAATATAAATCGACAAGCGTAAGGCAATATTAGGCCCTAGCCAAGATGCAAACGCTTCTAACGTTTTTCTTTTCTATCGCTCAAAATGTTTGGGATGACAGTCGACCACGTGGTTTATAGAAACGCACGAGAATGTCAACCCATACATTTTGAGCGATAGAAAAGAAAAACTTTAGGAGCGTTTGCATCTTGGCTAGAGCCCATTGTCGAGAATCGTTTACTCTATATAAATCTGTCACGAGATTGCCGAAGACCTATAGGTACCTATACCATACCTAGGTGCTATAGGTACTTCGGCAGTACTATGACTGACTTATATTATATTTTAAGACAAACTAGATACCTAATGTTGCAATCAGCGACTAAACCGTAAGGCTATATTCACATGAACGCGCGAGAACGCTTGGTCAGCTTGGCGCGACGCGCGGTACAAGATTCTAACAAAGTAATTCTATCGTATACCTACAATAGGATCGCGCATGCCGCCATGCACCGCACGCAAGATCTTTACACGAGCCGCCTGTCATTTGACCACTTCAACCGCGCGTCATCGCGTATTGACTCGCGTTCATGTAAACCTAGCCTAAAGATTGGGAAGTCGTTATTACCGTGTATAATAACGACTTCCCAATCTTTAGGCTTGTTTCCGTATTGTCAACGTTTTAGTAACTCTTATGTCATTTACAATAATGGCGACAGAGTCTTAAACGATTCTAAAACACGCCAAACGCAATACCGTTATAACGCAGTAGAATATGGGCCCAGGGTGGTTTTACTTACATCGATCAGATGGGTGCCGACCTCCTCGGGTGTGAACTCGATGCGGTAAACGCCGGGGCGCTCGCTGACGTCCAACACGCGCGCCGTCACCGGCCGCCGGGAGGGAGCCGTCACCGACACCCCGACCTGATACAACAGATTATTATTCCGGATATTCACAAACACCGCTAATCGTTCAATACACCGGCTGTTAACAATGTATCGTCGTGACGACCCGCGTACTTAAGTAAAGCAAAAATCGAACAATATAATATGTATTGCCTTAATTAGTATTGAATAGTATGTCAGTCAAGCTGCAAACACTGCTAACGTTTCTTTAATGGCTCGAAATGTATGGCATAGTGGTCGACGTGATCTCTCATCAGCTTACGTGATTTTATCTATTTTCGAAAATCGCTAACTTAGCGTTATGTGCGTCTTGACCGATGCCGAAAAAAGCAATGTAAACCTTAAAAGATGTTTTGGTCCTATGTGAAATCATAATAAACGGATCAAAACATAGTGTATTTGCCTTTTATGTTTTTTTTTTTAATTTCTCCTAAATCGTATCAATGAAACTCAAATCTGTTTTTTGTACTCGTCGATTAAAATCTGTATATTAAGATTTCATAGAGAATACTGTAATGTCACTCTTTTCATCGTTGAATAGCGTATGTTACTTCCGAAACAACCGAAATAACTATTTCGATACGTTCTAGACAAGCAAAAAAAAATTGAAAATAGAACTTCGTATTTAAATAATATGTGCCCTTGTTTAAGGAGACTCGATGCGGTACAAAATTGCCAATGTATGGCGTTTTGGAACGTAGCAGCATCGCGTCATCTGTCAAAAATCTACTTAAAGTTGCTGCTGTATCCAGGGCATAAAAAAAACTAGGCTTTGTGATTGGCTAGTATTTTTAGCTTGGCACATTACTGCAATATTACGGACGCCGGGCCAGTGGTGTGATAACTTTTCTTTTCAAAGATAAAAAGTTTAGGTTTTTTCTGTGGAAATAAAAATCAGACCCTAAGCTTAAAAAGTTAAAATATAAACTAAGAAAATGAGTAGTGACAGTGACGAAACATCTTTAACTCCTCAAGAAATAACTATTTCAATTATCTTGTGTAAAAGAAGTCGGATAGTCGAACTAAACAATATAGTACTTACGATATTTAGTTTTCTTGTATAGGTACTCGTATTAATGATTTAAATTATTAATTTTAATGAACTCGTACAAAAAGTATTGTTCACTATAGTGTCATAATCAAACTTTTTAATCTCGTACCTTACTTAGGCCACTCAGCAAGCTTCGTGGCCTAAACACGGTACTCGACTAAAAAGCTCTCTATTATAACACGATTGTGAAAAATACTATTTCATGCATGTTCCCTATTGAGTCTCATTGATACGATTTAGGAGAAAATGTAAAAAAAAAACGCATAACACTAAGTTTTTACCCGTTTGTATTTAATATATAATCAAAACCTGTTATAACTTTTAACTTCTTTTCAGGTTCAGATTGTTTCGACCTCCTCATTTTATTTACGTAATATTTTAATTCAATGATATTGGCTTAAACATTGTCATTATTGAACGGTAGTACAGGGCCTCTATTCAGGTGCGTTAAAACGATATCGTGTTTGACACGTTTAAGAATCGTTTATGTTACAGTCGCCATTATTGAAAATGACATAAGAGTTATCAAAACGTTGACAATACGGAAACAGGTCAAAAACGATATCGTTATAACGCAGTTGAATAGAGGCCCTGTACATGTACCTATCTCTAAATTCAAGTTTACTCTGTGGTATTCATCAACATTAGCATTGTTGTTTACGGACAGTCAAATTCGCTTTCACAACACTAGACGGATATTTGAGTAATTAATTACTATACTAGTATCTAGTAAAAACTACCACCAGCAGACGCTCTTGCGTTAGAATTTAGAATCCCGGTAGGAGAAAACGGTGTTATGAACGCGGATAATATAGGTGTGATGTACCTGAGCCATGTATGCTTTATAAATTTTATAATTCATATCTACATGTAGATAATAATGTGAATCTATTCAAACACACATTAATTATTACACTTGTCTACGCATATCTATACTCAGCACAGCAGCAGCAATTGGTACTTCCATCTTGTAGATAATCCTAAACCATGAATGTGTGTTCCGCGTACCTACGCGATGTACATCTATCTATTCACCAATTAGATTAGACCAGCGGATTCAATAACCAGCCGCCCATTGATCACGAATGCTAGAGTAATTATAGCAAGCGGACATAAACGGTCAGATGACTCCCACGTAAGCGTAAGGTACTTGTACTTGCGGCCTTTGTACTAAATACCTGCCTGTAACTGGAATCAGATTCAGCGGTACTTGCCGCAGCGGTGTTTAGCTTGTGTTGTGAACTTACTTGTCAATTAAGGGAGCGACCACAGCGATGCGTAAAATACGGTGACGTTGCATAAACAAAAGAATGGGTCATACTAATTACATGGCGTAAATTTAGGCGGACCGTAATTTACGCACCGTTACTCTCCAGTGTGGTCGCTCCCAACCAGGTTTATCTAGTACTTGGTCACTCGTAACGCTTGGTACGCAGGTGACTGTTAAGACAATATCAACCATGCCACATACATAAGTAAAGAGTGTTTCGCAAATTATTCAAATATGTCTCAAGCTTAATTTAAGGGCTGGATAAAAGCAAATATAATTAGAATGGCTTCGAGAAGTTAAGAGCCTAGCTTACAACTTACTTTTCAATTCGACAACAAATTATCTACTGTCTAGCCAAGGTTGTCCCATCAGAGCATTATCAACATTTTAGTGCGTGTTTCTTAGGGTACCATAGCGAGAATGGCAAAAACGGACCCCTTATATTTTCTCATGTCCGTCCGTGTGAGCATGTAGTGTTTTATTTTTTTCCAGCAGACGTCAGTGTTTCGCACATATTTCAGCAGTTCTTTTAAAAACACTTCAGTTTTGCCGGTGCACTTTTTCGTTTTTGTAGTAACGGCTTCGGAACACTACAGTAACCATGGTCCGATATGCTATTGCCCGATTTTTTTATTAAGTCATAGGTTTTGTCGACAGTGCAGCTCAGCCATAGCGTAAACTCGGCCTGCCTACGAACTCTTTAGTTGCCGGGTTTATACCTACTATACTGCCCTACTAACATAAAAGGCAGTATCTCAAACAAAACTCCAGTAGTAAATACAACCTTATTACCAACAGTATATGATTGAATCTACTTTGGCCATTGAATTGGAGATACTGCATATTGGCTTAAGAGGGCAGTATATTGACGAAATGAAAAGTGTGTTAGAGAGAATAGCACTCCTCTGGTGGTGAGTGGACTTTTTGGCTCACGGACAATTGCAATTTTATGATTATAAACGCGTCACCAATCCAAGATAAGTTTCTACGCTAGTCATTTCACCGGATGTATATACAAAATTCTCTTTGTCACGGTTCTTGATTAAATATTTATGAATGTCGTAACCACTACGCGAGTGCTTACCTATGATCGCCTATTAACACTGACAACATGGAATAATTGGTTAGTGACGAGTGTTACGCATGCTTACAGGGGTTACTATCTTTGGTAGTCAAGGCTATGGCTGTATCATTGATAGAGAATTAGGGATATACATATACAATTTCTAAGAATAAGTCTAACTCTACAGACCCATTCAACTATGTAATGCAGTTTCAGTTATTGTTGTAATTAAAGAAGTTATATTAAATCAGACTCTTATTTTGCGGCTACGGTAATCATTAAATCTTTCAAAAGGGTTATATGGCTAAAAAAATAAAACTTGAATTCTCTACCTCATTTTTGCTAAATGTCGGTGCTCCCGGGGATGTGGAGATCTCAAACACAGCTGGTACTCTAGCTGGGATCAGTCTGGTGGGCTCCCCGCCGCCGCCGCCCGCTGGGCCGGCCATCACCTCTACCTTCCACGGGGACCCTGGAACAAAATACAAGTAATCGTTAATAATGTTAAAGTGCAACTGGGACTCGAAAGAGGGCGCTAAAACACAAAACAAACATTGTCATCCTGATTGATATAATACAATAGTAAATAAATAAATAACTATAAGGGGATAACCTCACGTTTATAGAAAAACCATGGGGCTCTGTAGTGCACTTAAATTTGACAGATATTACTGAGCTAGCGATCCGCCGCCCTTGCTGTGATCAGCCTTATGTGAGTTTTCTGGAACACCCGTACTTAAATTCTGGAATGCTTTGCCTTTGCGCATTCAACAAGCTCCTAATAATTATAGTTTTAAGGAACAACTTTATGCATTTTAGCTTTAGTCTCACTAATTATTATGGTTGTAGAATAAGTAATTATTTGATTCCACAAATATTTAATGAACTACCGAGCGAACTCATTAATGATTTAGACGGAATAAAGCCAAATGTATTTAAGTCTAAATTAAAAAAGTTTTATATGTCAAACTAAATTTAAATTAACTAGTGCGTAGATTAAAAATATTCTGTTAAGTGTTACTTGTGAGCGTTATTGATTAAATGAATTCCAGGAGTAAGTGCCGACAAACTGCTCTGTAGTTTGGCACGATTATAGAATAAGAAAACATGTAATGCTTAAAGTAAATAAATATATTTCAATTTTCATTTTTTTTCTCTCTCTCTTTAGTTTTCTTGTTGAGCCTTAGATATCATTATTATTTCTGACAGCTAATCACTACATTGTATAAAACAAAGTCGCTTTTTCTGTCCCTTTATCCCTATGTATGCTAAAATCTTTAAAACTACGCAACGGATTTTAATGCGGTTTTTTTTAATAGATAGAGTGATTGAAGAGGAAGGTTTATATGTATAATACTTTAATCCGGAGCGAAGCGAGGGCGGGTTGCTAGTATAATATAAATATGATAATATTGGTATTTATTTATTTATTTATAAGTATTTACGTATTATATTGCTAAATAGTAAAGTCAATTAATATATAAATAAGTTTTCACCTCAGCACCTCAAAAAGGGTAGTTTTTCTGTTTAAAGACAGTTAGCAAAATTTGATTTTGTTGCGAGCGTGAGATAACGTAGCATTTTAATTTTTGTTAACAATATAAAGGTGGCCGAGATTTCTTGTTGCACAAATAACTTTTTCCAAATTGAAGAGAAAAGATGGTGTTTTTATTGCACCTACCTATTTTCAGATTTCTGTTGCACCTTAAGGTTGACTGGTAGAGAATGCTTGTAGCATTAAGTTCGCCTTTTGTACAGTTTTTTAATTTTTTGTGCAATTGACTATTTAAATAAATAAATAAACCAGAATTTACTATAGGTAGGTACATAAAAACCTTCTGTGGAAAATTATCTTACTGTTGGTGAAAACCGCATCAAAATCTGTTGCGTGCTTTAGAAGGAGTTAGCGGATATATAAGGACAGACAGACAGCGACTTTGTTTAATTATAAAATATAATATATTATAATATTTATAATAATGTAAAGAAGATAAAGGTTTTCAACCGTCGATTATATTTGAGCGACACAACGACATAACGCAAACGTCACGTAACACACATACTGGTTCATATGCAAAGTTTATTATCACTATTCACCTACCTCAAACCTAGTTGACCAATTTATTTTATACATTTTCCTACAAAAAAAAAGATAAACAAGATTGTAGTAAGACTGTTTTTTACAATGTAACACAATATGTAAAAGCCTTTGAAATATGGTTAACCATTCGAAAAAAATGGTGTCGGTGTTTAGAATTTGTAAAGATAGATATTATTTTGTTTACTGACGTTATGTCTGGGCCTGGTGGGCACAATTTATCGCCGTCACCTTGTGTCCGGGTAACGACCAAATCGCTTAAACCGTGATGTATAGTGAGGTCAAGTGGAATCACTCAAAACGATCGGGAATGGCATTGCACTTATCAACGTCAATAATCTGGTCGGTGACAAATAGGAAACGTAGACAAGAGTAACAAAATTTAATATTTGTGAGTGAACACAAATTGGAAGTGTTTACTCACTATGTCAACGATACGTCTGTGGCTGACGCGTCTCGCGCAGGTTAACGATTGCCTTTGAAGTCTACATTGGAGTTAGGAATAAAGAGAACGTTGTAGCGTTTGTTTGTACGCAATGAGTGACTAGGTAACGTAAAACTGCCGGGTTTCTAACCAATTTTAAAGCACTGTATTTTTAAAACTTTCTATTCAACAAGTAAATTTTTCCTATGCATGTCAAAATTTATAAAATATCTTTTAACAAATAGATGAAATTGGTCATACTTACCTTAAATACCCAATTAGCATTTGCGATAGGTGTATTTACGTAGTTTTATGATCATTAGGTTGATAAATAATTAAAAACCCGCACTTTTGTTATTAATGTTATTATAGGTACTTGGACAATTATCTACGGGTATCAATCGAACACTTCGTACGTAATTCAACCGAGCAGCTAGATCGAATAAAAACGAGTCAGCTCTTAAGTAACGCAGGCAGGAATAGAAACGTAAGAATGAGGCGTAACGGGTAACGGGCTTAGGAATATTTAGTGCGTGGAATCTGAATACGAATCAGGTTACTAAGTAGATTCAAGTTACGATCGGGCAACTACTTAGTAGCTGGAAAGCAGTTAACTATAGTTTTAGCATAGTTTAAAACATTTTGACATGGTAATAGGTGAATCTACAGTATTTTCAAGTAGCGAACATTTTATGCCAATATCAGACTTTTTTGGCCAAGTAATAAGCAGGTAGGTACGTAAGTCAAAATATCTATTGTTATTAAAAAATATATATATCGAACCCCTAAACTTTCTTTGTGTGTTATCGATGTGTATGTGTATTATGTATGTAGGTGCCTACTTAGAACTTCCGAATGAAGCTTGAATTAAAAAGAATGAAGATTCTCCAAGCTATATGAAAAATACTTCGAAACGACGGTAAATAAACCACATTAAAATCTGTACCTAACTAAGCTCAGTTAAAATAAACTACGCGGACAAACAGGCAGATAGACCGAAATAGCAACCTTATTTTAATTTTAAATCATACATATAAGAAGCGTTATGTTGGCCGAAGATATTTATTAAACTCATTATCGTTGTTGTGTGGTATAAGTGGTATTACGAGTAATATATTACAAAGTAAGCGTACTTAATAATGCAGAGACGTGATAAAATATATTTTAACTTCAACCCACCATTAACTCACACTCAGTGCCGGAGTGCAAAAAAGGAATACACCGCTTTTTTTTCAGCTTACTGATAATTATGATTTAAAATCGCATTGTTTTTACCTAATAAAATAATACTTCATGAACTCGTATTTTTATTGCCCTGGTGATAGAATAAATAAAGCGTATTTATGTTGCGTTGCGAACAAAGCATTTTAAATGGAAATTCGGAATTAGACGAGGATGCGTGTGATAACACTGCTAACATTAAACAAAATAATTAGCTGACGCGTCCTGGCGATAAAATGGTTCGTGTATTTACTTTTTCTACGACGTGCAATGATATAGTTAAACTTTTTCGCTATCCCGGAGTGTATATACGTTGCTGCAGCAAGTTAAGTCATAAGTAAACAAAAAAGAGAAACCACAACCAGATCGGGTGCGTTGCGGTCATTTTATGTTGCAATATTATTTATTATGTTATATTTATTTTAATCTGCAACTTACATGATTGCCTTCTACACAGTTATCGTTATTTAACTACCATAAAAACCTGCTATAATAACAGCGACATATCACGAAAAAATTATTTACTTACTTACGTCGAAATTAGTCATTTTGAACAATTAAAATCCGTAACCGTACATTGACCAAAAACGTGGAGTTATTGTGCTTCAACACTTTCTCAAGAAATTAATTATGTAATTTAAAAACGTAGAAAAGTATTAATTTTGGTGTAAGTAGGTTGAAAGGCGTAGTAGTATTTATAGTTACTGTTACACGGTTCACATGTTCGTTATGCAGGTATCTATTTTATTACAGATGCGTCGTGGAACAGGTTGGCGTGCCCATCCGACCGAACATGGGGAATTATTCTTACAAGCGCACGGCGAGCGGACGGTCAAGACCAGCCTAACTTGATCCGTGAATACGTAAAGACCATGCGGCGGTACGTATCTACCACCTGGCACTAACTTAAGTCGAGTGAGACACGCAGCCACGTTCCATACTCACTCACGGATTAAATCAGCTTCTCGTCGTAACACAATGGGTCGACGAATTAACTTGACCGATCAGTGGGGCTAGACAAGTTGCATTCGACAATCGTTAGCGATTATGTTTCGATTTAAAAATATATGGAATAGGCTTACGTCTATTGATTGTCAAATGCAACTTGTCTAGCCCCGCACAAGTGGTCCGCGACTTTTTTGTCCGTCGGATCTCCCTTTCTACCTAGTCTGTAACGATAGATGCAGAGCGACAAGCGAGAAAATACAACTTGTGCTATCCGTACTGCAAGTACTAATAAACTAATTATTCATACGTGACTTCCACTTTAGCTGTTTGCCTCTGACTCCCATGCAGCTTTTCAAGGTCGTAGAAACCTATCAATTCGTAGTGTCTATACGAGCGCAACTATTTATATTTTTTTAAATATTAATCGAGTTGAGCATCGAAACAGGGAGAAAAATAATTCCGCCGATCGTGCCTGGTCCGCTGCCGCCCCACTAATGCCCGGGACTCCACAACGGTACTTACAACACATACCAATTAAAGGTTGGGATCGAGCGAAACAAATGCACACCTGTGTTACCGCTCCCCGCTATATACCTGTCCGAAAGAAAAAGGCATTAAACGACTGCGAAACCCATTAGCGTATACAACGTTTTGGTTTTGGGCAGCGTAGGTCGCGTCGCCGATGACACTGTGCTCATAAAATTTGATTGACTTACAAAATGAAAACGTTTCCAGCGACAAAAGTACCTTCGCAAGGTCGATCATTTTATAAATCTGATAACTTCGTATGCGCGTCGACGGTATGCGTCAGACAGTTTATTAATTAACTGTATTAATATCCGAATATTGAATACATTATCCAGCCAATTACATTAAATAATTTAAAATAATTTTTCATATGAATAAAATAAATAAGTAACATGTCCTAAAATGTGCAATACCGGTAATTAATTAGTATAAAAGATTTGAACGTGGATAATGATTTTTACCCACACTGTACCTAAGTACCTACTTACTAAGGAAATGGGGTAAAAAACTTAAAAGCGTATTTTAAATCATCATTTCTAAACTAAACAGCGGCTTCACCGATACGATATTTGTATGTCCAACCTCATTCATTATCATTACTGACGACTAAGGGAAGAACCGAATGTGCTGCCGTTTCCAATGAATTTGCGAAACGTTGCTTACGCTAAGCAGGGCCACTAACACCCTACCGGTGGTTAAACATTGTTTGTTTTTTTTTTTGCAAATGTAACAATAAAATATCTACGAGTAGGTATATACTAAGTGTAATATTACACGTTATATTATGTTTTTATAACTTAAACTTTACGAAAAAGGGATGTTTTGCCTGCCACGGCTTCATACAGGTAAAATATCATTGTATTTATTATAAATCTTAATCCTCCTTGCCTACATATATGATACACGCGTTCATTCTCAGAGTGGGGTAGGCAGAGCTACAGAAATACCATCAACCCTAAAAAGTTAAATTCAGTAACCATATTTTGCACAATCAGGCTAAGATGTTTACCAGTGTATTAGAGACAGGTTGCTAGCCCATATTTTTATAATCCTCCTTATTTTTTATCATTAATTTAAAGAAACATTATGGTTAATACATTGTAATGAACATTGTCCCACAAAACTGTTTAAGTACATAGTTTGAGTGCAAGATCATTAAGTCCTATAAACTTTACTTAATTTTAATTTTAAAATGTATACGATACTATCGAATTAATTACACAGTCTTCTTTAAACTTTGCTTTATTGAAGACTGTGTAATTAACATCTGCAGGCAAGCTATTAAGGATGTAGGGTCATGTAGGATAGACGTTTCTGCATGCGACCCTCACCACAGCGTGCTTTCCCGCAGCTACCGACCTTGCCGCATGCACGCTTAACAAAGGATGGATTATGCTCTTGAGCGCTGTCATGAAGAGCTAACAAGCATTTATGTTTAAGGCTATCCGGGTGAATTTTACGTATCGTGAACAATGGATGATACCTAATCTTTTTTACACTTAGCTTTAGTTTTTTTGTTGACCATAAGTTATAGGAATCTAATTTGCATTACTCTAAATTATAAATATAATGGGGAAATCTGCATCAAAACCCAACTGTAATTTTATGAGATTAACATACATACAAACAGACTCGGCGGAACATTTCAATTTATTGAAACTTAATTATTAGATGTCAATTGAATATATGTAGTCCCTGGAAACTTGCCAAGTTGCATTCTAGGAAAGCAATGCGATTATACAATTCTGCAAAACACAGGCGGACACACGAGCTTACGTTAAAATCCTACACATTATTTTGTGTTGCGTCTTGCGTTGGCTTACCCAGAGTAACCAGGCATACTGTGCGCAAAAGGAACAGTTCCGTCTCAGAAGTTTATGAATTTACTTTTATTTTTAGTAGAGTATAATTAATGGACGCGCTGTCCGCGATGGGAGAAATCAGTTTAGTCATAGCTAAGCAATTATTACATTTGATGCAGTTACAAAACTTGTTAACTACAGTCTCATCGTATCATCGCTTATGTAATAACTTTCCATTTTGTATAAAACGTACTTACAATTTTTCTAGATAATGCACATGTAAGATAATTATTATGTTTCAGAGGATTCCGAAGTTGTTTGGAACATGATCCCTAAACAAATTAAGGACCCACCGGCTGATGTGTTGCGACAATCTAGGTCTCTGTTCTACTTTGTTTAACCCCTTTAACCTACTATACGATGATATGTATAGTATTGTATAGCAACATTTACTGCCACAGAAAATAGGAGAAACCATTACGTAACAAGATGATTAGAATATTGAAGCAAGATAGGCTAAGACATGATACTGTTATAATTGCATTTTAAGGATTTCCTAACATCAACCGATATAATTTAAATACTGTTAATAGGGTGCCGCATTTAACTAGGAACCTTTATAGTTTCACCATGTCCGGCTGTTCGCGGTTTGACTCAGAAACATAGTTATATATTCACATTACGCAGAAAAAAAATGTAAAATAAATAAATATCAGGAGACAATTTCACACAAATTGACCTAGTCCCAAACTAAGCTCTAGGTTTGTACTATGGGTACTAGACAACGATAAATATACTTATATAGAGAAATACATACTTATAGTATACATAGAAAGCATCCAAGACTCAGGAACAAATATTCGCGCTCATCACACCAATATCTGCCCTTACCGGGATTTGAACCCAGGACCGCTGGCTTCGGAGGCAGGGTCACTCCCAACTAGGCCACCGTGTCGTCAAAAAAAATAAAAACTTGATAAAAAAATATCGGCCATCTTAAACAACTCATATAATATAACGAATTGATACAGGCGGCTAAAATATTATCTAAGACAACACCATATAACTTTAAATTGATAATAAGTGCATACTTGTTCTATTTTGAGATACTATTTTGTGTTTTAGCAACGGCGCGGAACCTTACACTAAACATGGTCCGAAATTTACGGTTTTGTATGACGAAAAGAAGGCAAAGAAGTACAAATGCCTGGTGGTAAGTGGACTCCGAGGCTCATGGACGATTGGAATCAATGCTAACACTCTTGTCACATGTCTAGGAGATTGTGTTTCGACTGAGTAACGGAGACTTTCAACACGAAACCGAATCTCATGGCTGTGCTGTGTTTGGTTCAAGTTTTAGGCTAACTTATTCACTGATAGCACAGCTTGAAACCAATAGTAAGTAATTGGATTAGCTATTACTTGCTCTAATAGCTGGTTCAGTCCTGCCCGCAAGGGGGACGTAGATGTATTTAGTTACAGTTCAGTTTGCAGCTCGTCCATCATACGAGTACGCATGTATACGTGTTAAAACCAGTAAACCTTCATCAAAAACTGTCTACCTGTCCTACGTATACTTCGAGATTTTTATAGTTAGAAGCCCGTATACTTGTACGTACCGTCAAAGTTGTTTGTATGAACATAATTGTCTTTTTTTCATCGACCACTTTATTGAGTTAGGGGACGTTAAAATACACATAAATACAGTGTGTTACCGGCATGAGGGCTTTAAATGTAGGTATCGATTCTACTCCTCAAATCTTTTTGTTCATACATCTTTTGTTCTACGACTTAGAAAATAACTTAATTTACAGTAAGTTATAGGTGATCAAACTTTCAAACTTTACTAGTAAAATCAGTGAATTAATTTATTTTGTATGAAAAATAAAAAATAAAAATTACCTCATTTTTTAAAGTCGTAGAACAAAAGGAGTTCCATTTGAGGAGTAGAATCGATACCTACATTTAAAGCCCTCATGCCGGTAACACACTGTATACTGTAGAAGGCTTTAGTAATATCGGAGCCGAGATATTAAAAACTAAAGTTGTAAGTTTTAGGTGGTAAATAATTATTATGTAGGTATGCCCATTGTATCACACATCTCGGGTCCTTTGCAATTGAGCACATCTTTGCCTGTGCAACACACACAACAACACAATAAAACACGAAATATGGTTATACAACAAAATATGTTTTTTTTGAATCCATATATTTTTAATAACCACTTTTACGAACGCCAACAGCTTTTTCCATACCTTTTGAATAATTATTGTGTTTTTTAATCAGCATTACTTGAAGTTATTTACGTCATCTCAATGAGAATCACTGTAAACCAGCGTTCGTAAATATTTTCGGACAAATACTAAAACATCCTCTGTTGAATTAGTAATACTACTTAATTATATCGAACCGAGTTGTTACTTAAGTAATGTTTGTACAGCAAATACTATGGCGTTCGTAAATGGAAACCGACTGCTCGACAGAAGTCTTGATTTAACCAAAACTCAGAGCATTTTGAAACTGATGCGAAATTTTCCCAAAATTAGGTCTCTTTGAAGTAAAGCAGCTGTACTCGTAAGCGGTCACTAAAGTTTTAGCCCATAATTCGTTCTACTTGTAGGAGTTTATTTTCAGTTTGATTTGTTGAAGTTATTTAATGAAAAACGAGATGCGTTGATATTTTGGAATTAAGGTGTAATAAGTGATTCGATATCAAGTTTTGGAATCGTAAATAAAGGTATACCCGTTAACCATCAAAACCCTATAAATATTAACCTCATTCTTGGCTAGCGCTCGGTAACCAGTTACGAAGGTAGTCACTCGTGCTACCAATTCTACATGGCAATGTTATTTTTAAGTTAAAGTGCTGAGCTGGGATTCTATACGGTAATAAACGATATCGTATTTGACGTGTTTCCGTATTGTCAACGTTTTGATAACTCTTATGCCATTTACAATAATGGCGACTATGACATAAACGATTCTAAAACACGTCAAACGCGATATCGTTATATTATAAGTTTATAACGCAGTACAATAGAGGCTTAGGTGGGCTGTAGTCAATGCCTAACGCCACAATTATGCGATCACCTTATTGCCTTTTAGGGTGAAGACTCAATTAAAAAGATCTTATTGTTTCCTCGTGGGATGAAAATTAACCTTATGACGAAATTCATCTAATAACGTTTAATGTTTCGTAAAATGTCACGCGATACAGTGCTGTGGCGGATCAGGGATCCATTTTGCCGATCGCCCATTACATTTACCTACATTTAGAGTATATTAAGCTTTTTTCACTTAAAAAAAGACTTCAGCCATGGATGTGACGTAAGCAGAAACAAATGAAAATAATAACGAGTTTTATTAGCATGTTGCGGCGATCTTTCTCCATTTCTGCCTGTTCATTTTACACGAACGCTACTAAATTAATAGGCAGCATTACTATGATTAATTCGTTTTATAAATAAAAAAGGTAGATTTACTCGTAACATCGTTGAAATATTTTCCATTGAAGTTCAATATTGGAAAATAATTAATGTCTAATGCGATTTTGAGAAAAAAACAATCTCACTTTATTTGTAACCCTTTGGCGTTTATAATAAAAATCGGTTGAGTGCTAGTTGCACTCGCACACCGACGGTTCAGTACCGCCCCACTCACACTTGGCTGTATTTTATTATTTAATCTTTCGCACTATGATCATACGTATTACCATAATAAACAATATTAACAAGAATAACTCTTCAAAGGTAATATGGTTTTATCCAGTAGAATAGAGGCCCAGAAGCAGTGTTGCAAAAAAGTTGTCTCAACTTTAAAGTAATTAGGTATTACATGGGTAATACCATCATACTCAACAATGTTCCTCTGCCTTTTCGCTGACAAATCTTTGACAAATGCATCGTTTCGAGTTCTATTCATTTGCCAACCCGTTTTTATTTCTGTAACAACAAATATTTCAAGTTTTTCATAAAACTAACCTAACTTTTAGGGTTGTACACGACGGTCCTGCAATAAATTCAGAATTATGAAATACTCGTTTCATAAAATCACACTCGTATTTTAAGGCCTCTCATTGTGCATCTGTTTTATAAACTACTATTTATCACACTTGTTTGGAAAGGGTGTTAATTATTACACGGCAATTTATATCCCGTGGGCGTTATGAATTTGTATAACTCCCGAGGGAGTTATGAGTTTAGTTTTAAAATATAGGATCCACTCGTACGTAATTTCGGACTAAGGAGGTTTCAAAACAGCCAAGATTTATTTCCTATATTCAAAACTTGGCTACAAACCATTTTTACTGTGTATGTTAACCTTATACGGTATATTTAACTGCATTATATTTGTATTTTACTATTATTTTTCATTCACTCATTTTGAAAATTAGTCCAATCAGGCTATATGGACTGTCAAGTTTGAAAACTAAACTCATTCTTAGCATTATCTGTGGAAGACTTTTTATTTCTTTTGCAAATGTGATGAGAAACATTGTGTGTTGTATCACGGGTTGTAAGGGTATTACTAACGAGGAAGTATTAGAAGTCCCACACCGAAGGCGGAGGGCTTTTAATGGCTCGAGTTCTTACGGCCCTTGGTGCACAATGTACTATTGTTATACTTTATTAAAAAAAACCTCACACGTTATTAATAACCGGTGCTTTGTCCTACTGTCACACAATTTTATGTACAATTTCGCCCAGCTATAGGCATAATTCTCCTTAGCTGTTTTTTTAGCCTTAGAAGTAGTTATTTGTTGTATGCAGATAAGTGGTAATTACTGTAAATGCGCTTCTGGACAACCCAAATCACCCGCCTTACATTCTTAAAGTTTCGAATGGTTGGAAAAAAACACCTGTTTGTAACTTGCTTGAAATTTTACGGTCTTTGGTTAAAGTTTCTTGTTATCAGAGTTCACAGCATCGCTAGAAATAAAGTCAATATCCCATCTCCGAATTGAGAGGAAAGCCGCTTTTATTGGTAAGGTTTCGTATTCTATGAAATAGTATTTCTACTACAGTTTGTGGGATTCTTGTAAGTCAGACCGCGAACCCTTTGCTCGTTGCGCATGATTTCGGCTTTATTGAGCTCTAGAGTACTTTTACTCGTTCATCTCAGACAGTAGGGTTTCCCGTTCAGAATCCAACTGATGAACTGGAACCACAATATACTTTTTCTTTTATAGATACTCGTACCCCTTATTATTTCACGATCTGTTAATTTTTTCAAAATTTGTAAAAAAAGGCGAGTATCAATTATGGTTCAGAACACAGCTATTTAGAGGTAGGACAGGGGGACGAACGGTTAGGGTACCCCTTGGGTACGGAGCCCTAAACAGTACAAAAATTTCGTCGATGAATTTAAAATAGACTATTTGAAAAATCACCGAGTAGGAGTAACCTTTTCAAACATTTACGTTTTACGTTCAATAGTTTAATGTGTGCGAGTCTGTCAGTGATCCGTCAACTACGGACTTGCAGCGTAAGAAGGGTGACGGCCCAAACCGAAAATTGAAGACTATCCCCTTTACTTATAAACGTGGAATAACCGTGGGGTAGCTTAATTATGCCAGGCTCTCTTTCAGCCAGATGCAAATGTCACAATTAAAGATAAGTACAAAGCATGGCATAAGCTACCCCACGGTTATTCCGTTTATAAGTAAGGGCGTAGGTGTCTTAAGTACTTTATCTTTCTCCTATAATTGTTTTAGTATTATAAAATTTCTAGTATTACCTTGTTACAGTTTAATGCACTTACAGGGTGGAAATAGGACAGCGGCCCATTTCGAAGATGGGAGATTATGGTACCTTGAATACTTTATTTGTTATAATATTTAAGTACCTACCTTGCTTGTTAATGTGCAATACAATAAAGTTATCGTTTCAACTCTAACAAATGATGGAGTTAATGCCCTAACCATTACCACACCAAAACCCATATAACCATAAATAAATTTCTTCACTTCCATTACTATATTAGAATTTTCAAAATTAAAAATCATAGCCAACCAATTACAGTCCAAATCTACATACATCACTTCTAAGGCATTATATTTTTGGAAACGACGTATGTCCCTTCTTTTATACCTACTTATAAAGGGTAATAAATACAGGGGAGGGAGCGTCGGTGGCCTTGTGGCTTAGACGTTCGACTCTTAATCGTAAGGTAACGAGTTCGAACTCCCGCGGTCACTATGCACGTACCAATGAGTTTTTATAACTTAAGTTGGTACCTAATGTACATTACCCGATGCACTTACGGTGAATGAAAAACAACGTGAAGAAACCTGCACTTTCGAACAGCTGAGTGTGTAAGAGGATAATTGCACAAAAGATCCTAAATGGGTCGAAGTGCATCCTTTCGGATACGAAAGGGCCCATCTGTAACACAAGATATGATAGTAAAAACGGGGATTCCACATATACCTACACTTCACTACACTAATTAGTAATGCTCCTCGCTTTATATACAAAAAGTATCCAAAAACGAGTTCATAGCCATGATCTCGTTAAGAATTGAACACGTGCTCGTAGTTAGTTTGACACGACCGTGGTGATTAATACTCGCCTACCCCATACCACCATTAATTTTTTTTCGCCTACTATTTAATAATAGTGATAATGTAAGTTTACGAGTTTAATTTCAAGTCAAACCCTTGGTTTAGATAAAGGCATTTTATCCATTTAATAAATTAAAAAAGTTAATAGTGGAACGGGGTTAAGTGTTTAGTCGTTGCTCATCGGCCTTCAGATATTTCGAAATGACCGTCTGTCTGTGGGCTATAATTCGTGTGATTTTTAAGGTTCTGTGCGAAAAGGATGCCAGCGGGACCCTCTTACTAAGCCTCTGCTGTCCGACTGTGTTTCTGTCGGTCTGTCCGTCCATAATAAGTAGACAGTTGAAATTTTCACAGTGTGTCCTATCGTCGCGCGCTATAACAACAAATAATAAAACTATAATGAATAAATTCAAGAAACGTGATTTTTTCGGCATTTTTTGCTCGCCCATAAGAGTCGTTTAATCTTTTGAACCGTAATATTCTGTGCACTTTTTTCAGAGTAAGTATATATAACTAAGGCCGCTGTAACGACAAAATAAACAGAATGAAAAAAAAATAGACTGAAAATTGAATGAGGTCCCCATACAGAAAATGTTTGACGTTTTTTGCTCCGTCTTACCTAATAGGTACTCGTACGAGTATTATGCCGTGCGCGGCGTGTTACGGAACTTTGGGAGTGCGAACTCAGCCGATTTTTTCTAAAACAACACGTTTGGCTGTAAATGTTTCGTTTAATAATAAAGTACCTTGTAGAAGACAATTTAGAAGCCGTATTGTAAATTTATCACGTTAAAAGTACATTTCATAAACATCGATTACATAATAAAATCAAAACTAATTAATTTCCATTTCGACTAACACAGTAAATCGACCTGGGCTGGGATGCTACACGGTAATAACGATATCGTTTTAGACGTGTTTCCGTATTGTCAACGTTTTGATAACTCTTATGTCATTTGCAATAATGGCGACCGAGTCATAAACGATTCTAAAACACGTCAAGCGCGATATCGTTATAACGCAGTAGAATAGAGGCAGGGGCCTTGTTTTATAAAGCTACAAAATTACAAGCGGAAGTCTCATTCTAACTCCTTTTGGTTTTGGGCGTCTATTATACTGGAGTTAAGCTATATTGCTTTTGACGTGTTTCCGTACCTATTGTCAACGAGTTAACAACTCTTATTTACTTGACAATAATGGCGGCCGAGTTAAAAAAATACCGTTTTAACCCTGTAGAATAGACGCCCAGTATCGGTTTCACAATTGAACCAATTTAGATTGAACCATATATTAAATTGCCTAGAGGATTCAAGCAAATCCACAAAGTTATTGTATTATAGAACTCCATTTAACTTGCATTTGCCGCTAGAAACTTCAATGTGATGAAAATAACGTCGGAATCCCTAAAATAAGCTTGCTCTGGCAGTTGGTAATGCTATGAATAATGGATGAATAACGATGTAAAATCGAACCCCGAACTAAACTTTTTCTGTGTTAAGTATCTGCTCAATTGTAAAAGTTGGTAATGGCACAAAGTGAATTGTTAAAATCGAGAACAATAGTGTTTTCTAACGCAAGAGGTTTCCGATGTCCTAATACTGGAGGGCGGATGTCACGAGGCGAGCGATTGTTTATCCACTTCGGGCGCCGTTTCCTACGAGTGCGAGTAAGTGAGGAACTGAGGACCAATAGAAATGCTCTCGAGCCGAAGCGATGTTTGATGATGAGTAACTCAAAAATGCGAGTGAGTTTGTTGCGACTCTCGACTGGATAAAATTGTCAGGTCAGTCAATAGAGGTTATAAATAAAGTCGAGCTGTATTGTATTGAAAGGCAATCAACATGAACACCGGGCCGGTACTTTCCCACCCGGGTCTGACGTGGCCTCCTTTGTCGCCCGACATGAAGCCAAGGTTCGCTGAGCGCCGCCACACTTGCATGTTAATCAATCGGTCACTCAATCAGATGAACACGCTTGTATTTAGAACGGGCTTTAACAGGTACCAATATTTCACATTCCTGATTATATGAAGGAAATATTTAAATCACAGTTGCAAACTATTTTTCCCGAAGATGACCACTTGATAGATCGATTTTTTGCCCCAGAAACCCCTATAACGTAAATATCATCGAAATCCTTACAGCCCTTTTCGAGAACGTGATTACAAATAGATAATTTAGTCTCTATGTACTTGTATGTGTGTTAATTTCTCTATATAAGTATAAATATGTTTATAGTTATCTATATAGTATACCCATTGTCTTAGTTTGGGACTAGGTCAATTTGTGAAAGATTATTTGTCCCCCCGATATTTGTTTTTACATATTATATATTTACAAATATTGCTCGTCTACTAGAATAGGATATATTACAAATTTTGAGTCTATATTGGCTGTAAAACATATAAATATATATGCTGCAACGTATATAGGCTTAGGTTAAATACGAGCCAGTGCTCGAGGACGCTTGATCTGTCTCATTGGCCTTCTTCATGAGTAAGCAGAGTCCACTCCGGTTCAGTCGGATGCCCAAAGGTACCCTTGCAGCGAGGCTTCGACACGACGGGTACATTTCTAGCATAGTTTCTAGTTACAAGGCGGCGTTGCGAAATGTGCCACGGCATTCAGGACAAGTTATTATTAGTTAAGAGTTTAGAACAATGTTCTCGACTAACGAGTTTGTGATATGGTTTGAAACTTTAGCATTGGAATTCCCTTTTGTTATATATCACCGCATAATCCTCAAACGCACTCGTGTCGCCTTTAACGTGTTTGACACTATGATAACTCTTATGTCATTTACAATAATAGCGCCCAACTCATAAACGATTCTAAAACACTTCATAACGTAGTAGAATAGAGGCCCTGTACGAGATATGCACGCCCAAAGGTGTATTTTATATTTACTGCGGAAAAACTAGTCGACCATTTAAAAATGTACAACGGTAAGGGCAAAAAGTTTATATTCATAAATTCATGAAATGCTTTTTTGCATTTCATCAACGTTTTAATCTCCCTTCTCTGGTGATTTTTCGTACGAATTGTTGAGTGTGAAATCAGTTAATGGGAAAACGATATAATTTTAGCCACTGTGCTAACGTGTTAATTTTATTAAATGTCAATTAATTTAATTACAAGTTTAATTCTTTTTAATGGATGAGTAGCATCGCGTTGCAGAATGATGGCAATTTGAAACTTGTTTTTTCTTCCATGTTTCGAAAGCTGCCGTAGAGCAGTATTTAACCTGTTCGTTGCAGGTGCCGGCCGGTTATTGGGGAAGGGAAGTTTTTCTGATCTTACAGACTAGGTGCACAATATCAGGCCGGTGACACTCCGCGCTATTGCCTACTCAATGTGCAGCCTTTTATACAAGGCTAATCAGTTGAGTGTCACGCGAGCGCTCGTCTTGAAGCGCGCCGCCCGTACGCCGCTGCGAAAATAATTCGAGTTTTTGTTTAAATAAATGTACCTATGGCTCCTCGAAAAGCCAAAAGGTACTGTATAGCATGCGGGTGCTTAAATAATGACAGGAATGGCGATCTATCATTATTTACACTGCCAAAAGATATCGAAAGGTAAGATTATTATTAATATTATTTTATAAATTATAACTTCGATCGAGGTAGGTAGTTACGAGTAGCTGTACCTACTTAATTACTGACACAATGATTACAGTTTTGAATCCTCGACACAAAAAGAGCGGAATAATATTAATTATTTTATTAACTACCTACCTCAGTTTCGCAGTTTTCGACTTATTCGCATCAAAAATCTATTACCTACCTTACTTAAAGACCGTTCCGCGTAAGTAGACCTCCCAGTAATAGTGACTACCTACTAAAGCAAGGTCAGCATATACCGGTTAACTACCTTCTTACTTGAGTATCGGAATAGGTAATAAATGTAATAATAGTGCTCGAGTTTATAATTTTGTCGTGTTATACGAGTTGCATAGTCCAAGAGCCTGATGTAAGATTAGTTTTTAATTTGATATATAAGTACTAACGTTTAAATTAGGTTTTTCTTTCTTTCTTTCTTTTCTTTTAGTTTCTGATTTTGATTTTTTTTTTGATTTGTTAGCCCTGTTAGGGTATACCTACTCCCGAGGTTGACGGAAATTGAAGTCGGTTTATTTTTTGTTTAAGACTTGTAATTATTATAACAATATGTAGATGAATATTTTCGCTAAAACATGACCCTAGTAATGAGTTACCTATATAATATATAAGAAAAAGTTAAGAAGGTCCGCTTTGTGTCTATTTTCAATAATATTAAAATTATAATTAACTTTTGTTATAAAACTGTAATTTTTATTTTACCTTTTACTTAACTATAAATAAATAAATAATAAATATCAAATATATGAAAAAGGAGTTAAAAAATATGTAAAAATTAAACATTTGTAATTGTAATCAATCAGTCACAGTCACAGTTACAAATAATTATAATGTAAATTTTATTATTAAGTATTGCAAGGACAAATTTATCTGCCATTAAAAATTGGCTCTCTCCTTGTATATTTTTAAGTGTAAGAAAGAGTAAATTTATGTCTCACATTAGCTTTACTTGTCGATTGTGGAACAGGCAATATGACTAATCCATCTGCTAATTCATATGGCTTTCCATCGCGGGTTGCAAATGTTGATTAGGTAAATGTTATTGATGAAACATAAATATTGTTATAAGATATTAATAATTATTGTTTTTAAATCAAAAATATATTAAACGTTTTTTTGAAATTTCACCAATCCGACATTTTTTTAACGTTTTTTCATGTACTAACGATGTAATGTTAACATCTGTGGTGCATCAACACAATACAGGGGGCCTAATATGGCTGCGTTTGTCGCGTGACAACATGTGGATAAAACATCCTTCACTTTTTGACACGTGTATAAGTACGAGAGTGACGGAAGCTTTATCCATAATTTCTCTTGCAATAAACGCCACCATACTAAGCATGCAGGTATTTTGCGATTTTTGTGTTGTCCCCTTTCTTATCTATCTGTATTCTATATACCTATTTCATCTTGTTATAGATAAACAAAATGTTTTAAGGTCTATATCGAAGCTATTATAGTATGTTAACAACAAATATTTAGTAATACAACTATTACAAAATGAACCTTCAAAGTCCTTAAAATAAATGATTGTTTATCGAAAACGTGCTTCAGCTCCTAGACTAACATTAACCTTCCTATTCCAGTACGGGTAGCACAAGTTGTATTTTCTCGCTTGTCTCGCTTAGTGCGTCTCTAGTTACAAACTAAATTTATTTATTTCATTTATTTATTAAATTAGACACACTAACAGTTGCACAAACAAATACAAATATAAAAGATAGGTACAAAGAAAATAGTCCTGTTTGTGTACCAAATGCAACAGTATTAGCACAGTTAGGGATGAATAAAACTAAAACTACATAAGAAAACTACAATTAATAATAAGTTTAAGTAATGCAATTTGTTTTCTTACAACTGCCACGGAATAAGTATTAACGTATTAATTAGTACAAGTAACTGCCAGCCCTGCGGAGTGGACGGAGTCAGTAAAGCTCATGGCGGGCGAAATAATACATACTCTCGCGGCGCAGATTTAAGCTACATTTTGCCTCGTTAGGGGCGCCCCCACTATCGATCGCAGAAATGTAACCAAGGTCACTTCGGGCCGTGCACTTGTTTTATTATCGTTAACGCGTTCTGTTTAGGTTTAAATTCGCATGTTTGCTGTCACGGAGTGTCGATTCTGTACTTGTACTATTACTTATTCTGTGACAATATGCGACGGCATAAACTTTAATACATAATCACGCGTATTAATTTTATTTTAGTCTACGAGACCAAACCAAGCATATTATTTGAACTTTAATAATAACTTCATCCTTTATTGTGCCAAAAGGTGTTTCTTTTTTCAAAATATGACTCAAGATACTTACATACATACATAACATCACGCCTTCATTCCCAGAGTGGGGTAGGGAGAGCTACAGAATTACCAACTACTCTTAAATTTTTCATAATTCTGTAACCACATTTTGCAGTGATAGGTTGCAAGCCCATCGCCTAACAGTACTACAAGCCTTTATTCCATTAGTCGCCTCTTACGACATCCACGGGAAGACATGGAGTGGCGCTATTCTAACCTGGCAACCACACGGGTCGTGACTCGAGATACTTAATTCATAGTTTATTCATTGCAGTTATTAAGCAACAAAAACATATCCTTAATATCCATTTTAATCTTAATAGATTATTTTGCTCAGAATCATTTTAATATTATAAATGCGAAAGTTTGTGTGAGTGCGTTAGTTTGTAAGAGAGAAAATATGTTTTTCTTTAATTCAAGAAAATGTCCTTTATCACCACAATCACATGCGGCTGTCAACCTTCAATGACGAAACATTAGATGTGTGGAATAATGTACTTTCAACCTGTATCACCAAGGCCTCCCTAACATAACACCCGTAAAAATCAAAACCGATCACAAATGCATCCACTCTTGATGTTATCTACAAGGATACCTTCCTGTTTGCGGGTATTAAGCCGCCAAACGAAATAATAATATGCCTGTCATCATTAAGTTTCCATCGAGGCTAGACATTATACATAACGCTAACGGAAACGATATTCGAAAACTGTCAAAATATATGGAATTGACAAAAGTGTTCGACGTGACCGTCCTGCAGCTTACGTTAATCCTATTTATTTTCGATAATGATAACGATCTCACAATGACTCGTCATCATCATAATCTGGGGCCACAGATCAATAATGTTTTTCCAATGTCATCTGCTATTTGATCTTTTAAGCTATTTACCCCTTTAGAAGGTAAGTCTCTCACCAAATCATGATATTACGTCGTAATTGTAATGACTCGTATTACTGCTAACATTAGCCAGATACCTATAAGCTCTTTAGACAGGAGTAAACAACATTGGAAAATTGTTATTCAACTGGAAACTTGCTGATGGGCAGCAACTTATAATTTAATTCGGCAGTATAATATCTTAGAAAGTTAAGTATCCTTGAAGACATCAAGAGTTGATGTATTTTGTTCGTCTGTTTTGTTATTTACTAGGGATATGTTGGAAGAAAGTTGAAAATACATTGCACAGGTTTCCTTATGATAAGAAAGGTCTGGGTCGTAACAAGAAAGAGTTAAGGTTTCCTCACGTATTATTGTTGTTTTATTTCGCCGTAAAAGCTCGTCGTAAACGTTATTTCCGTACATAGAAAATGAACGCCAATGCCGTTGATATTATTATTATTACTTATGTAATTATTATACGGAATGTATTCATTCCGTAGGGCTTCACGCTGACCTCACTCGACTGACCATGACATATCAAAACGAAAGCATTATTCCCTATTAATATTTTTTTTTTTTATTGTTCCCCATACTTATTTATTAAATAAATAACATTGTCATTTTAAATATTGCTGACGTAATATTCAGCCAGTACGACATAAACATAAGATACAGACCGCACACTACAAGTAGCGATCTGGGCCTCTATTCAACTGCGTTATAACGATATCGTTTTTGACCTGTTTCCGTATTGTCAAAGTTTTGATAACTCTTATGTCATTTACAATAATGGCGACTGTGACATAAACGATTCATAAACGTGTCAAACACGATATCGTTTTAACGCACCTGAATAGAGGCCCTGTACATTTTCCTTCTCGGTACTGAAAGGCTAACCTAGCTGAAAGTCCACCTGAATACTAGACCTACATAATAGTTTTATTATCACTAAAAGGTATGACATAAAATAAATGTTTAAAAAAACTAAACACCGTCTTCAAAAAGCAAGAAATAACTTCTTTTAAAAGGATACTCGTTTGTAATAGGTCAGTCCATCTGAAGTCGGCGTCCCACAATATTTTTAACCAAAAGCCGAATTCAGTGGGACTAACCTATTACCTATCAATTTAAAAGAAGTTTTTTCTTGCCTTTTGAAGACGATTTTTAGTTTTTTTAAACATTTTATTAACTATTAGGCCATAGGCGGAACTATTAGGGCACGTGAAGGTTTTACCACCTTCCTAGTATATTGAATCGAGAATGAATTCAAGAACACGATATTAAAATTCTCAGCATTGCGAAGAATACCAACTGCTTTTTACTTCACCTGTGAGAGAACTTTATCCCATCAGCTACGGCACCAATATTTAAAACTGAAGCCTGGCAGCGCCATGTAAACTTTACAACGGAAATTGGCCATCACTCCTTTGAGGGACAAAACTTATCTTTCCGGAATAGATGAAGTGCAAAGATTATAACGAATTTGCCCCGAACAGATGAGAGACCTCACAAGTAGTAACGTAACCTGATTAAACCTGCCTCCTGTTTCACCATCTTGACAATGACAAGTGACAGGTGACAATTAGGTATACACTGCAAAAGTTAATATAAGCTACGCCATCTACACTGAAATGTCACCTGTCCCCTGTCATTGTCTGGATGGTGAAATAGGGGGCTGCGATATCGTTTTTGACCTGGGCCTCTATTCAGATGCGTTAAAACGATATCGTGTTTGACACGTTTAAGAATCGTTTATGTCACAGTCGCCATTATTGTAAATGACATAAGAGTTATCAAAACGTTGACAATACGGAAACAGGTCAAAAACGATATCGTTATTACCTTGTAGAATTGCAGCCCTGTTTCCGTATTGTCAACGTTATGATAACTCTTATGTCATTTACAATAATGGAGACTGTGACATAAACGATTCTTAAACGTGTCAAACACGATATCGTTTTAACGCACCTGAATAGAGGCCCTGGTCATTTTCAAACTTATACTTATATTGATCATGCCGCGACTCCTTAAATGCAATTTTTTTAAGTTACAATTCTCAAGTGGGAAATCGTCGAAAGAACATATGACAAAAGTTACTTTACTCGACTCGACTTTTAGTACCAAACTGTTGATCAAATCCTTATCAATTTGGTGAAAAATTATTGCACCAAATACAATTTATAAGTTCAAAAATAATCAAACTGGATCGGTCAGCGGGATACAGAGTTAGGGAACACGTGCGGTCTCCGTGCGGTGGCCTGTTGAAGTTATTAAAACTGCTTGATTTTATTTATTTACAAGCTTGTAGGTACTCGTCCGTCTGAAAAATAAGTCGATGTTTTGCATTGTATTATTTGTAAATATATATGCAATTACCATAACAGTTATATATACACAAATAACAGTTAAGAATGTAAACAACTTATATTGCATAATTCAATTACCTCGGTTACGAGTACGATATGTGTGTGTGTGTGTGTGGTGGTTTATGTAATGTCACAATGTTTAGTGAGAGCGCGCGCGTTGTTTTTTAGCATGTAAAATGCAAACGAGCACAAAGGTTATCTGATGGTCAGTGGGATTTGTACTCATTGACGCACTATGCAATCCCACGGAAAAGGGACTTATCATGCGTTGGCATAGTAGTCAATTTAACGGCTGTGTTAAATCACACGAGACGCAACAATACGAACACTGAGAAATATATTAACGGAATTTTGAGTACGACTACAATAGTTGTGGTTGCTGCCCGGCGGAACCAAATAGCGGAACACCTACGAAACATGTATAGAATGCGCAACTTTATTAGGTACTAACGGGAGTAAATCGAATCTGCATTGGAAATTGGTAAACTGCAACCCGGCGTCCCGGTGGAACCTCGTGCAGTTTGAGGTAGCTATAAGAGTATGCGCTTTAAAAGTTATAATAATATGTGACCATGTCTAAGGGCAGAAAAGATGTCAACCTTGAAAAAACTCTAAGAGCGACCACTGATAGAGTGTTCGCTCTAAGATAATCTTAAACTGAATGCCTCTCCAAAGTATTTACGCTACGTGTGGATGCTTTTTTCATAAGTCGATTAGTTTTAGGGCGTTTTTAAATTAGATGACGTCTACTTTGCAGGGTAAAAGGGTAAGATTATTTTGTAATATAATGAATGCGTCGCGATACATTTTAAAATATCAAAATTATGTAGGGATATTAAAAAAAAATTCATTTGTCAAAGAAACAGATTTTAACAGAAAAACTAAAAGGTCCAAGGAAATTGAATGGAAAAGTGGTTGTATGATATCTTTAAAACGAAATGGAAAATCCCACCCCCGCAGTTTAAATAGATGCAATCTCTACAGTATTCGAATTTTAGAATAAAAGGTTTATGTGTAGGAAGCGCGGCACTCCTTGGATACTTTTCAAAATCCATCAGGCACTTAGGAGAGGAATGTAAAGCTGAAATTGTCCATACAAAATGCGATAATGTTTCTCTCTCTTACACCTGGTCACATTTTTACCATTTTTGAGTATGGTGTAGATATTATGACAAACTAGGTCTACACGTTTTCCTTCGCAAGAAAATGTCTGGAAAAAATCCGGTACGTACTAACATACTTTTTTTGTAACACATCCAAAAACTGTGGAAATCGAACTTGATTTAAATAACAAATTTTGTTGTATTATTTAGTATGGATTTTTTTTGACCGCTACGCAATTTCGCTTCACAATCCTCCTAAGTCCACAAGAAACATTAATGTATACAACCAAAAAACCTCACCCTCCTGCTGGGGCGGTCCGGTACAGTAATACCTTGTCAAGTTTTTTCATATCGTCGTATTAAGATGTCCAAAGTTCTGAGCTTAGAACAAGAAATAAAATGACAATAGACAAAATCTCCTGACATACGAGATATGGCGACTGCTTCTTACACAGCTGATATTTCTTGCAGCCCAACTAATTTTCATAAAATTTACCTTTGAAGCATCCCGATTTCATAACTCTCAGGGAGTGTCCATGCCTACGCGTAAAGTAAGATGTCGTTGCGTAATATTGGCGGACCGTAAGTTACGCACCGTTACCTAAGCTCCGGTGTATGGTCCCTCCCCATCTCTATGAGTAAGTACGATTTTATTTATGATAAAATGATAATGATTAAAATATTTAATTATGTCTCCTTTTATGTATAACAATAACTGTGACAGGAAACTGTTGCGATTGAGCTAGCTTTCTTTTAAAAATCACGTTTGAGTCAGTCCATCCGTTTGGGAGCTACAAGGCCACAGACAGACACACAGATACACACACACATACACACATATACACAGATACCCGCGTTAAACTTATACCACCCTTTTGTACCGATGGTTAAAAATGGCAAACCCTCCATCGGCGGAAGCATCGAAAGGCGCAAAGCTTAGTAGGCTCGCTATAACTCTGTCCCTTTGACAGTTAATAACATGGCCTCAATAGGTACGTTATGTTTGTAAGTTTCATTTTATGCAGAATTACGTTTCATAGTTTTAAGGTCCTAAGCTGCATCTTGACGATCGTAAACTCACTGAAAAGGTGAACTCATAAAAATATTTTATGAGGTTTTCCGAGGCAGTGTGCTTTCACTGTGATCTCTGAAATTCCTGGTTTGCATTTCATAAGGGGAATGAATGAGCCTGCGATATAATAATATCCTAGCTAATGTCAATGATTACGCTCGCGTAGATTTAGAGCTTCTGTCTTATATCTTCAGCTCCAACCATCGTAACGAGATAAAATAAGATGTAGGTACTTACTCGTATACGAGGTGTTATTTTCAGAAAAAACGGCTGCGGCTCGATTAGTGGATCGAACGAGCGAGCTCACTTGACGGTTAAGCTACTTAATTGAAAGTGCACGCTCTAGAACTTTTTTACACTCTGACGGGCCAAATTAAACTCGTGGTTTAAAAATATATCTGTCGAGTTAAAAAGCGAGTAGCTTAAAAAGTAGTTTTAAAAAGTCTAATATTATCATAAGCTTTTGGACAAAACGCTTTATTCAAAATGGGTTTCGTATTTTTTGCATAATGCATTAACCAGTAAGGAGACAAAATGTCTGAATATACTTATTGAAAAAATCGGTGATTTGACGTATGACATCTAAATACTGTTAACCACACTTTAATTATTTTGTGCGGAAATACACTTTTCTACAAATTCTCAGATGAGAGTTCCGTCACATTACCAAATGAAAATTCCTGCATTGGGTTGAGCTACGCGAATGTTTTTAATTCATTTCGACGTAAATTATTATTTATTACTCAATTCATAGCGGTTAATTTTACTCGTACCTACTCAATGATAATATATGAATAGAACAGAGTCCTCGTGAAATAATTTTCAAAAAGTTGTTGAGTGTATTCGTTACAAACATACAAAACTACAAATCTTTCCTCTTTACAATATTAGTTATAAGTTGTATAACTTGCTGTCATTGTAACTGGGCTCTACGGTGGTGCAAATGGTTAAAACAAACAATAGTAGGTAACTGCGTAGATGGACACTCAATACAGACCCAGTCCCGAACTCCTTCTCAGTTCGATTTTCCAAGAGAGTATTTACGAATATGTTCATTTCTTTAAATAAACTATCTTTGTATGTATGTACCAAGTTAAACATCGGTTATTTTTCTGGCAAAGACTGCAATCAGAAACTGATGATGCGTTACCAACCCTGAGGACCAAGACGCTCTATGCTAGTAACTTCATCGGTTGTCTCAACCCCACACAGGAACACAACAATGCGAGCACTGCTGCTTGGCGGTAACGGGGGAATAAACTTTCGCATTTTAAATATTTTAGTATATTCCCAGATAATCTCAAACTATGATATACATATTCGTTTTATTTATATTTAAATTTTCCTACTGTCTTCTGTCAAAAACGTCGCGAGAAAAAAGGCAAATTATTTAAAATGCTTATACTTTTATTATGCAGTTAGCCGCCTTTATTGGTGCTATGGCAGCCCAGGAAATAGCAATTAACGGCTTCTTTGCGACGGAGTCGCGGGCAAAAGCCTGCAACTTTATTTTAACATCCTACTAATATTATAAACGCGAAATTTTGTAAGTATTGATGGATGGATGTTTGTTACTCTTTCACGCAAAAATTACTGGACGGATTTAGGTGAAATTTGGAATGAAAACAGCTTACACCTTGGATTAACACATAAGCTACCTTTCATATCGCTATTCCCTCGACAACTGATTTACACGCGTACGAAGTCGCGGGCGGAAGCTAATTCACCATATTGTTATCAACTGGGTTTCCACTGGGTAAATGGGTGGGAACAAACAATAATAAAAAATTACAAAAAAACCGTCTTCAAAAACGCAAATATAACTTACTTTCAAAAGCGAATAGGATAGTCAAACTGATGTGGGCTACATACATACATAAAGTCACACCTTCATTCCCAGAGTGGGGTAGGCAGAGCTACAGAATTACCAACAACCCTAAAAACTTGTTGATAATTGTGTAACCACATTTTGCACAATCAGGCTGAGATTTTTACCGGTTAAAAAAATTGTGGGACGCCGACTGACTTATTCGCATTTCAAAAGCATAATCTTTTTTGGGTTTCTTAAGGCAGTTTTTTTATTTTTATTACTCTTCATTTTGTTTTTTACTTTTTAGGGATTCCAAATGAATGAGAACCACAGGATATATCACGCTCGCCGCAAGCATCGCCACTGGAAAGTCATTGTGCATTCAAACCATTTTAATGAGCTTCGTCATAGTCGCTCAACTGTATCTACATAAATCAAGTTATCTTAAAATAATTAAATCTAGTTTATTTACTATTTTTTTTTCTGTGTGGTTGCCGGGTTAGAATAGTGCCACTCCATGTCTTCCCGTGGATGTCGTAAGAGGCGACTAAGGGAATAAGGGCTTGTAGTACTGTTAGGCGATGGGCTTGCAACCTACTAATACACTGGTAAACATCTTAGCCTGAATGTGCAAAATGTGGTTACAGAAATATCAACAAGTTTTTAAAGTTGTTGGTAATTCTGTAGCTCTGCCTACCCCACTCTTGGGAATAAAGGCGTGACTTTATGTATGTATTTTCTATTTTTTCACTGTCCCGGCAAATGTAGGTGAATTAGTGAAGAATGTGAATGAATTGAACATACCAAACTAATTTTTGACATAATAAAATGACTGTCATAAATACATATATTGTTGTGTATCCATAGAAAGAAAACGTAACTTTCCTGGGGTCCTCACATTTCTTACATAACAAGAAAGTGGCCGTGTAAGTATGGCATGTACTAACGCAAGTAAATAAATACTTAGACCATTTTGAGTAGTTTCTGTTGGCAATGTAAGAGTTAGGTGCTTTCACTGCTTTACATTTTATAGATACGAGTATGTGAGATAAGTTTAATATTAGCATTAATTGTGAATGTTACTTAACGCAATAATTGCAACGCTTTCGGTACTTGGTGGTCTAAATTTCACAATGTTTATAGACATAAATTGCATCCGCCGCCGCTGGCAGCAGTGTTCGAATTGTTGCACCCTGGTGTGGGGGTAAGAAATCCGAAGTAAGTACAGAAGTATTCTATCTCACTCCTTATCGTTTTTTGCAGTCCCAAAATTGCCGTGTCCTAGTGTACCTATCTAATAGCATCTATATTACATCGAAATGGAAATAAACTGGACATGTTAGTGGGATACCGGAGGTATTCTTGGTCAAATTATGTACAGTCAATTAGATACTTCTCTTTGTAGTCGACTGTACCAAATTGTCACAATGCGGTTTCGCCTCAGACCAAAGCGAGAATGAGATAAATTAGATCTTGCAATGACTCTCGCTAAGGCTGCCCAGGGTAGAACGAGATAGGTACGTGGAAGAGAGGGTGAAAGGCTTTTGCAGAGCATTGGATAATTGTAGCGGGCTTATTATGGTCGCGTTTACTTACACATTTTGTCTGAAAGTGACGAATGTTTTATGTTAAATAATAAATAAATAATCCCAAAGCGATAATCCATTTGGATTTTAGGGAGTTGAAGAAGGGAAACTTGAAAATATCAAATGTAAATAAACTTACTAAGTATTATCAGCCCAATGGAACCCTGACCCACCATAGAACTGTGTCAAAGTGACGTTATGACACAGGATAAGTAGTTGGTTATGATTTAAGTCATAAGAAGTGTCAAGCAAATTGTTTTATAATGTCACTGAGACACCGTTCTATGGTGGCTCAGGGTTTTATTGGGCTGATAGTACCTACTTACTTAATGGGGTCAATTCAGATCAGTGTTCTGTAATTCTTGCACGACTGCCCAGGAAAGGAGATAATGGTTTTCAAAATTCTTGTACCTATTTATATTTGTGAATTTCTTGATATAATATATTCTTGTTAGACTAGAATAGAGCTTGACGTTTAAAAATTAGCATTACAGATAAGTATTAAAAATTAAAGAACACGTATCCAAATTGGAATTTTCTAGCTACATACCTAAGTTATAAAACAGAGATTTGAGTGATCAAACTGTATACCTACCTTTCGTTATCACTTTTAACAAACAAAAAAAGTTTAAATCTGCTTTTAATTGGCAAAGATACCTACACAAAAATACCACCAAATTGAGAACCTCTGTGCATTCGGTTAAGAACTACCTAGTAAGCCGGCTCTCACGGCCCCGACATTCCGACAAGTATCGAGCATTTCACCATAGGGTCAAACTCAAATAGCCACATATTTTTCCTCGCTGCTAATCAAGCTGGGTTAGCAAAGTAATACCTATTAAAAGTGATTCTTTTAAGTAGTTTTATATGAGGCCACAATCGTTATGGTGATAAAGAAAATTGTGCATAGTTTATTGTAACAAGTAAAAATATTCATTATCGAGTCTTGGTCAACCAGGTCAAACTAGGTAGGTTACCTATTTAGATGCATGAATTGGCCGCTTGTAGAAAATAAGCGTTCGTGATCGGATAGTTCGACGATATTAGGCATTAACGTTATAGTTTAGAGATGATTTTGGAGCATACCTCCTTGACGCGGGTAGTGTAGGGGAGGATGCGCGTGCGCCGCTGCCCTTAAGTACAAAAGAGTTCAACGCACGTTTGTGCTTTGTTCAAGCGCAGTCGTGCGCGACTATACCCACCCTATGCCTAGGACGTCACGGGAAACTCTGTCTTAGTATACCTACACCAGCTTTGTCCACTATTTTATAAGAACATCTGTTTACTTGCGTAGAGAGTTTTATTTTTCAAACTTATTAAGAGGCATTTGTGCTACCTACCTAGAATGGTTTTTTTTATTACGTTAAGTACCTTCGTGTTGAGAATGTTAATGTGGGTAAAGCGAATAAAAACTTAACAAAATTATATTTAAGGCTGTAGAAGGCTGCGCAAAGGTTATGACGTGTCGCGCCCACACTTTGGCTTAATGAATACAAAACGAATCCCAAGTTAATACATGCATTAGACTCACTTATCGAGGGCGTCCGGACCTCCGTAGACACGGATACGCGCTCCCTCGGCAGCGACTATCTAGTCCAATGCCCTACTGTGTGCCGTCGAAAAGAAATCACAACAATAACACCTCACTGCACCAACTGTTCACCTAGTCCCAGGTAGACGCACGCTACGGCTCAACTGTTCTTAAGTCGTGGTGATAAGAGCAGAGAGCACCTTTGCGCTTTGTTTAGTGTAAATTATCACGTACGCGGAAGATAATGCGACGGTATTGCATTTTGGTGGCGCGGAGGCATCGCCTCGGTCGAACGCGAGCCCGGGTCTGTGCAAGCCGCGCCGTCGCAGGCGCCGACTTGCCCGCGCCCAGCCGCGTGACGTCACTATGGTATTCAAAATGGCGGCATGGCATTCGAGAACCTAGGTGTACCGACAGTAAAACTGTCCTCTTTTGACACGTTTCCTATTCAAGCAGTCGTACTTTGTTACACTGTGTAGAATCTCAGTTTGATTGATGATATTATGATAACTGTTTGTTTTTTAAACGCGTTACATAATAGATTTAACTTAGGCATAAGTAGGTACCACTTAAGTAGTTAACCCGGTTTGATTGCACTGGAGGTTCATAAACCTAGTTTTATTTTAGCATTTAATTTAGGATTTCTTAGATTTTAATCGCTAAAAGAACGATTTCTTACCTAAATATACACTAAACAAAATGAATATCGGTAACACTATATTAAAAGAACGTGCAGGTAAAATCGGCTTGTTTTTTTTCACCAGAATTTATGAATCAAAGTACCTACCTACTGCACAGTTGTAAAGGTTTACATTTTTACCCACTTAGTACAAAGCCCCTTTCACTGGCGCGAAACGAGATAGCCTGATGTTATGTTCATTCATCTAGCACATGATAGAGAAGGATGCATGGAATTGCGCGTATTGCTTTGAGAAAAGTCGAATTGATATACCTACATACATGGTGTGTTTATAAACTATAGTTTGATCTTACATGGTTGTTGAATGGCGGCGGTCTGATCGCGTCTGTCTGTATAAGGTATACTTAAAGTATTTGATTGAAGCAATTCGCGTGAGCGAGGTGCGCCTACGTCGGAATGGGGTGACCTCATAATTAATTATAAAGCGTCGCCAGCCTCCATCGAATATGTTAGTTACGGTCCACGATCCTGCTCAAAGCGCTCGAACGCTGGAAGTATTTATACATTTTACACAACATTAATTAATATACATAGGTGTTTATGACGTTTTGCAGTAGGTAGGTAAATTTTACTGAATTCGGTAGGTAGTAGTTTTGAAATAATTTAATAACTAACGCGTACCTATTTATTTTTATTACGTTTTAAATGACGTTATTAACAGTTTCTGAATTGGAATACTTACCTAATAGGGAGAAGTTTATTTAATTTAATTGTGGACCTTTCTTTTAAATGACTGTACGTTAGATCATCGAGGAATCTAAGGGTGAAGCCATTCGAGCGTAATTTTTTGAGTTGTGAGTCGCGTAATTTCTGATCTAATCGCGATCACACGAAGGACGCTGTTGGCGCTGTTCTGTCTGAAGGTACCTACCTACTACCTACGCGCTGCATTATAGAGGCAGCTCGCTTGCGCATCACGGCATGTTATGAACATGTTATCACAGTTTTACATACTAAGTACCAATTTCACCATACAATATTCAATTTAATCAATGTTAAGCGACTGCTAGTTCATACATTTTGACAACTTTTAACGCTCTTATCGTCTGTAAAGTGGTTGGGCGTTTAAAAAAAAAAGTGTACTTACTGCGTTAAAGAGATAAGAAATATTAAACTTTTTCCATTTCGTCACGAAAATTAGCCATACATTTAGATACGTTAATCTTCGTGACGAAAAATTTTGTGCTTAACGATGTGCCCTTTTTTTGGAAAACGCCCGGTTAACATAGTATGGTGAAATTGGTACTAAGTTAAATAATTTTATAGATAAGGCGGTAGTCATAGTACCTACCTATATTTGTAATAGGTGGGTATGTTAAAGCATAAAAATAGAATTACTATAAATATAGGTCTACTCTACATTATTCGCATGTAACTAATGAGTGACTGACGTTGAAAGTTAGCTTATTGCCGTTGATACTTTCCTCGCATGGCGCTGCTGACCCACGTCTAATAGCGTTCTAAAGAGCGGCTGTGCTCGCGCCGAATTATACGCTCCATGGAAACATCGCTTTCTACGCTTTCGCACTCGCTCGGTGCTCGTACATCCATGAACCATGCACTAGCTGGCGTCTTTCACCAAAGGGTTAGTATTTTTATTCGTATTTTTTAACAGGTGTGAAGTGTGAACACGTGTTAGTCAATGATGCTTTGGCGGGCGGCCCGGAGTTTGAGAACCCCGGCACTTATGTATATAATGTATGTATGTGTAAACACTTTATTGTACTAAACACAGAACTTCAAATATAATATTTACAGAATAGGAACAAAGGACTGTACCTACACAATTATAAGGATCAAGCCATTATGAATATCCCTGTAGTGATGCAACCGATTGCGATTTCCTAATGTCACGTGGCAGTCGATTCCACAATCTGACAGAGTGCACCGAGAAGGATTTGGAGTAGGTTTTAGATGTATGGGGTGGGAAGGCAAGAGAGGTTAGCACTCATCCGCAGGTAATTCTGGGAACCACTCGCCATGAAGCAATGGACTTATACTCGTATACATCATATATTTACACTGTCTGTCACTTACAAATTGTTTTGGGCATTAAAACAAGTATGTATTGTTTAACAAGTTATTTGTATTATTTTACCTTATGATTTTTATACAAAACAAATCAATGCATATCAAATTTGTATAATATTTATACTCAGGTGAAAGAAGTTTCTTGAATGTTTCCGCTGTTCAAAGGAAAATGTAACAAATTTTCTAAAATAAATAATATCGGACATACTAAAGCTCAAGGCTCGGACTGATAAGAAAAACTTAAATACATCGAAAACATCCAAGACTCAGAGACAAATAACAGTACCGCTCATCGCACAAATAGCCCTGCGGGAATTGAGTCCGAGACCGCCAGCTTCAAAAACCCCATGGTCATTTTCCCAAAAAAGTGTTAACTAAATGGATAAATGGATTTGATTTCAAGTAAAACTTATTTTGTTTCAAGCCGTCCGTGTAAATAAATAAACGGAAGCATCCTGTTAATTCAATTTATTTACTAAAGACAGCATCGATAGGATAACGGATCGGCCGCTTCCGATTTCCGTCAGAAATGACTTAGTAGGGGACACGGAGGAGAGTATTAACAGAGATGAGTTGTGACAAAGCCGATTTCTCGGAACCTATGACAATTAGCAAGCTGATAACTTCACGCAAACTGTGAAGTGTGGAAAGAGCAACGAATTTGCGAAGTTTTCAGCTCGATACACTGTTACAACTCACCTCGGTCTCCCCTACGTTTTATGGTTGCTACCATTAGTGAGATTTTAATAACATTTGAAGGTTTAAGGTGGACGTGAATCTAAGCAGGAATTGCTTGACGGCGGGAGCGGATTAACAACAACCACGACTGTAAACATCTTAAAGAATGTCGTGAATGTTTACTCATTATGCGTTGAATAGATTACCCGAATCATACTTAAAAATCATATAAAATTAGTAGTTTCTTTTAATGGAATTAAGACGGCTAACGAACACGCAAGCTACGTAATAGTATGGGATCTGTGACCCATAGACATATCGACGCTTGAAAGGCGAAATGGGATGAGCGACATTTTTTGGGATATTGAGTTACATATATCGTTCAAATCAGAAAAATGTGCTGATTTGAACGGTATGTGTAACTCAATATCACAAAAAATGTCGCTCATCCCATTTCGCCTTTCAAGCGTCGATATGTCTATGGGTCACAGATCGCATTCACGTTCAAGGGCCCTAGCCAAGATGCAAATGCTCCTAACTGGATGACAGTCGACAACGTGCTTTATCGAAACGCACGAGAATGTAATTAATTAATACAGCGAGTAAATTTCAAACGGGCATCAATTTTATCCAGACGTAGTTAACGATCATACAAATCGTGTGAGAAAGATATTTTGCTGGTAATTTTTATTATTGAAGAGCAGTTAATTTTTTAAAGTTTGTTTTAGGAGCAATGTACGAAGTTCATGAGTCATGACATGACCATTACGTAGATTCTTTAATTTAATTGGCGCAATGTGTGATACATTGCTTGCTGAATTAATTAGTAAGAAAAAAAAACAGCTAATGTTGCTATTACACAAGTTTTTATGTTAACTAATGTGTATATTAACTATTCTTAAAATATATGCCCGTATGAAATTTAAACGCTGCGCTATATAGGTTACGGCCGATCTTTCAATCAAATCAATTGGAATAGTTCTCATATTTCTCAAACTGGGTAGAAAATGTATCTAATGTTTATTGTATTTTATCAGAATAAAAAGACTCGCACTGATTGTAGCACCTGCGGAATATTAGGTACATTAATAAATGAGGCCATCTCTAATTACAGATAATGATCGTTTCTCGAAACAATAGCCCAGCACACCACTCGACTCGACACCCGCCAAGGAAAGGAATGTTATAGAGGGTATAAGTAATTGGCGTAGGTAGTTAATATAGTTAACCAGCACCACGGCTATGATGGTCGCTTTTATCACCGGGGATAAATCTGTTTAAAGCATCCACGAGCAAGCTTTACCCATATATGTATGTATTTCCTCAGTGATAAACGCGACTATCATAGTATGCAGACGAAGTTCTGGTGATGGATAGAGAATAAATAGCAACCAAATTTAAAATGCACGCCCCTAAATGTTTAAACGCTCTGACGATACAACTTGAAGTCCCCGTTTTACTATCTGTTAATTTAATTGTGAAGATAGCTTAGTGGTTTAACACAATGTACAATCACAAGCAGGGCCTTTATTCTACTGCGTAAAACCATAATGCCTTGACATTGTCAACATTACTATACTATGCCCTTATTTCCTTGACAGTAGTAGCGGCGGAGTTAAAGGCAATATTATATGTAAAAGGCGATATGGTTTCAGCTAATAGAACAAAGGTGCAGTTTGATTGCTTGTATAATAATATACCATGTACCTATCAGAGGAACACAGTCACCCCGGGACCGTTTAACCGGTGCAAGGTTGTGTTCAATGAGGAGGAAAGACCACTGCTTAAGTGGGTAGCGTGAAAGAATTTACTTTACAACTTTGTTGACGTTATTTGAATCTACATAATATTATAGCTATGCCAAATTACAGCCGCGAACGGACGAACATATGGCCATAGTGAAACTATTAGAGTTCCCTCTCAACTACAGAATTCTAAAAACCACATATCTTCAACCTCCAACGACTTAATGCTTAAAGTTTATTTTTTACTTAACCACTTCATCATAATGTATTTGAGTATGAAGCTTTCCGTTCCAGCTTAGCCGGAAAGTACATTGTTCTCGTAACAATTCAGTATTGATTATTGAACATGATGAAATTGATGAAGCGGACAAAATAGTCGATTTATTACTCTTGTTCACATCCTGCAAGCGGGAACAATCGTTTCGGGTGACAAATATGACGGCATTATTCGTAATCCAGCAGACTAAAACGGGATGTCGCTTTTAATAAAACTGAGAACTAATTTAACGGGAGACAGAAACCAGTGTGAACTTGAAAACAATGAGCTTCCTCCAATATAAATCGAAATGACTAATTAATGTCTTTAACCCTTATGTTTTATAGGACCCTTTTTGCCTCCTTCTAATTAGAAAATTAACAAATTTGCAAGGATAGAAAGTGATAGCACGTGGCAGGTGTCATTTTTGATGAACACTGCTGCACAGCTGCAACTGGGTATAAATCATGGAAAATAAAGTACATGTTCATATTATGCTACTAACTATTTAAATTCCGTTATTGTATACATTTATGTATGTACCTAAGTGCTTATACTATAAAAATATTATAGTATAAGCTCTTAGGTACATATTATGAAAAAACGAGGATGTTAGGAAAATGGCGAGGTAAGATAAAGATTAATAATAAAACATTTCATACGAGTAAGCTTATCATGAATCATAGGTCCTGTTTTTAGGGTTCCGTAGTTAAACTAGGAACCCTTACAGATTCGCCGTGTTCGTCCGTCCGTCCGTCCGCAGCCTAGCGCAGAGACTCTTAGTAAAATAAAAATAATTTGGCATGAATATACTCTCATATATTACTCATTCCAACAAAATGGTACAATAAAAATGTAAAAAATATTTTTTTACATTACTTCCACGTAACATGGATTTTTTTTCTTGTCTACCCCATAGTTTGGGGTGTCGATGGATAGGTCTTACAAAAATTAAAGGCAATTTAACTGTTATGTTATGTTATACCTACTAAAATCATCTAAGATGGCATCAAATGACTTTAAATAGAAAATTAGTTATTACTTGTTGATTTTTATGTTTATAGTAACCAACTTAACGGCTTCGGAACCCTACACTGAGCATGGTCCGACATGCTCTTGCCCAGTTTTTTACATATGGTTTGCCACCTTAGGGTAGAACTTCGTTATAAAACAATCAATTTAAAGTGCCGACTTTAACGACATTTTCAATTGATTATGTTTTTAACCCCCGACGCAAAAAGAAGGGTGTTATAAGTTTGACGTGTGTGTGTGTGTCTGTCTGTGGCACCGTAGCTCTTAAATGGATGAACCGATTTGAATGCGGTTTTTTTAAAATGAAAGCAGGTTTTCTAGCGGTGGTTCTTAGATATGTTTTATAAAATTCGGTTTAGCCGTTTTTGAGATATGGAGCTTTTAGAGGGTTAGAAGCCCCCAAAATAACGGCGAACCTACTTTCAGAGCTGATATCTCTTAAACGGCCCAACCAATTTTCATGAAATCTTGCTAAGAACCACCCTGGTTAATGTAGCTTGATTTTAAAACCTCACCATCCGTTAGGGAGCTACGATGCCACAAACAGACACTCAGATGGAAAAGTTTAAAAAGCGTGAAAAAAATAAAATATCTAGTAATTTAAAAACTCCCGACTCTAAATAGTCTGTAAAAAAAAACCTCTGAAAAGTAAAAAATAATAAGTAGTGGCCCTAATGGCTGATTGTTTCATAAGTAGATAGTTAAATAAACACTGACACTAACTAAACTGACACGACGGGGGACCGCTAAGTAAATGAAATAACATAAAATACCCCAGCTAGTTAGCGGTCCCTTAATTACTAATAATTTTTTTTGTAAGTTTGTGGCAATACGTATTTACCTGCATGTTGTAAAACATTTAGAGCCCGCGGTATTAAGGAAATAAAAATATTTACGTTGGACCGACATCGTTTATAGAATGTCGGGGTGAAAATTACATTAAAGTAAATAGATCTGAAGAACCGGCGTTGAATCAGTTAGCTTTTTTAAAACTTCGCGTTTGCGACTCAAGTTTTCTCGTGCATTTCCTTTTGACGTGAATACTTTTAAACATCTCGTGGCATTTACCTATTATTAATAAAGTTATAATATAGATAGTAATTATTTGTTTAGGTACTGGATTTCTTTCCTGAACCCGACGAAAGGTAAATTTTGCGATTGCACAAGACATGAAAATCCGAAGGACTCCTCAGTGTTCAAAAATAATAATGACAAGTAGATACATAGTACCTACTTAATATAGAACTAGCAAAAACATAACGCGATACTTACACGTATTCATTTAATACACACGGCCGTGTCCATGACACCGCCGACACACGACGTTTTTATGGTTTCGTTCGACGAAAGAAAAAAATACCCCTTTATGGTGTCGCCTATCTATACATATATCTGCCACAGCAACGACAGCTTGTCGCAGCTAGGTAGCTGCGATTATCAAGTTTAGTGATAATGCTAATTTGAAGTAAATGGAAATAGTTATTTAAATTTCGAAAAAATAAGAATTGGTAGTTCAAGCGGAGAGAGCTTTATTAGCACATTTCAACAAGTATTTATTACTAGTTGTTTCCCGCGACTTCGTCCACATAGAAGTATTTTATCGGTATCCCCTCAGAGACCGTCCAATTTTTCGGGATAAAAGTACCCTGTCTTTCTCTGGGACTGAAACAATCTCCGTATCAAATTTCATCTAAATTGGTTCATTGGTTTATCCGTGAAAGCGTAACCAACAGACAGTGAACTTTCACATTTATAACATTATAAGCATACCTGAGATAACTCGGAGCACGTTCTAGGGATTTGATATCGATAAAAAGATGTCGATGTAATTAAATACTGGTTATGACACCATGAAAAAAGTAAACAGTCTTACGAGTATAAAAGGTGAGAAAATTTCAATAACCAACATAAATGAGAAATTGGCTTTGAGTCATTATAAATATTTAAAGAATGCCCCGTTGACCAATGTGGTCTTGATAGAACGTTTAGCAGTTTAAAGTGGATTGCCGTAAACACATTGTATCCGCAATTCCATACATTGGATAGTTTTTTTGTCTCATAGGGATCATGAAAGTCCGCATGCGCAAATATCAGCGGCATTGAAGGTTATCTAGTGAAGCGTTAGCTGCGAGCCTGCAAGGGATGGCACTAATGGCCTGGCTGTGATGGTGTGCCGTGTCTGCTGGATGTATGGAGACGCATCATTTATTTAGAACTACAGGAAGGCAGCGAAAGCAAGACGGTCAACTTCTGGTCTACAATAATGTGCTAAAGTGTGACATTTAGGTACGCTTTCTCTGGCCACTGTTTACAGTTGCTGCCTTGGCCAAAAACGGCCAGGAGGAGGTTGGTGATACTTACTATTTGAAAGGTTTAATACGAGTAATATCTAGTTCAAAAACTCGAGTCTGAGAAATAATAGAACACAAAATAAACAATTAAATCTCAGGGACAATCTCACAGAAATTGACCTAGTCCCATAAGTGTAGGTGCAGTGGTCCAACTGCTCTGTCCAACGGATAAAAATTAGCATCATAAATATGAGGTAGGTTTAGGTTATGTTAGTTCTTCAGCAGGCCCGAAAGGCCCAACCACCCAGAAAAAGGAGCTCCTGTTGAGCCTGATAATTAGACATTCAAATGGAAATTATGGATCAGTTGTACAAAGCAGTTGGACCACTGCCCCGAAAGGGTCCCAAACCAAGCTCTAGGGTTGTACTATGGGTACTAGACAACGATAAATACTTGTAAAGAGAAATACATACATAGAACACATCCAATATTATGCAACGTCAGTCTAATACTCATCAAAAAGCTATTTCAAAATTATAGAGATCATTTACTATTTATTAATTATATAGACTCTTCCCTCCCGACCACCACCGCGGTTAGATCGTTCCGTCTCGGCTCCGCGTTAATAAATTAGACTAAGTGGTTTATTGAAAGAAAACAATTAATACTTTACACCATTACATTCCTTATTCCCTCCCGAATAAAATAGTAGTGAAATATTTAAAATCCACCCAACCAGTGAAGTACAGTGTCAAATAAAAGAATATCAACAAAACATTATTGAAATTGATCACAATCGATTTCGTGAATTGCTGGCGCAGCGACTCGCGTCTGCCCGCCCTAGCGCATGCGCGGTGCGCGCAATCAACAGCCGCGCGAAAACTGTGTTTTGCCTTGCTGACGTTTGGAGCGCTGGATGCGCTTGTGACTTTTCCGGATCGCTAGAGTTGCTTACAACCTAGTACTTCATACATAAGTGGACACACAATTTTTATTGGATGACTGCGCTGAGCTACCGTACGTAAACAAAAAAAAAAGTGTTTATACCAAAGAGTTACTTTTAAAATTCTGCTCTCCATACTTTTACTGCCCTAGTACTTGGTGAACGCGTGCGCTACTACCCTTGACCACTCCCCCGTCGCTGATTGGAGCAACGCGCTAGGGCTGGATCACCCACTGACTGACGACGTTATTGGTTGTTCGCTAGCGCAGGTTTTCGGCTCAGTATTACCTCTCATCTTTATAGGCGCCTAGTACAAATGAATAGCCCAACTCGAAAACCACGGTCGAAAGCCGCCGACGAGAATGTACGGGGAGGACATACGCTACCCAAGGACCTCGTTATAACAACTCGGGGACAAAAAAAGCGCGATGACACAACCGTGCTTGACCTAGCGAGTTTCAAGGAAGAGATGCGTCAAATGTTTTCATCTATGATGGCAAAACAACTTACGGAGATTAAGAAAAACTCTGACACACTAAAGGAAATACAGCAAACAAATCGGAATATTGAGGATTCCGTCGCATTTTTGTCCGCTCAATATGACGAATTTCAAAAGAAAGTGACTACATTGGAAGATCAAATTCTCGAAGACCGTAAATACATCACGATTTTAGAAAATCGATTGGAAGACCTTCAACGGGACGGTAGGAAGACTAACCTTGAAATTAGAAACGTACCTAAACTCTCAAACGAGACAAAGGAAGAATTAATAAGCATGGCTGTCGGACTGACCAGTACGATTGGATGCCCGATCAAAAAAAGCGACATCAAGGACATCTACAGAGTTCAAGGGAAGAAGGAAGGGTCTCAAAATACACCCATCATCTTGGAAACCCCATCAGCGCTGCTAAGAAATGACGTCCTGAAGATGTGCAAGGTATTTAACGTCAAGCATAGAGCCAGCCTCTGTGCTAAACACCTGGGGCTTAGAACTTCCGAAGACACACCGATTTTCGTCGCTGAGCAGCTGACCCCGAAGGCCGCACGACTCCACTTCCTCGCGCGGGAACTCAAAAAGGCGGGGCTGTACAAATACTGCTGGACAGCGTACGGTAAAGTTTACCTAAGAAAAGACGACAACTCTCGTATCTTACACGTTAACAATGAGCCTCAAATTCATAGCCTTTCTAATGAAAAGTGACTATATATCATATATTCCATATTAATTAATTTTTACACTTTTTCCTACAAAGTGATGTTAGTATTTTTCATATATTGTTATGTAAACACACCCTTACACTTTCGCATACACACACACATGAGCTTTGTAAAGTATGAAACCAGTACCTACCGGACATCAAGCGTTTACACTTTAAACAACACTCATTAACACACACTGCTTTTGTCTTATCGTTAAATAATGGATAGTCAAACTATAAATACTATAAACGAACTAGATAATAGTGAAATAGCACATTCAGTAAAATGTGATGTACAGGATCTTAAAAACCATGTCCCCAGCGTTGATAAAAAGTTAACCATAATCTCGCAAAATATAAGAAGCATTTATTGTAACTTTAATGACTTTATAATTACACTCACGCAATTAAATATTGATATTGATATCATAATATTAACAGAATGTAGACTAAATGAATATAAACCTATTCCTCTTATTCCTAACTATACATCATTATTTACTACTCATAACATTAATCAAAATGGCGGTGTAGTGATTTACGTACATAACCATTTAAAGGCCACTGTGGGTGAGATTAAACTTGACCATGCTTCAAGCATACAAATTAAAATAAATAATATTATAATTCTTGGTATTTATCGCTCTCCCTCAAACACTAATGCATCTACCTTCATTTATTCCCTAAATACCTACCTAGAAACCATAAAATCTTGCAAAAATATAATATTAACCGGTGATATCAATATAAACCTCATTCCTCGTCAGCAAGAATCATCTCAAGAAGCGTTGAACAGAGAACAATACCTAAACATGCTTTCTACATATGGCTTACTTCCTGCTCACTCCTTACCCACGAGAGAAAATAGCTGTTTGGACCACTTTATGATCAAAACTGAACGTAGTAAGCTAACAGCATTTACAGCTATTCTAAACACAACAGTAACAGATCACCTCACCTTATTTTTGTGTCTAACAGATCGTAAAATATCTAAAACCAGTCTCAAAACAATTGAGACTTACGACTATGACAAAGCTGTTAATAACTTACGAGACCAAAACACTGATGGCCTACTATCCAGTAATGACCCACACTTTGTAATAGAACAATTAATAAAAAAACTTCAGTATTCACTCAACGAAAATAAAAAGATAAAACATATACCTAAAAGTCATAGAATCATCAAACCATGGATAACTCCTGGTATCCTACGTTGCATTAAAAACAGGAATAAAATGCAATTAAATCTTCGTTCTGATCCGCAAAACCAAATCTTGAAAATCACATATTCGAGGTACCGCAATTACTGTAATAACTTAATTAAGAAATTGAAGCGAATATATGACCGAGAACAACTAAATAAATCATTAAAAAACTCAAAAGCCCTTTGGAATTCAATTAAGACGATTACACACTACAAAATAAATAAAACTGGTAATTCTGAACTTTTAAACATTAAATCCTCTCCTTATGAATCAGTCAATCATGTAAACAACTTCTTTGCTAATGTAGGTAAGAACCTAGCTGATGATATCCTAGCTAGTGGTTCATCATCCTCGTCCAATAGCTTTACTAATTTACTACAGTCTAATCCCTCTTCATTTGTCCTTACTGATACTGACCCTCAGGAAGTAGATAAAATCCTTATGAGCTTAAAGTCTGAAAGTGCCCCAGGTCCTGACAGCATCCCTACCAAATTCCTTAAACTTGCTAGACCTCTAATTGTTCCAGTGGTTAGTCATCTAGCAAATCTATGTTTCGGAAAAGGGGTTTTTCCCACTGCACTTAAGCAATCTATTGTCACACCGGTGTACAAGGGTGGTAAGAGAGACGATGCCAACAACTACAGACCCATCTCCGTTCTTTCTGCAATTTCAAAAATTATAGAAAAACTAATAAACAACAGGTTAATATCATATTTAAATAAATTCGCAATACTTTCTAATTCTCAATTTGGCTTCAGGCAAGGACGTTCTACTGAGGACGCTGTACATGCACTTGCCTCCTTAATAACGGAGCAAGTTGATAAGGGAGATAAGTGCATGGCAGTCTTCTTGGACCTTAAGAAGGCATTTGACACTGTCCCTCTTCCAATTCTGGTACAAAAATTGGATCACATCGGGGTTAGAGGTAAACCTCTGGATTTGCTAAGTGATTACCTACATGGTCGAGGTCAGCAGGTTAAGGTTGATGGTTATATTAGTCAGAGTTCTGACATCTCCTTTGGTGTCCCTCAGGGAAGTGTACTGGGACCGACTTTATTCCTAATTTATATTAACGACTTAACTAATATGAGTGTAGGGAATGGCTGTGTTTTTTCATATGCAGATGACACAGTAATTGTGTTTAGTGGTAAATCATGGCATAATACTTTTAGTAATGCTGAAAATGAGCTAAATAAAATCAGTGCCTGGCTTAACTCTAACCTTCTCACACTAAATACCTCGAAAACGAACTACATCTGTTTTACTAAAAATATAACTACGCAACCATCTAGTAATTATCATCTTAAAATTCACTCTTGTAACCTAAATGATTCTTCAAATTGTAATTGTGCACAAATAAAGAAAGTTAATTCTACTAAATACTTAGGAGTTATGCTCGATCAACGCCTTTCCTGGTATCCACATATTGAATACATTAACAATAGAATCAGAAAACTCATCTGGATATTTAAAAACCTAAGGCATATTACCAATAAACCCTTACTCAACCAAATATATATTGCCCTGGCCCAGTCGATAATGAGTTACTGCATAACCATATGGGGTGGTGCCAAAAAGACCAAATTCCTCGAAGTAGAGCGGGGACAGAGAAGTCTAATTAAGGTTATGTATTTTAAACCGTTTAGATATCCCACGAGTGACCTTTACGTTACATCTAACTTATTATCAATGAGAAAATTGTACATCCTCCTAACCATAGTAAAATTACACAAATCTTTAAAATTTAACCCACTCCTGTTAACACGAAGAAGGAAACACGATGTAGTCCCACTCCTCCCTAGTAACTCTCAATTTTCCAGTAATCAATTCCCTATCCTTTCCGCTCGTATTTATAATAGAATAAATAAAACTATTAATATCTATCCGTTAAGACTTTTTAGTTGTAAGAAAACTGTGTCTGATTGGCTTAAAACTCTCAGCTATGAAGACATCGAAGCCATCCTGAATTAAAACTGATTTGATTTAATGACAATCTACATTCACACACACACACACACACACACACACACACACACACACACACCCACACGCACACGCACACACACACACACACACACACACACACACACACACACACACACACACACACATGCTAGCGCGCACGTGTGCTCACTCCAATACACAAATTTCTTAATAATGCGATTTTAGACTGTTAAAAAAATGTTAATGTTGTTAATTCTTAATGTTGTTTATGTTTAAGTATAAAGTATATTAAATTTAAAACCATATGTTATGGAAGAGCGGGGTCTCCTGTCACAGGTATTCTTTTACTTACTAGGAGATTCCAACCTTTGCACAATTTTATGTACCTACATTTATACAAAAATAAACATTTTTCATTTTTTTTTCATTTTCATTTTTTCATTTACGGTCGGAAAGGCATCTTGCTTAAAATGTTTATTACGAAGGAAGGAGACTAATACGATTAAAGCAAATTTAAATAAGGTGCCTAACTGCTTACGGTGCACTTCATTTGCCGGACTAAATTTGTTATTAGGGTTCTGTATACAATTCCAAAAAAATAGAACCCTTATAAGAGGACCTTGTGGTCTGTTTGACCATCTGTCTAACCCGTTTGAAATGGTTTAAAGTTGCGGTAGCCATCGCTATGAGAAATAGGTGTAGTATTCAGTGGTCCACGCAAGGCATTAGGAATAAGAAACTATTAAGTCCTACATTTTTTTTTACTGAAAATTTAATTGCTACTAATCATGAAAGGTAAACTTAGAAAGCTCACAAGTTATGTAGAGTTGTTTTCTTTACCCGACTGATGCAGAAGGAGGGTAATATTTTTCGCACGTACTTTGTGGGTATGTATGTCCGTTCTATTGTGACCTCATGTAGCCTAAACGGCTTGACCGATTTTGACGGGTGAGGTGTCATTAGATTCATCTTAACATCGCGAGTGTCACTGGCTGAATAAATTAATTCAAATAAAACCAGTCATGTGCGAGTCGCACTCGCGCACCGAGTGTACCAGACGAACATATAAGAATGTTAAGTTTTACTGAGGGACTAACTTGACTTTGCCATGAAAAACTGTAGTCTCCAGACATCGACATAGGTCGCGATTAGTTAACTGTAAATAAGTTCGCAATAGCAAAAAAATATTTTTTTCGTGATGTGGCCACAAATTCCGGCATTTTTATTTACTTGAGCTGCAATCTATAACTTCTTGCCAAATTTCAGGATTCTAGGTCCTATGGGAAGTACCCTATAAATTGATTCCCTTTAGAGTGTCGAAATATACGTTTTTTTCGGAATAAACGGCCGAATCTTTTTAAGTTAACTTAGAAGTTTGATTTTTCACAGCTGCAAGGGACTGTAGACGTGATATATGGTTTTGATTTCAACTCCACGCGTTCCCGAGATAATGGGTATTGACGGACAGACAGACGGAAAGACAGACGGACAACAAAGTGATCCTATAAGGGTTCCGTTTTTTCCTTTTGAGGTACGGAACCCTAAAAATGGACGACATAATCAATTTATGCATTGGGGTTTTTAAAACTACCTCTTTGTTAAATCGTTTTTGTTTTTAAAATCGACTTTTGAAAATATGTTTGGAAAACTTAAAGAAGGTTTTCTTTCCTGTTTATTTCTATAACAATAAACGGTAAAAGCCTCAAAGAATTACGATCGAGTTCGGCTCGAACTTGACCAGTTTTTATAAGATGCTGTAGCCTGTAACGATATCTATCTTCTTAATGAGCTTTTACTTAAGCTTGTTAGAGTTTGTCAAGCTACTTTGGAGTGAATATTATTTTCTGCTAGAAAATGATCCCTCCCTACCCACTTAGATAGTGAAATGGGTTGATACACTTCATGTTCTAGACAATTTTGATTTGTGCTAAATTTAGAACAAAAGCTTTAGACCGAAATCTAGCAGTTGCCGAGCATTTTTAAGTTTTTGCTCGTAGAATGGATTTAGTGCTTTTTTTCCTGACTTCGTCGCTTCTTCCGTATCAAAGCACTACCAGGCTATAAAAATAAACCATCCAATTAAGTATGTCTGTACCATCCTAGCTCCGAAATAGATATTCCGATTTTGAACGTGTATTTTTAAAGGAAGCTAGTTCGATCGAGATGGTTTTTAGGGAGGTTTTATAAAAATCAGAGATATCAGCTGTGAAAGAAGAGGTCGCGATTATCTCGAAGGTTTTGGTCTATAGTAAAGAGCAATGAAAACGGGTCACTTAGTACAGAATATCCATAGAAAGTGACCCGATTTCAATACTCCTGAGCATATTTATAATGACCAGTGAAAAATGCTGTTAGTGTATAAGTTTATAAGTTTTTTAAATATGACTTTTTAGGGTTCCGTAGTAAAACTAGGAACCCGTATAGTTTCGCCATGTCCGTCCGTCCGTCCATCTGTCCGTCCGCAGCCTAGCGCAGAGACTCTTAGTACTAGAAAGCTGTAATTTGGCATGAATATGCTCACGCCAACAAAGTGGTACAATAAAAAGTAAAAAAAAAAATTTTTAGGGTACGTCCCCTACACGTAATCATGGGCATGGATTTTTTTTTTTCGCGTCTACCCTATAGTGTGGGTTGTTTCAAGGTTGGACAGGTATTTCAAAAATATTATGGGTTAGTGGAAACAGTTTTTCGATTAAGTAATCCGTTTACGAAATATTAAGCTTTAAAGCGCTAATTTTTGTTAGACTCAAGTGTCCCATCCCCAAACAGCCAAAACTACAATTGCTAAAAATCTGAAAAGAAAACGTAAATGAAAGAGAATTTAACGAATTTTAAAGGAAAACCATGACGACTAAGTAGACATCATTGGTTCTTGAGATACAGGTGATTAAAGTGTTTATACATACCTACTAAAGTCATCAGTCACTAGCACTAATTGGTTCTTAAAAAAAACCGATAAAAATTGTCAAAGAGAAATCTTTTTAAAGCGCCTGGTAGAGGCGGTAGATTGTCGGCAAACAGCAATGAGTACAGAAGTGGAAGTTACGGCTCCTCTTTACTTCAAAGAGCAGCGGTATTTGTCCTTTAACGTGTAGTGCGGCTTCTAAAATATTAATGCAACGAGCAGCAGCAAGAGTTTATTAGGTTTCTTATATGTACTACAAACATTATATTGGTACGGAACCTTAAGTGCTCGAGGCCGGGTCGTACTTCCGTTTTTGGGTGAATTTCAACAAGCGTCAAATTATCCTAATTTTGGTGGTATTTTTTATTTTCTTAGTAAGGTTTACAATTAAACGTTTAAGTGACGTCATTAGTCATTATAAAAACAGTGTTAAAATGGCCCTTTATTATATCAAGTGTTTTTTAAGATATAACGATTTTACTAATTATGTACCACCAAAATTGTTATTATCCACCAAAATTACTTTTCTTAGAAAAACTCACGATCAATAATAACATATCGGGCTAATTAAAATATAATCGTTAGGGAATCTTCCTTGTTATTTTTGAAAATCCAAAACGTAAGTTTCTAATATAATAAATAATGATTATTTGTTGTTTAAATAATTTTGGTGGAGACCAGAAATTTTGATAATTTTGGTGTTTCGCAAAAGCCACCAAAATTGTAACACCAAAATTATAAAACTTAACATTTTTTTTTAATTAAAAACAAATGTTTTAGTTTAACAAAAACTTAACTCGTCACAGTTAAAAAGACACCATAAACATACTTGAAAAAACTATCACACAACAAAACTTTTTGCGATTTAATGACTTATCTAAGTTATCACGATTAATAAAGTGTATTTCATACCACCAAAATTAGATACTTATGTACTTAGCGGGAAGACGCAGAAAGATGGTACAAATCTTTCACCGTCTATTGCTGGAGTGAAACTGAACGAACATCTGACGCTATATTTGTTTGTTTAATCACGTTTCGTTCGATCATAAAATCAATTTCAATATTCACCACCAAAATTAACTATTTCGCTTGGACAGTTTTATTTACACTGCTCCCAGTTTCCTTTTACTTGCAAATGCAATAATTGATACATTTTAAAATACCTCAACTAATAAGGAATACAGATAACTAAAATATAAGTCTAGCTGAGGCTTAATAAGTTTGTACCACGACATATCAGTATATGCGGGAAGTACAGGACACGACACCAAAATTGATTTAGGATTGAAAATATTTTTTTACGATAAATATAATAAGTTAATAATAATTTTAACTTTGGCACAATATGGTACTTTGAGTAAGATTATTTATAAAATAAATAGTTTTCCATTACATGTACTTTACACCCCAATTATCACGTCCGCCGCTCAAAAAATGTGGTTGAGATAATTACCCTTTTATAACCTGTGGAAAATCTAACTTCGATTTATCCCATTTTTTGAGAAAGGAGATGTGGATGTGTAGGCACTTACCAGGTACGTGTTCCCCATTAAACATGACTGTGACGGCGTGCGGCTCAGGCGCATGCGGCACAAACGCCGCCGCGTAGCGCTGCGCCCCGCGAGCGCGCACTGCGCTGCCCACTAGCGCGCCGTCCGCGCCGCGCACCTCCAACTCTAGGTGGCCGGCGCCCGCGCCGCTAACGTCCACTTTGAAAAACGAATGTTAAAATATATATTTATTTAAAGCTAGTTACTTGCATTCTTGGTAACCTTAGCTTATTATATAACAGTATCTGGGAGACCAAGCGTCTCTCGGGTTGGAAATACAACTTGAAACTCTTTTCGTACTTTTCATAAAAATCGGCCATATTTCACATTTACCACTAGAGGTGTTGGACCGTGGCCAGGTAACGGAACAAATTAACAAACACACTTTCGCATATACACTCCCTAGAGGCTAATTGACTCAGACATCCATGTACTGTACAAACTTTCCAGGGCCTCTATTCTACTGCGTTATAACGATATCGCTACTTTTGATCGCCGAGGGAAAACGGTTAACAACTACATGTCGTAATAATAATTATTCGTATGACTAGGTACATGACCAAAGAGCGGAATTCTTCATAGCAAAAATCAAACTGTCAGAGGGATTGACCTAACTGTTTTATCGACTTATCGATGTTACGGAATAATATCGCATTAGGTATCCATAATCAACTTAAAAGATTATTCTGTAACATTTGACCTCTTTGATAAGCAACTTGCATCTCCATATTAAAGTAAATCATGTCAGCGTCACATATGTCATTTATGTCACTTGAGTTTTCATGAGTGATTTCCGTGCCGTGCTACTAAAATGGTTAATCCTAAAAGAAAAACAATAAAAAAATGGATACAGAAAGATTCTTCTCTTAGTTTCATAGAAGATTCTTCCACAATATATTGCTCTAAATGTGACGTTCATTTACATCAGCTAAAGAAACATTGGGTTGAAAGTCATTTAGTGAGTAAAACTCATTCGTCACAATGCTCAAAAAGTTCGAGTTCAGACACATTCTATATAGATTTAATCATATTTTTAGTTTCGTGCAATATTCCATGGAAAAAGATTAACAACCACAGTTTATAATTTTTTTCCAAAAATATATTGGTTGTTCCTGTACATCAAAATCACTTCCGGATGAATCATTGCTGAGAAAAGTATACTTAGATATAGTTTACCAACAAACAGTTCCAGACATACGCAAGAACCTGATAGGATAACAGTCGACGAAAATTATTTTTGCAAATCTTACTTAATCGAAAGTATTTTTTTTGAAAAAGTTGATGGTAACTCAGTGGCCGAATACTTAAAAAAGCAATTGCAGTTTATTTGGCACAATTCATATAATGAGCATGTTAGAAATGTCCTTGTTTTGAGCACTGATAGTGCCGTGTACATGCTAAAGGCTGGTAAAATCTTAAAAGCTACATTTCCAAATCTACTACATGTTACATGTCTGGCACATGGATTACATAGAGTCTGCGAGCACATACGATCTCAATATAAAAGTGTTGACGCCTTAATATACAACGTAAAAAAATATTTTAAAGTCTTAACATAGAGTCCGCTTATTCAAACAAATTTGTCTATCCGTACCATTGCCTCCAAAACCTATTATAACTAGGTGGGGCACATGGCTTAATGCAGCTATATATATTATGCAGAAAATTTGAAATGTATTACAGAAGTAATTTCAAACTTAAATTAAAAAGAGTCGGCTGCAATAAGAGAAGCTAAAAGAGTACTCAAGCACAACAATTTGAGAAATGATCTGTTGTACATAAAAGAAAGTTATGGCATTTTACGTGACGCAATAATCAAATTACAAACATCCTGTTTATCCTTATTAGACTCTCTTCTAATACTTGACCAGGTGAGAAGTATTCTAAATTGGTGTGGATCTCAGACAGTGCAAATAAAACTTGAAAAAGTACTAGATAGAATTCCGGACTACGACATCATACGCAAATATGCTGATTTTATAGAAAAAAGTGATTACAGCCAAAACACCGTTATCGAGTAGTACAAATATGCTCCTGTTACTTCAACTGAGGTAGAACGCTCGTTTTCATCTTATAAATTCCTAGATCTACAATGTAAAAAGAAGTAATTTGAAAGGTGAAAATGTTGAAAAAATAATGACTATTTTCTTTTACTACAGGGAAGATGAAGAAAACATATTTAGCACAGATTTAGATTTCGACTTTGTTATTTTGAATGAAGATTAGTTACCTACTCTTAGCAATATTTGTTTTTAATTTTTAATGATAAGTTTCATATAGAAAATTTTAAAAAAAGTATTTAATGTTTTATTCTTTACTATTATACTAAAGTACAGTGGCGTTCAGCTAATTAGGGACACCCTTAATTTGTTTGTTTGTATGTATATCCAAAAGCCTGATTTCATTACTTTAACTTTGTTTCGTTAAGTGACAAATATTTATCGATAAGTCGATAAAACAGTTACGTCAATCCCTCTGACAGTTTGATTTTTGCTATGAAGAATTCCGCTCTTTGTACATGACTATAGCTATCAAACCTTCAATCGCTCTTATTATTCCGATAAAGAGGTGTATAACATTGCCTTTCAAGGCCTTCTGGGCATTAGTACAAACGGCTAACAAACCATTGAGTTAATATCTAGAGACATTGATTAACGGTTATTATATTGTAAATCTCTATAATTTGCTCTGTAAGACTGCGTTTTACAAAAAAGTTGAACTTTAAAACGGCTAACGTCCTAAAAAGTTGTCCATTCACCTTGTATTCATTAGACGTTATAAAATATCGCTAATTTTAACCTTACATACATTATTACGAGTATGTCCTACAATGTCCCATTAGTCGATTAACCTTTCCAGTGCCGATATAACATTAGTAACGATACTAACTTTGTTTCGTAAGATGTTTGCGGTATTTACATATTTCCGACTGGTCTTCTATTTGTTCTATTAAAAATATATACTCAGTAAATTCCATGGTCATAATCGGAAGGACTATTTGCCGTATACTCGTCGTTGTGAGAAAATACAAATCATAATCTTTTATTTACTTTTAGGTTTTGAGCCTGATTTGCTCTGGCCAATTGCAAACCAAAAGCATCTTTTGTAGCTTTCAATGATGAAAGGAATGTATTATTTACCTATACTCAGGGAGTCGCAAACACAATATTAAATGGCTCGGGAGTGAAGGTATTGAAGAAAGCTTTCGGTGAAATTGAACCATATCATATTGCACGAATAGCAACTGTTGGTAAGCCTAAATACTTAGATAAAACACCGGGCAAGAGCATGTCGGACCATGCTCAGTGTAAGGTTCCGAAGCCGTTACACAAAAACAAGTACTTACGAATTAATTTTCTATTTAAAGTTATTTGGTGCTATTGTAGATTATTTTTAGAAGGTATAAGCACTTTAGCCAAACGAGGAGATTTTTTACTTTCTTTTACTTTTGGCTGTACGAGGGGACACGTAACTCTAGCGAAAATTACATTTTATGAGTTCAGTGGGTACCCATCTCCGGTGACAGTAATTTAGGTTAAATCTGTACATAACCGTAGATACGTAGAACAAAAAAAAAACAGAAAACAAAATTTTCCGCAGGTGACTGAACTGACAGATCCATTTCTGGTCCGAAAAAACCGCTACGCCGCAGCTTTTATCAAAATTGTAAACGCCATTTTTGAGAAAGCGATTACACAAAAAAACAAAGGAATAAATATAGGATAAACATTGCTTGCATAGCAGTATAGGATTTAATTGGGGTAGGTATAAAGTTTTCGAAAGTAGTCTTGCAAAACAACGCATAGGAGCCGCCAAAACATTATCATAATGCAGGGTCATGAACTTCAATTGACCTCAAAACCAAACATATTATTAATTTCCCCTCATTTGTGGTGAAACCTGTGGTAAAATCAGACTGTCGATCGAAAATATTATTAAAAGTTGGACAGCCACTCTGCCTCAACATTAACGTTTTACAGGGTGGAAAAATTATATGGGACCTGGAGGGGAACTAACTTAAATCCTTAAAAGGAAACATTCCTTTATAAGAAACAAAACAGCATTCAAAGATCTTTTAAAATTCGCGTCTCTCACCGGAATCGAAACAATTAAAATTTTTAAAAATAAAACCTCGCTAGTTTATTATACGAATCGGTAGGACATTTGGTTTTTGAAATCAAAAAGGTAAAACTAATAGGTTAAAATACGAGTACGAGTACGAGATACCCATGAAGTTGAATATTTATTACGAGTACCTTATTAACAATACCTAGTACTGTTCACTTTTACAAGAACTAAGGCTTGCGCTAGAAAATTGAAATGACCTCCCTCCCATTAGTACAGTCGAAGACACTGTTAACTGTACATTTACAATCAAACATTAACCTTATCACATCGTGTTAAAGTCTATGGGTGTTCAGTTAACAGTGTCTTCGTGTGTACAAACTGCCAGATTGTACTAATTTCAAAAATAAAAATAATTGCAACTGTCTCTAAAATAATACTAAAATAATAATGCAGTTAAATGTACCGTATAAGTTTTATACAGTAAACGGTTCGTAGCCAAATCTTGATAATATGAAATAAACCTTGGCTGGTTTTAAACCTCCATAGTCTGAAATGACGTTCGATAGTGGGTTATATATTTAAAACTAAACTCATAACTAGCGGAGGTTATTCGTCTATGCTCTACACGCCTACGTGTTATATTATAACTAATAACCCTTTCCGAGCAAGTGTGATGAAAAATAAATATTGGCTTTTAAACAAAATTGCTCTCTTAAGTGATTTATTTTCTGAGTATAACAGAATAATAGAATTATTACAGCTTTCTAGGAAAAAAGGCGATGTTTTCTTCAACGTCTACCCACCGCTCCTCGTAGTTTTCTTATTAGTTCAATAATTCATTCTATCGGGTAAAGCCGCGTTAAACCGGCAAAGGCTTCATTGCTCTGACGCGACTGGTATGTTATAAACTAATTCTCCGGCATTTCTCATGGTTTGAAAACTCCACGCAGCCACGGGTCGAAGGACCCGTAAATAATGAAAATTATAAGATTATCATCTTGAATGTGCATATACAATCGCTTGTGAGTGATTTTCATGCAATATACTTTTGATGCGTTTGAGCCTAGAAATTTTCTTTCGGAGAATAGAAGAAAACGGGTTTTTAGTCTGACAGTCCTATCGAATTATAACGATGTTATTATTTGGAAATGTTTATACCTGTAGTAAACATAATGGATCCTCATTTTTGTACGATTGTTTAGTCCATAAAGGAAACCAACCACTGATTAATGAAGGCGAAGTGTCGCCCTTCTATTCATTATTTTATTACTTATTCATTTGTTATTACGAGATACGGAACCCGCAGAACTAAGAGACGTGTGCGACCGTTGAATATTTATACCATATAGGCATTGTACGAGTAGGTGCCTCATCACACAGACGGGATGAATTGAACCGGTGATGTACCTATTCATTCGACTGTGAATATATTTTTAAGAGCAATAAAATAGAGCGGGTGAGGTGGAACCGTTCACTAAAGCATATTTGTACTTTACAGTGCTGTTGCGTTTTGAAATAACTGCATTGACGTATGACTAAGACCGAGACACGAAGAAACATTTATGTTTAAAAATGTACTCACAGTCAAGTCATTTAAGAAAACACATGTCGACAATTAAATCATTCCTTAGTGACGATTATTTTGAATTTATATTTAGATTGAATAGTGCCACTCCATGTCTTCCCGTGGATGTCGTAAGAGGCGACTAAGGGAATAAGGGGCTTGCAGTACTGTTAGACGATGGGCTTGCAACCTGTCACTAATACACTGGTAAACATCTTAGCCTACTTTTGCAAAGTGTGGTGACAGAATTATCAACATGTCTTTTTAGAGTTGTTGGTATTTCTGTAGCTCTGCCTACCCCAGTCTGGGAATTAACGCGTGATGTTATGTATGTATGTAAGTCATTAAAAGTAACTAGTTAATTGTCTCTAAAATGTTTCTGAATACGGTGGTAAGCTATAACACAAGAATAACCAATTATACTGTAAGATAGGAGAGCAAAGGTATACTCGTACTCGTAATACTTATTAGCGATAGACAAGGGGAGTGCAAAAGTTCTGTCTTTAGCGTTGCGGTTTTTAGTGGTGAAACCAGAACATTAATTCCGTGGCTGAAAAAGAATGAAGTAATTTGATCTGAATGCAGTTTGTTCTAAATACAAATATCACTAACTTTTCATCTCGACTTATCAACGTATTCACGCCATGCACGGAATCATTCTGAACAAACTTGACGTCTCGCTGTGCTTGTGTGAGTGATTCATTTGTTAAGGCAGCTACACAATATTACCTATAAATTCCACTGATTGGCCGACAATTCCTTGAAGCGTCGGTTCTACTTGAATTCCTTGAGCTCCTCTATTGTTATCCCTTGTAATTGGTCTGCAAATAAAAAACATATTAAAACGTGATATTGCGAAGCAGAGGATGTTGAGTAAAGTTTTCCATTATTACATAAATATTGTAATGGAAAATGGATAAAGTTTCGTGAGTAATAAATAATAAACATCAAAATGGTGAAAGAGCTTGACGACGAGCTTAAACTGTTCTCGTCGTATTTGATCCATGGCATAATTATTTAAATTTGGAGCATTTCCATATTCAAATTAAGATTATAGTTCCCCGATTTCCAATAATTGTTAATGAGCTATTTAATAACTTTGCGTCGCGTTGTTACCCTAATGCCAGTTTTCAGTTTAGACTGCTAAAATATATTTGGTTTGGTTGCTTTAGGCTTAAATTTGGCACGATTTGTACGCGTTTATAGTATTAGACACGTACATTCGTTAAACCTAACTCAATATTCACTGGAGTACGAGTATCAGTCTAGTATGATCTATAGACGGTTTTCATTTAAAATAGTTTTTTTTTTATCTTCATTTTTCTTTGAAATGACAGGGTTCTACGATAAAGTATAATATAATCGAAGACGCATATCTTACGATGGCTCAACAATTGAATGTACCTACCTATACATGTTTCAGTCAACGTCGTCGAAACATACAGTTGTTCAAAAACTTGTACTTTTCGTAGCTATGTATCACGCGGAAAGTGTTTTTTTTCGAACTAGGGCTTTTTCCTTTTTTTAGCTGCATATTGTGCGGAAAGTTGGATATTTCGCACTAATGTTTTACTTTTCCATTTTTTTGAATATAATTTTTTTTTTACTTCCAAGCCGTGCATTCAACCAGAGAGTTTGCATGTTCAATCACTTTTCGACTACGTCATTTAGTATTGAAACTATACATATAGTGTAATATATTTGTAAATATTAAAATAACATACATTCACACAAAAAACTAAAAAAATCGGGTGATAGTTAAAAAAATCAGCTCTCACCAAGATCGCTGAGTCTGAATGAATATTTCGAATGATCGGATTCAGATTACACCATGCCGAAACCGGGCCCATCCCAGCACAGCGTAATACGTGTATCCGCCTTTATGCATTATCGCTGGTTAATAGAGTATTAATGCTTTTTTTTTAAATATAGGTAATTAAATTACAATGTGTCATTTTTTGTTCTTTGATTTGGCTGAATGGTCACAACCGCTACCATGTTATAAAGTCTGTGTCAATTAAATAAATTTACCTCTTGTGATAATTTTACGAACTGATTTATTTTCATTTTATTGATATTTTTTCGCAAATGTATTACGTCGTTTGATACACGTGCGGAACTGTCATTAAGTGTATTCTGGAACTCGACCGGATAATGAATGACATCACCAGTGTTTATCACTGAGTCGACGGGTTTATGTTGATATTCTACCGCTTCGGAATGATCTCAAAAGATTTCATTCATGACTGAGGCTTGTTCGTTTTTTGGTGTTAGGATGGCATGCTCGCATAACCATTTTGCAGGTTTATCGTGAATATTATTAATGTTTGGGTAAATTTTAGATTATAAGCTCTTCTACAGTGGAAACATTGTACCTCGAATTATATTATTTATCCAGTTCAGGGAAATCACTATTTCCTATTTTAAGCAACAGAACCTCTATTCAACTGCGTTATAATATAATGTGAAATCGCGACTGACGTGTTTTAGAATCGTTCATGACTCGGCCGTCATTTCTGTCAATGACGTAAGAGTTATCAAAACGTTGACAATACGGATCCCGTCAAAGGAGATATCGTTTTTATCGCGTAAAATCTCGGAATACCAGCTCGGTTTGAGAACTGCCTTTTTATAATAAAATCGGGTTGAGTTTTCAAACATTGTAGGTAAATCAAAATAAAACGTAATTTTAATCAAAAGCACTAAGGAGTACTGATATCAACTTCAAAGGAAATCACCCCGAATTAAGTTTCTATACCGCTCATTAACCCTGCTAGGGGATGAATTACAATAAAATACGAAACTTCCATTCTTCTGTTAAATAATGTTTATGCAAAATGTATGTATTAACGTTTCGAGTTTTAAATTTAGAATGAACCTAGTACACGTATAGTGTTTTACTACCACTTATCTAACATTATAGCCATGGTAACGAAACATTAGTGTTTACGAATAAGACCGGCAGTTGCATCATTCTTCACACTACTTTTAAGTATTTTACGTGAGGCGTCCAAAGATTACGCACGGTCGGCAATGAAAGTGATTTTTATTACGCACACTCTTACGCTAATGAGAATTTAGTCATCACCGACTGAAAAAAACATACACTTACTTGTAGAGTTGTTTTAGGTCGTGCGATAGAAAACTGTTTCATAAAAAGTTAAGTTCCCATTAATTATTGAGCTTTGCCTAAAATATTTTTGCTGTCTCATTTCAGGTAAAAAAACACTTGCTTTCCGGTTCATATTGATTGAAATTGACGACACGTTGGCCGCCGAAGCCAGCGGTCCCAGGTTCAAATCCCGGTAAGGGCAGATATTTTTGGATGAGCATAAATGAGTATTTGTTCCTGAGTCTTCGATGTTTTCTATGCATTTAAGTATTTATTTCTCTATCTAAGTATGTTTATCGTTGTTTAGTACAAGCCTAGAGCGTAGTTTGGGACTAGGTCAGTTTGTGTGATATTTATTATTTATTATTATTATTGTACTAGTATTGAACGGGTCTGAGGCAGAAGTTATTTTATCTTTAACTATACTGAATCAAAACACCGGTATAATTAAACCTTTTATATTTTTATCTATCATTTCATTAGCATATGATTTTGATTTCCAATATTCAGAACGCAAAATTGTACAATTCATGTATAAGTATGGCAAAGGTAGCCAAACCATATCTATCCATATTTTCAGTATTGCAAATCAGCGTTAGTGTCCTACAGTGTGGCAAAAAAATCCCTTTCCGCTCTCCAATTCTTGCTAGCTTAAAAATAAATCCTCCTGCTAAATTCGTTCAGTTTAAAACCTTTAAAACGTACACATGAAAGCTCGAGCGCCAGCTAGACGTATCCAGCTAATCGATGTATGTATCTATTTGTTCAACTTGCATCCGCAAAAAGCGCGCATCGAGTGAAATCTAGTTTGGAATCCTTGTTTGAGAAACCATTTTATTTTTTTGATAAATATTGACCTGAATCGGGTGTGTGCTGCATCCGGTTCAGAAAGGGCCCCCCCGGTAGGGTCGCGGGGGGGCCTATTGGATAAAAAAGACTGCTGTTGTTGCTTCTCCTCCACACTGCTGTACGAAGAGTCACGCGCTACGTAGGTACTCTCACGCACCTCACGCTTGAACTCTTGCTGCAAGGAGAAAGAGACAAAATACAAAAACCACCAAAAACAATCTATTAACCAGGGACCCGCCTTCCCATTCACCAATACAAGCCTTTGAAAGACTAACCTCTCAATAGAATACCCCACTAAAAGAATAACCTAGCTCTCGGAACGAAATATATGACTAAGTTATTTGTTAAACTAACCATTCACTATAAGGAAAACCTTAACAGCTAAAGCACAGATAACCCATATAAATAGCGCTTTAAAAAGCTTATCGAACGGCTTTTTTAAGTAAAAGACTTATACAACCCATTCGAAACACCTTGAATAGGATAGTGGTTGTTAAAGGCAAATCGAACGGCTTTTAAGCGATATAGCTTTTCTAAGTAAAACCCTTATAAATACCCATTCGAAACTCCTTGAATGGGATAGCGGGCCGGTCTCTGCTATAACACTCGAAGTTTTCTTTTTTCTATTTTATGTAGTCGCAAGAAAGGCAAAAATAATAACCGTATTCACACAAACTCTAGAAATAAATTGGTAATCGATTGATGATCTAACGATGGCAATCTCAAGACCGCAAACGCGTTGTCCACCCTGAGGGCTTAGATGGAATGCCTGTATGCTAGTCATTCACCCGATGTCTTACCCTAGCACCGCATTGCGCCGGGACCCAACAATGCAAACAATGCTGTTTGACGGTGGGTAGTAAGATGAATGGTGTTAGCGATCCGGGAGAACCCTACTCAAGGTCTCTCCACCACTAAAATCCAACATGCTAATTCTTGCGCTCCTTTGCAAGTGTAACTCTTCGTTGGTGAGCGCGTGTACGACCGCAAGAGTTACGAGGCAAACACGTTAGTGCTCTACGCCTGGTAAGGCTGCGAGTAAACTGCATCGGTATACTTACCTAGCTAGCTAATGGAACCCGGATAAGAGAAGCGGCGCTACGGAACTCGTATTGCTTGCGTGTGCATCTAGCTTTAAAGTGCCGTTCATAAGTAATGTATATTTTACGCGGACGGCGTTACGCGCAAAACCTAGTCTTTTATAAAATAGTGTACTTGTACGGTGCGTGTATATTTTTTTTTTTTTTTTTTTTTTATGTTAAGGAGGAGGCTCCCGAGCACTCAGGCCACCTGATGGTAAGTGGAATCTGAGACCCATAGACATTTGAATTCTCAAGACTATAATCCTAAGACCTCAAATGCGTTGCCAACCCTGAGGACTAAGATGGAATGCCTCTATGCTAGTAATTTCACCGGTTGTCTTATCCCCATACCGGAACACAACAATGCGAACACTGTTGCTTGGCGGGTGGTTAATGGATAAGATGGTGGTAGCGATCCGGACGGACCCTGCACAGGGTCACCACCACTAAAATAATATTAATAATAATTAATTATTAATTAATTATTCCATTCGTGCAACACTCCGCGTAGAAAAAAAGTAGGTACCTACAGTAAAACTAGAGTATCGTTATATCGCTTTCACACACTCTCTGGCATCAGTCAGTATATTTGTAATGCTAGAGCCTCTTTTAGAACTCGGTAGAACCATAGGTATCGCCTTGCCATGTCCTCGTATTATTTTTAAGTCGGCGGCCATTACTGTCAAGTAAATAAGAGCTATCGTAACGCTGACAATACACATAATGTCAAGGTAATACGGTTTTACCCAGTAGAATAGAGGCCCAGAAAGAGTCTAAAAGCGGAATACTGTTGATACTCTGGTTTAAATGTAAACTATATCGAAGTTAGTTACTATTCCAGTGAAATTTCGCAGGAAGTAAATACCAAAGGTGTTGTTCTCCTAAAATCAGCTTCTTGACGATCGGCTGATAGAGCTCTTACAAGCGTGAGTAGAGATTGCACGCCCTAAAATGTTTATTGGTGTGCCCTGACGGGAAAACATAAACTCGCTTCTTAATACTTCGTCCGTCGAGTTAAAAAGTAAATTGAGTTTAGGATACACAGGGCTGTAGTTTGCTTGAATGAAAACCGACGAATTCCGGTGCCCTTAATTCCTAATTCTCAGCAGAAATAACAAATAAAACAGTTAGGTTCTGGAAAATTTGAGAAATAATTTGATAACACGATTTAATATTAAATTTCGGAATGGTAACACTTGTGTACCCTAAAAATACACTTATAATGCTTTACTTGTCGCAATCCCAATTCCGTTTCCATTGTTTATTTTGTCCTTTGTCACTCAAACGTCTGAAAACAGAACTGGGCCTCTATTCTACTGCGTTATAACGATATCGCGTTTGACGTGTTTTAGAATCGTTCAAGACTCGGCAGCCATTATTGCAAATTTCATAGGAGTTATCAAAATGTTGACGATACGGAAACACGTCAAAGACGATATCTTTATACCGTGTAGAATCCCATCCCCGTTTTATTAGGTGTTATGTTATACTGTACAAGAATTTACAATTTCAGTTAAAACGTACTTACGAATAACTTATACCTGGCTAACAAATGAAAAATATTTATTTTGCTTTATCTACGTGAGGTTTCTTAGTTTTTAGACAGCAACCCAATGTTTTCATGGTTTCATAGTCAATTCAAACCCTTATAGTTTCGCCATGCCGTCTCTCCGTCTGAATTTCTTTCCGCGGTTCGTAATTTGGCACATAAGACTCCCGCCGACAAAGTTGTGAATTAGAGTCTATAAAAATATAACATCACCGGGTACCTTCCACCCATCTGAAGGACTAAAAAACCGAACTAACGATATTGAGCATCGGACGATGACCAATATCGTTAGTTCGGTTTTTAAGTCCTAATGCGGTGTGAAAAACTTGTCGCGGTAACAAGTATTTTATACCTATTAAAAGCCATAGAAAATGATTGACGAGTAGATGGATATTGAGGGGTGTTATAAGTTTAATCTGTGCGTAACTGTATATCTGTGCGTCTGTCTTTGGCATTGCCCCCAAACGGACACATAAAAGCGCGGTTTTAAAAAAAACTGTTTAGTAGAGATGTTTCTTATTTATGTTTCATGATAATCGTTGGGCATCTTAAGAGATATCAGCTCTCAAAAAGGGGATCGCCATTATATACGAGGATTTTATCTTTTAACTTTTTTCGCTGTGTCTCAGAATTCATTGTTACAACCTGGTGCATAAAAAAAAAACTGTTAAGTGTTTGATTCACGTTCTTCAGACAGTTACTTACGCGAGACGTGTACGTGTCGGAGTCCTCGTCAGCGAGTCGGTCGAGCTGTCTGTTGAACGTGTTGCGCGACATGTCGCCAAACTTGTTGAGTTGAGTGTTGCGCTCGGTCTCCCGCTCTAGGGTGCTCGATCCGAAGCGGTCCGAGCTCGCTGGCTCCAGGCTGCATTAACACAATCACTTTGTTTACTCTATGTGCTAATAATCAATTTGAGAGGATTATTCACTTTAGGAACATAACAACTCGTTAATCTAAATTGAACTGAGCGAGCGCATACAAACTACGAACAGTCAAAATGTATTCGTGCGAAACAGGTCACGTTCAGGCTACGTATTGTTAAAGCACTGCCCATAGAAAAATTACAACTTAGTGCTCATTTATTTCTTGCATAAAACTTGTTCGATGTAGTTTATAGCAGCAAACAACAGAGTATAGTAATGCCAGAGGCCCTAGCCAAGACGCAAACGTTGCTAACTTTTCTGTTATCTATAGACTCGAAATGTATGAAGTTGACATAAGCGGTCGACGCGATCTGTAATCACATTTTTTTATGTTAAGGAGAAGGCACACGACACGAGTACTCAAGCCACCTGATGGTAAGTAGAATCTGAGACAAATAGACATTTGAATTCTCAAGACTATAATCCTTTTGTCAGTCCTATACAGACGTCGATTTTCGAAAATCGCTATTTTCTCATTATGCATCTTAACTAGGCTCCCAGTGGCCCTAGACAAGATGCTTAACGCTAACGTAAACGATTTTAGAAATCCGTTTAAATGTGTGAAATTGACGTAAGGGCTCGACGCGACCGTTTGTCCAGTTACGTGCATCTTATATATTTTCGATAACGATAAGGTTTGCGGAATGCAAACTTGCCCTAAGCAACAAATAACTTAAAACAGGACGCCACCAAAAGTTAAAATTGGGATTTTTAACCCGATATAAGAAGATAAAATAACAATTAGGAAAACATAAACCTACAGTTTAATTGTATAAAAGACTTTTGTGTTAGAAAGTATGTCTCCAATTTGACATTATTTTTATGGTTTGTAGACATGTACATGAACTTGAACATGAACTAAATCCACCATGGCATTGACATTATAACATGTAAAATAACCTTATTTTATGAAGTTTCAGGGCTTTTTTAATACCGACATTTTTCTTTTAAAAGTAAATTTGGGTTCTTCGGTCGGTTGGTTAAAAAAAAAACTGATAAACGGCGCGCATAAACATTTTCCAATAAAAGCATATCGCGTTAAAAAAGTCAGCAATACTTTTTTGCCGACCTCTGTTGGTCAGCAAAAAAGATTTTTGAAAACATGAGGGCGCTGTTAGGAATGAAATTGGCAACATGACCTAATTCTAGCTATTGCTATGCTAAAATGGAACAGTTACCGCTTGAGAATATTGTGATTCAACCTGTTAGCAAAGCAAACTCTTTTTTTCCTACACGCGAATATTGAATTTTGTTGCTATTTTAGTGAGGTATTTAATAATAATAATAATAAATTAACAAATATCAGGGGACAATCTCACACAAACACCTAGTCCCAAACTAAGCTCTAGGCTTGTACTATGGGTACTAGACAACGATAAACATACTTGTATAGAGAAATAAATACTTAAATACATAGAAAACATCCAAGACTCAGGAACAAATATTCGCGCTCATCACACAAATATCTGCCCTTACCGGGATTTGAACCCAGGACCGCTGGCTTTGGAGGCAGGGTCACTACCAACTAGGCCACCGTGTCGTTAAAAATGTCATTATAGTTAAAAATGCAGCGCGAGCGTGATCGAATGAAACTGGTGAATTAAGCGATCGCGTAGCTATTGACTGCACGCCCTTAATTGGGGTGATGTTTCTTGTCATTGCGACTCAGTACGTCAACATTCATGATACGATTAGTAACCAGTCCGTTTCTGTTTACACCTTGGTTCAATCTACTGTCAATGTGAAACACAATTAACGCCGCACGAATGTTGCGCTCTCACGGGTCAATTTAGTTTGGTCTCGACCCGCTGGTTGGCGCTTAACAGAATTACTTCCCTATCTTGATGTACACGGGCTGGCCAATTGATTTACCTATTAGCACCTAGCAAGTTCCTTGTTTTCTCAACAGCGTCCCACGAGTCCTTTCTCGTGTGATACGACGTCCCGCCCGGATCGCCAGCTGCTAAAACAAAACGGTAAGGTCAGGTGGGGCAAGTGCGACAACGGGGCAAGTGTGACGACGGGGCAAGTGTAACAAACCATATGGCTATATTGGTATGACGCATTTACTCCGTGGACGCACTTGCTCCATCTGACCTTATTTCGGTTTCTGGTCAATCAGGGGCCAATCGGATCCAGTCATTTAAAAGGTTATCATTACATTGTAGTTCTTTGATAATTTTTGCCGGTCTGTCTGTCAATGTATAATTTTGATGGAGTGAAAGTTAATATTAAAACACAAGTTTCCTAATCAGACTGTCGATTAATATGTATTACATTGATAAACAATTCCGTAGAAACCTGGCAACAACTGTACAGTAATAAAACTTTATCGCTGTGCGAGAGCCCTCGTACTTTGTAGCGAAGTTCCGTAAATACAAATAGAGCGGGGAGCGTGCGGCCGCGGGCCGCGCCGGGCGACGTTCGCCTATAGGGTTACTGGATCAGGAAAAGATAAATTCTAGACTACATTTGCAAATTCGGACAGCACTACATATTTTACCTTTACTCAATCACTTTAGAAATTGTGGGTTAAGTGATCCTTAACTTATACGTACCTACCTACATAATATTACATACTCGTACCTACGAGTATGTATTTATTTAGTTGTATACATCATATACCTATGTAAGTATTATTTTGGTGTTGGGATAGTGTATTTTTCTATTTATTTATTGTTATTGTTATTTTAGATATTTCTTTATTGTTCTGGAGGTTAGGTTTTTAACAAGAACTATTTAAATATCAAAGTAAAATAACTCATTGTTTTTATTGCTATTACTGGTTTTCTTGTTATTCATGACTGTTTGTTTGTGATTAGGGGAGGTACTTATGTAACTTTTTTTTTCAACAAGAGTTAGCTGGAAGAAGTCCCTTAAAGTTTGCTTTTATTCTTGTTTTGTTATATCGCCACTGTTTTTTAATTCTTTTATTTTCGGTAAAGAGTATGCATACATACTTACATTCAACTATTTTCATACTAATACTAATCATAAAACTGAATTTTCAGACGTCAACCCTATATTAGACACTGTCGCGTGGAGTGGCAGCACGGTCAATTTGCTTTACCGACCGCAACGTAGGTAGGACAGCATCAGTAGTCCTAATCACCTTAAAGGTAAACCCTTCATGACCCAAATTCTATGAATACATGCTTTATTTATAACCTACCAGGACTGCCAAGTCTTCTCGCGCGATCTGTTTCAAGTGACGAAAAAGGGCTGCTTTGGTCCAGATTGTCTTGAGAGCCACTGTAGGAGCTATACTTGTAGTTGCTGCGTTTTTCAACGACGCGCTTTGTCGTTGTGACTGGGCTGTAGCGCTCAGTAGGACTGCTCACTCTGGAAAATACATTATCACAAATAATACCGCCCATTTAAACAACTATGGTCGAGACATTTTTTATACGTTTACACTGATGAACGTACTTAAGGTACGGCGGAGATCTTAATTATCTCCAGATTCCATCACATCAGCTTTATTTGACACTTACATTATTATCCAGTGGAGCTTCCAGCCCATTAAAAAAGCGGGAGCTAACTAAAATTGGCTTGGACGTAAACTAAACATACTAGGCACAGAAATAATTACAGAGTTAAATAAATGGTCGTAAATAGGCCAACATTTCGTATGCGACACTTTAATTTGTACTTTCATTAGTCGTCATTAACATAAATAAGAGCATATAAGTATTGTGTTTGAAAATATTTGAACAAGCTTTAAAAAACATACCTCATGTTTCGATATACGTGTAGGTATGTAACGGCGTATACATACTAACCTCATTTGTGGGCTTGCGGTGCGAACAATGGGGCTCGTCGCACGATACGGACTTGATGGACTCAGGTAAGGACTCGTGGATCTATTAACCTCAAGTCGCCCTCCGTTCCCGAGATGTTTAGTGGTTATAGGACTCGTCGTCCTTCTAGGACTCTCCGAATCAAACCTAGAATTAAAGCTGTCTTTCCTCATGGCTCTCGACGTCGAGTACGCGGAATCCGTCACGTCGTAAGCTTTGTCTTTAACGTCCGGGCCGTAAGAGGTTTTGTAGTAATCGGATGAGTCCCGTCGCTCTTCGCGGCGGTCAAACGAACTTGTGTTGTGCTTCGTTGTATTCTTTTCGTATAAATTGTAACTGTTCAGCGGGCTGTCTGACCTGATTCGAGAAACTAAAACAAAACTAAGTTTAAGTTACATATATTCAACAATTTATCCACATAAAAGCAGTAAACCTCACGAGTTCAGTTATACCTATCAGAGAAATAAATATCATTTTTATTTTTATCAAGCTGCTGGGTAATAAAGTTAGTGTATAAGCCTTTTGTATTGTTGATTTGTGTTAAAATAAATAATAAAAGAAAACACAATCATTTTCCAGGATAGTTTTTGAAAGAGTAGATATTCGTGAAGCGGAAAATACCTGGGCTTGATATTCTCGCATAAGATGGGCTGGCGCTGTCCCTTGTTTTTTTGGAGCGCGCTCCCACTCGGAACATGTGCGGTGACCCGTGAACATCGTACCCGTTGAAGTAGATGTACAACTGAAAACACTTCCGTTAGTAGAGCTACAATGGTTATTCCTAAAAAAACATAAAATGAGGCTTATTCCATGAATATTTGTTAATTTTCTTTTTTAAAACCAAGAAAGATATTTTGTTGTTTTTGAATAAGTTCCTGTTGTGTAAGGATGGGTCTATCAAGCATTGATGGGAAAGGAGAAAAACCGTCTACTGCCATAAATCTAATCTTAATTTTTCAAATAATAAATTAGTTTTCTTCTCTAATCTAACAGTGACACACAGTAAAACAAACGTACTGACTGTCACTCTTTACATTATGTACGAGTATTAAACGTCACTACATTATATTATAACAAATTATCAGACTATTTCTCTATATTTTTTAAAGTATATATTTAATTTACGCGCCACCGCCTCGCCGGTGGAAAACCAGGTTAAGGGAGCGACCACACCGGAGCTTAACGGTGCGTCAATTACGTTCCGTCAAAATTGACACCATGTAATTAATTAGTGTGACCCATTCTTTCCTTTACGCAACGTCACCGTATTTTACGCGTCGGTGTGGTCACTCTCTTACTCCCCGTGCTTTGTTAGTTTACGTTAAGTATACACACCTACATTCTTTATTTATCTATTATTGGCCTACCAACAGTTGCTACAACATGACAAGGTTGTATTTATTACAATGTACAACTAGTTATAGGTAAAGAGTTTTTGAATTTTTAACATTACGCGGCGATATTTGAGAATAAAGCGCAATGTAAAAGACACCTGAGACGGAGTTTTAGTTCAGTAGAAGTGTTTTGAAAGTACAGTTACAGTTTTAATCATCTTTACCATCCTGTAGATGTCCAGTAGATGTTTAAAGGAGTTGATAGGATTAGCAGACTCCAAAGGTAATAAAGGAACTTGAGTTTACCCTGTGTTTGCCAGGTGCCTTTGGCATGAATGTAGCGCGGTATTTAGTCGAGGAGAGTTTCTCGAGCGCGCACATTACGCTACGCTTGTCGTGTACAATGTCTAGCTGCAGGTCTCCCTTGGCTCCGCAGCCGCTGGTATCCAACTCAAAGGAATGTGGCTTGAGCGGTTCAGCACCTTCCAAAGCACCAGGGCTCAGACTGACCCCCGCCGGCTCGAAAACGTCACATGTGAAGGGTCCTCCCTGTTTAACAAAACATTGTGTCACAAGGGAAAAAAGTCAATTTTTCAGGAGGAGAGTTATATTGTTACCAGAGGAGAGCGAAGAAAGTTTTATAATTCTGAGCGTAGCTTCGTAGTTTCGTGTTGTCATTCCATTTATGCGATTATTACAAAAATGATTTTAAAACCATAATTATAAGTTAGACCACAAATAAAAGTTAAAAATAGAAAGTGGCAATCCCTACAAATAAACTAAGACCGTTTCTTTGAAAAGGTGATTTATAATATAGGTATACGTTATAAAAGGTAGAAAGCAGTAGTAGGCTGTAACGAATTCAAGAAGTTTAATTTATAGAGTTATTTAATTTTAGTTATTAAGTCTGAGAGAAGTGACTTAACCCGCCAGGTAATTATATGAACTGCGATGAAACTACGTTACGTTACAATCATATTTTTTATATATCATCGCTTTATGCGACACCGTCTGAACTTAATTACGGATAGCTTCTTAATTAGAAAATATACCACCTATATTATAAGTTTCATTTAAAGCGTTATATGAGAAATATGCTTGAATTTAAGCTTACTATAAAATTTGTTGTACCCAGAATTGAACCGAATTAATTTGGATGTAAACTATAAAACTACCGAAACAAATACGTTATGTACCCGTTTTGTAAGATTAAAATATACATATACTTATGTATTTTGTCTCTTGTCATTTTACTTTAATATAAATTCTGTAATAACCTTTTGAAAAACCTAACCTAACCTAACCCAACCGTTTCAACAATAAATCAATAGTTATACCGAATGGTTTTTTTTGAATGGCACTTCGCTATGTAAAACTTTGCTTCTCAAGGGCAAGGGCACACAAACAACGAGTCTTAGCATATCTGGTCACTCACCTGGATATGATCGCCTTTGTAGGTGATAGCGATGGTCCAGGTGCCAGCCTCGTCGGGTTGGAAGGTGGCGCTAGAGGCGGTGGTGCCGGGCGCCGAGGGCGGCGGATGACGCGGCGCTAGCGCCATGGCGCGACCGCTCGGGGAGTGGCCCGTCACATCAATGTCTTCTCTTCTTGGAGCTCCTAAGTGTAAAAATATAATAAAGGTTGTTAAGGGTGTTAAATTAGCTGTCTAGGAGAATAATCGTATGCATGACACGGACTGTGACCTTATTATTGCGGGAAGGATGGAGGCAAAAGGCTTTACTTTTTATCGGATTGGGTTTGTGTCAAAGCTACCAGAGTCGATTCGGAAACCGGGAGGGAAGATGGCTATTCAAAAATGACCGGGTTTTACTTTGAATTATTATTATTTACTTATTATCCTCTCAATCACTTGACTTCGGCGATTTCACTATGGAATCGCCATAAATAAAAAAGAAGGAGAGAAGTCATAATCAAGATGCCCGACTGAAACTGACCGCAGTGACCGCACCCCAATATACCTACCTGCTGCAAAGACACGAAAGTATCACAGTGACCCTTCCGCGTCCCTGTCTTCTGAGTAATTGGGTTTGTCCTCCGCTTTTTGACCGGCAAGCCAAAGTCAAAATGTTTATTTGTAAGGCGGCAAGCAAATACTGTTATCTTATTGTTTTTATGTCAGCCGCCACTTCAGTCAAGGTAATAAGACCTATCGTAACGTTGACAATACGATAACAATATAGAAAAATACAACGTAGAATAAGTCCCCTGATAGAAAGTGGCACCTGTGACATGCAACGTCAAGATTACTTTACTCATGCAGTAATATAACTCGGAACTAGTTTTTTTTTTTTAAGCACTGACCTATTAGCATTTGAAAAGGAGTTATTTTTAGGGGTTTATGAAGGCGGTTTTTTTTTTTAAAACCTTTTATTCTATTTTATTTTTCTTAGTGATTATAATCCCACTGAACTCCTACTTCTAAATGAATAAGAATCACATGATATAACACGCTCGCCTTATCGCCACCCTTGAAATAGGTACCTCCTAGGTCCTCAGTGGTACCTTAACTTCATGAGTTTCCTCTTCACCAAATGATACTTTCTGCATGCAAATGCTAGACTTGTTATTGAAAATACCAAAATCACTATACGTATGCCTATAGTATTTACGGAGTTCTCTCAATTCCTCGCGGATACCCACATCAGATACCAACTTGGTGACAATGTAACCAACTCAAGAGTACACATTATCAATTTTTTTTTTTAAATCGATTTAAAATTGACGGAGTAATTGCGTAACAAACACTAAATATAAATAAATAAAAAACAATAGTGATATAGTCGAATTGAGAACCTCCAACTTTTTTGAAGTCGGTTAAAAATAATAATGAAGTCACTAGTTAAAAGTTTTTGTGTAAATATATCAGGGGACACAGTGTCACACCAATGGACCTAGTCCTAAACTAAACTCCAGGCTTTTATTATGGCCACTATACAACGATAAACATAGTATATGGTCAAATTTATAGACAGTAAACTGCGCAGTCACAGCAATACGTTTCTGTAAAATATCGAACTGGACTTTATGTAGGTGTACCTAATGTATGTTTACCTGTGGCGCTGACTAGTACTTCCACAATGCTGCCGACGGCACAAGGAGCCATGCCTGGAGGTGGCACTGTCACCAGTCTGGGAAGAACTCTGAAGAAGTATCTGCCGTCAACCCTGAAATAGAATTTACATAGAATATTGATTTATTGGGTTTGCTTTTGACTTAGTTGAAACCAAAGACGTCAAGGTCGTTGATGGAGCAGGCTCACCCAGAAGGTTACCTACTAATCACATTTTTGACTAATGAGACAGTTAAGAGTCACTAGTAGGTAAAGTCGACCAAGAAATTCCTTAAACGCTTTTGGACGTTACCGGTTTCTTGATCGACTATATATAACCTCGTAAGGCCCAACGGCCTAAATTTAGGACATTTGTCAAAGTGACTTTAAACTTTAGTTGACTTACACAAGGTTTTTTTGAACTAGCAAAATTTGACGTGGGCCTCACGAGGATAAACACTAGCGTTAACTCGTATTCCAGGGCCTCTAATGTTCTACTGGGTTAAAACAATATAGCGTTTAAGGTGCTTTAGTATTGCTTTTAACTCGGCCGCCATTTTTGTCAGTGTAAATAAAGTTATCAAAACGTTGAGAATACGGAAACACTTCAAATACAATATATTTTTATCCTGTAGAATATCAGACCAGTTCAATTGTAGTTCCGTATAGTCATCCTAGTGAAGTGAAAGTCTCAGTTATAGCATAAGGAATACCAATTATTGAATTTAGAAATAAATATAAAAAACCATTTCAAGACCGATTTCCGTCTCTTTTCAAATTGGCCAAATACGAGTAGGTATCATTATTGTCTTACGAGACATTCAAGGATTCAAACGAAATATGAGTATGTACGAGTATTGGGAGATATTGATAGATACCCGTATTTTAAAATTAACTATTCTGGACAGTTACGAAAATTAACAAAATTATCATCTTTGATTTAGTTAACTCGATGTCGGTGAATCCTCGTTTATTTCGTTTCGCTTTATAATTTTATTCTTGACCAGCTATATTTTAAAACGTAAAATAATGTGAAAGCGTCAAAAACGTTTTTATTCTTTAAGGGTTGCATCCAAATGCAATCCCATTGAGTTACGGTTTCGTTTCGAATGTGAACTGAAGTTTATCTAAATTGCATCAGTTGTCCAGGAAATCGATTTAGAAGTCTTTCAAAGGCTGATAGGAACAGACTTTATTCTGTAAAACCTACTTTATACCGCGCAATCCATCATGTTCTAAAATGTTTTTATTGAATAATACTTTTCTATTATAATTCCGCACCTACTTACTTTTAACCAATTTTAGAACAACATTACCATGAATATATATGCTAAATAACATGGTTTTCGATTTAGCAATCGGTTGGTTAAGTCAACAGCCAAAATCAAATAAACTTTATACTAAAACATTTGTGGCTGGACAAATCAAAAAGAACTCTAATTAAGATGCCGATACCTGAGAATTCACTTGTAACAGAACACTAAGTTCCGCCGTTTTTGAAATTTGTATAAACGCTCGACAAAAGGGAGCTCGAGCAACGTCTGTTACGGAATTGAATTAGTCAGAAGCGTGAACTGAATTATCACGGGATTTGAACACACCTTTTCTTATCCTTGCATTTCCAATTAGACCGACGTAATCTACTCAAGACCTACATTAGTCACCGATTCTATATTCGGTAGTTCCACGAGAGTTGGGGTGAATGATTACACACACAGCTACATGAAATACTGATATAAGAATAGTAATTTCATAATTTCGCTGTCATTACATGACACTGTTGTTGTGTGCGTGACCTCAACTCCCGCGGAACTACCTATATATACATTAAGGGCATTCCCCAGTTACGTCGCGTATCATACTTAATTTGATACAGCCGCTTAAAAAAAATCAAATTGTGATTTTAAAAAAAACCGCGGCACTGAAGCAACAGACCCAACTACCTTAAAATTTCAATTATTAATGAGTAACCCCCCACCTTAGTAAGTAGATTGCAAATGCTTTAAAAAGTCATTATAACGAAATGTTGCCGAACGCGTTGTGAACGCAATTTTTTTAGTGGTGTTGTAATCTTGGTACTGTTTAAAGTCCAGAGTCTTGTACTCAGAGACATTTTAGAGAAGATTTTTTAAAATTTGTGTGTATAGTCGTCACTAAATTAAAAACGACTATCGTCATTAAGTGTGTGCGGCCTTAACCAATTACTTAATATAAATCTAATTACTGTACATTAATTTACATGCGGATACGGCCATACAGCGCCTATTCAACTCGGTAAAACGATATTGCGGTTGACGTGTCTAGTATTGTATTCAACCCCACCGCCATTGATGTCAAGTAAATAAAAGCTACCAAAACAACAATAAGGTGTTTTCTCAGCCCGGGGGCCCATTATGAGGTCCTTATTTCCACGCAGTTCTCGCCGATAACAGAGTGGCCTGTCAAATTCGTATTACGAGCTCATTAAAAGCCATTCTGTTTTAGGACATCCGATTTTAGATGGGCAGCGACGCTGCCTGGCGTATAAACCTATTATGAGGTCTTATTTCCCGTTCTGTTTACGGCCTCAACTGTCAAAATAAACAATTCTGAAAAAGCTGGTATCGGGTAGCTTTTAGTCCCATTTAATATTCAACTACTTAGTTGATAAATATGAATGCATATGTGCTAGTCTTTGATAGATTTTACCTGATATCGTCGACGGTGAGCACTATCTCGTGCATGCCAGCGTGCTCGGGGATGAACTCCCCGGCGCCCCGGGAGTCCGTCTGCAGCCTCGACTCCTGCTCCAGCGGGTTGACGATGGTCACCTTAACGTCCGACACCGACAGCTCACTTGATACACTTTCCACTTTTATATACGTCTGTAAGAAAAGTAATGGTGTAATCGGCAAAAGAAATTAACGGGAATTTTCTTTTACATATTTCTATACCTTAATCATATTATTCACGTTATAGTAGCTCTCAACTGATAAGAATTTCCATAACGTTAATATAATAACTGAATCCTTTTATTTCATAACAAACGTTTCACAAATGATTCATTTCACAAACATATCATTTGACAACCCGCGTTTAATCCGAAACTGTAAATAATTCTGGATTTATTTCAGGACCATCGTGTAGAAACGTATAGGTTAGGTTAAGTTAGTTTTATAAAAATTTTGAAATATTCGTAGTTAGAGACAACAAAGCGGGTTGGCAAAAGAAAAATAGGTTGCGAAACGATGCATATGTCAAAGATTTGCCGGCGAAAAGGCAGAGAACCATAATAACCAAATAGAAGCAAGATGGGCTACGAAGTTAAAATTTAAGCCCTTAAAAAGCTTTTCTGTTCACGTCTCTAGTCCACTGAGCTTTAGGTTTTAGAAATACAGAGTTGAATTTGTGTAAACATTAAGACGAGTGTTTTTGTCCAAGAAATTATTTTTATCATAAACCGCCATTTACTTAGGTATTGCATTTTTATGCCGGACACCAGGGATGTTTTGAAATGCCTAAGTATTTCAGTTTAGGAGGAGTGTAAGGGACAAATCTATAGCAGTTACACGGCTCTATCTCTTTTTCTCACCGGAAACTGAGTTGCTTAGCCATGTCATGGTGACCCCCCTAGGAGTTGTTATGAACTTGTACAGCGCGGCTGCGAATAATCCGCTACATTGTATTGTAACAATAGATGCGGAGTTCGCCAACGACGTTTTAATTTCAATCCATCGTGAACCGGTAGTGAGTAATAGTAAGGACTATATTTACCCTAATATATTTTTTAAATGGTTGGTGGACAGTCGCAGCACGACGCATAAAACCATACAAGTTACAATTAGGTACGGCATACCTAGTTAAAAGAAAAGAGTTAATTCCCGTTGCATTCAAGTATTTATTTGAATATGTTGATCGTTATCTAGTACACATTGTACAAGCCTAAGGCTTAGTTTGGGACTAGATCAATATTGACCCCTTGATATTTATTTATTTTTTATATTGATTATTATGAACAATTTCCATGAATTAGGATCAAATAGTAAAAAAAAAAACACTGGGGTCAACCTCACACCAATAACCCTAACACACTCTTTAAAGACTGTAAAATGTTGTCCCTTCCGAGCCTTTACATATTTGAGATGTGTGTATTCGTTATGAATATACAAAACAATTTGAAAAAAAAAATGTGATTAGTTTTCTAGAACTGGAAGAAATAAAAAAAACTTGTATGTGCCCTACCAAAAGCTAAAAGTATCCCGAATAAACTCCTATTGTATGACTATTCTACTATTCGAATTTTCAACCATATACCAGATTAATTTAAAGATACTCTAAATTATTTCCAAAGTGGCTATTTCACTTACTTGCTAAGAAATGTTATTACTCGGTTAGTGATTTCCTCGGTGATAACGATCTGTGATAAGTACACGTAGTGTTTTGTATGTTGACCCTTAATAATTAATATTGTTTTTTCCGTCATACTCTAGTAGCTACACAACCTAATTTAATTGAAGATTTACATTATGTCCTTGACATTTTGACTAAGGTGCATTACTGGTTTTATTACTAGACATTTACACGCCATCTACTTAATGGCAGAATATGTTGGAACTCCTTATATCTTGTACCCATGTTTTTTAAATAATTTACTTAAATAATTACTTACTTACCTAGTCCCAAACTAAGTCCTAGGCTGTTACTATGGGTACTAGACAACGATACCATCTACAATTAACTAGGCCAACGTGTCGTCAAAAGAGAGTTTGTGTGATATTGCCAATATATATATATATATATAGTCTGCCGAAAGCTATTAAGAAGCTAGGAATACCTACTGGGGCCCATTTTATAAAACCTTGTAACTTATAATTCACGTGAAAATCTCTTTTTAATAAAAAAAAATAATAATATCACAGGACAATCTCACACAAATTGACCTAGTCCCAAACTAAGCCCTAGGCTTTTACTATGGGTACTAGACAACGATAAACTTACTTATATAGAGAAATTATATACTTAAATACATAGAAAACATCCAAGACTCTGGAACAAATACTCGTGCTCATCACACAAATATCTGCCCTTACCGGGATTTGAACCCAGGACCCCTAGCTTCGAAGGCAGGGACACTCCCAACTAGGCTAGCGTGTTGTCAAATGATGAAAAGAGACTTCCGCTTATAATATTAGCTATTATTTTATATGAAATAGGATTTCCGGATGCAGTTCGCGGGATATCGAGTCGTAATATTAATATAATAATATATGGATGTGACTCTAATCCCGCGACTGCGTCTGTATAAAATATGCGGTTAGAGTGTTTAACGTATTTAAAGTTGCCTATAAATATTAACTTTACTCGTACAGTGAGAATCGTAAATTGCCAACTTCCTTTTACATTTTAAAGCCAATAAAATAGTTTCGTATTGATGTATAGACTACGTTAGTACTTCTTTACTTAGTCGTGATGTTGTTTACGAGTACAAACAGGTAATTAATGTTTGTACTTATTTCTAATCAGTCTGCCAATATTATTTTTCAATATATACTTTTTTCATTACGATTACATTTATTTCACACGTTTACCTGCAGTTTTGATTGATATCATGTAAAATAAAGTGATCATCTAATAACAACATAAGAAAGGAATAAGGGCTTGTAGTACTGTTAGTCGATGGGCTTGCAACCTGTCACTAATACAAGTATTTTTAGAGTTGGTATTTCTGTAGCTCTGCCTACCCCATTTTGAGAATTAAGGCGTGATTATGTATGTATGTATAACAACATTAGTCTCGAAATCCCGGGACATATCCATATTAGCATTAGGCATTTATCCCGTGTTGCTCCAGGAATCCGATCATTGCTGATGACATGTTATCGAATTGTTCTTAGCTCGGCCGCCATTACCGTCCAGTAATTATCACGTATCATCATCAGTAATTATTAAGTTTACAATATTATTACAATAAGGGCTTACCGAGTAGAATATACAGCCCCTGTAACATGTATTTCTTTTATACGTATTTAAATAGTTGAGTAACACCCGTGCAATGTGCTTAAAGCTGTGGTTTGGGACTAAGTCTTATTTATGTATTTACCTACTCGTATTAGAGACTTAAAGTAAGATGTTGCTTATTATAAAACCGCTCTCAAGCTAAAGGTCCTTCGTGAATTTATAGACTCGAGGGAAGCTTCACGGCGCTGCCTTTGTTGCGATCTATATTACCTACAAGTGCACGTGAACGCGTCTGTCAATTGCCTCATAGGAGGCACGTCAGCTTCCTGCTGTCTTCAACATTTCTTTTGTGACCTGACTTTTAACCAGTTTTCAATATTAACAAGTTAACCATTTGATTTCAAAATTAGAGAAACCGCACCGGCCCCAGCGTTAACTGTAATACATTTCAAGAAGGATTGTAAAGCTGAAAATTTCCACACAAAATAAGATAATATTTCTCATCCCTACCTAGTCCGATTTTTACGATTTTAGGGTTACATTACGCCGACAAAGTAGTAAAATTATATCTTGTATATTATTTCATACTTGTTGTTTTTTGAGATAGTTTTTTGTGCTTGTATTACTTAACGGCTTCGGAACCCTACACTAAGCATGGTTGCCCACTTTTGTAATATGTTGTAGTAACTAAGCCTAGACGTTTCCTTTCTAAGAAAACATAATTATTTTGGAAAGATACAAGTAAAACAACTGACATACAGTCCTTGTTTTTCATAATAACTACAACAAAGGACACCCAGCTATTAAACAATCCCCGGCATTGCTGCCATCGCACGCTGCCGCTGTTTGGCTCAGCCTAATTTAGTGCTCTAGAGCTAAACTATGTTGCGTCTCGGAAAGCCTTAGCCGAGCGTCGAGAGCTAGATAAACTGGAGTTAGTGTAAAATGAGTTTTCATATTTTTTCCTGAATACTGACTGGCTCCCCGACGCGGCCCGACGTGGAGTCAAGAGCCACCCGCAGCATGTCGTGCACCGGCGGCCGAGGGGGCACGTTCCGGAATTGGCTCGCCCAAGCCATTACACCGAGATGTTCAACGTCACTTTGGCTCATGTCACGTGCAGACAAAACCGGCTGAACGCCTGAAAATAAGAAATGTGGTGAGCTCAGTTTTGAATATATAAGAACGAAACCAACATCGGCAAAATAACGGAAATTCTGGGTTCTTCTCGTCTTCTTTTAAATGCTTTATTAAATGATTGAAATAAGTAGTGCACCTTAACTTGACGTATGTGTATTCAGGCGTGAATAACATAGAAATAGTTTCTATAAAACTAAACGTGTTCCGGTCTGATTTTCGAAAATCAGGAAGAAACTGAACATAAGTTCAATCTTCAGTTTTAAGTGTATTTTTTTTACAAAACATCAAACAGGTCTAACAAACAGCTATTTTGAAAAACCCAACTACTCCTGCGAGGATTGAGGAGGTTTCGTTATAGCCTATTACCCCGTTTCCTTTCCTTCACGCACTGTAAGAACCGCCAATGCGTTTAGCTAACAGGAGGTCAAAAAGGAACATGGATATAGGAAGTAGGAATTATTTCAAAAAGAAGATATCCACTTGAGAGCTTACTTTTCAAACAATATAAGCGCTACCTATATGGCCTCTAACCTTTGCCTTAAACGTAAAATAATAATTGTTTCCACAAGTAAAAAAAATAAAATGGAAGTAATACCTAGTTTCAGCAATCTCAAACAGGCCTGTGTCCCTGGATGAGATAAATTGCGAGAAAATGTGTGGGAAAAGAAAATGTTAAAGATTGACGTAAGCTGCCGGACGGTCGCGTTGAGTCGCTACCGTCAATCCTATACATTTTTGATAGATAACGATTTATTTGGCTAAATTGTCTAGTGTCGCTGCAAGTGCATAATATATTTTTTTATTGTATTTATCTATTTTTGTGTTCTTACCAATTTTGACTGCGGCGTCTAAAGCCATCTGATTGTTTTCTTCCCAGCGCGCTGGGTCTCTACGTAGACGGCTCGGAGGGGGGGCAGGGCCCCCCATCGACCGAACCAACTCATTTGCAACCCGCCCGTCATTCCAGTCCGTCTGAAAAGACAATAAGGTACATTAGTATCTGTTTAAATTTAATAAAACACTACATATTTACTATTTTCGAAAGAACGATCACGGTTCCTTGTATATCTTTAACTTCAACCCGATTGGATTTACGTGTATACATTTTAACACAACTAAACTGTAAAGTTTGAACAAGTGGCTCTTAGTTGTACCAATAATTACATACCTACAAATTCTACTGATTTTTCTCAATGCTTTATCTCAGTTGTAATGTAAACGTCTCAACAATATTCAGTGATACAAAGGTGGGCAGAGGTTGTTCCGTTTTATTTTTTAAAGGTTTATTTAAATTGTTCTGTTAGTGTGGGTTAAAACATACAAGTTTTATTTTGAACCCCCTTTCGTTATCGTAATGGGCTGAAGTTCGGAATACATTAGTAAACCCGATGGTGGTGCAATTTAATGGTATCTAAGAGCTGATCTGATGATGAAGTCGGAAGGTGGCGACTGGCTTACCGTAGGCCCATCACGTGTTGAAACTCGTTAGTTTGGTGTTAATAAGCAGAAAATTATTTTGCAAAAAAGTTCCTACAGCTAGAAAAATAGCTGTCAAAAAGGATTTTTTGGACCAAAACTTATTTATATCTTACCGTAAAATTTGTAATGCCTCTTTCCAGTCGCGAATTAACCCAATCCAAGGTAGCTCGAAAGCCAGGCGACTTCGGTTTCATGAAGTACGAGAGGTACGTCATCCCAGAGAGCTCGTCCAACCAAGGAGAAGCCAGGTACTCTGGCTCCAAGACCATGGGAACCTCAAACTCGCGGTGTGCTAACTTCATGGCGCGACGGCAGTTCTCTATAGCTTCATGGCGGTCTGAAGAAGAAAGTATATCGTTTATGTTCCACATGACAGTGAATCAAATCAAACCAGACGCGGCGCACATTGCTACAAGTAGACGCCGGGCGCCCCTATTCAGTGGCTCGTACTGAACGTGTGACGTACTGGCGCTTTATATCATTTACGTCGTAAGTGGACGTAACGCATTTGTAATTTTGTATATTGTTATTGTGTGTAGACGTGTGTGTCTTCTGTCAATAATATAAATATGTAGTTTAGTTTAGTTATCAAGTTCCTGTTCGACCGAGCTTTACTCGGGTGTATGTAGACGACACTATTAAATACCTCGGAATACCGATCTTTCGGCGGAGCCTGATTTTTCTGAAGATGACGACTTGATAGATCGATTGTTTGACTTGATAGATCGGTTGGAGCCGTTTCCGATATTCAGATTATATACATAATTATTTATATACAAGAATTGCTCGCTTTGTCGGATTTCACCAACCTCTTAACAGACGATTAGAGTATTAACAGCTGTCAAAATGTATGAACTAACGGTTGATTAACACTAGTTAAGGTATTAGATGTAATGATACCAATATAAATTACATTCCATGTCCAAAAATACGAAATTAGATTTATACCGTCAACATGAACACTAATAATACAACAATAACACAAATAATCAATTATTTATTACCTTATTAAACAAAACAACTTATAACTGGCCACTTATCCGAATATCAAATAACCTTGCTGCTAGCTCCTACAATACCTGTGCCACCAGGCACGAGTAGTACCTATCTCTATTTTTAATATTATTTTGTAATATTTTAATGAAAATTTCTTTATAAGTTCCGTAGCTTTTAAGCATGGAACAACAGCTGTGATGTCATTCCTGTCGTCGATTTTGTGGAGTTTTTATGCGGGGAGTATGAACTTATGACTTTTAAAAGCTTCAAATCTTATGAAAAACCAACACGGCAATAGAGAACATGCTTGAAAATCAGAATTGAGTTTCATTGATGCGATTTAGAAGAAAATGTAAAAAAGGCATATATTACGCGATACACTAAGTTTTTACCCGTATATTAAGATTTTGTACATAATCAAAACTTGATAAAATTTTAAAACTTCTTTTAATGTTAAAGTAGTTTTTTTCTCCGCATCCTCATTTTATTTACGTATTGGCTTAAACATAGTAATTTATGAAATAAATGCAAAATTCTTTAGAAGGTCCTTATATTTTAAACATGGAACAGCTGTGACGTTCTTCCTGCCGTCGATTTTGTATAGTGTTTTTGCAGGAGGTCTGAACTATGACTTTTTTAAACTTCATAATTATGTTATGAAATATTTCATGACAAGTATTTCGTTTATGCAGTTATTCCTCTCTTTCATAGCACTTTCCAGAGAGCGTAAGAAAGAAATATGCATGTTCCCAACTGTTTCGAGTATACAGTTACCCTTTTGTTTCATAGCATTTTCTAAATAGCTTAAGAAAAAAAAAGCTGTTCCCTATGATTCAGTTAATCACAATTGTGAGATTTAGTATTTAATAGATAAATAATGAAATAAAGAATATAAATATACTGATCTCTATTGTGAATGCAAGAAAAAAATTCCCATTGCGTTATTATTCTATTTGTTATCATAGAAAATCCTTAATATCGGCGACGCGGAAAGTAAACCAATGCATTTCCCCCGTTGGTGCACAGCCCTAAGGTTCTATTTAGCTCGCGCTGGAGTCAACAACCTTGGAGGGGCTATAAATCACAATGCTTTAGCTTATAAAATGAGAGCTTTCGTAGAAAACAAAGGAGCTGGTCTCCTGTACTTGTACTATACGTATTATCTATTCTTTGATCAAACCCAGAATATCTTTGTTACTGGCAACTTCTATTTTGCTATTATTTTAATAAAAAAAAACGACCTGGGCTGAGATTTTACAAGGGAATAACAATATCGTATTAGAAGTTTTTCCGTATTGTCAACGTTTTGATAACTCTTATGTCATTTACAATAATGGCAAATGTGACATAAACTATTTTACTCAATAAATTAGAGGCCCATTTAATTGCTCCACATTTAGCTAAATTCGCTCGTAACATTAAATTTGTCATCGAATAATATGTACAAATATTTGAATATTTTAATCGTGCCGCCCGCATCTAAGTAATGTATTGTCGTTTAGTTGAGTGGCGGCTCTAGAATTTCATTTCACTATGGATGGCCAGGTTGAGGTGGAGTTGAGACCCATAGCCCAGAAAGTACAACCCTGTTTGTTTTGTTATTGGCCCTAGCACCAAAATCCTTAGTGATTGAAAAGTTCTAACTTAGTTCTCTCCAGTGCGGGAGGAGACCCGGTTTGCAGCTGTCGAGGAGAGCAGACAGCAGAACTCCGCTGTTCCAATCGGTCGTCAAGTTGGACACGCGACATTCTGGTAGCGACGCTTGCAGCCAGGACAGCATCAGTTTCCTACAGTCACATTACATTACAAGTCAATGTCTTGGTGTAACAAACTTAAAACTAAATATGGAATTACAAGCATGGTTTTGCTCATGTACTCACTACTTAATTTTACACAACACCTATTCGGAAAGAGGACTTTTCTTACCTGCTATGAGGGATCAAAGTGGCACTTTTCTGTTCAAGGACTTTCTTGCATGATAATTGTTATTTTATTTTATAGTAACATTTTTTTAAATAATATGATTGACCTTAATACACCTTTGTGAATTTGGCGTTTTAAGGTTATTAATTGTATGTTAGTGACATCTGTCACCGTCGCAGGGTCGGTACGGTTTGAAAAATAGGTACCACACATTTTCTTGTTAAATTTGTTAATTTCAGCACTTTTAGAGAGTGTTACTTTCCTCATAGGTGATGCGAAAAGCAGTATGTGTCGCACGGTAGCAAATTTATTTCCACCTTGGGCGTGCACTTGAATCCCTCACTACGCTCAGGATAATATTTTAGGATCCCTCGCTACGCTCGGGATTCAATTATACAGTCCTTCACTTCATTCAGGATTCATTGTTCGCTCTCGCCGTAAATGTGTATTTAATTATACTTCTTCGGGCAACGTCATTTTAGAATCTCAGAGCACGCCGTAGTGGATAGAAAACTCTATAGTAAACTAAAGTAGATGAATTTTAAATATAAGTACCTACTTAAATTAGTTTTCGAGTGAGTTAATAATCAGTTGGTCTTACCTTGGAGGGAATTTGCTACGGCCAATCTGGTACCGCACGATGAGTGACCAAATCAAGCCTAAAATTAGCTTCAAATTTCCATTCACAATGTCCACGTTGCCTAAAATATAAATGTGAAGTTTAATATTAAATAAACAACTTTGCTTTTTAAGTTGTTTTACAATTTTGTGTCATAATTATTGCTGTGCGAGTATCTACATTTGTTATAAATTAGTAATCGTTATTTTTACAAACGTTTTCACTTTAAAATGGGTCGAGTTGATTGTATCTTCAGTATTAATTTATAAGAAATTTTTTAGAAGATACAGATCACGATTATTTTTCAGTGCTTATTGATCTTATCGGCGCGCCGTTATCAAAGGAATCGTGTGTCATTTGACTGTTAATGTGAAATAAACGAAGTATACTCATGCATGTTATACAACTTGCTTTGGTGAAATACTTTTACAAGTTCAATTCTTATAGAAATAGGCGCTGCCGCAAAATTGTTTTGCATGAAAAGCAATAAAGTATTAAAATATGGTAACAAGAAAATTAGTAATAAGGTACCGGAGGCATATAAGGCCCAGCGGCAAATAAAGCCCACTACGCAAAAATTACTGTTACGACATAAAATTCGCCAAACGGTTTTACGCACACATAGATATTTCACAGACAGCGATCTGGCAACGTCGCTTCACTTCGTGCGCGCCGCCATCTTGTCAGTAGCGGCCGAACAACCAGTGCGGTTACACGCGGGGAGTGTTCTTATTATTTTGAATAATTTTCGATGAGGTTTAAATAAGACTGTTGTGCTAAATTTTCATTTCTATTAACTTCAACGTGCTACTGGTTAATTCAACTGTTGGGAAAAAGGTAAGATTATGATCTATTGCATATTTTTATATTAAATATGGTCGTTTTCTTGAACGATGTGCTTAGGCTAATAAGGCCGTATGATGTTGAGGGTATTAAGGCCTGGGCGGCCTGGGCTTTTATACCCATATGAAACTAAATGTCGAAGACACATAAGCAAAAAAATATAAGTACTTATTTTAAGACGAAATAAGACGAGTGTTTTTTTGCCTTGTGCATAAAGATTTCAATCCGAATCCATTTTTAATAGAAGTATCCGGATCTGTATTATTATGATTCCGGATTGCATTTTATATTGAATACTTATAAACACTACTTATTACTTTTTAGTTTCTTTATATTAGGTAAAAAAAAACGCTCTCTTTAAATTTTACAGAGTTGATTCCAACCTATAACTTCTGTGTTGTAAAATCTCAGCCACGACGTAAAGCTATTAACTACAAGGGCCAGAGAATTGTAAAAGACCTATTTGAGAAAAGGACAGAAAAGGTCAAGAAAGGGAACCCGAATGGACCAAAAAGAAATGAGAAGGTATCAAACAAAAAAAGCAAGAAAGTAACCAAGCAGAGTAAAAAAGAAGAAAAAAATATTAAGGCACAAAAACCTAAAGTATCAACCATAAAAAACAAGGAAGTGACTAAGCAGAGTAAAAAAGAAGAAGAAAACATTAAGAAACAAAAAACTATAATAGTAAAGAAGAACCAAAAGAAGGAAAAAAGTAAAGTTGTAGATAAATGGTTTTGTCATGGATGTAAACTCGAAAAACAAGAAGATATGAGAAGTTGTAAAAGATGTCTTAAATGGTACCATGAAGAATGTGTAGGATTGACTTTAGATGATCTAGAAGATTTTGTATGCCCTGATTGCGTTTAAACACTTATGTGCTACTTATTTAGTATTCCACATAAGTACGTAATTTAAAAAGTTATAATATATAAGTATCACTTTTGATCTCGTACAGAAGGCTGATTTGAAACTTAGTTCCTAAATTAAAGTTCTTAAAGTATATCGTCAGCTACATAATAATTTACTTGGTTTATATTTTATAGGGTGCAATAAGGCCCACAAAAACGGAGGTATTTTTTTGTATGTGTTAGATTTTATAGTTTTTGGTGTTAACATATTATGTTGATTAAGCTTAAGCTGAAGTTGTTACTGTTTTGTTTTTTAATGAATATTCTATGAAAATGTGGATTATTTTTGTGTTCATAAGTAAAATAAGGCCCATAGTAATTTTAAAAAAAATATTAAGTTGCTGCTGCTGATTCTGTGATCTCAAATGTCATAACAAATATGAAACTAAATGTTGATTCGTTAGAAAGTTCGAAAATGTTTATTAATGTTGATTATTTTAATGGGCCATAATAGCAGCACATAGTTTAAAAAGGCCCAAAATGGGCATATTAAAATGACTATGCTATTTTGAGTATTATTAAGATATATTACAAATAATTCGTCTCTATGTATAAGTAATTAAATGAAGAGTTTATATTCTATGTGTTTTTTTCCTTCAGCCATCCCTGCTTTAAAATATTACATTTTACATTAAGGTGGGCTTTATATGCCTCCGGTACCTTAAACTTAATTAACTTTAACATGATTAGGGCAGATTAGCGGCACAGAATCTCTAATAAAAGTTTTTAGGTGTCTAACCTATATTAACCAGTTTGACGCCGTCGTCTTCAATCGCTTGCAGTGCGGTCGTGACGTTGTCCAGTTTGTGGTGCTGATTGGAAGGGTTAGGGCTCCAGCCCTTGAGACGGCGCCCCTGCAGGGCTTCTACTAGTGCACACAGCACGGTGCCATCGCGTAGGTCTTCTACTAAGTCCACTACCTGCAGAAACAATTAGTTTTTCTTCAAATTCCATTGTAATAACACAATAACTTGTATCGCTGACAATTGAAAGAGATGTCAAACAAGCCTACACACCACGGATCTAGTATTAAATAGTTTAGGGATAACGGCCTTCCACTTCTATCATCGTACCATCGCTCTTATTAATAGCTGGTCAGTTTAGTGTCTCTCACATTAACTACATCCTGCACCAACCTGTCAAAGACGTTAAAGCGACAAGGTATAAGTGTACACCTGCTTATAAAGCTCGCTGTTCCAGGTCCATATATCAAAGGTATATTTAGAAGTATGAGGGATATGATAACAATTGCAGTTTTGTGTAGTTACCTACGATATCAAGCTTGTAAGGGTATTAAAAATTTCAAAATAACCCTGTAAATCTTTAGCAGGCTAATAGCTGAATCAGGGAATTCGAGAATCGTGCTCAGTAGCGTGTAAATGTCTTTTATACAAGGTTATTAGGTACAGTATTTTGTGTGTAAAGACACAAAATACTGTATTAGCCTACCTTTATGTCCATAGGTTTAAGAGTCTCGTTGACCCAGTTTTTAAAGGTGTTGGCTTGAATTTCCACCCAAAGGTCTTCGTGGCCTTTGATGGCCATGCCCTTAGCTGCTGTTCCCTCGGGGCTGCGCGCTGCCAGGCCGGCCTGCGTAATGCGCCCGGCGGAGCCTTCGGCCGAGTGCGCACGCACACCCTGGTGCGCCACCCTGACACCCTCCATACTCTCCTTTTCTCTAACTTAACAATAGATTCTCCTCTTTGAAAAGTTGTCACATGTTTCTCGTAACTACTGTACCCTTGTCATCTGAAACAAATATTAAAAATCAAAAAATCTGGCGAAGCTTTATTTACCCCAACAGCCACCGGCCTCAAGCCAACAAAGCCAAGGGGATCAAATCTGCGGGTGAAATTTTGCATGATAAGAGTACGCTTCAAAAACCAATTTATCTCTCTTCATAAAATATACGTGAGGACCCTCACGTGAGGGTCGTCACGGAAATATTCAACTTCATTTGGGTAGATTTGAGTTTATTTAGATTTTATTTCCAATACAACCATGGTACGTATATGCATCGCTTCCAAATCATTAAAATAAATAGGTAAAATAAATCTATTTAGACACAAATTTATCGTAATTATTTATATGTAAAAATATTTTTATGTCCGGAGGTGTAGGATCAACGTCTCGCTTAACTAATTCTAGCGGTGTCACTGAACGAATGAGAACTAAATAAATAAATATTTCACTTCATGCATTGAGGCGAGGATGTTACGAGCACAATCCCTTGGGATCCATAAATTGACTAGCTTAGTTTGGCTGTGCAAATGCGAGCTTCCCGGCGTGACCTCTTAGTTAATTATGATATTTATGATCGGTGCGCATCGGTCGCCGATGGCCATCGACGTCAGAGCACCTTATTTTTGCCAGTTTTCAACTGATTGATGATGCATTGTCACTTGCACTTTGATTGATGATCTTTATATCGTTTTTTTGACAGAACATACGTTATAACTCATAAGTTGATAACTCACATTTTTAATTACCGAACTGCTTTTACCAAAACAAAAGAAAAACACGAATTTGTGTATTGTAAATATCGATAACTTTTACCGTCGCTGTATTTTATAACGCATTTTACAAACGTATTTGGTAAAAAATTGCGTATAGCGAATGACGGGAAAAGATCTCCCGAGTAAACCGTTTTTTTTCCGCTCAAATGCAAGTTTACAAATTGCTTTACCCTGAGCGAAATTGTGAGTTTTAAATCCTCTGTGTGTTACAACACACTTTAGTACCTACTTTTGGAAGGTAAGTGAATCCTTTTAATAAAACGATTACTTAGAGAATACTATGTTATTATTTATCAACATTACTAAACTGTATTATTGTGTTAATTTGATCATTTATTTGGTCAACTAAGCTTATAGAGAAGGCCATTATTAGCCACAGTGTTATGCAATTGTTTGTGCAGTAAAGATTAAATGTATATTTAAGTACATTACTTGTATGTTAAGCATAGCGTCAACATATTTTGTAGCATTAATGAATTGGGACAAAAAATATAGAATAAGGGAAATTAAATGGCGCAGGTATATATATTTTGTTACAATCATAGAAAACGCTAGAAAAGAAACGAGGCGAGACCTAGAAGAATATATACCGTAAAAAATAGCTAACCACTTTTTGACGAACATTTTCAAAAAGTGGTAGACTACTCTCTATTATACTAATTTCCGAGGTTGAAAAACATTAAGATCGCGGGAGTTCAAAGCATATAATTTTATAGCGGGATGAAGCTTGATGAAGAATGAAGGACAGCATTCGTGACTCAGAATCAGAATCAGAATCAGAATAATCTTTATTCAAGTAGGTTTACAAATAATAAACTCTTTTGAAACGTCATAGTAGCGACTTAGCCTAAATTGACTGCAGGTTCAAATCGCGATCGATCAGAGAAGAACCTGTAAGAAACTCTGTCGGATGTCTTTTTTTTTTTCGACGTTCGCAACCTTTTGTCGTAAGGACTAAACATTTTATTACAAGCAATTCAGTCCCAAGCATTGTTATCATTAATATAGTCTTTAATACTATAATATGCTTTAGAAATTAGTTTACGCTTAACGTAACTCTTAAATTTATTTACTGATAGTTCAGTAACATTACTTGGGAGCTTATTATAGAACCTAATACAATTACCCATAAAAGAGTTTTTTATTTTATGGAGCCGCGTGAAGGGCACTGCGAGCTTATATTTAATTCTGGTATTAACATTATGTATGTCACAGTTCTATCTAAATTTAGCGATGTTTTTATGAACATAAATAATGTTTTCATAAATGTATTGACTGTGCATGGTCAATATATTAATTTCTTTAAACTTATCTCTAAGCGAGTCTCTCTGGCCCATCTTGCAGACAGCACGAATAGCCCTCTTCTGCAGAACAAAGATGCTATTTACATCAGCAGCACTACCCCACAGTAAAATACCATATGACATAATACTATGGAAGTAACTAAAATAAACTAATCGAGCGGTATCTAAGTCTATTAATTGCCGAATCTTATTAACTGCAAAAACTGCTGAACTCAGTCTACCCGCCAATCCAGCAAGATGAGGACCCCATTGGAGCTTGGAGTCTAACGTTATACCAAGAAACACTGTATCATTAACTAGGTCTAGTTTGTCATTTTTAATAGTTACAGTAGTTTGACTATTTTTCACATTAGTAGTCATGAACTTTATACATTTCGTCTTTTTTTCATTCAGTAATAAATTATTAACACTAAACCAATCGACTACTTTTGATATAGCATTGTTTACATCGACATTAAACTGCTGTTGTCGTTTAACTTTGAACACAAGTGACGTATCATCAGCAAACAATACTATAATAGGATGATGAAATCGAAAATAAAGGCTAAGCTTAGGTTATTGCTAGTAGTGACAAACTGTCAAAACGTAGATATAGTATTACAACAATCTTGGTACTTTGTTATGTTTTTCTGTAGCTTGCATAACTTCATCTCTCATGGGTCATACAAACTCTTAAAAACAAAAGTTGTCTCTCCTATGGTCAATAGTCAAGAGCTTGTGTGCATACTGGGTGTTGCCTGTAATAGGAGGAATAAATTGAGGGATCGTTTCTACTGTATAAACGTAGCAACAGTTGTTCTACAACTTTTACAAAATATGGTAATTAATTATTTGGGATTTTTTCGAACAAACTAAATAGCATTTTCAATGTACTTCATCCAATAGTCTAGTTGACATCTACTGTCAGCCTACAAACTTCGTAGTTTTCACAATACATTGCTGGCTCGGAAAATCTAAATTCATTCATATTTAGTAAACAACAAATTATTTTCAAAAGTTGTTGAATAAATGTTGTTACGTTTGTGGTGTGGAAACGATCCCTAAATTTATTGCTCCTATTACAGGCAACACCCGGTATAAGTTATGTTTTTATAGGATAGGTCTAAAGCAGCCTGTCGGCATTTTTGCGGGTAGGGGATAAGCCAGAAAACTAGGCCTTATAAACTTTAACTTTCGGTGTGTCCACAGGAAAGACCTAACCTAAATCTGTGTATGACCCTCATACTCTAGAAGCAGGGCATACAAATAGAGATTCAAAATAATACACGTTGCGTAAAGACACGCTTAAATAACGCGGAAGGGCATTTTGCTATTTGTGGAGCTGCAAATCACTCTTTAAAGACTGTAAAGTTTTGTGACCTCCGAGCCTTTACATATTTTGAGATGTGTATACGTTATGAAGCAACCATACCTATTAAAAAAAATAAGATGTGTTTTTTAGAACAGGAAGACTTTTAGACTCGGTTAGTGATTACCTCAGTGATAATGATAAGGATCTGTGATAATTACACGATATGTAGTGTTTTGTATGTTGATCCTTAATAATAATTATTGTTTTTTCCTGTCATACTCTAAGTAGCTATACATTATTTCCGTGACATTGACACGCCATCTCATGGCAGAATATGTTGCAACTCCTTATATCTCATACTATCATGTTATGTACCCACGTTCTTGTGAATAATCTACTTACTTACTATTTAAATATAGAACGCTAAACTTGTACCAACAATTAAAGTTAGACTTAATATTGGTTTACTAAACAAAGCGTAAACGTTAACTATAGTCAAGAGCATCGAAAACAGCTCACTTAATACAGAAAGTGACCCGTTTTCATTGTTCCTGACTGTATTTACGTTGATTGTGGATCTTAATAACTTACCAATAGGTAGTTTGGTAGGCTGATATATGTATATTGCTTTATAGGATTATAAAGCAATATACAGTGTGTAAATTTCATACGGGCATATATTTTATCCAGGCGTAGTTAACGATCTTACAAATCAAGTGAGAAAAACATTTTGTTAGTAACTTTTATTATTAAGGCGCAGTTAATTTTTTTAAGTTTGTCTTAGGAGCAATGTAACGCGTGCCACTTCCTATTACAAAACGATATTACGTAGATGATTTAATTTAATTGGCGCCATGTGTGATACATTGCTTGCTGAATGAATTAGTAAGAAAAAATAAAGTACAACTAATGTTACTGTTACACAAGTTTTTACGTTAATTAGTGTGTATATTAACTGTTGTTAAAATATTTGCCCGTATTAAATTTACACGCTGTATTGTATTTGAAATGTTTCAGTATTGTCAACGTTTTGATAACTCTTAATTACATGACAGTAACGACGGCTGAGTTAAAAACAAAACACTTCGAAGGCAATATCGTTTTAATATAGTAGAATAGAGGCCCAGCTAGCCGTCCCGGTTCGTTCGAATTTCGGTTTCTGAGTTATTCTTTAGCTTTGCAGTAGGTTTGATATGTTTAAAAATAAAATTTGTTAATATTTGGTAGTCAACCTTGAACTTCTTTGCCGTGTATATAAACGTTTAGTCCTTGATTTCCTTGACCGTTATTAAAGTTATTAAGTGTAAAGGTAAGTAGGCTAAGATTGTTAGCAATGCATTTAGAGCCGGGTCGGCGGAGTCTTGCCCTTTCTTGACACTTGAATGAGTCGTGTGCGTCGGCAGTTTAGCGCGCCGTGGATCCCAGTAATAAAAGTGGATTTTAACGACTAAAATATAAAATTCGTAAAAAGTTAACTACTTAGGTCTTGACTGCGTGTTGACCGCGCTAACATATCTGTACATATACGTCTTCGTCCAGCAACCGCTTGCTTCCTGGGCATCTGTTAAACTCGGTAAAATCATACTGCCTTTGACATGACATGTTATCGTATTGTTAACATGTAACTCTCTGCCACTTTTACTGGGCCTCTATTCTACTGCGTTATAACGACATCGCATTTGACGTGTTTTAGAATAGTTTATGTCACAGTCGCCATTATTGTAAATGGCATAGGAGTTATCAAAACGCTGATGATACGGAAACATGTCAAAGACGATATCGTTATTACCGTGTAGAATACCAGCCCTGTTAAGTTAATAAGAGCTACTGGTAACGTTGACAATACGAGTACGATAACACGACAAAGGTAAATATAATGACTAATGTTACTAAATGACGTAGATCTATTCTAATAAAAACAACTAGCTCTTAAATGCTTAAATTTCTATGTCCAACTACTAACGATGCAGATCCACTGTGCCATGGTGTAAGAATTCGACCACCACGCAATCATAACGAACTACAGCTTTTGCCCGCGACTCCATCCACGTAGAAGTTGTTTATCGTTGCTCCCTAGGGAACTGAACAATTTTCCGGGATAAAAACTATCCTATGTCTTTCCCCGCGGTTCAAACTATCTCCATACCGAATTTCATCTAAATCGGTTTAGCAGTATAAGCGTGCAGAGGTAACAGACAGATAGACAAACACACCTTCACCTTCGCATTTATAATATTCCCCAACAAGTAGACTACAATCTCATTTGTCATCTCACACATGCATTTGGTTCCGAACCATTGTTGTATTTGGCTTCCCTACACAAGACATTAATTAATTAATTTATTGCAATTATACATAAGTACACCCCTGTTAGGGCAGGAAAATCTACTTAAAAGCTAAACATGAAGTAAGTTTGGTGGGTACTTTTCAGAGAAATTGTACCTGATTAAGGACTAAAATTAAGTTACGGCAACTTTTACATGTGAGTAACGAAAATTAGTCGTCCATTTATATAGTTAACTAGCGGCCCGCCAGCGGCTTCGCCCCGCTGCAAATTTCTGACTTTCCCGGAAATAATTTAACGAACATTTAAAAAGGAATTTGTAAAATTGGACCAGGCGCTTACCGACACATTTTGCGATTCATTTTTATATTAAGTATAGATTTTCGTTACTCACATGTAAAAGTTACCGTAACTTAATTTCAGTTCTTAATTAGGTAGAATTTCTTTGAAATGTACACGTTTATAATGCTTTTAATGTTGATTCGGTAGTTTTTTTCGGTATCTTATTTATTATTTATTACTATTAAAATTACAATAAATGAATATTGTAGGCTATTTCTAAACCAATTCTAAACTAGTTCGGTTTGGGAGGCAGAATTTATTTACCTTAATACGTGATTTTATTCAAAGAGCATACACGTATCAGATGCAGCGCTGTTGTAAAGCGTTTCACTTTAAATAATAAACTCTTTAAATTTGTGTTATAAATAAGAAAGCCAATTCATTCGTTCATTAATTTTAATCCTCGGTAAACATATTAGTAAATAAATATATTTTTTACTAGTTGGAATAAGCGTGGGCTGCATTTGAATAGATTTGAGTATAAAACGTGGTGGTCCTAATTGTACATGGCTCGTGGGTTGTCACCGTTGGCGCGAATAGGCGATCGGCTAGCTTAGCGTCACAGCTATTTCCGTATCACTTTGTACTATTATGTCACTGTTAACATAACAAAGTAATTAACTTATATTCTAACGCCATCAGAAGCAAGTTTTTACCACAGTGCGAATCTGGGGATTGTGCATATTTTATAGGTTGCTACATAATCGGTGCCGTCGACGTATTTCTCGCGGTGTTACGTCAAGTTTACGTTAGCTCGAATGCACACATAATGTGTTTACAGTCAGTACAGTCAGTAGGTAAGTAGTTATTTATATATAAGAGTTTTATTTACTTTATTACCTTTATTGGTTTATCATTATGCTGGAACTATTAAATTGCATAGTGAGTGAATGCAATACTTGTCTGAAATAACATCTCATTAGTACAAAACTATAAGGTTTTTAGTGTTCTGTAGTCCAACTAGGAACCCTTATAGTTTCACCATGGTCCGTCCATCCGTCCGCAGCCTAGCCCAGAAATTCTTAGTACTAGCGAAAGCTGTAAATTGGCATGCATATACGTGTACAGTCAAGGTCATAATAAATATGTATACACTTTAGTACCTTGTCACATTAATCGCTGTGACAATTTCATTTGGCAGTTTAAGCATCATGTTAAATAGACAAGGTACTAAAGTGTATACATATTTATGACCCTGACTGTACATAATTAGTCACGCCAACAAGACGGTAAAATAAAATCTTGAAAAAAAGGGTTTTTTAGTGTACCTCCCCTACACGTAACGTAGGGATGTATATTTTTTTTCGTCTACGTGTGGGACGTCGTTGGATAGGTCTTTCAAAATATTACAATGATAGCGCATTTAACGAGTATAAAAGGAAAACTATCACGACTAAGTAGACATCATTAGTACTTACTTGAGATACAGGCCATTAAAGTGTTTATACACGCCAGACATTAACATTTTAAAAATGAAAGCATTACTAAAATAACAAGCAGATTAGTGATTACACAAAATCGATAGTTGGAAAAGTCGATAAAACAAAATGTTCCATCCCTACAACATTTACTTTTTTGCCATAGGAATTCCGGCCTCTAGTTAGGTATTACTTACTTGTTGTTTTTTATGTTTGTAGTACTTAACGGCTTCGGCTTTTTAAGCATGGTAGGACATGCTCTTGTCCGGTTTTACCGTTATCATTTGCTTATGCTAGTATATTGTCCTTTGTGTTACTAAGTTCTTTCTTAATAAGGCCTGGGGGGTTATCATGAGCTAGCTTCGCAGTTTATTTTACGGTCAGCGTAAAGGACAGAGCTATGGCGGTTATATAGCTCTGTCCTTTTCTCTGAGCGTAAACACAACTGCAAAGCTAGCTCATGATAACCCCCCAGATAAGTAGCTGCAAACTAGTGACAAAGCATTGTCACTTTAACCTTTTGAACGCCAATGACGCCTAAAGTCATGAGCTGTCATGCTTGCAAAGCCACCGACACTTATAGTTGTCACAGGTACAGTTTAAAAGAGAAGTTATTTCGTATCGATTAAGTTACATTTTGCATAACTTTTAACATGTGAGTGACGTATTTTGTAACTGACGTAAGGTGTTGAAAACATTAAAGTTATGTTTGAACTGTTGCACTAATATGTCAAAGGCATTAAACTTAAAAGGCACAAAAGTGTGCAGCTACTTATAAGGCTGACTGTGCACACGTGCCATGAGCGCATCGCGTGACGCTTAGACACCTCCAACTTACAACTTCTCTACAAGCTCTAAAGAGCTATCAATAGGAACACCGTTCGTACAACTTTCTGCGTTTAGTGAAACGCTTAAATATATATATTGAGATATTCTGTATAATATGTAGAGATATCTGTAAAGCATGCATTGAATAGGCACTAATGAAGCACTGTACTTTTGTATAGGGGACCCAATAATTGTGTCCGGGAAACGTTAAACCACCCTTTACAACGCCCTTGTGCGGCTTACTCACAGAATAATAACACCTACAATGTATTAACGAAAGTCTTACCTAACTTAGCCTAACCTCAGTAAGTAAGCACACTATTTTTATTTACAGCAATTTCAGAGTAGGTATTCCTCGTACTATTTATTTTTAAAGAGATGCGAATCATTTGTAAAAGAAATGATTTAACTCATTTCTCTGCCCTCATGAGCTAATAGGTGGTGTCTCGAATTCAATAGCCAAGGCAGATTCAGTAATGACTCTGATAAGAATGCATTTGCTGGAGAAGTCTTACTTGAGTTACCACCATTTGTCCAGTATTGAAAAAGCAAGTCTGTTTGCCCTTCTGTCGCGTCATTACGGAGTAACCATTGAAGTTATTACTCGCACCTATTATGCAGAGCAACCGTGGGAAAATTTTGACAGTTTCCGTTTCGATGAAGAAATATTATATCGATGGTTACTTGGGTAGGTAAGTAATAAAACTACACTCATTGTTACGCTTAAAACATGCAAGCTCTACCAACCTAACCCCATGTTGTTTTAACAGCCTCGATATCTTATAAGATTAGAATTGGTTTTGTCTGCCATTTTCTTAAAGTACCTACAAACCTACGGTAGTAATAGTAGTGTTTGACGATACGTTGTCATAGTTCGTAGTGCCTGCCTTCGAAGCTAGCGGTCCCGAGGGTCTAATCCCGGTAAAGGTAGACATTTATGTGATGAGCAAGAGTCTTGGTTGTTTTATATGTATTTAAGTATATATATTTCTCTCAGCAAGTTTATCGTTGTATCCTACCCATAGTGCAAGCCTATAGCTTAGTTTGGGGTTAAGTCAATTGTGTGACATTGTCCCGTGATAATTATTTATTCACATAGCTATGCTGTCACGAATCTAATGATCTCGAAATCGGGGCACCTTAATTAAAGGTTGATCATCAGCGAATCACCAGCCGCTGTGATGTGTCAACTGCTTCATTTTAATAGGACTGGGAACCGAGGCTTAAATCGCGTAGCTCTCAAATCGCATAGGTCCGGGTGATAACGTCTCACATCCCTATTTCCATTTTCACATTTTCCATTTTGCAATCATGTCCGATTTCATGATTTTTGAATATGTCGTAGTTTCTATGAAAAAACTAGAATTGTATAGATAAATTAACGAGAGCATGGAATTGCATATGTAGTAGTATTTTATGTTTACAGGTATTCGTTATTTGAATTTTCTATTTTCTCGTACTATCAGCATAAAAAGAGGTTTGTTATATATTGAAGAAGTAAATACCAAAATAATGTCAGTGTCAAATTGTGAATATTATTTACGTTGTGCATATATTTTTACGTCTGATTTAATTGTATTCTCACAATTAACAGAATAATTTTGTGTCAGCCCGTACGACCAAGTGTAAGTTACATAATTTTCAAAAAATATGGACGTGAGTAATTTTGGTCCGATTGAGAGTCAAAAGTAAAAAGTAAGCAAATTACAAGAAATGATGGATTGGTTGACAGAACACAATATTTCATATAGCCCGTTGATTTACAAAACCAGTTTGTATGATTTAATTAAACAAAATAAGGAGCGGTTTCGTGAGTACCACATAGATGCAATTTTAAAAGAACACGGCCACTCCGTTTTACGATTGCCACCGTATCACCCGACATTCAATCCGATCGAAAATATTTGGTCCATGGTAAAAGGATATGTAGCGAAAAGAAACGTTTCTTTAAACATGCAAGGCATTATGAGTTTAGCAACTGAACGAATGAATACTATTACTGCTGAGGACTGGGAAAATTTTTGTCGCCATGTCGAAAGTGAAGAAAATAAATATCGATGTCAGGAAGGGGAAATGGATCGAATTTCAAACAATCTTATTAATTATCAATACTTGTGACAGCTCAGATGAAGAACATGATAGCGACTAAAAGCAAAAAACAGAGGACTACTACTTATTCCATTTCTTAAGGGAATGCAATTTTATTAAATTAAGAGAAAATTCTCCTTTTATTGCAAAAGATACAACCACTATAAATTCAATTCCATGTTCTCGATAATTCATCTATACGATCCGATTTTTTTGTATTTTTTATTAAATGTATTTTCAAATTTTTGATATATGTAAGTACTAACATTGTGCACAAAAAAAAAATCCTCACCAAACTGACATAGCAGGGCCTTTATTCTATAGTAACGAAACACTTACGTCAATTCCATATATTTTTCAATCGAAACATAATCGCTAGCGAGTGTCGAATACACCTTGTCTAGCCCCACGGTGCGTTAAAACGATATCATGTTTAACACGTTTAAGAATCGTTTATGTCACAGTCGCCATTATTGTAAATGACATAAGAGTTATCAAAACGTTGACAATACGGAAACACGTCAAATACGATATCGTTATTACCGTGTAGAATGCTAGCCCAGTTTGTTGGCGAGACAGCGTTCAAAGTAACAATTTATTCATGCTTTGTACCTAAACCACACCTTAACTAATTAAAAATAATATAGCACGATGGAGCTTGACCCGAGACTACTCTTAGCACAAGCAAAATGCCAAAAATGTTAATCTTAATTTTTTTTTTATATATTTGTACTGTAGCTAATTTCTTCCTTCAGTATGTCAATTAAAGAAGCAGTAATTAAAATTATTAAGAAGTTTCAATTTAAGAAGTTTCTTTTGAAAAAATATTATTAAAGAAACATAAAACATAAACACCTAGGTTTCCATATTATTTACAACATATACAAAAATCGTAAGAATCGGATAGTTTTAAAGGGAGAGAAACATTAAAGTATTTTGTATCCAACCGAATGTTATCACTCCGATCACTATCGTAACAATTAAATGTGGCTATTTATATAAATTCCGTCGATTCTCGCTAAGCCTCTTTGTAATGCATTACAAGATTAAACTAATTCCTCGATTTTCCAACCAGCTTCCCGCAAATACGATATGATATACGACGTCAAGTAAAGCGGCAGGAAACTAGATTAACTAATTATAACTAAATGTTTGAGGATGCGAGAGTGGGGTAGGCAGAGCTTCAGAAATATCAAACAACCCTAAAAAGACTTTTTTAACACAGTTGCTCAAAAAGTGGTACTTTTCGTAGCTGTATATCGTGCGGAAAGTTGGATATTACGCACTAGTGCGTTATAGTTTTCCACTTTTTTTCAATATAATTTTTTTTCAACTTCCAGGCCGTGCGCCCAACCAAAATGGCTGAATCTGAATTAGTATTACGAATGATTAGATAGTTGCGTATTAAGGTGAATTACACCATGCCGAAACCGGGCCCAGCCCAGTACGGCGTAATGTGAATCCACCTTTATGCATTACCGCTGGTTAAAAGAGAATTATACTTTTAGATTTTTAAATATAGGTAATTAAATTACTGTGACTTTTTTTTTATTTGGCTGAATGGTAACAACCGTTGCCATTTTATAAAGTCTGTGTCAATTAAAAGTAAAATTGTCTGTTGTAATAGTTTTATTTACTGATTTATTTTGTTTCATTGATATTTTTATGCAAATGTATTAAAAAACGTCGTTTGATACACGTGCGGAACTGTCATTTTAACTCGTCCCGAGTCTTGTCCCTCGCTTGCAGCTCGTGCCAAGATACTCCGGGACTCGTGTAAAATGACATACTTTCCGCACTTGTATCAAAATGTACTATTTTGCACAATAAGGCCAAGAAGTTTACTAGTGTAGGTACGTATTAGTGACAGGTTGCAAGCCCAATACCTTATTGTGTATTTACGAATTAATGACATTGGCATTACTGAAATATAGATCGTATTTAATTATTTATTTTCAAAAAGATACGTATAAAGCCTTACACGTGACATCTATACTAATATTATAAACGTGAAAGTAACTCTGTCTGTCTGTATATTACGCTTTCACGGCAAAACTGATTTAGATAAGGTAAGGCTTAGGATATTTTTTATTTAGAAAAAATGGACAATTCCTGCGGGAATAGCAATAAACGACTTCTACAAAACAAAGAAAACACCACGGATAGATCGCTTTATTTAAAATGAATTATAATTATATTATAATTTATGCTATTGTACCTTATCGCTCTCACACGTTTGACAGTTTCATATGAAAACTCTAAGCTAACGTTAAATATAAAAAGTAAAAAGTAATCATTTTAAATACGTGTACGCGAGCGAATGCAAAATAAATCCGCCAATTCGTATCGTATAATTGTCAGTGTAAAGGTAATTAGTTCTCTCTCGTTTTGAACGTCTCATTCGCTCGTAAAGGCCTAATAAAAGCTGTGATGGCCGCGTTTTTTTAATTATGTACTAAGAGTAATTGAGATAATTTGATGTGGTGTTATAACCACGCAAATAGCGTATTTATAATGTCAGTTAATATAAGTTTTTGTTATGATAATACCAATAAATCAATCATTACAAAACAACTCCAATCTCGACACATAATTGCATCACACAATATTCAATAATAACATTAGAATGAAAATAAAACATGTGACGTTTTCAGCCCATTCCTTTTGTAAGATTGCTGCTAAGAGGACTGTGAAGCTAAAAATTCCATACAAAATGCCATAACGTTTCCCCCCTTAAACGTTGTTCGATTTTTACGAATTATGAATTTGTTTTTAGGAAAGCAAAATAATAAAAAAAACAAAAGGGGGAACGTACAGACCTAGTTTTTCATAATATGTACAACATATTCAAAAATCGTGAAAAACCGATTAGATTTAGGGGTTGAGAAACGTTATCGCCCGCAGCTAAATTTGTATAGATTATTTTGGACAGCTACGCTTCGCTTCACAATCCTCTTAAGTTATGAATTCGAGTGAACGAGTAAGTTCTCCGAACAAAGTGGCTCGAGTGCAGAACGGATGGGAAATAGTGGGTAGTGTTCCAGTGTTATTACGCGGTGCGATAATGAGCGCCACCCACGAGTATCGATTTGAATAAATTTATAGCAAGCGCGGAATGTTATGTACACCAATGTGATCATTGCCGCGCTAAAGACAATGTCATAACTAAAAGTAAGTAGGTATATCCTATGTGAATCCAATTTTTTTAGCAGTCATTTTCGTTTTTTAGGTTATCTTTTGAGTTTAAACTTACTTTTATAATAATATAAGAAACTAGCAGACCCAGTAAACGTTATTCTTCCATATATAAATATAGGTACTTAGGTACAATACAAAAATACAAAATCACGATTATAAAAGGGGGGGGCATAGTTTACGTCCTATTCACATACCTACCGAATATACACACAAAATTTCATAACAATCGGTCTAGCCGTTTCGGAGCAGTTTTGTAAGAAACACTGTGACACGAGAGTTTTATATATTAGATTCTGAATAGTTTTTGTTTGTCATAATCATAATGAATTTGTTATTCGTTTTGTGCTGAAAAAGGGGATGCTTCATTTTTTTCTTTCATAAAAGCCTTCTGGCAATGACAAACAGAACAAAAAAAGAATTAGCGACATCGGTCCCGCCGTTCACACGTGATGCCGTGACCAAGGAAAATAGAGATTCATAATCATTTATAATCTAGATATAGATAGATAGATAGATAAATGTAAAATTGAGCTTGAAACTTGCGGCTACGTTTTCTTCACAGCCAGGCTAAGCGGTGCGCGAGGAAACTCTAGCAACGGGAAAACTTTATTCTCCTAGCCTCTTACTTACAGCTACTTATCCCATTTTAAGTACGGTTATTTTTCCTGCGCGCCGCTGAGCTATCCAGGCTGATTTACTTATAAAAAGTGTTCATAAAATTCAAACCAAATCAAACAGTTTATTGCTAGAAAGTGAGTATAAAAGGGTTATACCTATAATGTATACATTAGTCACAATCCGCTAGTATCTAGCATGTAATATAAAATAATTCTTAACACTGAATACCTTTTAATGAGAAGGTAAACATAACTTTACATGTTAAGTTAATTTATACATACAAAGTAATATTTGTATTAATTTAATGGCACACCAGGTACTTAAGTATAATAATTATTATCGGTCACATTGTCATTCAAATATTAATCTATCGAATAGAATCCTTGCTTAACCAAGTATCTGTTTTAGAATATTTTAAACTCTATAACATGTTTACATTGTCTTATTGCATTTGGCAGGCTATTATAATCCTATGAGCTATTCCTATAATACTTTTGGATGAAAAAGCAATCGGTGTCATTTCAGTGTCGTTCAATATTACAATTCTGAAATAATTCTGCATTACATTTAACAAAAACAACCGTTTGAAAGTTTATGAAATACGCAGAAAGTAGGAAAAGTTAAAATGTTTAAACTGTTTGAAAGTTTGGTTTACAAGACTCTGTAGGTTAATAGATTACACAAAAGAAAACCAAACATTTTTTGGGCTTCAAACACAAGGTTCCGATATCTGTAGGGCTAGACAAGTTGCATTCGACAATCTTCAGCGATTATGTTTCGATAGACTAATGTATGGAATTGACATAAGACACCGAGATAATCACGTGGTACTATCTCGGTGGCTTACGTCAATTGCATACATTTTTCAATCGAAACATAATCGCTGACGATTGTCGAATGCAACTTGTCTAGCACCACAGGTTAGCCTAGAATATAAAACAAACTGTCTTGACAGGCAGCCGCACCACCACATCATTTTATAAAAGGTCCAAAATCAGGAAGTTGTTACCCCGTAAATTTTAAATGAAAATATATTTTCTTGCTCTTGTCAAAATCAAAATGTTTCTTCAGTATATGGGCCACAAGAGGGCACGTCGGTAATACTAGCGCTTCGGACAAGACCCATCATTGCGGAGAAGAAGCGCCGCAAGAAGGTATTTTTTTCAATCATAAAGCACAATAATACTTGAAAGTAAGTCACCTTACAAGTACTAAATAATAATAATTTAAACTAGCACAAATAATGTCTTATCAAACCAGGGTGTCACGCCCTACTACCTTAATTTTACGTCCATTGACACAACCATTCAGCGTTAACTTGAGTGACGGGGCGCGCTTTCGTGGATTGATAGATAACAATAAAGCAATATTGATTTATGTAGACATAGCTGAATTCGTGTCGCTTATTGTTGAAGGTTCTTCGCTTAGGTAATTAATGCCCTAACATCTTTGATCTTTAAGTAGTTTGAAACGAGTCACTATTTCTGTCTGTCTATTAAATTATTATCTTGCTAAACAAGCAGCCAAAACGTCAACCAGACAATGGGACCAATTCGCATCAGTGTTCTTAAATTTGAAATATCCAATCCGATCCATATTTAATCCAAATTTATAAACGCCCAAATTCTATTCGTCGACTAGAATGAGTTTGAAGTTTATCAATTTATATTTACAGATATTTAAAATTAGAGGACACTGATTCGAATTGGTCTCGTTATCATTGTTACCCGCTTTTAATGGCTATCGACTAGGTTTTCCTTGTGTCTCCATCCGAGTGGTATCGTTTATTAGAATTCCCATGGGAGCTCTGTAAATTCGGGTTTAGATTAACCCTGTTACCACACCAGCTCGAAAATGCCCTCTTTGTTACCTACTTAATATTTTACAGGGTTACTTAACCGGAGTTGCGCGAATACGTAAACTAAAATATGATACGCTTTTGTGGCACGTAGGTAGTATTGTTATTTGCCAAATGGAATTGTTTTTTTATTCTGGATTAGGATTGCTCTGGATTAAAAACTGGGCAAGAGCATGTCGGATCATGCTCAGTGTAGGGTTCCGAAGCCGTTAAGTACTACAAACATAAAAATCAACAAGTAATAACTAATTTTCTATTTAAGCCATCCGGTGCCGTTTTAGATGATTTTAGTAGGTATAAACACTTTAATTGCCTGTATCTCAAGAACCAATGATGTCTACTTAGTCGTGATAGTTTTCCTTTAAAATTCGTTATATGTTGTTTTATTTAAGTTTTTTTTCTGTTTTTTAGTATTTGTAGTTTTGGCTGTAGGGGGGGGGGAGGGGACTCTTTAGTCTAAAAAATTAGCGCTTTAAACCTTAATATTTCATAAACGGATTACTTTATCGAAAAACTGTTTTACAAACCCATCATATTTTTGAAACACTTATCCATCGACACCCACACTATAGGGTAGACGGTAAAAAAATATACATCCCCACGTTACGTATAGGGGAGGCAACCTAAAAAAAAAATGTTTACCTTTTATTATACCACTTTGTTAGCGTGACTAATATGCATATTCGAGCCAAATTACAGCTTCATAGTAATAACAATCTCTGCGCTAGGCTGCGGACGGACGGACGGACATGGTGAAATTATAAGGGTTCATAGTTTGACTACGGAACCCTAAAAACCAGCACTTGCGCCAAATAACCACTGTACAGCCTTACATAGTAAATCTCTGCCTAAAAACACAATTTCATTCTTAACATTGGCGACGTATGTCCAATGTTGAAATTGCAAAATTCTATTGATTTTAAAGCTCACTAAGCATCAGGAAACCCTTCTAGAAGTGAGCGTAGCAGTAGGATTTGTTTGACACTTCTCAGCTTCTGTTTAATTTCTAGTTTATGTTAAATTTATAACAACCAGTCCTACATCAAGCAAGTAAACAAAGTAGTTAATAGCGGACGAACATAACACTCATAGCTCATTAAGTCGTTACCTAATACTCATTATAGACAACGCATGTAAAGTATGTGTCGGTCGTAGCTAGCTAAGAATGCGATGGCCACAACAACGCTCCCGTACAAAACGAGAAGGTACTATGTGGATGATTGTAAGTCTAAACTGACTACATAAGACTTTTTGGTTTTTCCTTTGAAAGGCAGAACGCGCGCATATCAGGCCACGAGAGTAAACCGTAATATTTTATGCTTTTGCTACTCTTGGATAACCAAGAGCCAAGCTCGTCGATAACGACGAGTTCCGTGTAAGTGTTATTTTCTTTTAAACAACTTCCTTTTCATTTCATTTTGAAATAAAAGCTTTGGCAAACTTGACATGCTTAGGCAAACTTCGGGTTAATGGTTCAACAATTTTCAGTAGCTTTAGAATGCTCATTTTCAACGGAGTTATCTGCGTTAAGAATCGCTAGGATGCTCGCGTCTTTGGACAACTGTCTTGACCACAGTTTTCAGCGGCGCACGTGATAATTGGAGTGTAAAGTATATGTATTGGAAAACCATTTGAAAATCAGTTTTGGTGTCGTATCCCGTACTGGTCGCATATACCTACAGATATACCGTGGTGTAACGTTATTAAGCTTTAACTAGATTTATATTTTAGCTATCTGTATTTCTTATTAGTTAAGGTATACTAAAATATTAAAACTATTGCATACAAAACAAAAGGAAAACGGGGAGCAGTGTAATTAAAATTGTCATGGCGAAAAAGTCAATTTTGGTGGTGAATAATTACTGAAATTGATTTTATGATCTAACGAATCGTAATCAAACAAACAAATATGGCGTCAATTGTTCGTTCAGTTCCGCTCCAGCTATAGGTGGTGAAAGATGTGTAAAGACGCTAAGCACAGAAGTATCTAATTTTGGTGGCATAAAAAAGATTTTGTAAATTGTGACAACTTAGGTGAGTTATTATTTTGTAAATAGTTACATTGAGTGATAGTTCTTTCAAGTACGTTTATGGTATCTTGTTAAAAGTCAAATTAGTTTTAAATATGTATACATAATATGGTTCAACTTCTATTTATGGTGGTACAATTTTGGTGTTTTTTTCGAAGAAACCAACATTTATTTATTCCATTAAAAGTATTTATACAACAAATAATATAAGTTTTTCTTAGAAAAGTAATGTTGGTGGAAAATAGAAATTTTGTTTGTACATAATTAGTAAAATCATTATACATATCTTAAAAACTACTTGGTATAATGAGGGGGCATTGCACCAGTGTGTATAACTGATGACGTACCTTAAACGTATAATTGTGAACGCTACTAACAAAATAATAAAAACTACCAAAATAAGAATAATTTGACACTTATTGAAATTCACCCCAATATTTATATTTTTTAATATTCTTTATTAAGTTGTACAAAAGTGCATCGTCAAAATCAATAGGTAAGAAGAAAATTAAATAAAGTGAAGTTACTATACTTAGAATACAAACTCACACAATTTTTTCAACTGTACTTAAGAATGAAATTACAAAAGTCACATCTAATAAAAATAATACATGGCCGATTGGAAAGGTACAAAAAAACAATATCCGTGGTAAGTAATTGGTTTTGGTAATTTCACACTAAGATTAAATACGCTCAGTAATTTTTGGCTGTTTATTTTGTGGTTAAAATAGAGTTTCAGATATTATCAACAATTGCTTTTCGCTTAAATACTTATATTTAAATACAACTTCAAAGCTCTACATCGATAGACACCATTTTTTTTTACATGGCGTCGTTTAAATTATTAAGGGGCGCGAGCATACTAGGGCCGTATTCTACTTTTGGCTCTACATGCAGTGGAAGCGTGCTGGGCCCATTACCTAATAAATCATTTTATTTATTGAATTAACAATGGCGCTTAGAATGGTGACCAGGGTCTGGTAACGCTAGTACTAGTGAGTTCCGTAGCACGATTCTAAACCAGCCTTCAACAAAGTACTGAAGCCAAAGGAAAATATTTGTCAAACAGTTCAACCATATATTTGGTTAAAATATTTATATTACATTTGCGTTTGCGTTTGTTTCGCATTTGCATTATTATATTACATTTGCATGTTATTTATTATTATACTCTTTCGTATTTTAAGATTTTATAACAAAACGAGAAGGCTGTTTTGTACAGTGTGTAAATGGTATACGGGCGTTCCTTTTAACTGTGGTTAGTACAACCCCTACTGAGCACATTTAGGCAGCTTTTGTTAAAATTAAATTAAAAAAAAATAACCATACAAAATAATTTAACACGTAATGTATAACGAAAAATGCAATGAATTAAAAACTCAATTAATGACGTTTCAAAGTTAAGTATTATTAAAGCTGAGGCTACTTAAGCCGAAATACACATTTTCACAAGTAAACTTTACGTACTTACCTGACAGATGGACTTCGATGTACATTGCGGGTCGATAGTATGTTCAAAAATTAATAACGATGTATACGTTAGCGTAATCAAAATAATTCTTTCTGTTAATGATTAGTAGAGTCTTAATCTATGTCCAGTTTTAATAAACGCCCGTATACCATTTACACACTGTATACCATTTGATCGCACGCAAAGGGGCGACGATTAAATAGTGTGTGGTAACACCTCTTTTTCGCTTTTTTATCTGTATTCATTCTGTAACGTCAGTTCAACTTCAAAAAAATTTAGGTAATTATACAAATAATTTTCCTGCTTGGTATTAAAACGAAATACAATAAAGATAAAAAAATCCAGCGTTAATGGTGTTAACATACGCGCATAAGACATTGTGTTAGTAAATGGAAAGCAAAGGCTACTGTTACGAACAACGTCTTCGATTGGTTTCCAAAACCTGGAGCCACTCATATTTTGTGGTGAACCGGCCTAGCTGCTATAGAAGACCTTTCTGCCGAAGTAGAAACTTGCGCCTATGTGTGTTGATTCGACATTCGCAGCCTGTGTTAATAGAAAATAACATCGAAACCTGGAACTCGCCGACGTTTTACATAACTAAAAGGATGTATTAGAATAAACCAAAGCCTGAATTATGTATGTTTTTTGGTTGCGGTACGAGTAGGTATATAAGACATTACTGTATCTAAAATGTTCTTCTTGAATCATAAATAATAAATGATTTCTTTGATTTTTTTCTGAGTATTCATTACATTCAAATGCTTGTAGGAATTCATTTACATACCTAACTTATATGAAGAAGTGGGTATATAGCTGAATATTTTTGCTAACTTGTCCTTCAGCTTTGTACTCTTCTTCTTTTTTTTTTTATTAATGGCGGTCCACCGCGATGTACGCAGTGGTTTCGCCAATGTCAAGTGAGCAGAGTAAAACAGTAAACAGAATAAATCAAAATCAAAAGCCGGACATCTTTCAATCGGCCATCTTCCCTCCAGCTTTGTACTCACTTCTTCATATAAATTTAAATTTCACAATTTTGATTTGACGTTCCAGGTGCCATTTGAAAAGCCCGCCATTTATTAGATCTTTTACAGCTCACAGTGTCGCTAGTAGTATACGTGAAAGTGCAGTTATCGTAGTATGGAGTTTCTGTTCTTCTCTAAATGAGTAATTATATTATTATTTGACGGTGACACAGAGCAGAGAGAGATACGACACAGATAGGGCAAAACATTAACTATTGCCAAACGGCGCTAAAGGCGTGTAATTCTAAATTATATTCAACAGTATTGTAACCGGAATATTTTAATCTCAGCCGCCATTACCGTGAAGCAAATATTATAAGAGCTATCATAACGTTGACAATACGGTAACATATCAAAAGCAATTAGGTTTAGCCCAAGTAGAATTGGGCCCTTGGCGGCTTTTAAGAAATAACACTGCGTAGAGTGAAACAATTGACTTTAGAACACCACACCGGTTTATTTTCTGATGGAAAACCATATTATGTTGGAAAATACGGGTGTGGAAATATAGTGGCAGACCAAGCTCTTTGCGAGGAATGTTACATTCATGTATTATTTTATTTTTAACAAGCTGCTGCCTAATGGCGTGCTTCGTGCTTCGTTGACTCCGATAACGTGCTCCTCGTGTGCAGGGTGTATTATGTTATTTAGCTCGGTCGACGCTAAACTGTGGGGCTAGACAAGTTGCATTCGAAAATCGTTAGCAATTATGCTTTCGATAGACAAATGAATGGAATTGATGTAAGCCACCGAGTTAGTACCACGTGACTTACGACAATTGTACACATTTTTCAATCGAAACATAATCGGTAACGATTGTCGAATGTAAATTGTCTAACCCCACAGGATCGTTTGACATAACTTAAATTGCGCTCGCTCTCATTGTTAATCTAGAGTTTACAACGCGCTGACAGGTCAAGCTGTGCTTGTCGATGAGTTCATCAATGATCCACTTAAGAAATACCGTCTGGCCGATGCGCTGCAATAACTGGCAATGGCCGGTGGCTATTTTATTAAGAGGAAATACGGGTGGTCTTACCTTTATACGTACACGCTTTCGCTTGTTTAAGTACTGTGGGGGAGTTTCTGTTGTACCTTATAGCAATTAGCTATAACCTATTAAAAAAGCCGTTCAAGTGCGAGTCGGACTCGCGCACCTAGGTAGGTTCAGACTTATTAAATTAAGAATTAACCGCATTTTTTTTGTATGGAGCAACAAATTAACGACCTTCTATCTTACCAAATTTCAGAATTATATGTCCATAGAAAGTACCTACCCTTGAATGGACGTTTTTGCGGCATAAACGGCCGTTTCTTTTTTCACATTAAATTAGAAGTTTGATTTTTACACAGCTTCTAGGGACTGAAGATTTTGGTATATGGTTTTAATTTTAACTGGCAACTTGTTCCCGAGATAAAAAAATCTTCAGAGACAGACGGACAACGGACACAAGTGATCTTATAAGGGATCCGTTTTTTAAAATGCTTTAAATTTGCACCGCTGTCCATAAAAAAGTTATTATCTCTTAACACGTTCCCTGTCCGGGTGCCCCCAATGTGGGGTCATGAACCTTTTTAATCAGGAGTCCATGCTTCCACTATGGGGTCACATTCCCATACTGAATGCACATAAAACTGTCGTTTTGTATGGTGACAGTGAACGTGTTAAACTTGTTCAGTTCTGGAAGAGGGAATAGTCGAGAGCTAGTGGTCGATTATTAATCATTTGGTGACTAACGCTTATCAAAATAGCCGATTTTTAAAAGAATGTATTCTCACTGGTAATTAGAGTTCTCACGCCTATAGCATCAAATCCACTCGCAAACGAGACCACGGCATGAATCGTCCATACAAAATCGTATTTAAAAATCTCCCCGCCTGCTCCAATATAGTTTAAATCTAACAAGTTTTCTTATTCAGTTGATTAAAGTATTAAATAATTTGTTTCAGTCTGTATTACTGTAGATTTTATAAATAGCTACCGTGCATGTAAATGCAGTCTTCGGATATAGTGGTCACAATGTATAAATAAAAACGTACTTACGTGACGGTGCTTGTTTCGGATAGAACATATTTTATGATTCACATTATTTGTACATGCACACGAGCAGACGCAAAGCTGAAGCAATTTAGCTATCCCTCTTGACAGTCTTCATCGTTTCTTAAAGCTTACCTTCGTAATAATGAAAGCTTGATCAGTACTTAATTGAGTAAAGTAACACTGTACCGAATTTAATATTGTATAATGTTTATTAGTTAAGAAGTTAAAATGAAGGAGAAATACATAATTCACGTCTTTAAAGCAAGCCTGTAAGGGAATCGAAAATTTTCCGGCGATGTGGAAACTAGGTGAACGCAATGACACCCCTCCGTGGCGGAGAAATGGGGAAGCATCGCCGCCGAGAAACATTCAATATTTACAGCCAATTGGTTACCGTTTCAGGTCCATTCAATATCTATATGTTGCAACACCAGCTAGGACTGATAGCAATCTAAAGTTAATGTATATATTTAGGAATTGTATTAGATTCTTATTTTTTTTAGTTTTTACTGGATTGTTATACTTACTTGTTATTATTTGGTTTGAGTTTTTATGCAGTATTGTTTTCCTGTAAGTAAAATCTTTAAATTGATAAGAAATTTGAATGTGTTTGTGACAGTTTATAAATTCTAAATAAAAAGTAAATATTGAGATTTCATTTGCACTTGCGTAATAGGCTAAGTATAATATAAAATAAGGGCTATTAAACAAAAGTCAACTGATTGCGTTTAAGGAACATCTCGTATTATTCCTAATAATAAGGTTTCTTAAAACACATAAATAAATATTTAAATATCATAAATATCACGGGACAATCTCGCACAAACTTAAGTAGTCCCAATCTAGGTACCTACCCACAATAAAACGAACTTAGTGTAAGTTATTCTAAAATGAACCTATAAGTTAAACTTGAGATGTCAAGTGAAAAATGGAAAAGGAAATGAACTTGATTTTACATCGCCTCACGAAGTCGACTGAAACAAATATCGGAAAATTATTTTCTTCCATTATCCTAACGAATTTGCTGTTATGAATTGAGTCAAACTTTTAAACCAAGTCTGTTACCAAACAGATACTTACGTGTACCATCAGACAACAACGTTATAAATAAAATAAAAAACACGCGTAAGAGCATCGAAGGACGCTGGTTACGAGGTGTTTAATAACACGGAATACCTACATAAATCCTCGTAGGTATACAATATACCTATCTGGTTACACAACTAGTTTTCGACCAGTTTTCATTGATCATATTTCGTTTTACTTGTTATTTAATGATACTAATGCTCGTGTTTAAATTGCATTAATAAATGAATATTATTAAAAGACATGCTGTTTATGTGTACCTACTCAAATAAGAGTCACATACATACATACATACATAAAGTCACGCCTTTATTCCCAGAGTGGGGTAGGCAGAGCTACAGAATTACCAACAACTCTAAAAAAAACTTGTTGTTAATTCTGTAACCACATTTTGCACAATCAGGCTAAGATGTTTACCAGTGTATTAGTGACAGGTTGCAAGCCCATCGCCTAACAGTACTACAAGCCTTTATTCCTTTAGTCGCCTCTTACGACATCCACGGGAAGACATGGAGTGGCACTATTCTAACCCGGCAACCACACGGAAAGAGTCACAGGCTTAGCTTAAATCATTTATTGGAATTTTTGTTAAGTGCAAAATCCTACTGCAATGCGGTTGGCTCAACCTTAGTACTTTATTCTTCTAGTATCATTAAATGAAGGAAATGTACTCAGGTAGGTATTAGAAGCAAAGGCAGAAAGCGTTAGTTTTTAAAAATGTGCGCGATGGAGTTACCTTTAAGTAGGTATAACCTTAAGACACGTGTGTTGTGGGTGGAGTGCAAACTTGTCATGGAATGATGTCATTGATCATTACCTCAACGATTTTTAATCTTGGCCGCCCTCAGTGCCCACTCAGGAAAGGTCTGACACATTGAGGATATGGTGACACAGTATTTTGAGCTTTGTTCCGCTATAGGTACCTACCTGTACTTGCACAACTTTATTCAATGCAGAATTTAATTTATATCATTAGCTGTTAGTTTCTAAAAATGTGTACCTACATCTTATTTAAACAAGATTAACATTCAATGTAAAAAAACTTTGTTTATTGATTAGGAAATTTATTATCATTGGCGTAGGTATGTGTTAATCATTCAGTGAAGGATAGTAAGCGCACGATCGTTTACCTCGTTTATTGATTTCCATGGTCGCATCACTGGCTTTATGTCACTTAGCACAGAAACACTTAATGCGTTGTTTTGCTCTGTATTTAGTGAACGAATGCGTTAACGACAGTGGTATGCACGGTAAGCGTAATCATTCGCTGTGGTCGCGGGCAAAGCACTGCGCGCGCGGCGGTGCCGCAGGTTGCGCGGGAGTGTCCCCCCTCCTCCTACTCCCCTCAAGGCTGCCCCGGCGCCGAGGCATTCCAACTGTAACGACAGCCTGTCCATTTAAGTCTTTGGACATGGTTGATGGTCACAGCGACCATATGGTGCTTTACACTCTACATTATAGTAGTAACCTTTAAGGATAACTCGAATCACTTCATTCAACTAATAAAAAACAGTCGTAATACAGTTGTTGATAATAAAATAATATATTAAACAGTAAAAAAAACTGCAGATAGGTATAAAAAGGTAAAATCTTTTGAAATGTATAACCATTAAGCTTCGGTATTCCAAAATAGGTACCTAATACAAAATATACTTACACTACAGTATACAACGTGTTACAAAATAATCCGTAAAAAAGAAATTACGAAAGTAGTGTCAACCCTAGTATACTGTATACCTAAGATACTGAACTGACGTTATTTAATAAAGGTTGACTCTACTTTTGTAATTTCTTTTTTACGGATTATTTTTTAACACGTTGTATAAGTAATACAAAGCTAATTAGTACTCACAAAAAACTTGCAATAAATTTTGAAATAGAATGACAGACATGCGAACGAAGAAAGATAATAAAAGTATGTAACCGGCCAAGTGAGAGTCCAGCCAGCGTACAATGTAGGTACGAGTAATATGTACTTCCTTCCTAAGTCAATGATCAATAATTCAGATTCAAGTGCCAAAAGTAGATTCAATTCTCTCCTGTTAGTAGTAGCGAGGTTGTAATTGCTACAAAGGAGATTAATTTTATTTGAGATGCTACTATTTGGCTTAGCAGGGAATAACAAGTTCGACCAAAAACGTCGACATAATCAGGAGGCCCTTTTTATTTGTTTTTTTTTTAAATAGCGGTTATAAAATCTCACTATTACGGTTCACGAGATACAGCCCGCTCACAGATCAACGGACATTAGAGGTCAGTTGGCACCTTTTGGGTACAAAGCCCTAAAATAAAGTATCTCAAAGTAAAGGATACTTGTACAGTCAAAGACTTTAATTGTCATGCCACTATAGAACCGTGTCATAATGACAGCATCAAACCACATGAAAGAAAGCTAAAATTAAAGATTAACGCTGTCATTATGACAAGGTTCCATAGTGGCATAAAAGTTAAAGTCTTTGACTGTACATCCTATTTTTAACCGACTTAGCGTAAACCACCGAGATAGTAACGTGGTACTATCTCGGTGGCTTACGTCATTTCCATACGTTTTTTAATCGAATCAACGATTGTCGAATGCAACTTGTGTAGCCCTGTATAGTTAAAATAAACTCACAAAAAAACTACACGATGTAGCTGTTAAAAAAGTTAGTATTTCTATCTCGCACTTGTCACACACACTACAATAACTTAGTTATTATACTTTCAAGCAAGCTCAGGGTAGTTACCTACTTTGCGCAATGAATTGGAATACGCCGTCTTACAATATTACATTGGTTAGACATCTGCCTTCATACACGTTCGCACGAGTTTATGCCTGTTGTACTGACGAACGAAGGTAAGGAAAATGTTCTGTTAATTTATGTGGGCATAAATTATTAATTTGCATCCCTTTGCGGGCGTGTTGCTATCTGTGAAAGAGTTAAATTGGATCCAGGGGTCACAGACGGCTTAATTTCATGCGGGTTTGTTGGCGGAACTTCCTTGCTAGACTAATTAGTTGATTTTCGATTCTATAGGAGTAAAGCCTTAGAGTAAAGTTTTAAAACGGAATCTATTCAGAAATCGTTTTTTTATTGAATTATTGCTTAGCAGTGTTTACTCGTGCACTCGCTCGTATGTGGACTTGGTAGATATACATTAAATCAAACCAGTTAGGTGTGTACATACATACAAAAATGTTTAAAAGGACCAATTAAACAAATAAATGCATAACGGATTCCCTTATCAGATATCAACCAGAAAAAATTTGAAAAATCGGTTCACAATTGACGGAGAAATTAGTGAACATATTATATAGAAAAGCCGGTCAAGTGCGAGTCGAACTTGCGCACCGAGGGTTCGATACAAACTTATAACAATGTAAAAGGGTGAATCAACTTTTAAGGTACTCCCCAATTTTCGACATGTCTCACTATGTCACCTTAATTTGGTAGAATGCAATTTTTTTTTTTTATGTGGTCAATATATTGTTTAAATCAGACAGTTAAACTTACTTTCTAGCTGACAATTTTAAAAATTCTTCTATGATTTACACAAATATATCAGGTAACGCAGGGGACGACGTTGTCCCCAGGTTTTGTATGAAAAACGTGCATTTTCCACTGCGTTACCATGTTTTTACAAAATTATAGAAATGGTTTATGATTATGAATAGTGAAATCCGAAAATCTGATTATCTAATTTTAACATGTGTAAACCATTATCAATCTCACATATTCTAGTAAGTTTTTATTAGCGTGTAGAAAAGGAGGACTTTAAAAGTTGATTCACCCAAAATTGTATTGAGGGACTACTAACTTAACTTAACTTTGCCATAGAAAAACTGTTGTCTCCATACATCGACATAGGTCGCGATTAGTTTACCAACTGCAAATCAGTGGGCAACTGACTGACAGACAACAAACAGCTTAAACGCTAGGGACGAACTAAGAAAGGCTTTTTCGAACACCGACCCCCCATGGAAAGAAAGAGGGGAGAAGTGGGAAATTAATATCATGCGTACGAAGTCGCGGGCGTCCTATAGTTACTAATATTACTAATGCGAAAGTGCGTATGATTTTCCGTCTTTCAATCACGCATAATTAACTGAACTGTCAGAAGATTTTGACGATACGTGGTTAAACTACATTGCTTCGGACATGTTGTCGGATCATCAACGTTATGATGACCCTTATTTGACAGTAATGGCGGTCGAGTTAAAAACAATATGATAAAATGTCATAAGCAATATTGTTTTATTGCTTAGCATAGAGGCCCTGCGGTAGTCTACAAATCCAACTAAAACATTACTTTTAATCCCGCAAAATTGGACTTCTTCGTCAAAAATACGGGTGAGAAATGGGTATTACCTCTGACATGGACCACTGCGAAATACTGTGACCCTAGTAACAAAATACGCAGGGTTGATAGAAAACTTTAAAACCCTCACGTGCGAAGAAGCAGAATATCTTAAAAAATGAAAATTCATGCTATGATAAAATATGAGTGTAATTTTTATGCCATACCATAAATAAATAGTGAAAATCTACAAAGTGATTAGCTCGTAAAAAAAACCGTAGAGTTTTTATTACATGAATCTCGGAATACCTTGTATCCATTTTTACTAAGGCTACATATTAAATGACCTAAGCATAATCAAGTAATGGCTCATCGGGCAGATCTTCGCCGCATTGCTTCTCAAAAATGAACACCCCTGGATAATCATCTACATTATCCCTATTAATAGGTATATTAAATTCGAAAGCGTGATTGTGTGCAGGGCTCAGAAACCTGGTTATTTTTTCAACCAGCTCATCAGAAACGTGATAAGTATACATTTCAAAAATAACATTTTATTTGATTCTGTTTATTCCGCTGGAACACAATCGATATCATTTCGCCTTTGATCACAGGGGAAAAAATTCCTGCTCTCAATAACGGTAAATTTTGCTCGCGAATTTGTTCGCCTACCACCTTTTTTCGTGTTTCCTTACCTAATAGCTATCATTAGTTGCATTTTGTCTTGCTCATTTTTAACTCAAGCAGGCCTTATCATTTTAACCATAGTCATCCATGTAGGTACGCGAAGAAAAGAAAACCAAAAACCCAGGTTAATCTCAGCAGATTTTGTTCCGAGCGAGCGTTTACGAAAGACCTGGTTAAAAAGCATAATAAAAGGGTATTTTACGAACCGTTCCCAAGCCCTGTTTTGTTTTTCCGTATATACCTACGGTTCAATGTCTCAACCAATCTAATTTCAATTTGGTAGATAACCCGGAGAATCTTATCGTGTAGGTACCTATTTTCTATCCCCGATTGGCAATAAACAATTTCTGCAAAAGTGAGTAGGTACTAACATAATATACTCGTAAGAAGCTTCCTTGATTAACTGACTGACAGACGAAACATCCATTTTTATTTTATTCAAGTGTTTCAAAGATATTTTTTGTCATGGAACTTGAAATGACTTTACCATTATGTAGAATGATTTTCAAGAAAATTACGAAAATGTGGTTAAAATTATATGTATGTCTCCAATTTTATGTTTGGTAGTGCCCAGCTATTTTAATTTGCAACTTTAATAGTTTTTAAGAAATAGTGAGTGTGATATAAATATAGACAGATGAACAGATAGAAAGCGAAACTACTAGTATAAGGATTCCTAATATAACTACGAAACCCAAGGCCAATGGTTACAACAGCAACTTCATATTTTATTTTTATTTATTAAGAAATATACCTACTTACACTTGTGTTTAACTAACTATTACAGTTTAACTTAAAACTTAACTTAACCGGAGTTTATTATTTAACCTTACATTTATCTCACGTCTGGCTAGCTTCAAATAGGATGCATATTCAAAAGAATTATAATTGTAGGAAGCCACCAAAATGTTTTAAAATCAATTCTGCGCGTACCACGTAACGTTCCAGGCGTCCTCTAGTATTCATATAAAGGAGGATCTTGTAGAAAGCCCTATGTCAGGATTGCGGACGCGGCGAGAAGTTGCCATTGTCAAGGGGAGCCGAGGGCTTCTTAGAGCGGTGACATACGGCGACATTTTGCAGCGCGTGTGCAGTGATTCAGCAACGATGCAGTAGCTATACAGTCGCTCTTTGTTTACCTTTACTTAATACAGCGACAGATACACCAGCGACTACCACGAGCTGAAAATACGATAACATTGATAACTTTTATTAACTTAACAGTATAATGGTAGCCCAGTCAGAAACAATACGATAGCTGAACATATGCAAAGTAATATTGCGTTATCGGGAACTTGGGTCAGAAAAAGTATATATATTTAAATGACAGCCACCCGGGGTTTAAGTTGCTTAGTAATAAAAGGAACAAGTCACTCAAAACACGCTTTTATTTTTACGGTAGAGTATGGAATAGACGGATTAAAGCCGCTGGCCTATGTCAAAATCTTGTCCCGTTGCAGCATGGTAAGCCTACAAGGCCTCTATTCAAGTGCGTTTAAACGATATCGTGTTTGACACGTTAAGGAATCGTTTATGTCACAGTCGCCATTATTGTAAATGACATAAGAGTTATCAAAACGTTGACAATACGGAAACAGGTCAAAAACGATATCGTTATAACGCAGTTGAATAGAGGCCCTGGAATAATACAATGTTGCTAATGCGATACTGCCACGACGACGCAGGCGATTATTAATGTGCCATGGCTGCGCCACTATGACGCGTATATATATTGCAATGCACATGCATGTTAGCATCGATACAAACGTGCTTATGAATCAATTGTATAGCGCGGTCGCGTACATATCAATATAATTACCCTGCCTTTTAACGGCACCCCGCAACCACATGCCTTATGTTTTTGTTGATTTGATAGAGAGCGACTGGATACAATCACGCGGTTGAAGCTCTGCCTACTGCGACATAAACTCTCCGTGTGGAACCAGCCTTAAGAATACATTTGAATGAATGAGCGACCTCGGCGACAGTTGGCCTACAGGATACACGACGCCAACTCGCATCATCCTATGTAGTATTCTTTATTAAAAGAGCAGAGTAAGATAACCTATGTTTTTATATCAAAAAAAGGAAGTAGGTATTGGACAAAATAAGCTGGTGTAAAACTTGCTCATGCTTTTGAAGATTACTTTTTTGCTGTCCCATTGGAAAAAGTTGTCTTGTTACTCATCTGTTTTATTCTACGCCATGTAGTTAGCTGGTACATTATATTATTTATTTATATGATATTTAAACAAAATAAGCAAATATTGATAGGTAACTCCCTTAACCAACTCGCTTTAGGTGCATGTCAATGGACGTATTACTAACACGCAAATATTACGAGTAGTTGTCCCTTAAGAGCGTACGAAACCACATTTTACACCGAACTTAACTCTTAATAAATAATTAAAGGTATTAGGGCCTAAAACTCGCTCGTAATCGTATGACATCTTAATCCGATCGATTGTTTAACAACGAACCGATTTTAAGACAGTATAAAACCCGCCCCTTTAAAGCCTTATAAATATTTCAATGCGCGTATTTTTAACAAACGAAGTAGCTTGGCTAAATCCGTACCTAACCTATTTCTACAATTATACTACGAGCGGGCGGGACAGTCGGATCGACGAATTAAACACATGTTAAAGAGAGGAACACCCCTAAGATGCCTTTGGCTAAAAGCAATATGTAGAACACAAAGACATGCTGCGTTAACCAGATAATTGGGATAGGTACATACATGCCCTACGTGGCAAGGAGATTATTATTATTAGCTTTAGACCTACATTGTGCCCTTTAAAGCCTACTGCTCTAAACTGCCATGGTTGGCATACTACCTATAGCTATGGCACAGAATATAATTAGTAAAATAAAAGTACAGGAGGCGCCCTTTTGAAAAAAACAGCGTGTAGGTAAGTTGCCTATTTTGTGTTTTATTTCGCCCCAGCCCATACAAAAGTCATCCCCGGTGATGCCAGCCAATTCACGCCTAAAATGCATAGAACGCCGTGGCTTTCTTCTTCTTTGGAGGAAAAGGTCTTACAAGTACCTCAACCGTCTTTGTCGGTACGAAACTCAGTATGTTAATGTCAATAAAGTCATTCATTAGTAATGATTTGTCATACACAAATTTCAGAAAACGGCACGAGTAATGTTTTGAAAATGTCCCTAAGTACGGAGGTGGCGGGAGGTGGTACCTTAGGCGATCGACGTGAAATTTGGCATAATATGTAGAGATTATTTATAGCTTAGGGTACTGTACCCCGTGTGGTTGCCGGGTTAGAATAGTGCCACTCCATGTCTTCCCGTGGATGTCGTAAGAGGCGACTAAGGGAATAAGGGCTTGTAGTATTGCTAGGCGATGGGCTTGCAACTTGTCACTAGTACACTAGTAAACTTCTTGGCCTGATTGTGCAAAATGTGGTTACAGAATTATCAACAAGTCCTTTTAAAGTTGTTGGTATTTCTGTAGCTCTGCCTACCCCACTCTGGGAATGAAGGCGTGATGTTATGTATGTATGTAGCTACTGCATAAGATAGGGCAAACATCGAGCAGGTCCGAGCTAATAGCGATAAATGAACTAGCTACTTAGACCGTATTGTTAGGTTGTGGAGCCAAGATAAACCGGTACTTCAGGATAAATGTGAAGACAAAGTTGAATACATTTATGTATATGTAAAGGTGAAGGTAAGGATAAATATAACGATATTGAAACTGATAAAGATAAATACTTTAAGATAAAGATAATGACTAGTATTCATTTCAAGAAAAATGTTTAGAGTACCTATAAAGATTATCAAATGTTTAAAAGTAGACTATTTTACTGAATAAACGTTTTTATCTTGTAACCCACACCATGCGCGGTCACTTTTACACGTCAAAAATCAAGAAAACTCCAGAAACCACGGTCAGACATACAAAAGGTAACACAAATAATAAAGTAATCAGAGACTCTTGATCCACAGCGTGTAGCGCTTTGGCGCAGCCATATTGTGTCCCGCTAGGCAAGCGGAAACCTAGGTATTGTGTTGTTAAGGTGGCAACGTTAAAACTCGAACACTATTCGAATGCCATTTTCCAGATAAATTCCCTTTTCATCCTATTTGTGAAATACAGGGGTGAAAATTGGTTTTCACGTTCATCCAGAGGTTTGTAAAAATAAAAAGTTCTTTGAAACGTGAAAACGTTCGACGTTAGGTAAATCCTGATTATGTACGACGCAAAACTATATTATGCTATGTTTTTTGTAATATAATAATATGTAACTCCGACTATAATACTTTATCCAAATACATAACTATACTCGCTGTTGCCCGCGGCTCAAGCTGCGTAGAGAGCGTTTGTCGCTATTCCACAGGCAACTGTCCAATTTACCGAGATAAAAGGTAACCTATTTCCGACGACCGTTGGCCTAGTTGGTAGTAACCCTGCCTACAAAGCCAGTGGTCCTGGGTTCCATTCCCGGTATGGGCAAATATTTGTGTGTTTCTCTATACATATAAGTATGTTTATCGCTATCTCGCCAACAAGCCTAGAGCTTAGTTCGGGACTAGGTCAATTTGTGGGAGATTGTGCCACTTATTTATTTATTCCTTCCCTAGGGATCACAGGCTATCTCCATACCAACGTTTAATAAAATCGTTTTTAAATAAATAGAGCTATCACGGGTTTATATTGGCTCACCGAAAAAAATGTAGTATTAATTTACTAGAATCGTTTACGTTGTAGGACTTTTTTTAAAACAACCCTTGCCTAGCTTTATTTGCAGTGACTACATTATCTATCAATACAACAATACGAGTATGCACAGTTTTAATAGACTAGTCGGCTGGTGCTCTATAAAGCGCTGAGTAGACGTCCCGTGGGATATTTGTCACAACTTTCGGCTAATAAAAATCAATTGCTTAACTTTAACTCTATACAAAGACGAGCTATTGGACTCGTCGACGATCCCAATTCAACTAGTGGATCAACCTTTAAAGCCATGAAGGGACTTTGGGACTCTGCTTGTTCTGTGGGTTTGACGAGAAGTGCTTTGAGGAACTGCATAACATCATTTTAGCATTCGAACTGCCAGAGTAGAGTTCATCCCTATTTACTCAAAGCCATTTAAAACGACTACAATTACTTTTCAGAGGTCTTTAATTTGAGTCATAACTTTACTGAGGAATTAACATACGTTGCTTTTTTCAGTCCTCTTTTAAACGTGGCCCATAAAGAGTATTTGTCGGACTAAATTATTTAAGAACCAAAGTCTGATTAAAGTAGTTATAATATCAACTAAATAGCGAAAAAGAAATTCTATAATGTATAGACTATTGCAAGAGCGATGTAATGTGATTACGAACAAACCAAAAATACCCAATAAAATATTTGTCACATCACCTATTCGGAAAGGGGACTTTTTATACCTGCTAGAAGGGATCAAAGTGGCACTTTTCTGTTCAAGGATTTTCTTGCACTTTTGGTATAGTAGATGTTTGTTATTTTAATTTAGAGTGGGTATTTTTTAAACAATATAATTTGCGAATTTGGCGTTTTAAGGTTATTAATTGTCACATCTGTCACCGTCACAGGGTTGGCACTGTTTGAAAAATAACTACAAATTTTCTTGTTAAATTTAATAATTTCAGCACTTTTAGAGAGTGTAAATAATTAAATTTGTTTAATCTCTAGGATCTTTTATTTTCTTCATAGGTTATGTGAAAAGCTGTATATGTATGGTAGCAAAATTTCTTCCACCTTGGGCATTAACATTTGAATTCATCCACTACGCCCAGGATTCAACGTACGCCCTCATCGTAAATATGTCATTTTGCTCGCTTGTGACACAATCTTCTATATTCTTATTGTTATTTTGACGACACGTTGCCGTAGTTGGGAGGGACCCTGCCTCCGAAGCCAGCGGTCCTGGGTTCAAATCCCGGTCAGGGCAAATACTTGTGTGATGAGCGCAAATATTTTTTCCCGAGTCTTGGATGTTTTCTATGTATTTAAGTATGTATTTCTCTATATAAGTATGTTTATCGTTGTCTAGTACCTACCTATGGTACAAGCCTAGAACTTAGTTTAGGGTTAGGTCAATTTGTGTGAGATTGTCCCCTGATATTTATTTGTTATCAAAGCGAATAATATTGTCAATCCTATCAGCCGCCCTGTCAGTCAAAAACTGTGATGACAGCTTACTAGAGTGGACATTGTTGTTGCCTTTGAAAAAATATATTTTGGGTAATTGACACATTTTAATTTACACAAAGTCCATCGTACATAGTTAACACAATTTATTTGAATTGTATTTAAGACACTTACACAATACAAAAATAAAACCGATTACTTATAATTATGATTACATCGATATACCTACACTATTTTCATTCCTAAGTTCAAAGTAAGTTTGGTAGCAATTTCAGCAGCCTAAATCTACTAAGTACTTGTTTTTAAATCTTTATGCTTGCATAACTGTAGGTGACGTTTTTTGGGATGTGTTAGTTAATATGTAATTAATACGAATTATGCAACAGAACGGCCGACCTAGACGCTGTTTTATGAGGATGAGCGCTGTACTTAGATAGTATTATGTAGAAGTAGTGCATTTTAATTACAGGTATTTGATTGGATAAGTTCCTGTTCGGCTTGATTTTTCCACTAGCTTATCGATGCGTACCTACTTTAACTGACTAAAAAAGCATGATAAATACGTTATATTTATTCACTTTTAGGTATTAAAGTTTAAATGGTATTATAATATTTATAATTATATGCACGCATTTCAACGCCTGCAGCGATCGACAATCCGTTGTACAGTTCATGACGGCTCATCTCGAACAGAATTTGTTCAATTTACAATCAAATTAAACTGTAATTGGGCACCCGCAACAAACCGACAAAGGTTGCAGTGAATCAGCCTTGTTTATCAGTAGGTACCATCAGGTAGAAAATTGTACACCGATCAATTTGTTATTGTATTAATCATACATTTTAACCACAGACGCTACTTGTAAAAGAGGGGTGTTATAATAAGTGTCTGTCTTAATAAGTCTATAATAAGTTGCAGTCTGCGGGATCGTAGTTCCCAATCGAACAAATAACCGAATCCCCATACTAACTTAAATCCAGAACTTCAACCTATTATGGATAGATTACCAAGAAATTAATGCTGTGTATCTCGTTTATTTTCGCCCATAAAAAGTAATGAAATACTCTATTTTACTACAAACACATAAAACTATATCGAAAAACGACACGCACGAACGAATTTTCAATTTAAAGTTGTTTAGTGCTGTGTTAGATGATTTACCCACTCGCCAAGTTACTCGTTTTTTAAATAGAATCCTAGTGCCGTCTTCTATTGTGAAGCGTTGAGAGAGCAGTAAGTAACATGTGTGTGTGTGTGTTTGTGGTTGCAGAGCTGCTGCACGCTGCTAAGCCGCGTTTTGAGAAAGCGCTTTTTTCTGACTAGATAATTCACCATAACTTTGACTCGAGTCTACCTCAAATATCCTGTGTCTTTATTCTATTTCTCTATGAGCCAACTTGTTTTCGAAACAATATTGGGTTCTGTACCTATAGAGTCCCCACGGGAACCTATAACTAAAGCTTCGCTGTCCGTCGGTCTGTCATCCATCACTATCATAGGGATGTAACGTTTGAGCCGTATAGACACTTGAAATTTACACAGACCTAATTTTTATTATTTACTTACACAATCACAAAAGTATCAGATTTATATTATCGAAAGAATAATTCACATCGGTAACGTATTACTTAATATTGTCTAAGGCGCCACAAGCATCGCCGTGTGAGTCATATAGTATATTTTATCCGATAAGTATTTATGTCAGAAGTACAAAGACAACATTGCCCGAAAAAAAAAAAGTAAGCTACGTTTTACTTCAAAAAACCTAAAATTTAATTTAAAAACAAATGCGTGCTATTGTAAATAGGTACAGTAGTTTTTGAAATAAACTGTAAGTTTCAAACATACAATCAAGTGTTGTGTTATTTGTACGCATTTGCTAGCCACCATGCTTTTTAAATTGTGAAAATGGAAGCTTATTTCGTATTCGTAGCATGCATCTGGGGCCTGGCTGAATTTCAATACTTTTGTGGCGCGTCGACTGGTGCTTATTAAGCTTTAGAATAATATTTAGGTGTCATAAATCATTGGAAAAAACAAGGAAAAAAATGTTTACGTAATTATTTGCATTATTGTTACTTAATTACACACAACGTTTGTAAGACATCTAGTAATTTAGTCAGCTTGAGTTTTTAATCAAATACCTACAGTACCTCTATTTTACAGAGTAAAACCAGTTTTTAACTCCATTACTGACAAGTAAATAAGAGTTATCAAACCGTTGACAATACGATGACACGCCGGCACGTGAGTGCTACTCGATAGTACGTGTTCATCATGGCATTGACGGCATTTACGCCGGATAAGGAATTGTTATTTTCTATATTTACTGATAAGAATTTAAAAAATATATGTTGTGTTGTGTATCGTGCTTACGAGTATGAGTGTACTTTCTTACATTGAGTATGCTGTGTGTAAATATCCTGACCTATTTCATTGTTTGTCTCCGGGATGGTTGCGCTAGACACGCTTTGGACGAGGAGGAAGTTGTTGTTATTCCACTTTCTGCCGGTTTTCCATCACGGGTTGGACAGCCCAGCTATGCTGGAGAGGATCAGGTTGGTGGTTCTGACGAGGGTCCCCCAGGGCCTGGCCTGCTGCAGCGTGTATCCACCCGTATGTGCCACGCTCGACACGCTCCTACCGCGCGCGCAATAGAGTCTGTCAAACGAAAGCTGTCCCAGAGAAACAGCGGCAATTTCAAAAACCTGCAGCTGTTTACACTGACTCTGTGCACTGAATAAACGGAGTTGATACTATTTGATTTCCTGATCTTTTCACATCAGTGTTGGAGTATCAACTCCGTTTATTCAGTGTACAGTCAGTGTTAAAAGCTGCAGGTTTTTGAAATTGCCGCTGTTTCTCTGGGACAGCTTTCGTTTGACAGACTCTATCTTTGTTATTCCTAATGCTCACTCAGTACGAGGAGGCTGACCTGTTTTCTGATCGCTTTCCCTTTACTCAATCAGAAGTGTAATTAATTATTGTTTATTAGTTTGGTATACTTTCCTTTATTTTTTATTATGCATGCGTGTATGGGACTTTATTCTACTCGGGAAAACCATATTGCTTTTATTATGTTATCGAATTATTTTTAACTCCGCTGCCATTAGTGTCAAGTAAATAAGAGCTATTAATCCTTAGGTTGACAATAAGATTAACATGTTAAAAGCAATATGGTTTTTAAGATATTTTTCCTTGACTAGACCTTGTGCAGGGTACCTCCGAATCGCTACCACCATCTTACACTTGTCTGGCGCCAAACAACGGTATTTGCGCTGTTGTGTCCCGGTGCGCAGCGCGAGCAAGACAAACGGAGAAATAGGTAGTATCTAATATCAGGGGACAATTTCACACAAATTGACCTTGTCCAAAGCTAAGGTCTAGGCTTATAGGTACTATGGGTACTAGACAACGATAAACATACAAAGATAAATAGAAACTTAAATAGGTAGAACATTTTTAAAGACTGACAGAAATACTCGCGCTCATCATAAAAATATTTGCTTATACCGGGAATCGAAACCAGGACCGCTAGTTTTCTAGGCAGGGTCACGACCAACTAGGCTATGGCGAAAATATAATCTGAATCTCGGAAACGGTTGTAACAATTTTGATGATAACTGTGGAATAGGAGTTTTTGGGTCAAACAATCGATCTGTCAAGTCGTCATCTTCGGGAAAATTCAGGTTTCACCGAAAAATCGGGTACCGAGGTATTTGACATATATAGACGACACTATCCAATTGTGTTTTAATAATGTCGTCTACATACACCCGAGTAGAGCTCGGTCGCCCAGAGACTATTACTGGGATATCCTATACAGTTAACGTCGGGGCAAGGCCGCATGGTGTCACTAATAAAAATGGCTCGGGCAAGTCCTCTCGTTACTGCAGCGGTGTCAGGCTACTGTCTCGCAAATATATAGTTTCCTTGTTATTTTTATAGCCTGGAGTTAGTGCTAGCTCGGTTATCAGCAGAGAAGGGTCACGGGTAAATCTTACTATAGGTAAGTACTATTATAACTTGGATGGATGGATGTTGTTACTCAATCACGCCAGGATCTGGATAATGTTTAAAAGTGGGGGACCACACGCTAGCCTAGTTGGTGACCATGCCTTCGAAGCTAGCGCTCCTGGGTTCAAATCCCGGTAAGAGCAAATATCTTTATGATGAGCACGAGTATTTACGAGTAGTTTGGGAGTAATTCAATTGGAGTGACATTGTCCTGTGTTATTCTTTCATTCATATTCATTCATTCATTCATTATTCAAAATAGGTTCAACCGTTTGGGAGCTACGATGCCACAAACAGACACACATACACAGAGTTACACAGACATACAGATACAAGGTACAAGCGTTATTATAGATTGTTTAACAAGGGACTATTGTAAGCCATTATAAAACGATGAACTTCGAGTGTTATTAGTTATGGCTTTTTAGTCTCGAGTTAAACAGCTTTTCAGATCGATTTCGAGAAAAATGAATCTTAAATTATAATGTTGTTATTACAAAAACTTAAACAACCGTTGAAAATTTGTTTAGTAAATTTCAATTCATAAAAAACTGTCACTTTAAATATGCCTAAGGCTTGTCTAAGATTTTTGTAATAACAGCGTCATAGTTTTAGCAGAGACAACTTAAAAATACAATTTATTACCGCTATCATTTTTACTCTCCACCCGTCAGTGTAATGCAAAACAAGACAGCTACAAGGTTGTTTTTGGGGTTAGAACATTACAAATAGTCCATAGACAACATTTCCGATCCGAAGGCTGAGGTGGTGGAGGTTGTATGCCCAGCCCCAGCCTGCCCTGCACCGGCTCCACCGCGCACTCCGACTTTAGCAACATCGTTAAATGGCAACATGTATTTGGCTGTTTGTGGCTTTCCAAAGCTTTTATAAGGAAATTAAAAAGAAAAAGTACTTTGGTCCCTAGGGATTAAATGCTTCACTTTAGCCCGCCTATACTTGGCTATTATGAGTCATTTTAGAGCGAGAGAAGTGAAAAACCTAATACATGCCTCTTTTTTTGCCGGGAGTTAAAAAGTAAGAGGGCTTTACTATGATTTTCTCAAAAGGAGCTTATGAAGCAGGGTAGTAAGTATCACAGTTTTGAATCCTATCCTATTTAGACATGATGTGGAATTAAAAATCTGCACATAATTCTTACTTACTCGATACAAGGAAAGGTTAAGCTTACCGCCTAGCCTGGGGCCCAGTTCACGAAAGCTTGTAGCTTGTATTACAAGCAGATATCTCTTTTCAGCAATATGCATTGAAAAGAGACTTCCATTTGTAATTCAAGTTACAAGAGTTCATGAAAAGGGCCCGGTCTTATTACTCAAGGTAAAGATTATTTCTTATAAATTCCCAATTCTATAGTAAGTTTTTTAATTAAGTAATCCGTTTATGAAATATTAAGCTTTAAAGCGCTAATTTTAGTAAGACTAAAAAAAAACTTAAATGAAAGAGCAATTTAATTTTAAAGGAAAACTATCACGACTAAGTTGACATCAAGGGTTCTAGAGATACAGGCAATTAAAGTGTTTATACCTACTAAAATCATCTTTTGGCACCAATTAACGTTAAATAGAAAATTAGTGATTAATGATGATTTTTTATGTTTGTAGTACTTAACGGCTTCGGAACCCTACACTGAGCATGGTCCGACATGCTCTTGCCCGGTTTTATCTAGTCTGTAACGTTAGAGACGCACTGATGAGTGACAAGCGACAAAATACGACTTATACTAGCCGTCGGCAAACCGGCGGAGGGGTCCCGGCAAACTCTGTTGCAAGTAGAGCTCCCGATACACGTGTAACAAGCCCGCCCGGTATCCGTGTTGTTAACCCCGGCGGTATTAACCATCGGTACTAAACGTAGCCGTGTAATACCCGCGTTAAAGTCCGGACACGGATACGGATGGGCCTGAATTACCCGTGGGTATTACATCCGCGATGGTTTGTGGCAGGCACGGGCTGTTGCTAATAAGGGGTAAAGACAATTCAAAATGAAGCTCACAACGGCTGGTGCACCTGTTAAATAGTAAGGTGTAACTGAATCCTCGGGCCTTTGGCACGTTTACTAGTCGTACTACGTGGATTTATTCTGTTGTATCCTTCTCCTTGCATGAAGTTTCTGAATGATTATGAACTCAATCATCATTTTAATACGAACCGCCGAACTCAAGAGACATTTTAGACACTTAACTTTTGTATAGAAAATCGTCACTAATCGACTTAATCGACATTTAAAAATTGACTACTGATCTAAATAGGCTTACTGAAACAGAATGTAATTTGAACTAGAATAGGAATTAACTGAATGAAATTATAAGCTCCAACTAACTGTAATGGCTAATTGGAAGTCAAATTATGAAATCAAATGTCTATCTGACTAAGACCAAATTACTAAGTGGTGATTAATTAATAAATAACGTAAATTAAAATTACTTTTGTCTCAAATGTGTTTGTTTCATATTTGTTTGTATTAACTTTAAAAACAAATCTTGAATTATATGTTTTGTGGATTAAATAGATGTCATATAGTAATCGGCAATGCATTGCATAATTAAGAGGTTCATTTCAGTATTTGCTTTTTTTTCTTATAAATTGGTGTTGATTAGTGACAAATAAAATTTTCTTCTTTCTTTTAATTTAAATATTTTCCTAATCACAGATATTAATATAAACTAGCAGGCTAAACATTATTCCTCGCTAACATAGACTAGTGTAAAGAAAATCACTACCAAATGATATTATTTTGAAATCAAGTGTGAATTTAAACTTATAAAATCATGGTGAAATGCTGTGTTCCCTTGTGTTACAATGCATCATACAGGAAAACCCCTGAAAAATGCATTCCATCGGTAAGTAAATCTTTTGCTATTATTCGTCATAGATTTATTTTTGTTTACTGCGTCCTAACTAACATTGGTCTTCAAATATTTAGAAATAATTACAAAGGCAATATTCATGAAGCTGAAAAAGCTTTCAATTTAAGGTTTCCTAAAGATATACGAGGAATATTTTAGTTTTACTAAATAAAATAAACTTATTTGACACCTACCTCCTTACTAATAATCGTTGATAAAGGAGCTATAGCTATACAATGTTTTGTACTTATCTGTCATTGTGACATTTGAATTTGACAGATAAGGACAAAACATTGTACAGCTATACCACCGTTATTCAAAGTAAGGGTGTTAATGTACTGTGCAATTTATACCTCCCTGTTTTTGTATTAGTGTAAGTTAATCTTTTATGTGTGTAAAGCTGCCACGCCTTCTTAGCAGTGATGTTGTCTGCTAGTTTATATGGCTGTGTGTCTAGGTTCCATTTTTCTCAAGAATAGCTATAGGTAAAAACATGTTTAAAATTAATACTTGTAGAACGCACGTCAAATTTCAAAAATAGAATGTCGAACGGTCTATACCTACAGGATGTGTTACAACTACATGCAACAGGTATTTAACTAAAGTTTTTCACCTATACACAATAATACTTAGGGTATTTTAATTGGATTTTGTTTAATTTTTTCTTGAGAAATTGGTGCGTAATCTAAACAGTAGAAAAAGAGCGCTGGTGCAAAGTTCATCGCTTAGGCCGCTTTCTGACTTCTCGGTATGCTTGCAGTAAATCACGGAATCGGCAAGGGATCTAGGCACCCAGTGGCATCTATTGGTACCAATTAATGCGCAGCGTTTACGCCGCCTGTACGTTTTACTGCAAGCATACCGACAAGACAGGAAGCGGCCTTAGTCCGGCAAGTTATCTAATGCTATGTACTTGTCATTATGGTTAGAAAACTCCGTAAAGCAATAAGCTTGAACGGATTACTACGTTCAAGCTTATTGCTTTAGAGCTACGTTCTAAAAATATACTGGTGCTATTATTTTAAACAAGAACGCGATATCATCACCCACTGCCCTACGTGTCTCTAGGAGCATATCCTGTAATTTTGCAGTCTCTGGGAGCCGCAACAATTTATAATTTGTTTGCAACGGGGGTTAAAGTAACGTGCCCAAGGTTTGTAACATTATTAATCAGCTTGCTAGTTGTTTCGTCAAATCGTATAAACAACATTAAATTGCAACAAAATAATTTGTTCATTTTGCGAATGGATACCAAACCCTGGTTTATACGAGTACGCCTAGAAATACGCGAAACCAAGGGCTGGTGGGCGATCCGATTGATTGATTAAGAGGCGAGTAGTTCGAGAGTCTCTCAATCAATTTCCCCTGCGCCAGTTCTTCTCATTTCTATAGCTGGCGGCGGACCATTTGTGCGTAATGTAAAAGCGGCCTCGACGTAATGCAACTTGATTTTTTAATACTACCCTCGCCATATCTAGTGAACTGAACGATTTATTCCTAGATTGCATTAATTCATATTTAATTATTTTAGAATATGGCCGCCTTTTTTCAGGTACTACTTACCACAATGATGAAATGATAATGTTGTTGTTTAAAACATTAAGATTACAAGAGATTTCGCCATCAGTATTTTTTGTCTCTACGAGTACTATACTTGCCCGCTAAAACCACTGACTTCTTCTCAATTAACCCATGTCCAAAATAAGACTAAAATTTCAAATCGCGCTAAAACTGTATAAAACAATGTTCAATTTGAGACGAGTATGTAAGTGCCTAACTGGCTCAACATTAATTGGTGTTGCCTTCTCTTCTAAAGGTGCCTGTGGAAATAATTCCTGCTCAAATACCACCATTGAAATGTTGTAATGTTGTAAAATATAGGCGCTTATATCGACAGGGGCTAAGTAATAACTAAGAATCAGAACTGAAGGTGTATTATAAACGTGTCAAATTCTTGGCAGCTAACGACATGGAAATACTCATATGTAGCTCTGTCACTAACATTGTTCGGCACTTGGCAGGTTTCGACACGGACTCTGCTCTATGGTCTAGTCCCTAACACAAGACAAGTGGTTTTGTGTATTAATATTTGTTATAATGTCAAAAAAAAAATACGCTGTTTGATTGATCTATTTAGTTAATTTGTGTACTATTATTATCTGTCTTTATATTTCCGTACCTAAGTAACCTCCGCAAGTACCTCTTATTAATTGTACATACATACATACCTACATAACATCACGCCTTCTTTCCAATATGGGGTATACAGAGCAATAGAAATACCAACAACTCTAAAAATACAATTAATATAAGTTATTCTTTAATTAGTCCGTAAGATGAATGCTAAACCTCCTGATCCCGGAGGTGTGAAAAATGGCGGGACAAAATCTATCTTCTCAAATTTCGAAATAAGTAGATATAGTTTCCTCCGGTCAACATAATTTGTGTAGAAAAAGTCTTCTGACCGTGCTTGCTTAAAAAATACATTCTGCCCATGTTGTTGGTTCCGTGCAATCAACCTTTGTGCTCCCTGACTTTGACAACAATAAAAACAACTTTTAGTAGTCAAGATGTGGGTCCTTTTCTGGTTCATATTCGCAAAACCGTTGCTGATTCTGCTGTTGGCGGTACTCTTTGCGGTATTAAACTCGGTCACTTCCTATCTAGGAACAATATCAAAAATGTTATTATATAATAACGGCATTAAACAGGTTGGGAGGAACCGTGTTTCTGTCCAATTCAAATCAGCCGATGACGCAAACTCCTTTCTCGTCCACCCAGCTCTTATAGCTGCTAAATATTAAGTTATTATCCCTTCTTACAATGTAACTCGCATGGGTAAGAGTATAATACGTCAACTTCCAGTTGAGTGGACCTTAGAGGAGCTGGAGACAGCGATTGAGGTTCCAGATGGCTTTGGCAAAATTGTTAAAGTGCGCAGACTCATCTGAAAGAGTTTCAATGATAGCAATTCCCTGGTTTGGATCCCCACTCAAACGGTCATTTTGACTTTTATGATACAAAATCTCTTAACACGTGTTAACTGTTTTTACACATCCTTTCCGGTGTTTACTTATGTACTTCTTACTATTCAATGTACCAATTGCTGCAGATTTGGTCATGTTGCCTCTCAATGCCGGTCTAAAGAGCGTTGTTTTAACTGCGCACAGCCTCATCATGGAATTTCTTGTACTAGCCAGTCTCCCATGCTACTTGCTTGTTTTGCTATAGGGCTCAGAAAAACATCTAATTAGTCTTGTCCCAGGAGAGTTTTTCCTACACTGAGTCTCTGTTCGCTTTCCTCACAAGTATTTAAAACTTTTCTTTGCAGATCCTGCTTTTATATCACCTCCCCTCTTTCCACCGCAAGAGAGTCAGAACTCTTCTTCTGATATTTCCCAAAGTCTGCATCCTCAGTCGTAATCATATAGAAAAACAGTTTTAACCCGTGTTTTAAGGCGATCCCCCTCTACTCCACTCCCCTCTAGCCCTGGATATGATAAAAAAGCCCATCAGTCATTAGTTGCTCAATCCAATCCTTCTCTTCAGAACGGTAATGCCCCCCTGGGCAATAACTGCTGCTCAACATCATCAAATGCTGTGTACAATCATTATTGTGTTGTTACCATTTAAGTGTCTCTTATATAACTTTGATTTTAATGCTTGGTGTTCAACATATAATTTGCTAGAACTTCTGATGTTACCAATTTACTTGACAGTATTTTAATTTGCGTCCGCTGCCCATTTTTTTCTCTTACGTCCAAAACTAAAGAGAAATATACGCAGGCAAATAAAGCTGTTGCAAAAAGATTTTCAGGTCCAAGGTCAGCTTTGTGTTCTGTTACGTGACGCGCGTGTTTGTTTCATTTCTGGGAACATCAGGGTCTCTTGTTCGTTTGTGCCTTTGTTGTGAACAAATGTTTTGTCCAGTAGCGCTACAAAGTGTGCTTATTCAAACGTTAGTATTCCGACTAACCCATGTATAGTACCTACCTACGTAGTATATCATGTTTTTATGCTTAGATAGATAATAATGTGAAAATTAAATGTTTTAGTTATCCCAGTTAGCTAGATTTTAGTCTTTTAATATTAAATTGGGCCCTCGCCTCGCAGACTACAAATGGTAGCCGGCAGGGCACATAACTTGTATATTTGTTGTATCTGACAAAAGCGGGTGGCCTCGGATTTCATAATATAAAACCACTGTAGAACTGCTTGCCGATTAATGCCGATGGGCGGGAAGGTTCTAGCGGCGACTGGAAAACGAAGTGTTGGCAGGCCTCCCAAGGTGGACCGACGAGTAACAAGCCGACCGTGTCGGAGATCCGTGGGTAAAGCCCAGCCGGCAGTTGATTTCTGTCAATTCAGGGGCCTAGACAAGATGCATCATACGATCGACGTAAACTACCGGGAGGTCGCGCCGGGAGCTTATGTCAAATTATTCAGTAGTCGAAACACGTTTACGTTAGCATTATGCTGCTTGTCTAGGCCCCGTGACCATATTTCGCTGACTGTACTCGAAAAATATCTAAATATGCAAAAGTTATTTTCTTACGTCACCTTTATTTGCAAAGCGAGTTGAGCATAATACCATTTTTCCAGACATGACTCCGGGCAAGAAACTTTATTAGAAGAAACATTTCTGACCTCTCTTGAAAACTAGCGAGCAAAGAAAACGGGTCACTTTGTAAAGAATTTCAGTATCACGTGACTCTGATATTCTTACTAATGAATATAGCAGGTAGACATTTATCGACGCGGAAAAAACGTCTTGCACGTATTTACGACGTTTGACGTTTCTCCGCCTTGGGGAAATTAACATTTTTATGGTTCGGCAGCAACTGACGCACTCGTAAATGCTCCCCGTCGCCAGACAACACTCTATATTAAACGTAAATCATTTCCACTGGTATTGCATTTGCATCTGTGAGTGTAGGTAAGTACAACTTATACACGACAATCGCAATTAACTTATCGTGGCACGTCACTTGCCTATTACTTTAGTTACCTTTCTTTCAATTAGTAGCTATGTTAAATGGACGTACGATATATTCGACAAATACACCCAGATGAAGGCCACCATTAATCAATATACAATTAGTCTTACGCAAGCGTCCTGGGCCTCTATACCACATTGTTTTTACACCTACAACTATCGTATTGTAATCGTTACGATAGCTCTTATTATCTGGACAGTGATGGTGGCAAAATTCCCAACAGTACGGTGGCAATACGGCAACGCAGTGTAGTAGAGCCACTAGACCTCTATTCTAAATTGTCTTTACAACTTATGTTAACAATGTAATCTTAAATAGCCGTGTGTTAACTTGACAGTAAGTTATGGCAGCCGAGTCGAAATTAAATACAAACGCAATAGGAAAAGTCAATGTAGAATAAAGGCCCTGTATCGCAACGTGCCACAATTTATTTCTAAAAATTTGTTGTCTTTGCCCACACACTCAAATGTCTTAACCCTCGAGTGACCAAATTATTCTAACTTCACGCTATAACCTAGACCAGAATTTTAAAAAGTGATGTTTTGAAACAAGTTACATCAACTGTTTAATTAAAATGTCGCTGTCTAGGTTAATTCACAAACTGAATGTAAAATGTATGCCGATTATTTTTCTTATAACTGCTGTCACTTTCGTACAAATTGAAAAGAAAGATAATCAAACAAATTCACTTTAAAAAAAATACTCTCTGTTTAGATATAAATTTAGCATTGATTTTGAAGTTACTTAATGTAAGTAGATTAAGTTCTACTTTAATAGCTTGATGCTACCTGTAACAGTTTTTCTGTAAAATTAAAAAATGCACGGCCAGGGACACTTCGGTGGGCAAAAAGATGGAAAGGGGGGACGGGAGCGATTGGCATCCACCATTTTTCGATCCATCTTTAATATAATTAATAAAGTGGGGCTAATCAAGTTGCATTCGACAATCGTTAGCGATTACGTTTCGATTGATAAATGTATGGAATTGACGTAAGCCAACGAGATAGTAACGTGACACTTACGTCAATTCCATATATTTTTCAATCGAAACATAATCGCTAATGATTGTCGAATGCAACTTGTCTAGCACAACTACTGCAACTGCGTCGAATTAGTAAGAAAACAACGTTTGCCAAAAAGTAATATAATTTGCTTCTAGAATCAAACGGATGCCTTTTTTAAGTTTTTATCTCGACTACTAACGCTTTTTCAAAAACAATAGTCCCATTACATTTTTAGGTTCAACAAATTGAAAACCACTAGTCAGAACTACTTCGAACAAAGTGATTAATATTCATTCTTTTTCAAACTACTTAATTGTACTTTGATAAAAAAAGTTTGAGAAAAGTTTTAATTGTTGCACTGAATAAATCGTTAATTCCTTTGAAATTATACGGCCAGAGATGGCGGGAGTTAGTGCAAAAAATCAGAAAGCGGGCTTTAAAATGAGTTTAGCGCTGAATTGTCTCGGCTCTACCGGTCAAGCCGAAACAATAATTCATACTTCAATTAATAGGCCGGCGCTCCCTATACTTCATTTTTTTAGGGTTCCGTAGTTAAACTAGGAACCCTAATAGATTCGCTTTGTCCGTCCGTCCGTCAACCGCAGCCTAGTCACGCCAAAAAAGTGATGAAATTTAAAAAAAAAAAACTGGTCCTACCCTACACGTATCGTGGGAATGTGTGGGGTGGTGTTGGACAGGTAATTCAAAAATATTATGAGTTTTTAAAAAAAACATTGGGATTAATTAATCCGTTTATGAAATATTAAGCATGTAAGCGTTTTTTTTGTTAGTGTCAAGTGTCCCCACCCCGCTACAGGTGCTGTCTTAGATGATTTTAGTAGGTATAAACACTTTAATCGCTTGTGTCTCCAGAACCAATGTCTACTTAGTCATGATAGTTTTCTTATAAATTCGTTATAAGCGCTTTAATTATCTCTCCACCTTAGGTGTAGGGGACGTACGTTAGAAAAAAAAAACAAGATTTTATTTTACCTCATTTCATGCCAAATTACAGTTTTCTAGTGCTAAGACTCTCTGAGCTAGGCTGCGGACGGACGGACAGACATGGCGAATCTATCAGCGTTCCTAGTTTGACTACGGAACCCTAAAAAGAAGGGGTAAATAGGACGCGGAAATGACGACAACTACCGATACCCAATGGCTCTTGACAAGGTGCTATCGGCGAACTTTATCGTTATAGAAAATATTTAGGATTGACGTAAGCTGCCTGATGGTCGTCGCGTCGATTCCATACTTTTTAAAAGTTTTCGAATATAGTGTTGTTAGCGTTATGCACCCTGTATGTACGAATATAAATAATAAATAAATAAATATCAGGGGACAATCTCACACAAATTGGCCTAGTCCCAAACTAAGCTCTAGGCTTGTACTATGGGTACTAGACATACATATATAGAAAAATAAATACTTAAATACATAGAAAACATCCAAGACTCAGGAACAAATAACGCGCTCATCACACAAATATCCGACCTTACCGGGATTTGAACCCAGGACCGCTAGCTTCGGAGGCAGGGTCACTCCCAACTAGGCCACCGTGTCGTATGTATTCAAACTCATATTTGCAAATAAACAATTAAAACGCACTTAGGAGAACTTGTAATCTCTTCCATACCACTCTCTCTCTCCTTTATTTATTTATGTTTAACTTTATTTTACTAACTAGCGGCCTGCCAGCAACTTTGGCCCCGCTGCAAATTTCCAATATTCCCAGCGAACTTTTCGATTTTTTTCTTGCAGTCAAACCAATATTGCTGCCAATAACGAACACCTGAAAAATACCAATTTGGTGTAGTCGTTCGGAAGTAAAGCGCGTACATACATTTCGGTGATTAATTTTTATTTATAAAAATTTAGGTATTATTTAGCGCTCGCAAGTTTCACTCAGAAGTAAGCAAAAATTTACGATTTTAAACTTAAACATGAAGAGAAATAAGTTTAAAATCGTACATCACGTTATGAGATAGGAGGTTTTTTCAAAGTAGTGACGATTTTCAAACCAACATTCACTTTCTGACTCAGTCATTGACTTTCTGCGTACAATTAAACACGTGAATAAATTAAGTCAATCACAAGCTTTCGAGTGACGGCTTTCAAAAATACGGGATAATGAGTTAGTAGGAAAATTATCGTAAATAAAACATTTTCGTGTGCTAATATTTTCTATCACTCGACTTAGATTCGAGCACTTGAAAGTCAAAAATCGACCCCCTGGGTAGTTATTCTAATTTGGGTATATGGCTTCGATATCGTTATTAATGTTAAGCTAATTTTCTGGGAATGAAGGCGTGATGATGTTATGTAAGTATCCATTTTGTAATTTGTATTTAGTGTTTCAAATAAAAATAGCTAAAATACTGTATTTTTTATTTATATTTCAAATATAATACTAAAAGATAATCTTAATCCTAAGACCTGAAATGCGTTGGTAGTGACTAGTTTTCTTTTGTAAATCCGTTTATCTAATACAGAGACACAAAGATACACTTAACTAATAACCCCTGTGTCGGGGTTAAAGTGCGAGTTTTAAATACTCTAATGCCTTTTGTCTGAAGAACATATACGAGTGGGCAATACACAGATTTAGGTTACCGTCTTTCCTGTGGACACACCGAAAGTTAACGTTTTTAAAACCTAATTTTCTGGCTAAGCCCATTCCCACAACAACGCCGACAGGACTGCTTTAGACCTATCATATAAAAACATAACTTATATGCACACAAGCTTTTAACTATTGACCACAGGAGAGACAACTTTTGTTTTTAAGAGTAAGTATGACCCGAGTACTTAAAAATGTACAACAAATACGAGCTGCCCGCATGGAAGTTATTTATTCCCCATGGAACTATCCAATTTTAGGCGTTAAAGCATTCTAAATCGTCCACCATGATATAATCATCTTTTCGCCAAATTTATTTTAGCTCATGAATTATTAACATGTCTTTAGAGTTTTTGGTATTTCTGTAGCTCTGCCTACCCCACTCTGGGAATACAGGCGTGATGTTATGTATGTATGTATGTATTTTAGCTCATTTCATACATTTTAATTTTTATACATTTTGCCACAGATACCATTTAATTTTCAAATACCTCATGACCATACCTGGGATATCTCGGGGCATCTATACGAAAGTGATGTAGCAAAATGTTTTATCGACAAAAAATATATCGATGTTACTGCCAAAATCTAAATGTTATGCGACATAAATGAATATTATTTTCTCCTCATTTTTAAATAAAAAAAGAAACATATTAAAAAGTGTACCTATTTATATGTTTATTTTAAAATAGTTTTCATGATATACATTCAATATTTTTTTCCATATTCGATGGTATTGATTGCCGTCTAGATGAAAATATCCACTTTAAACTGCTAAACGTTCTATCAACGACCATAGTGGTCAACGGGGCATTCTTTAAATATTTATAATGACTAAAAAGCCAATTTATGTGGGTTATTGAAATTTCCTCACTGTTTACTTTTTTCATGGTGTCATAACCAGTATTTAATTACGACATCGACATCTTTTTTATCGATATCAAATCCCTAGAACTTGCTCCGTGTTATCCCAGGTATGCTAATGACAGAAGCCTTGGAAATTTGGTTGGTAAACCGTTAAAATTACTTACATCAGGGGTTCTATTCTACTCAGTAAAGTGATATTGCTATTGACAAGTTATTGTATTGTCGATGTTATGATAGCTCTTATTTTACTTGACAGTAATGGCGGGCGAGGTATTTTTTTTACGAAAACAATATATAAAAGTAATGTAATGGTTTTAAGTTTATAAGAGAGCGTCGGTGGCCTAGTGGAGTTCGATCCCCCGCGGTCACTATGTACCAATGAGTTTTTCTAACTTAAATAAATGCCGATGCTGTTACGGTGAAGCAAATACATCACGAGGAAACCTGCACATTCGAACAGCTGAGTGTGTAAGAGGGTAAATGGTTCGAAGTGTATCCGAAAGGGCCCATCTGTAAATTAAGCCTGACAGCCTAACTATAAATACCAGTGGCAATAAGCCAGTACATATTCAGTTGGGCGGGCGGCGCTTGTTACGTCCGTCCGTCCGCAGCTTAGCTCAGGGACTCTTACACCCGTATTTATAGACACGAAAAGCAACTATTCATACTTAAGCGAAAGTAATGTAATGACTTACGAACCGATTTTAGTATGACTTTACTAATACTCAAGTAATTACTTTTCTTGTTCATAAATACGGGTGTACTTGAAAGCTGTTATTTGACATTAATTAACTTATTAGTCACGCCGACAAAGTGGTGAAATATGTTGAAAAAAATATTTTTACCTCTAGTGAATCCCATGGTTTGGTATGTCCGTGGATAGGCCTTTCAAAAATATTACGGGTCTATGACTTTATGAGAATAATATTATAATTATACACACAACAACAAACAACAATATTATTGAGACAAAATTGTTAGAAGTGCAACGGTCAAAAATGCAAATACTAAAAATCTGGAAAGAAACTTAAATGAAAGCGCAGACCTAATAACGAATTTAAAAGGAAAACTATCTCGGGACTAGGCATCACTTGTAGGTACTTGAGATGAAGTGCTTATACCCGCTAAAATCATCTATGAAGGCATCAAACGACTTAAATAGAAAATTAGTTATTTACTTGTTGTTTTTTGGTTGTAGTAACCTACTTAACGGCTTCGGAACCCTATAATGAGCAGGGTCTGATATAGATACTCTTACAGAATATATCTCTCTCGAACACGCTAGTTTTCGTTCCAAGTAATTTCACAGCTTTCATATCGACCAGGCGACGGACGGACGCTAAAGTATATAAGTTGCTGATAGACTTGAGTATTTACTCCAAATAACAACCAATTGGAACACCGATTTCGGCGAGAATTCCGGGAATAGTGCTCAAGTGCACGACAGGTTAACTCGGCCAGCTGCAAATCGGATTCCGTAACACTTTAGGTTGTGTATTTACCAACTTACAAAATATTTATTTAGTTCGAGGTGACTTGCGCAAGCTCGACTTACGTGTTTCTTAGATTAGTTTACTGTAATCATTAATAATAATAATAATTATCATTATTTATGATCCCTCCACCTTATTTTAGCTTTACTATAAGTCTACAAATGTATTAGTTACCTCATTATAATAGGTATTTTTGAATGGAGATATTGATATTTAGGCTTTGTCTGCATCTTCCAATTCTTTATATCATTATCAGAAACCAACATTACTCATAATCAAGTGAACTACCTAATTTATTTATTTATTTAAATATAACAGGTAAACACCAAGTCACCTAATATGATAATTTACATTATAATACAAAAAAACACTATCACTAACTTCAAAAATTTCAATATTTCTAAGCAGCGACTGCCATAATCTGTCAGTAAATACATTAGTATCTAGGACCCCAGACGAGATGGCTTTTAACATTTCAATCACTCTGGCGCCGGGCGGTCGGCGAGTTCCGAGCGCGACGAGTTCGTCAACCCTCCGAGGATACAAAGAGGGTTGCCGGCGACGAGCACCGGCCCGCACATATTGGTCAGGAACAAAGAACTACAATCGCTCGAGAGCTGAGGGATTGTCGATATTGATTCGCAGAAGCAAGCAAGCAAAAGTGCACTAAGAGCTGCTGCCTTCGCCTGCAACATAGAGTGGACAATCCGACCAAGCCTGTCACGAAAAGCGAAGAAAACAAAAACTGGTAGTAGGGACCCAATCGTTTTTCCATATAAGTAGGTATCTTATATATTTCCGTTGCACTAATAAATTAATATAATTAATTTGGTTTCATTACCTTCTCGAGAAAAAAAAACTTCGCAAATCTTCATCGTTAATAATAGCACTTTTTGAAATATAAAACTATATTGGTAGGTAAGTATAGGAAATCACATATTGGATTATAAAAAAATAATGGCAAAAAAGCTTTTTACACGTGTTCTAGCTTCTAGAAAAAAAAACATGCGAAGATTTCTTTGAAGTAGCAACGAATTAATTTGAAATGATGGGTAAGGTTTCTTTACTAATTTAATTACCTAAATACCAGAAGCATTATAAAAACATAAGACTAATAATAATTGATATATTCCCCTTTTATGAACGAATTTTTTTTTGAGATTTATAGTAAGACGCATTGTTATTAAAAAAACTAGCTGTTGGTACTCTATGTCGCCCGAGATAAAAATAAATTAGCTAAATCGGAAGAGCCGTTCTCGAGATATAAGTGATACTCCGTCATACATGTGACCATTTATAAGTATAGACTAGATACCTTTTAAATCCACAGTAACTTAATGTTTGTTCCAGGAAGACATTTCATTAGCGTCACGTAAAATTTCTGTGGTGAATACAAGTACCTACATAAGATTTACCAGAACAATGTAATTGCTTACATCCAAGGCTCATATGAAAATTAAATTGTTATGCTAACTTAATAAACCTTCTGCATTTTTTTAAGACCAGTACCTTTATTATAAATGAAAAAAGTAGATTTTTTTATTATCAGTATGGGCACAGTTCCATCTATGGAACTAAATACCTACATTTAAAAAGATATACCCTCAGTCATATCTTATAACATGAATAAAGACAAGGTTTCAAAGACAACCACAGAACTCGCTAGCTAATTGAAACTGTTTTCGAGTAAAACCTAGAATTTACCTAGTTTTTAGTTCTCACGAACCATGGTCATATTGGTCATTGTTCTTCAGTTTTTTTGTGCTTTTACCTTTAAGTATACTGTTTTTTACGTACGTGGGGGTAGGGATTGAAATGTACAATTAAACCGATAGTTAACAGCTCGACTCTATTAAAACTCATTTTAGACATTAAAACAAGTATCGCAAAATTAACACGCGCAAGTCACTTTCAATTCACTTTCTTCTTAACAAATAATCGTTCTCGTCGCTTACAAGTAATGATTAATTTTGGTCGCCGTCTGCTTTGCTTATCAAAATAACCAAAGCGGAGACTATTTCAAAATTCCTTTTGCAATCTTCGGCGTTCTTTGATCGTTGTTGGAAGGGTCTACGTATTGCCGTCTCCTTTCTGATCGTGTTATTAAATGTCTTTCACACGCTATTTTTAGGTTCACGGTGTTTTCGTTATTGTAGGTTCTCAATATTGCTATAATAAACCTTCCCCATATGCTGAAATGGACTATAAAGATCTGTAAGGGGTCCAAAAAACGTCTGAAAATGGGGTTTCATGTTATAGCGTCATCTAATAGAGAGTGGTTCGAAATACAAAAACTCACGCCTTCTTTTCTAGAGTGGGCTAGGTAAAGCAGCTACACTGAAAAAATACTTGGTCGCTTCTAACAAGATTTTGATTGTTGAGTCTTGATTCCATACGAGCCTAACAAGATGATAGATACATCAACAAAGATATTAGTTGAATCACTAATGAACTTGCTCTTGGTACTAATAATTTTGGTTGATATAACTAATATCATGAATATTGTATTCATTTTACGTCAACTAAGAGAAAATTTCTCTTGGTTGGCTCTCCTTTTAATGAGTGTCCAGAATTAAGTACCATCAACGCTAAAATAAAAACACATTTCAGCCGCCTTAAAATTTGATTCTGACTATCACAAGTTGGTGGAGATTTGATCATCTGTATGGGTAGCACAAGTTGTATTTTCTCGCTGAATCTACGCTCGTGATCCTAGCGAAAAATAAGCAAGTCGCGGACAACTTGTGCTAGCCCTCCTGGTACGTGATATGATAAACGTACCTCTGAAACGAACTGAAACGATTGCATTATTATCAGCTCGCTGACCACGCATCCAAAGCACCAAAATTTAACGATTGAAAATTAGACACCTTATAAGCTGAAAAAAAGCCTCACATTTATTTATTCTTTTTTTATACCTACGAGCATAATTACCAACTCGCGTAGTTTGATCCTTAGAAATAAAAATATTTGAATATGTAGACAAGCTTGTGAATTTCTATAACATCCATCATATAAAACTGTGCGAGCGCATTTTAATAAAAAATTGTACGGTCGAAGTGTGGAAAACGAACCATTGAATTACATTACAGCGCAAGAATAGCGCGCCATTAGCTATCACGTTCCGGAAAATAGAGATTTACTGTGTACTAACAAAGCATCAAATACAAAGCTTCTCTCTAGCTCTATCGTTTGCACTCTACATAGTTGCCACGTGATCGGGAGAAGTCTACGGGGCGAACATTACTCCGAATATAGACATTCTGGTTCCGTGTAGCAACGCGTCGCAGTTGTTCATCCGGATCCAATCCCGCGCCGGCGTTAAGTCTACATGGATTTTTATCATTCTGTAAATTTTCTTCATATCTCTCTCTTCTATATTTCTAAAAAGTTTATAGGAATGTGTTTCAGACTGGAATTCAACCGGAAAAGAGGCAATTTATAAGCGACGAACCAAGAAGCAGCTATATTTATTTCTGAGAAAAGATGTATCAGTGATTCAATAAACACTGTACAAAATTGACTTCACAGCTGATATTGTATGTTTTAAATATACGGACCTTATAAATTAATTTGCATTTATTACAGAAATTACTACGTTTAAGTCAGTACCGTTGAATTAAAATACTACGTTAATAAAAAACTCAATTCTGTTTGTCATGCATGTTGCACTAAGTGAAACCCTAGTTGGGTTCACTTAGTATTGAGAAAGTAACTCTGTGTGATTACACAAAAGGTTATCACCTATCATGATTAAAAAAATGGCAAGTAATTTTGAAAACCTCCTAAGTTCATAATGATACTATCAATGTAAGAAACATAAACATTGACATAAAGAAAAATTACAATAATTCCGATTAAAACGATCAATGTCTCCAAAAGTACAGTCAAGGACTTTAATTGTTATGCCTCTATGGAACCCTGTCATAATGACAGCGTTAATCATTAATTTTAGCTTTCTTTCATGTGATTTGACGCTATCATTATAACAGGGTACCGTAGTGGCATATCAATTAAAGTCCTTGACCGTAAGTACTAAAAATCGCTGAGCATACATGGGGGTTAAATCGATAGCTTATGCCCTATCACCTATTTTCGGGAAACGGTGTGTAAACTATGTTAATGTATGCAGATATTGTATAGGTCACGGACTTAGCAAATTTACACCAGGGACGACCAAACAATTACATCGATACCGACATAATTTGCAGTTTTCTAAAAATATATTAAGAAATCATTAAGTCGGTAGCTTGGTACCCTTTAGTCGACTGACCGTCACTTGTTTATTTATTTGTTTTATTACACAATAACAGGCTTACAGTTTACACCAAATCACCTAATATGCTAAATACAAATTTAAATCATACTGCTTATATACTAATAACAAATACACAAGAACCTATCAATATAAAGAGTAAGTTGTACCTTTCACGATGTTTGCACATAATTAAATGATTTTATGATGGGACTTAACTGTGTTTACATTACATACAAGTAAAGAAATAAAAAAGTCGGTATGGTAAAAATTTAGATTTTTTAAATTACTATTGAAAGTTTTTATTAAATTTGTCTAGTAGCACTAGCTAAATGGATACAACTTTGTGAAAATATTTGTACCTAAGAAGATGAATAAAACATGCGGAAACTTTTTTCAACTAACTAAAAACATATATTGCTAAAGCGTGTCGTGTAGCTGTCGATCCCAATGAAACATTACCGGTTACCGACGCGTCGGAGTTCGCGGTGGCGGCTACTCTTTCTCAAGCGGGCCGCCGTGTTGCCTTTTTCTCACGTATTCTGTAATAAAAAACCGGGCAAGAGTATGTCGGACGATTCTCAGTGTAGGATTCCGAAGCCGTTAAACACTACAAATATAAAAATCAGTATTTCAAGAACCAATGATGTCTAAAACCTGTATGTCGTTTTGCCCTTCCAGTCAAGATTTTTTTCTGATTTTTAGTATTTGTAGTTTTGGCTGTAGGGTGGGGAGACACGCGAGTCTAACAAAAATTAGCGCTTTAAAGCTTAATATTACTTAAACGGATTCTTTAATCGAAAAATAGTTTTAACAAACCCGTAACATTTTTAAAATACCTATCCAACGATACCTTATACAATTTGGTACACAAAAAAAATACATCCGCAAGTTATGTGTAGGACAGGCAGACTAAATATATTTTTTTCTACCACTTTGTTGGCGTGACTAATATGTATATTCATTGCAAATTACAGCTTTATAGTACTAAGAGTCTTTGAGCTAGGCTGCGGACGGACGGACATGGCGAAATTATAAGGGTTCCTAGTTTGACTACGCAACCCTAAAAATGCATTCATATTATTTCGTAAACACAAACGAATTCATAATCAATGAATTGTAAATATGGGAGGACAACCTCACAGAAATTCACCAAAACCCAAACTAAGCTAGGCTTGTAGGTACGATGGGTACTAGACAACGATAAACATACTTACTTATATAGAGAAATACATAAATAATTGGGAATCGAACCAAGGACCGTTTAATTTATTTGACAAATACACACTGCACCAAAGCTAACAATATACGAGTAGGGAATCCTTTATTATACACAGTTAAAAAACCAATAGAATAGTGGGTTAGAATAGTGCCACTCCATGTCTTCCCGTAGATGTCGTGAGAGGCGACTAAGGGAATAAAGGCTTGTTGTACTGTTAGGCGATGGGCTTGCAACCTGTCACTAATACACTGGTAAACATCTTAGCCTGACTATGCAAAATGAGGTTACAGAATTATCAACAAGTTTAGATTTGTTGGTATTCTGTTGCTCTGCCTACCCCACTGTGGGAATAAAGGCGTGAAGTTATGTATGTATGTATTAAAAAACCAATCACATATTTACAACTTTGATTTATTAGCAATTTAAAACAATTTCCTTCATTTAGAAAAATAAAAGCGTGTTAGCTTAACGGTTCCGTGCCGCCCGGGGCAACAACTTGATTCCATGGAATGGAAACAACTCGGTTGAAAGCTTTAACTGAAAACTGGGAATTATTCCGGCTTCTTTTTTATAGAGGTGACTGACGCGATCCGTTCAATTAAAGCAATATAGTTTAACGATCTCAAATCAAAATGTGGAAATACTTTCACGTTACGCTTTTTACACTGTTGTTACGCTCTGCTACAGTTTACATTCATGCCCAGGAAACAGCCCGACATGTCATGCCCTCGGCAGGAGTCCTTCACTAAGGAGTGTTATCACGGGAGTCCACTTGTCCTCTGTACGTCTTGTGTGCGTATTTCACGAAACTACAAGTCTACGGATTTACTTGTTACCAGTAACCAGTGTTACAATTACAAGTGCTAGTAAATCCTGTTTCACTTTAACCTCTTATTAGACTTGTGGAATCCTGTTTCTCAAATGGTATCAGACTAGTATTACTATTCTATTGACTATATATTATCTTTAGTCATTCAACTTATACCTGAGTAGGTGTATCTAGCGTCTTCTTAGGCTCGTATGGAATCAGGACGCTTATGTCCAACAATCACAAGCATGTTAGAAGAGACCAATTCAGTGTGTTAACTTTGTTCATAAAGAAAATATTTTTAATTTTAAAAATATTTAATATAATATATCAGAGGACAATTTTACACTATTTGACCTAGGTTTGTACTAAGGGTTACTAGACAACGATAAACATAATTATGTAGAGAAATAAATACTAGAAATAATAGAAAATATCCAAGGCTCAAAAACAATATAAATTCTCGCGCTCATCCCACAAATATTTGCCCATACCGGGAATCGAACCTAGGACAGTTTTACTTATTTATTAAACACTTATTAAATGTTTCAGAAATTCTGATCGCATGCATACATTATAATAAATATACATATAATAAGCATAGGATTTTGTGTTTCAAGAAGTGAATGAGAAATACTTTATTGTGTTTTCTAATAAACTAAAGTATTATCTTAAAATCAAAGAGCGCTTTACTGTTGTACAAATGAATACACAAATTATAGAGAATATGACATAACTTGACAACAATTGAACTATGAGTGAGCAACTTACCGAAAAGAAGTGGTCACCTTTTTCCGTTCAGTTGACTACACGAAGGTTAAAGGTTATTAAACTGTGTCATATATGCTTTATTTTGCTTATTCATTTGTAAACCAGTAAAGCGCTCTTAGATAAGATAAGATAATACTTTAGTTTATTAGAAAACACAATAAAAGTAATGAGTGCGCCACTGGACGCTCGACGCCCTCTTAATACTTTGAAAATCGTAAAGGGACCGACGCGTAAAATATGGTGACGTTGCGTAAACAAAACAATGGGTAATTATTAAATGGAGTCGATTTTGACGGACCATAATTTACGCACTGTTAAGCTCCGGTGTGGTCGCTCCCTAGGCATAATATCTGTCAAATCAATATAACCCTTTTCCTTTACACTTGAAAATAGACAAAGACACTATCTTTATTATACAGATGAATTTACTTGTCAATTGTGAAACAGGCCCTTAATAAATAATATACTAGATACACAATCCCGAACAAAATTCTTAAAAAAGCTGGCTGAACATGACATCAACAGTAGTTTGCACTCAGATAAATGCTAACACCAAAACAGTTTAGCTTGTAATGCGAAAAAAAATACATGCGAAAAAGATCTAAATTTTCTAGACTACGCAAACAATAAAAGTAGAGGGAAAGAAAAGTAGAAATCATCTCTCCGGTATATTGATTTCCGGTAGGTAGCAAAAATTACCCATCACTAGTGTTGTTGGTTGCTATTTTAATTTTACAGTGGTAAAAAAAAGGAATGGCTTCAATTCTCCTAGTACCGTGTCGACTACCATTTTGTTACTTGCAAATTTAACACGTGAAGGATGGATTATATAGTGAGTAAGTTGGGTTACCAATAAATAATTTCAAAACGTAACTATTATCTGTACTTTCTAAATAGATTTATAACATAATTTAAGACTCTTTAAATATATGTTCCTTTGTCAATAGATCGCTTTAAAAAAAAAAACCTTGATTTACCCGTCAAATATATACCTTTTTCCTTCCGAAGCTTCCTTATCCTTAAAACAGTTCGACATTGTTGATTGTAGCACTGTTTGATTTACGGTTGGAACACATTAAGTACAATATTTCAATGATGAACCTTTCGTCTTGCAGTCCTAAAAAGTATGAATTGTGTTAAATAATTACACACGTAATTATAGTTAATATTACAGTTTTACTGATAGAAACAACCAATTGCTTATAATAGTTGAATATACTGTCAAAGATTCCTTGCATTTAGTTTTGTAGCCTTTATTATAACAACGACATAAATCATTGCCGGTCCTATACAAAGAAAAATAGAAAGTAAAAAGAAATTGAGAAAGTTTTACGTATTCATATAGACATTCCATAAAACGTTCCCCTTTTCTCTTTCAATATTCTCAATATCCCTGATATGAAACAATATTTTCACTCATTCATCTTCATTTTCATATTTATTTTTACCGCAAGAGAGATTGCAACGTAGATTTTTATAATTATAGTTCTATGTCACTATGGCTTATTATTAAATAGATAAATTATCACATCCAATACCTTGTGGTCAGATCGATAAATAGGTTATAATATCGTGTCGAGAATTATTGAAATAAATAAGGGTTTTCTTGGTCGCGAATAGCAGCCGTATAAAACCGCAACGCGAATAGTGATACCAGTAGTATTAGTATTAGGTACCGTCAACGGGAGAGCTCAACTGAATAGTGATACAAGTAGTATCAGTATTACCGTCAATGGGAGAGCTCAACAGGGCTGGGATACTACAGGGTAATAACGACATCATATTTGACCTGTTTCCGTAGTGTCAACGTTTTCATAACTCTTATGTCATTTACAATAATGGCGACTGTGACATAAACGATTCTTAAATGTGTCAAACACGATATCGTTTTAACGCACCTGTGGGGCTAGACAAGGTGTATTCGACACTCGCTAGCGATTATGTTTCGATTGAAAAATATATGGAATTGACGTAAGCCACCGAGGTAGTAACGTGACACTTACGTCAATTCCATATATTTTTCCATCGTAACATAATCGCTAGCGAGTGTCGAATACACCTTGTCTAGCCCCACTATTGTGCTAGACAAGTTGCATTCGACAATCGTTAGCGATTATGTTTTGATTGATAAATGTATGGAATTGACGTAAACCACCGAGATAGTAACGTGACACTTACGTCAATTCCATATATTTTTCAATCGAAACATAATCGCTAACGATTGTCGAATGGAACTTGTCTAGCACCACAGAATAGAGGCCCTGGAATAGTGATACAAGTAGTATCAGTATTACTGTCAACGGGAGAGCTCAACTGGAGTAGTGATACAAGTATTATCAGTATTACCGTCAATGGGAGAGCTCAACTGGAATAGTGCTACAAGTAGTATCAGTATCACCTTCAACGGGAGAGCTCAACTGGAATAGTGATACAAGTAGTATAAATTGTACCGTCAACGGGAGAGCTTAACTGGAATAGTGATACTTTACGTACGCATTGGCGGTAAGGAGTAATGTACTAGCTCGAGATTTGCTCGATGTTCTGTTGACGTTAAGATAACGCTATTCAAAGCATACTGCACATCTTTCTACTCGAGCGGTCTCTGGGTTAAGGACACGAAACATGCCTACAACGCCCTGCGCGTACAATATAACAATGGGTTCAGAATGCTGTTGGGGCTGCCGCGCTGCTGCAGCGCGTCCGCGATGTTCGCGGCGGCGCGCACGGACGGGTTCCACGCGATCATGCACCAACACCAAACTAAGCGTGATTGCTAACCGGCCTGACTGCCCCGTGTTGTCACACTGGTTGGCAGTCGCAGTAGAATAGGATTGAATGTTCCTAATAATCTATGGAATTTTATTCTGAAATAAATGCATTAATAATAATAATAAAAAAAAAAAACATTTTATTAAAGTCCATCCATCGCCACGTAAACACGACACATGGTGCCGATGCCAGTAGCGCATTGCATTATGCAATTTGAATGCGCATGTATTCTCACTACCCGACTATTTTAGAATAAAGGATCGTATAGGTGGATCGACTCGGCGGCTGTGTGTAAAACAACTTAACCGATATTACTCATAGATATGGATTCCCGCCGGGTTAAATAAGTAGTTCAACAAAGCGAAGCTTTTGTTGCTTAATTCTCGTTCGCAATATTTAGAACCCTGTTTGCTATTTGGTTACTTCAGGTCAAAATTTTGAGACCATTTGGCAAATGACAATCATTGTTTTATGTTAATGTGGCTTTCACAGGGTAAATAGCGGTCTATTTAGGGCTATTCATTTATTTATTTGAACTTTATTGCCCAATACACAAAGTAGGCTCAAATAGCGGACTTGTTCTTAAGGCATGTGTTGTAGCTACGAGTATATGCATAAAACTAACCGCTTGAAACAAACGCATAATAATTATTACAATAAGTAGGGGCACAAAAGGCGTTCTTTCTAACAAAATAGCGTTTAGGTAGGTAGGCGTGCTAACTCAGTGCAAGGCCTCTATTCTACTGGGTTAAAAAGATATGCATTTGACGTGTTTTAGACAACGTTTTGATAACTCTTGTTTATTTGACAGTAATGGCGGCCGAGTTAAAAGCAATTCTAAAACACGTCAAACGCAATATCGTTTTAAGGCTTCGTTTCCACCAGAGCTGTGCGAGGTCGCGGAGCGGTGTGCAAAGAGAAAATCCTCCAATAGAATTCCTATCCTCGCACAGCGCAGCTCTCCTATTGGTGGATTTTTTCTCGGAAAAACTCTGGTGGAAACGCAGCCAAACAACGCAGTGAAATAGAGGAAAAGAGGCCCAGAAATGTTTCCCGTTTTATCGCATAATTTGTGTTAATACGCACGCAACCCAGCCTACACAATACCACCATCACCACCAGACATAGAAGCCGATGTTCGTGTAGCTTTACGGTTAAAGTGCGGAGTGCGCCGGTCGTTTTACTGGAAACATTGCCTTAGTACTGTAGACTACAGAGTTAATCTTCGGACATATTATTTTTGATCTTCACAAACTCTACAATATAATTCAAGTCTGGAGAAAACTTTGCAGTTTACGGGGGCTCAAAAACAACAGTAGGTAATGACGATACTTCACGACGGGGAGAGCCTTGGTTGATAAGTGTTTTAATTCACGGACTAAAATATATCTGAATAGACTCGGTATAAGACCGAGTAAAGTTATTTTTGAGCACCTTGTATGTTAGTGATGAGGACCTTCTTTGTGATACAACTGATTTTATAATAAAAAATATTTAATAATTGTAATACCTTGAAAAAACTTTCCTAATTACTTCGATCGTAATATTATAAAGAGGAAAGATTTGTATGTATGTAAAGAATAAACTCAAAAACGAATGAACCGATTTCAAAAATTCTTTTACCTTTTGAATGCTACATTATTCCAGATTAACAAAGGCTATGTTTTATTTTGCTACGCGGACGGAGTCGCGGGCAACAGCTAGTATATTATAATGATGCTTGAACGGCCTTACAGACTAACATACTACCTGCAGCCCCAAATCGGTCGGGCCGCCTGACAGTCGAAAATCAATGGAGCGCACACAAACGATTTATGCCTGCGGACATAGGTAAGCCTGCGGGCAATATTCGTCCGGCCGCAGGCTTTAAAACAGTCGCTCATACCACACATTATCAATTTTCGAACGACAGTTTGAGATCAACCGACTACCAAGAGGGAACGATTATCAATGGCCACCTGCCATGTACAGCGAATCTGTCCATGAGGCGACCGTGCGCCCTTGCAGTTCGAAGAAATCGTTAGGCCTTATCAGCTGGCGACCAGAGCCAAGTGACGATAGCGTTAGCGCTTGTAGGAGCTCTAATATGTTGTCCCCTTTCGTAACTAGTAATCAAGAGCGACACGGATAGTGTCGTAGCGTTAACGTTTAAAGAAGGGCGTTATCCAAAAAAGTACTTATATTTATGGACTAAAATTAACAACGGTAATTTTTCCTTTACGTCACGAAAATTAGTCATAATCAGTAATGTTGGCTAATGAGGGCAGTATTTATATACTTGCTGCCCTTATAAGGCAACAGGCGGTATTTAAAATTAAATAAGCACAGCAGATTCAAACCTCACCTGTTAGTAGGTAATATGTTTGAATTTGCTAGTGGAGTTTTGTCTGAGATGCCATTATTTCTCTTAAAGCAGTAATAGTTAACTTTCGTGACGAAATGGAAAGATTACCGTTGATAATTTTTGTCCTTAACTACAAGTATTTTTTTTGGAAAATGCTCAGAAACGAATGCCACTTATAATTGACTTTAGACTCTGTTTTAGTGTTACGATGAAAAATTCTCAAGTCAAATTTTGGTTAATTAAAAAGCCTTGTATATAACTAGAGGAGTGGAATCAGAAAATACATAAAAGTAACTTATAATAAAGGGTACCTCATTAATTTCTATTAACTACTTACATAGTTTGATGTGTAACTCGTTAGTTTACCACGCAGACGGCGATTGCGTCCATGTTATTTATACGAGAAACGTAAAAACGTTTAGACGTATTTTGCATTAGCAACTTACACTAAGGGGCTCCGAGCAAGCTTCTTATAATTTACGAATTCTGCATACTAACACATTTGGATTGCTCACCCTTTATGAGGACGTCTATACCGGGCAGAACAAAACGAGGGACTGCTGAAAGGATAGAGTTATCTAAGTTATCTACAATCGATTTATTATAATTTTATAATTGTAAAGCTGGACTGAAAAGTAACACAAAATTATTAAAATTTATCAATTTAATATCAGTGACAACCCTACTACTACTAGTTCAAAAATATTTACATTTTAAATTGACACAGTCATGTGTGTCGTATTATGGACGCTGCCGCTCGTCGCATTTCAGCATAAACATTAGCAAGTTGAAGATACATGACAATTTTAGTTCGTATTTAAGTTACATTACTAGTACTTAATAAAGTAATAAATAATAATTATTAAAGCTAGAACAAATAAAATCAATACACATGTAAGGCTAATAACATTAAACTAAAAATAATAAGTCTAGGAGAACAACACGACGAGGTCTCTACGTCAAAATTAGGGGACTACGGGTACTTAATTAGTTTTTCCGTGTTACGGTCGACCGGACTATGGAGGATTGAGCGAAAATAAAGTTCTTATCATCTTTGAATAAGTGTCACGCGAAAAGGTTAAATAATGCATACATAGATTAACCATGTCGTGCGTCTGGATTTTAACTTCAATGTATGTATTATGTATAAAAAATTGTCGGGACAGTTAGAGGAATAACATTTTACAAGCAGCATACGTTTGGGTTGGCCGCCTGCCACGAGCCCACAGCGAATGAGATGTAAATAAACTACCCGAAAAAACGCACAATCATGTCACAGCCTCCTGGGACGCGCCGTTAGATTAAAGTTTCGTTAACATGGAAATAAGGGGTGAGCCTGACGCCCTCCCGCGGGGCGTAACAACAAACTTTCAACATCCACAAATCCACAACACCAAAAATCGCTCCTTGTGTTTGCATACGTACGTGTAGAGATCCATTTCTGCCAGGTTGAAAACTACGAAGCCTTAAATTCGAAACTTTCATGCCCCATTTCCTTTCACTCATCATTCGTGCCTCAATCGAGAGAAAAATATGAAGCCAACGTAATTTAAAGTTCGATTTACAAAGAGCTGTGCGACAAACGCCACACAAAGAAAAATAAACAAGGAAAAACAAATCATGAAATTCTTACACTTATAGTGATCCCTTCTAGACAACCTTGGATAGAAGGAACGCAGCAACATAACAAAAATATATTAAAATGGATTGAGGGACAAACTTAACTTTGCCGTTGGATAACTCTTATCGCCTTACATTGTCATTATGTCGCGAGCAGTTTACAAACTGTAAGTAAAATATGATCGCATTTTTTTTCAACTACTTACCAATTTACGGCTTTCGAATTTTTCCTTTAGGTACTTGTGCCATGAGATATTACAAAGTGCCAATTTAGGATTTTCTATGTACACAAGAGCTCCCTTACGAGTGTCAAGATATGCGGCATAAACGGTCTTAGGTATCTTTTGATTACGTTGACTTAAAGTTTATTTTCACAGCTTCATGGGATTGCAGATCTTAGTATCTAATTTATTAATATGAGGTACGGAACCCTAAAAATAAATCAAAAATGCAGCCATCATTGTAACACTCCTAAAAGTGTTATATTTTTATGATTAATAAACGAATAAGAATTGAAAGTTTGTAACATTTAACGATGGGCATGAAGAAAGAAATTGGCTTTAAGAGTTAATCAGGCGATGCGAAGGCTCCTGGAGATTTCCGACAATCTCTGCAAATGGCGTGATTAGAGGCTGCGTACCGCCGCGTAACGAGCGCCGCGATCATTGAACGATTTGAATAATACATGAAACACGCTCCATACTTATCAGCACTGCACGGAACGCATCCCACATTCGAAAGGGTTGCACTTTTGTCTGCGTGTGCACTATACTAAGGACTTTAAAAGTACATAGATGTAATTTGTTCAGTTTATATTAACTAACATATTAAGTACCAATTTCACCATACGATATTAGTCAATGTTAATCGACTGTTAGTTCATACATTTTGACAACTGTTAAGGCTCTAATCGTCTGTTAAGTGGTAAACATCGTATGGTGAAATTGGTACTAAATTTAATCAATGTTAATCGACTGTTAGTTCATACATTTTAACGTTAACAGTTGTTAACGCTTTAATCGCCTGTTAAGTGGTTAACATCCTATGGTGAAATTGGTAAAATGCTTATAATACGTCATTTGTTGAATCAATTATTTGATACTCTCTTGTTTGCTATGGTCTTACTTTGAAAACGAATTTGGATAAAGTATAAATGTTGCAAATTAAATTCCTGGAACCATTAGATAACAATAAAAATTAAAATAAATTCAAAAGATATTATTACAAACCATTTCAGTCAATCTTACCGGCAATCCTTAAACACAAGTACTTATTGGCAGTTAATCGACATGGCAATGAATAACTTATCGCAATTGAGCTAAGAACATGGCACCAGGGCTGGGATTCCACACGGTAATATCGATATCGTCTTTGACGTGTCTCCGTATTATCAACGTTTTGATGAATCTTATGTCATTTACAATAATGGCGGCAGAGTCATAAACAATTCTAAAAGACATCAAACGCGATATCGTTATAACGCAGTAGAATAGAGGCCCAGGGGCCCTAGCCAAGATGCAAACGCTATTAACGTTTTTCTTTTCTATCGCTCAAAAAGTATGGGATGATATTCTCGTAAGTTTCGATAAACCACGTGGTCAACTCCATCCCATATGTTTTGAGCGATAGAAAAGAAAAACATTAGTATTGTTTGCATCTTGGCTAGGCCCCCAGGGCCGGAATTCTACACGGTAATAACGAAATCGTCTTGACGTGTTTCCATATTGTCAACGATTTGATAACTCTTATGTAATTTACAATAATGGCGACTGAGTCATAAACGATTATAAAACACGTCAAACGCGATATCGTTATAACGCAGTAGAATAGAGGCCCAGCCTAGTGCCTCTTTTCTATCGATATAACGCATGCAGTAGAATAGAGGCCCAGGTTAGTAGCCGCTGGTAAATACGCTACAGCATATTGCAGAGTATATTTCAATAATATTACAATTTAAGAGTCAACATTTTTGCTTGTTTAACAATTGTGATGTATGTATACCTACTAAGACTAGCGGACCCCATAGTCAAACTATGAAAACAGTTTCGCGGGATGTTGTTTTACAATTAAGCTTAAATAATAATAAATAATATAATATAGTCCTCAAAACATTTTTTGATCTTTTAGCAATGCATGTCCGAAAATGTATTATGACGATGACATTCTGTTACCGGAAATTACTAGGATTTTCTGAATACTAAGGAACAAAACTTAAGACCTGCAAACTGTATTTTTTCTGTAAACTAAACGCGAAAGCTCTCCCTCGTAAAAATCCTACTTCGAAAACCTATTTCGCAAGTAACAATTTCAATTCGCTATCTGCAAAATGTACCTGCACAAGCGGCACGATAGTTTTCTCATTGATAGAGTAATTAATCAATATGGAACGCCGGCCATGGTTGATAAATTGTCAGATCGAGCTTTAACGAGCACCTCCGAACCGTCCACTATGTATACGAGTATAAGTAGCAATCAATTACCAAGTTCAGAATTTCACAGCCAATTTATAATGTACGCTATAACGAATTTACCGGTCGGGTGTACGCCAGCTATCACTAGGTATAAGTTTCATTAAAAAGCAGAAATATTGAAGCAGTTATTTAAACAAGAAGAGTATTTCTGCCATTTTCATACCGTGCGTTTGACCTATCAATCGACTACTTTAATTTACCATGTTCGAAAAACGCATCGATAATCAAATCACGTATAGTTAATAAATCGATATTCTACTAAGAAAATGGTGAATATACTTACCTTCAAACTGATACGTAGGGATTGCAATGTACAGTAGTTCACCTTAACTACTATAGTAGCCTAAACTACTATACATATTAACTATACTTTTACAGCTTTCACTTTTTTTAGAAATGTACGTATTCAGTTTAAAAAAAACCCTTTTTACACCGCGATGTTTCTTGTTACCGGTAAATGGCTTTGTCCGAAGCGATGTTATATTCACTTCACATTATCGATGATTGAAATGGTTGAATTGTCCAATTTGCTGATTGAATGTTAAGAGATCACGAAAATTACCGGTTTTGCTTCTTTTCGTGTTTTTACATTTTAAATACTGCTTTTCTATAAGTTTTAATGCATATCATGAAATATATCATTTCAGTTATGATCGACTAAATGGGTTACGAATGAATGAGCTACTTTTCTATTTTGTCGAGTATTATAATGCGAGATTTAGGTTGTTTTAAAACATTATATTCTTATCTTCTTCTTTTTCTTTTTTTTAATTGTTTGGATTTATTAATGGTAATATATACTTTTGTGAGAATTTTAAGTAGCCGATATCAAAAACATATTATTCCTATTTTCTACAATATTTAATTATTATTTTACACAAAAAAATAATGTAAAGGTGGGTTGCGATAAGTTATTCATTGCCATGTCGATTAACTGCCAATAAGTACTTGTGTTTAAGGATTGCCGGTAAGATTGACTGAAATGGTTTGTAATAATATCTTTTGAATTTATTTTAATTTTTATTGTTATCTAATGGTTCCAGGAATTTAATTTGCAACATTTATACTTTATCCAAATTCGTTTTCAAAGTAAGATCATAGCAAACAAGAGAGTATCAAATAATTGATTCAACAAATGACGTATTATAAGCATTTTACCAATTTCACCATAGGATGTTAACCACTTAACAGGCGATTAAAGCGTTAACAACTGTTAACGTTAAAATGTATGAACTAACAGTCGATTAACATTGATTAAATTTAGTACCAATTTCACCATACGATGTTTACCACTTAACAGACGATTAGAGCCTTAACAGTTGTCAAAATGTATGAACTAACAGTCGATTAACATTGACTAACATCGTATGGTGAAATTGGTACTTAATATGTTAGTTAATATAAACTGAACAAATTACATCTATGTACTTTTACAGTCCTTAGTATAGTGCACACGCAGACAAAAGTGCAACCCTTTCGAATGTGGGATGCGTTCCGTGCAGTGCTGATAAGTATGGAGCGTGTTTCATGTATTATTCAAATCGTTCAATGATCGCGGCGCTCGTTACGCGGCGGTACGCAGCCTCTAATCACGCCATTTGCAGAGATTGTCGGAAATCTCCAGGAGCCTTCGCATCGCCTGATTAACTCTTAAAGCCAATTTCTTTCTTCATGCCCATCGTTAAATGTTACAAACTTTCAATTCTTATTCGTTTATAAGTTTAGTTCGTAAATATACGTTATTGTTATATAAAAACGTAGATTATAAAAGAAAGATATTCTTTATTTAGTCGTGACTATAAGTAAAAAAAAAACACAAAAATATATATCACGGAATGGTCCCCCAGTTCAGCATAATGCTGGCATAAAACCAACCGCTGATGTTCCACTAGATTATAATAGCCGTATATATATATAGCAGGAATGTATAAAGGCGAACTTATCCTTTTATGGGATCTCATTATTATTAATATAATTTATTACATATTCGCGATTATTATATTTATTCCATTATTTTATTTAATCAACGCTTTGTGTGCTACGTGTGACAGTGACGTCATCTGCTACGCTGCTACGCCGAGAACTCGCTACGCGCTACTGGATTTAGAAGGACCTTAAGAAATTGGCTTCATGATAATTGTTTTTATAGCGTTAAGGATTTTATGATTTATAGCCATGGCACGAAATAACCATTATTATCTGCAGTTTGGTCAATTTTTTTTTATTTTTTTTTATATTGTTTTATTGTGGACATTTCTTATTAACAGTACCTATTTTATTTTTGTTATAAATAATGTAATTTAAATATTAATTTAATATTGTATCTTGTGACCATTGTACAAATTTGCATGCCGTTTGTAAACAGCTGAAAAGGTGGAATAATTTTTAATGTAACATCGATTACTAACCCTTTTTTTTGCAAATAAATCATTATGAATTATGAATTATGAATTATGGATTGAAACACCAGTTGGACGCAAACAGCTAAATTATACTTAACCCCTTTTATCCCCCCTCTGCGGTAATATCCATATCTGTATGCATTAGCTATCGATCGGATCTTCTCGATGATCTGAAGAATACTATTACCACAAAACATTTCACAAAAGCTGTATAAACGGTGACCACTGAGGAATTAAAATCCTGGGTATGTCCGGAGTGCAAAAAAGGGTGGAGATAACTTTTCGACTCCGTTGCAACTAAGCGCCGTTAACGATACCCCGCACGGATACAAATTTATCCTGTAAATTAATACAATGCGTTACGAAAAGGACAACAACCGGCCACTAACAATTCTCCGAAAAACTCTGAAATGGCGACGTGTGTATGATTCTATCCGAAGTGCTAAGCACGTATGCGCAATTTTCTGATCGTCTTACCGCAGGCTCAAATATACTTGAAGACACTTAAGCCAGATTGAAATATCTCGAGGACCAACAAGTGCAGAATACCCTGCTTAAGAAAACCGTCAACAGTTTGCAAGACAAACTCAATCAGCAGGAGCAATCAGCGCTAAGAAACGACGTTTAGATTGTGAGATGCCCAGAAAATCCAAACGAAAACCCTGTTCACATTGCCAAAAACCAACAACGGCAGCAAAAATCGGCTTGGCTTTAAACGATACTGACATAGATGGCGCTTGGAGGGCTGGACCTCGGCTAATCCTGGCGGGAAACAAAGCAATGTCAACCATCGTGCTCTCCCGCGACCAATAGTGGTCCGCTTCATCCGACGCGCGACACGAGACGGGTTCCTAAAAGCAGCGACATTCAGGCGCCACGTGACGTTGGTTGATATCGTCAGCAATGGCCGAAATTCTGAAAAAAAATACGAGAATGAAAGAATAATCCACGAATATCGGTGTCGATAGTTAAAAATAACAAAAAGCCGAATAAATACATTGAGACCCATATAAGAACAAAAATAATCAGGTATAAAGTACTCATTATAAGCGTGTAGCGTTTTAAATGAAGTTTAGAAAACTTGCTTGATTTTGTAATCCTGAGGCATTTTCAGATCAGGTGGCCCTCTAGTGCCCCTAGCTAGGGAACAATAACGTGTGGAATTACACGCTATTCAGGCAGTAACTAACTTTCCGCCTATTTACGAGTAGGCAGCGGGGCAGGGCGTTGATGTTACAAACTCGTTGTTTGTGCACCACGTCTGTTTCACCTATTAGTCCGTTCTGCACTGGAAACTGTATATGCGACTTGTCATTAACCTTGTTTGGATTAGAGTGATTTACACAATAGTATTTCGAGCTTATCAAACTTAAAACTCAAAAGGTGGGTAACCTAAACCTTTTAGATCTACAAAGCAGCAATTTACATCTATCTATTTTGGTTTGCCCAATTGCCTTTAATAAATCTGAAGTTTTAAACCTACGCCATATATGGAAAAAAAATAATCTAATTTTCTGTGATACCAATTTAATGGCAAGGAACCTAAATGACAACCACCACCACAAATTCAACCACAAAAACGTTTTTTAAATTCCGTTAACAAACATAGGTATTAATTTTACTGTAACAAAATAATACTTGGCACCCATTTGGGCCACAATTATTTTATCAGCAAAGCTGCCAACATTATACTGCATTTGCATCGAACTTGGTACTATTCTTTGCAAGGTTTATTAAACTTCCCCATGAGATGGAACGAAGTTGCTTCCAGTAAAATTCCAACTAACTAACTGACTTCCAGTTAGTTGGAATATTTATAGAACTCAGAGCGTATGCCATAAAAAACTCATATTTCACCTGTGAGTCAATGTTTTTATTGCCACACCACGTGCTTACTGAATTTTAAATGTCCTAGGGCGTTCCTTTGGTTCGGGGCAAGTACACAACTTTGTTTATTTTTGCTAAGGAACCAAGCGTGAGAGTGCACATTGTTTCATTTCCTAAAACCATTTACAAATAGTTACTCTTGTAAAATGAAAGCTCATTTGTGTAACTAACCAAAATAGGATGATCCAGATGGATTTTATGCCTACCTTAATCTCTAAATAGACGGAGAATACTTTTTAAAAATACATTTTGTATAGCCGTAGTGCTGTAATGCTCACCACCTAGTCAGGTAGTCTCTTTATTTCCCGGGCCTTTACAAAAATGTACTTGATATGATAACATTGGCGCATATACGTCACGGTGATTGAAAACGTAAGGTTAAAGTAATTATGGTAATATTGTTACGTATTTATTTCGCCCTACCACCTATCAAAACATTTTATATTTTAATTGTCTTATATCGATTATCGATATTAGTGGCTGAATGTTACGTATTCCATTGCCATTTCGCCTTCTTAAATATTAAAAGGTAATTTCGTTACGTGTTGCTAGGTTTCATAATTGCCTGGGACATTTCACTTTATTTTCCACTGAGGACTGTTTTAAAAATGTAGCGTTTATAACTATTATACTTTTAAAATTGGTAAGTACCTATTTTCCAAAATTGATGTATCGGACGCTGATATACTTTCCTGGATTTTTTAATTTTCTTTCATTACGTCTGGCAACCACGCCGGCCTATTCGGATAAGTTTTTTATTGATCGAAATAAAGGATCTCATCGTAAGTATTTTCCTTGGTGAATAATATTGTCCTCGTAACCTGCCGGTATTTTTCACATAAACCTTTTGTTACAGAAAATTCTAAATTCCAAATTCTTAGTCATTGCGGCTGCTCCATGAGGAAATTTCTCACGGAATCATAAACCTACAAACAAAACGTTGGTAAATTTGTATTTATATTATATTCACGTCCTCTCACGTTCCTTGTGGTGAATTTATTAATTTGAGTTATAATTTATTCCAGCATATAACCACGCGTGAAGAAACCCGTGAAGGTTTTAACTGCTTTAACGGCCATTAATAATATTTTAGCCGGCGTAAGACTCAAAAATACCTGACACGTCTCTATTAAGTTTGAGCATGTCAGATATTTTTGAATGCAGGGTCGAATAATGTATAATTAAAACCGGGCAAGAGCATGTCGGACCATGCTCAGTGTAGGGTTTCAAAGTTGTTAAATACTACAAACATAAAAATCAACAAGTAATAACTAATTTTCTATTTAAAGTCATTTGGTGCCGTCTTAGATGATTTTAGTAGGTATAAACACTTAAATCGCCTGTATCTCAAGAACCAATGATGTCTACTTAGTCAGGATAGTTTTCCTTTAAAATTCGTTATGTGCGCTTTAATTTTTTTTTTTTCGGTTTTTTTGTATTTGTAGTTTGGCTGTGGGGGGGACGGGGGACACTTCACTCTAACAAAAATTAGCGCTTAAAGCTTAATATTTCATAAAAGGATCGAAAAGTTGTTATTACAAACCCGCAATATTTTTGAAAGACCTATATAACAACACCCCACACTATAAGATAGACGAGAAAAATAAATACATCCCCGAGTTACGTGTAAATGAGGTACATAAAAAAATCAAATTTTATCAAATTATCTGAGTTAGGCTGCGGACGGACGGACGGACATGGCGAAACTATAAGGGTTCCTTGTTTGACTACGGAACCCTAAAAACCGAGCTAAAATATAATACCATAACATCCCAAAAGCAACATTATTTCGAGCATAACAGAATAGAGCTTACATTACACAATACACCTATTATGAAATGTAAAGTCAAAGTTCGGGGCATCATCGTTACTTAACGACGAGGTTAGCCTGTTAAGTACTTTGTATTGCCCCTGCCTACTAACAAAGCTAGTCCCGGGTTCAATTGCTGCTAAGCTCAGACATTTGTGTGAATAGAAGGTATAAATACAGTTCTTTGGTTGCAGGTGTGGTCTATTTATCTACGTAAATACCAGAATATTCGAAAGGACGAGATCTTAGAGTCAACTCAGTGGGCATTTGCGTATTTGTACGTACGAGTATCTACACATGTTTATTGGATGATAACTAATCGCCGTCCCCGGAGGAAAAACGTAATTAATCAGGAAAAAATAAAATGTTTTTTTGGTTTGCATTTTTAATATTGAACCTCAATAGATCGTCTGCACTTTAATTTTATATTGTATGTTGTAATATCTCATATTTGAATGGGAAAAATAACATGAACATGTTGGTGTTCATTGTTCCTGGAATACTGGGATACTGTTGGGCATTAACTCGTTAATCCGTTAATCGTTAATTAACGAAGTTAACAACATGCTTAACTGATTAACTTAGAGGTAAACTTCAAAATTTGTTAACGCTCTCATTAACTTTCTTTAAATTTAGCTTCCGTTAACTTTTGTCCATTAGTTCCATTACATTGGTTTTTTTTACCATGTTTTCATTTGTTAATTTTTATTACATGCCAAGCCATGTCGAGGGCGAACAAACGTTCGACTGGTAAACTCAATCAGGAAGTGGCCCATAGATCTCAAAAAAGCAATGCTTTGAATTTAGTGAGAACTTAAACTTATATTTTCTGTTACGGATGTTGTCTTTCTTGGTAAACCGGACATAACAAATGTTTTGATTCAATACAACATTGCTATCCCGTAGTTCTTTTTTCTAGGGGCTAAGACATTTCAGGCTAAACAATCATCGCAGAGAGTGTTTTAATAGGCTAAACTTTAAGAAAGGCAACAATCTAACACAAATACAAAATGGTGCTCTATAACAAATACCCTTTATTCATACATAGGCTTAATAAATGTGTGTTTAATTTATATTTCTATATTATCAGGGTCTCTATGCTAATGCGTTATAACGATATCGCGTTTGACGTGTGACGTTGACGGAAACACGTCAAAGATGATATCGTCATTACCGTGTAGAATCCCAACCCAGTAATTATTGATGTATCTTAACCCAAATGGTTTTTAACGATTAACTTTAACTTGTTTTTATTTAATTAACGAAATAACTATTAACGAAGTTAACCATTAGATTAACTGTGCCAACCTAACCTTAACATTATAAGATGTTTAATGGATGCACTATGGCATATAATGATGAAAATAAATAGCCGTTGACAGCAGTTGTTTCATCTCAAGAATGCGGATGGGATATACTTATAGTTGTAACGCGTTGTAGAGACGCACACTACGGCGACGCTTAGCGACGACAGCTATAACGAGAGATAACGTGCTCGCGCACGTGCACACAAGTATGAACCACCCGCTTTCGTGAGACAAAACAACTGTACACGGCCTTTACAATGTGTGTGTGTTTACTAATATACCTATAATAACTTAAGCGGTCCACCGTGTAATGCATAAGCCACAAAATTCAAAGTTAAATAAACTCGAACTTGGTAACCCCATATTAGAGATATCACTCCTTTTTACTGTAAACTTGTACCAGGTACCTCAAAGTTGGTCGCTTTTTACATAACTGTATTTGATGAGATATGGTGTTAAACCTAAATAAAGTAATTTTCTAAGTAATTGACTAATGTATGGACAGTTGAACTCTAGGAGCTGTATATTTTGGTGACTTGTAACATATTAAAGTAATCGAGAGTGGTTTTAATTTAGTATACCTATCAATAGCTGCTACGAGGTACTACGAGATACGTAAATGTACAGCCCTTATGAGTTCGACTGTACCCGAGCGAATGTAAGACCCCGATATTCACTACTAAATATGCCTTTAAATATATATTATAGGTATGTATATACGGTTCCCGTGAACATTGCGAGAGATTTCAACAGCATATTCCTAACCACATTTTAAGTTAAAAATGTTAATTAACTTCTCCTAAATTCGGCTCGGTTTTAGAGATATTTCCATTTTTGTGAAAAAAACCTGTTACGAAAACTTAGTTGCACCAGACCCTTATAATTGCGACGTTGCCACTTTTAAGCCATGTAAAGTTATCTACAAAAATCACACACGTAACTAAATGAAATTGAACTCGCACGCCAAAGTCATCCATAACTTCTACAGATATGGTTTATATTTGTCTGCAACGTGCCCTGACCTTATTGCCTTATAAAACGACACTCACGACATTAAATACATATGACAAGCATGCTAGTGTTGACATCGTCTTAGTTTACATGTCAACCGGTTGCAAAACGTTTTATTGCAAAACATAAAAAAGACAATAATTATGGAGAATCAAAGGCATCTACGTATTATTTGCATCAAATCAGTAAATTTAACCCTCATTCATTCTGCTTATGTTGATGACTATTTTAAAATTGTAATCGCCTGGACTACTTACTAAGCCAAATATTATGAAGATCGGATCAAACAATATTCAAGTTATCGACGATGGAACATACCAAAGCTGTCTCAAGGGACTCTGAAACTTCACTTCGTTCAGTGAACTAAAGTTGTTGTATTTTGAATGAAACAGCGTGTCTTTAATTTTCTCTACTACTGTCAGCAAATTAACCATGATGCTAACACTGTGGAAGTATTGAAATAGAAGAAACAATTATATTTAACCGAGTATAATTTCACCGACACTTGTTAATTTTCCCTGAACGTCTAACTAGTTTTGCACCGTTCACTTTACTCAAACTAGGCAATATTGGAAATAGCGGTTAGTGTCAAAACTTTCGAGAGTGCAATTAAAATTAATCGCGTCGCAAAACAGCGCTCCCGAGTCAAAAACCTTTTAGATAAAAGGACGTAAACGTTACACAACCTTGTTGCATCTGCAACCTTATATTAACAAGGGGAAGGTAGTTTTTGCTATACAGCCTTCAGGTTTAAATTTGCTATTTTAAATTAAGTAACCTGAGCGCCATACCTACCTACTCGTACCTACGCTTTGCAAAACAAATAGACTGCTACGCCTTAATGCAAAGTCCGACGTGATGGCGGAATTACTAAAGGAAATTACTCAATTTAGCGACAGTAGTGCTATGGTTGGTATTAGGTTATACTTTTTATCGATGTCTCCGAGAATAGTACAGGTATATTAAGCCGTAGGCAACTAGGTACAAAGCTTAAAAATACCTTTCTAACACAGTTGCTCAAAAAGTGGTACTTTTCGTAGCGGTATATCGTGCCGAAAGTTGGATATTAAGCACCAGTGCGTTTTACTTTTCCATTTTTTTTTAAATATAAATTTGTTTCAACTTCAAGCCGTGCATCCAACTAAAGAGTTTGCATGTTCAACCACTTTTTGAATACGTCATTTAGCATTGAAACTATACACAGGTAATATAATTTAAAATGTTAAAATTAAATAAATACATACAAACATACACACATAAAATGTACCTAGGAAATATTACCAAGATGGCTGAACTGATTTAGTATTACGAATGATCGGATAGTTGGGTATTAAGGTGGATTCACATTACACCATGCCGAAACCGGGCCCAGCCCAGCACGGCGTAGTGTGAATCTACCTTTACGCATTATTTACCGCTGGTTAATAGAGGATTACACTTTTTGATTTTTTAATACAGTTGCTCAAAAAGTGGTACATTTCGTAGCCGTTTAGCGTGTGTGCAAAAATCATTTTTTGGAATAAGTGCTTTTAATTTCCTTTTTTTTAATATTTATTAATGTTCCAAGCCGTGCATCCAACCAAAGAGTTTGCATGTTCAACCACTTTATTTATTTTTAGAGTAATTTTAGCATTAAATTTGTACAAGTAGGTCATATTATAAATATATAAATAAATAAATAAATAAATATTATTTAGAAGATTAAAATTGCTTAAGTATTTAACTAATTAAAGAATTATCTAATTTAAAAAAAATCTTCAAAACAGTTTTTTATAAAGATGTCTGAATGAGTATTAAGGTGGATTCACGTTACACTATGCCGAAGCCGGGTCTCCCTTAGAATAAAAACTAAAGCCATAGAAGGCGATAAAATAAAAGACTACAAACTATTTTTTTTTTTTGTTTTTTTTTGACATAGCTGACATGCACAGCCTTTAAGTGAGCGCTTGGTTGATTGAGGGAGCGACTACAACGGAGCTTAACGGTGCGTAAATCACGGTCCTTCAAAATTGACACCCTGTAATTAGTATGACCCCATTCTTTTATTTACGCATAGTCACCGTACTCGTATTTTACGCGTCGGTGTGGTCGTTCCCTGAATATTATAAACGACCGTGGGTTTTCGTACAGCAAATATTTACTAATAAATCAAATATAAAGTAATGTGACAAATTGCTTCGCAAAATGGTTTCTTCTGTTTGACTGAATGGACACAACCGTTGCCATTTTATAAAGTCTGTGTCAATTAAAAGTAAAATTGTCTCCTGTAATGGTTTTATTAAAAAAATAACGTTTTATACACGTGCGGAACTGTCATTTTATCTCGTCCCGAGTCTTGTCCCTAGCTTACAGCTCGGGCCAAAACCCCTTGGAACTCGTGTAAAATGACAAACTTTCCGCATTTGCATCTAAATGTACTAGTTACGAATAATCTTTTTGGATTTTTACACCCAAATGGATTTAGGATACACCTTAAAAAACTAATGCTCGGTTTTCTTCGAAAGAATAGGTTTTTAAAAGAGTCTAATTTTAATCATTTCTAGCATAAAAGTGTTAATTATCACACGTGTGTGTGTTTATGCGTTTGTTACTTCTTCACGCTGAAACGGCTGGACCAATTTTGGTAATATTTTGTATGGAGGTAGCTGACACCCTGGATTAACATATAGGCAAAAAAATAGCGTTTCCGTGGATGAACAATGAATATTAATACATTTCTGCTCTATTACGTTTAATCCGGTAATAGGTAGTGTATTTTTGTTATTGTTTTTGCACTAAACATGTATTTTTACCCCGTATTATAAGGATTTTGCAACTTAGAACACGCAAAATTGGTAACTACAGTTTTTTTTTTATTCAGATGGATGGCACTGCTATCTCAAAACGCATACGTTTCAATTCACTACTCGGTGATAGATTCGACCTAGATTCTGAATCACGCTATGGTTTCGTTCATTTTTGGTTGCGTCATATAATTACAAAAAAAGCAGTGACAAATGCGCTTGCAATTTCCTCTGAAGGTGGCCCTATCTATTACAATAAATATAAAAGTCTGGGGTAAACTCTAAAAGCCGGCATCCACCTGGGCACCCCCTGCTTCTGCCACGGGCAGCTCTATATGGGTTGCTCGCGTGTGTCGATAACCAGAAATCGTTTTATTTACACAGGAAACAATAGGTCCCGTAATGTTGTTAACCGGGATGTACTGCAATAAAAATATTTCTAGCTTTCTACGACCCGAGACAAAAATCAATCAGATAAGTCAGCTAGGCCAGCTCTCCCGTTAATATTCCTTGCTCGATAAGTTTAGTTTTCGAAAATTGCCAACCATACTGATCTTTCCAATGCTCAAATTTATAATTTTTGTCTCTAAACGTGTATATTTTACTCATACACGTTTTAGTGTATCAGATAAACCGCGGGTAACACCGCGCGGCGCGGCTAGTTACAAATTATTTATTTAAAAAACGCATCTTCAGATACTTTCAATGAAAAAAACAGCTTAACTATTTGGAAAGACATATTTTTTTATGATTGGTGACTATTTGGAATGACGTCTTTTTTATGATTGGTGATGTGTCTTCAATTTTATAGTAGACGAACGTCATTCAAAAAATGTAAAGACACAATACATTTATCAACAATATATAGAGTATTTTAATTAATCTTCTAATACTCATTACCCAGGCGGCAATTAAAGCAGCATTTATATTTCTACTGCATGACCCTTGTTTCTAAAGTAGAATTGGCTTACTAAGCCTATCTGATCATAAGACTCAAAATCAGTTTGTACATTAACTAAACATTATTACATGACAACAGCTGTCTTCGAACGTATGTGTCTCTACCAGTTAACCTTTGGGCAAAGCAGAGATTGTAGCGGGGCGGTGCCACATAGGTCTAACTACACATAATATTATACACCGTGGGCCCGAGGAACCCGACAGATTTTAAAAACGTATTCCTGACGATATTACGAGTAAATAATGTTATATCAACATAGACCCAATTATGTCATATTAAAGAAATGATTTTCTAGAAATAAATAAATAAATAAACTTCGGTAATTCCTTGTGAATAATTCCTTAGCCGTGAGAGTGAATAAGGAGACGACACTTCACGAGCCTCTCTCATAAGATGCGACACTTGCTTACTTACGTATTGGATCAAGCAAGACAGCAAATGTCAAATAAACGACTGATAATGGTTGGATTAAAATATTGAAATTGCACATTGAAATATTACTCATTCAAATTAATATTTCGTTACACAAACATTAATTTCATTATCTTTTAAAAATGGGAAATGGCATTTCGGCTAACCTGAGAGCCAGGTCTACCAACCTGACCTAACCTAACCTATCAACAGAGTGACTTCACCCAAAGTCAACCAATTGTAGGTCTTGTCTTGAAATGTTATACCGTAACGACAGCAACGTCAGCGTACGGCGATATTACGGTTGGTCATTTAAATGTGTTGCTATGGGTACGTTTAAACAACAGCTACTATTGGTTATACAACGCCCAATCAGCTATGCATACTGAACACAGACGTTATTGGTCGTTTTAATAGAGTTGCTATGACCACGCGTCAATAAAACTTAATGCGGCAAAACTACAGAACTCTAAAGTGGCTCATCAAGTAAATATCGCGACAACATAATGTTGCTATAGATACATTTAAACAACAGCTACTATTGGTAATACAACGCCCAATCAGCTGTTCATACTAATCACAGTCGTTATTGGTCATTTTAATAGGGTTGCTGTGTCCACGTTTCAACAAAACGTACCGCACACGTAGGGGCGTGTTTTGCGTGGGCAGCAGCCTATTGCACAAAATAGTTTTTAAATCTTTACTTGTTGTATTTAATGTTAAAAAAAAAACTTTGAAAGAAAATAATTCAATGATCAAGGAAAATAAATCAATGTAATGCCAACATCCCTATCTGTTATAATACTTTATGGTGAATACCAATTTCCTTCAGAATCTTTGTTATCGCTACACCCATCAAAGCTTAAGTAAATTGCGGTAATGCGGATGTCTTGACCGAGCAATGAGCAATGTCGGCCGGCCGTTCGTGTCGATACGGCCCAGCCATTAGGGCGGACGGAGACTGACCGCGATGCAAATGTCTGCGATTTGTCCGCCGCCCACGCTCCGCACCACAGCCCGCTAAGCTAATAAGCCTGTCACTTAGAGCTACCATTTGTTATCTTCATAGGCTATTGTTTCATCCGCTCGGTCCGTTTAAAGATAGGTTACTCACAAAGATACGTCTATGGTTGGTGTTTACAATGAGGTTCACCAGTTGCCATTGACGTCTACTTTTTAGAAGTCAATAAAGCCAATTGTCTAATTTTTACCTTGAAACCTAACGGCCGCACTCAGTCAGTTAATGACGATAAGATCATTCCTTAGTGACGATTTATTATACACAAGTTTATAAATGCAAGAGTTCATTGACTCTTTAACGTCTCTGAGTATGGGGCGGTTTTATAAACGTCAAACTCGATTCTAGTTTTAAGTAGCTAATAGACTTGAGCATTTGCTAGGGCACCAAATGAGAGTTCTGATTGAAATGAGCAATCAATCGAAACGCTTACATCGGTAAGCATTGGGTATTCTAGCGAATGTGCTCAATATCTCTCGGCACCAGAACAACGGAAACCCGAATGCACACCGTCGTACTCGGCCATTGGTTGCACAATGTCGACTCTGACGGCCATACAAATACTTCATAGCAATCACGCGCCTTCGGGTTTAAAACGATATCATTCGGGTTTCCGTTTTGTCACAATATTTTAATTAATTAAATATGATAGTACCTACTAAAAATATAAACTAAGTGCAATATAGTATTATTACAGCACATTGATAACTGATGTGTCAATTAAAAAAGTACGAAATAATCTACCATAAACACAAACATACCTACTTGAGTTCAAAATATTATAATAAAATAATATTCTCGTCCGTACACGCTTGTTATTCAAAAGTCGGGTTAATAGAGAACTCAGATAAGTATTTACCTGCTTCCAGAAGGTAAATAATCCTTGTGTACCAAGCTTCGCCTTCTGTAATTTGCTGGCGCGCGTTTCGTGTTGACAGAATAATATGCATCTCTATGCTCTTTGACTTTTTAATTTCATTTACAAACTCATATAAATTCCAAAGGTTAAAAACTAGTTGAAATCGCAGACTTATTCGTTATTTTACTTTTTACTTAAACAGTAGTAGTTCGTACTCGTTTTGCTTTCAATTAGCTAATGGATAGGTTCCTAATCCTAAATACCTTCTAAAGGTGGTAGAGAAAGCAAGATACATACTTTTTTTCCGAATAAACAAGTATGTTGTCGTATGACATGCTGAGCTGGGTGGGACCATTTCTCATCACCTGGCTATTGCCACATGTATTTGGTCTTTTTTGTTTAGTTCCTTGTTTTGTCCTTTTGTTAGATGTCTGGATAAACATTTATTTCTCTTTCTTCCTTTATGATAATTCATTGTATCTATAATAATAAAGTGTATATTTTTTACCTCAATAAAGACCAATTTGCATAGTCCCTTTGTTTCACCTACACTCATTTCAAAGAACGTGTCACTTCGCAGAAATTTCATTTCATAGAAAGCTAAGTAATTTCTGCTGAGGCCACATTGTTAATTTACTCGCAAAATGCATTATATTTTTTACGTTTTCACCTGACTTTTTCATTAAAAAATACAAAGTGGGTAAGTACTAATAAAAATACCCACATAATATTGTCGCGCCTTGTAGATCAAAGCACATATCAGTTTTAATGAAGCCGTGTTTCAAAATGATTTCGGTTTCAAAGCGAAATTTACTGCTTTGTTACGACTCCTTCGTTCTCGCGCCCTCTCGGCGGAATTAAAATTGTAATGGCTTTTCAATAGCGGCAAGTGAAATAAAACCACCGCGGTATTTACTTTGCTTCCGCTGGGATGACTCCATGCTTTATAGATTGGTCTACTATGACGTTATTCTGGGACAAGTCAAGAGTAAATGAGGAATCGTGGGCACGTATTCGCTCTAACGGGTCAGAATACCCCGACTCGTCTCGCTCGACGTCTAAGATAGGCTAGCACAAGATTTATTTTCTCGCTTGCCGCTTAGTGCGTCTCTACCGTTACATACTGGAAAGAAAGGGAGATCCGAGTGACAAGCAAGTCTGGACAACATGTGCTAGGGATAGCTGATATATTTATCTAACACGCTTACGGGCGTTGAAACTGAAGGTTCAAGCATGTAGTTAATAGGCTGATGGCTTAGTTAGTACCTGATGGCAAGAAACAGCATGCAAAACCTAGGATAATATGAAGGGCAGGTTTGTTACGTTATTTTTGTAAAATCATTATTTCCGTGAAGTGATATTTCTTTTCGCATTGTTTCCCATTCTTAATTTGCCCCCATGACATTTTCCCCTGTTCGGTTTTACGTATTACCGTCGCTTTTGTTCTCGTTCGTCTTTTCACTTAGTCGCATCTATTCCCATTCAATTTTATCCCAGTTGCACGTATACCCAAAAGTAATTACATCGTAATGTAGGTAGGTTTAGGTTGTGTTAGTTTTGCAGCAGTCCCGGAGGGCCAAATAACCCAGAAATAGGAGCTCCACCATAACGGAGCTCCGTCGACATGTCAAATAAGATTTTTGGAATTAGAAAAACACGACAGTGAAAATATGGTGCCAGGAAAAAAAGCGACTGGATAAAAATGGCAAAGTGAAAATCAAGACATTTATAATATTAGTATGGATTCAATGTTTAATTAAATTGCTTTACAAACTTAAGCCTAGGTCCGTACTAGGTCCAGGACATAGGTCCAACCTATAGGTCCAATACTGTAGTAAAAACTTAAGTTTAGTAATTTAATAATTTTACATAAAATTTATAAACACGTAACTATTTAATTTTGTTAATTCCTGGCGCTTAGTATTTTTAATTGCTAAGTACCTAATTTTTTAATTTTTTATTTTTTATTTTTATTTTTGTGTTTTCTCTAAAGCATCCTATTGCAAGCTGTGGTTGTCTGTAATTAGTGTAGCATTTAGATTTAAACCTAGCACATCTTGTATTATTTTCCACTAAGCAATGTATACACTGTTGACAATCCTAAATAAATAAATAAATAAATAAATAAAAAAAAAACACTGCACTCTGAGAGATTCGGAGAGATAGCGGTGTTCAATCAATCAATTTGATAAATTTGGAATTTGGTATGAATCGTCTTAATGATATAATACAGTATTATCAGTATCACCATACAAACGATACGAACAACGTACCTATGTGAGGCTACAAAGAAAAAACGAATGTACTGGAGTGGTTCTTTTTCTCGACACCTCTGCTGCTCTGCGTCTTTTAGGTAACAGGGTGTTCAATTATTTAGTTCCGAGGAATCTGAGTAAATATTCAGGAACAGATGCCCGGCTGGGGCAGATTGCGCGATGCGTGTTAGAGCGAACTTAAATATTAAACGGAAGCTGGAATCACGGAACCCCGCATCCTTACAACAAGGGAAACTTTTCTGACAAACAATTGTCAATATTTGAATGTGATTGACAATTGTCAATGGATGAAAAACGAAATGAACGCTTTTAGAGATCGAAGTAGTAGGGTATTTGGGCGTTTTCCAAAAAAAGTGTACATCGTTAAGGATAAAAGTTAAGAAAATTTTACTTTTTCCATTTCGTCACGAAAATTAGCCATACATTTACATACGTTAATTTTCGTGACCAAATGGAAAAGTTACATTGTCTTAACTTTTGTCTTTAACGATGTACACTTTTTTTGGAAAACGCCCATTTACGAGTACAGTTTTATAATACAAAGTTGAGTTAAGTTGAGTGATAAAAAAACAAATGCACCTACTATAGAAAAAGTTTAGTCAGAAAATCACGACGTACAGTCAGCGTCAAAAGTAGATACGAACTTTTGCCAAATTTATTAATGCGATAAAATACAAAAGTGGTCCGCTACTTTAGTCGCTAACTGTACATAGGTAACTAAATGATATAAAATGTCTGTTTCTGGTAGTACTCTAAACAGTTCCTGAAAAGTCCTCTTAAAACGGGTTTCATTTTACAGGGTTTTTTTAAAAGTATCTTCAAATGCAGTACTCTCAGCTTTTTAAGAAGATTATGAGGCTGAAAATTTCCATGCAAAAACGTGAAAATCGGAATCGAAACGTTACCGCCTGATGTCAAATTTGTATGGAAATAAGCGGATTATAATATTTAAGCTTCGCGTCGCCTCACAATCATCTGGCTATCGCTACCAACTCGCAACTGACAGGTTATTTGTTAGTCACTCGCGTTTGAAATAGCAAAACGAATATTGCCGATTTCTATTAAGAAACTTAATTAGAGTACTGTTGGTACCACGTACCGCCGTACGGCCAATGTCACGTGTTTGCTGGATAAATAAGACACACGTTGTCAAATAAATATTTGTACAAATTATCCACGTTTACCTACCTGTTTTATGTTTTTTTTACATATTATCCCCATATTATCCCTTATACGAGTATCAACGCGGTAGAATGAAATCTTGCGAAATAGAATAAATAATCCTTTGGCTCTAGGGCTGTTGACTCTATTCGTCCCGCAACAGTATGTACGGACGGGTACGCGCCGCCGCCATCAGTTGTTCGCGGCATTACCAGGACTAAGGACTCGCAGAGCCAGGAACTGTCCAACGGCCAGGGCAATAGCGCTGCTTAATGAATTTCTGTCTGAGGTACAAGATGCTGACGTGTTCGCTGATGGATGGGGGATACTCAGGTCTAAAATAATGTTATTTTTATCTTAACTTTTTATAATTAACGAACTAGGCGCTTTGGTTTAAAACTGTAAGTCTACCTTTGTAACTTTAATTAAATAAATAAATAAATAAATAAATAAATAAATAGAGGACAATAATAATGGTTACGAAGATAGATCCCGAGGGACACATAGGGACACGTGGTGGTTAGAAAGTACTGCCTCCTTTTTTACCGACTTCAAAAAAGTAGGAGGTTCTATGTTCGGTTGTGGGTAAGGACCAAAAAGTTGGCCACACTAACTCACTCAATTAAATTTTCTATGAAACTTTTCCGTTGTGACAAGAAAATAGGCCATCATTTGTAGGAATAATTTTTGTGTCACAACGGTTTTTTTTCACTTTTGTTGTTTGTATGGTTAACTACTCTTAACAATGGTCCAAATATTTGGCCCTTACCCTTGTACGGTCAAGGACTTTGATTAACGCTATCATTATGACAGGGTTCCATAGTAGCATAACAATTAAGTCCTTGATTGTACCTATGTATTTATTTTTAATTGTGAGTAACGAAAATTAGTCATACATTTATATTATGGTTAATTTTCGTTACTTACATAGGGTGCAATAAAGTGCAATTTCCGTAAACTCGTGTGGTTTACGGAAATTGCACACTCGATTTGTAATCCGTACCTTACTCCCCTCGGTGAATAAACTACTATTATTGTTGTAATAAGTTCTTCAGTTTGGTCGTAATTAAGTTTGTGTAACCATTAGTAACTTAAATTTTACATTTTTGCCTGGAGAGCGATCTAATATTGAGAACTGAGTTGGTTTTGTTACATAAGTGGCTCCCCAAAAAACAGTAAAACCTGTGAGAGAAGAGTGACTTGAAAATCGTTTTATTGGAAACTACGAGTAATTGACTGCGCGTACGAGAGGATGTATGGGTATAAGAGAATGTTGTCGCATTACGGTGCGGAGAACAAAGAGTTGTCGGATTGAGAGGATATAAGCTTGGTAAACCTCGTAGGTAGGGTGGGAGAAATGAAGGAATGAGCTGACCTTAAGGTCAGTCGCAGGTCGGTTTCAGATCTTAAGAACTCCTCGCTGAGCACGTTCGAGTTGAAGAAGATAACTCTTTGTGAGAATCGATTGGCACAGAGTACAGTCAAGTTCAAAAGTATGTATACACTTTAGTACCTTGTCTATTTAACGTCATGTTTAAACTGCCATATGAAATTATCCAAGCGATTAAAGTGACAAGGTACTAAAGTGTATACATACTTTTGAACTTGACTGTACAGAGTTATAGGTAGATAGTTCGTCCATCAAAGGGTATATTTGTATATTTACCTCGCAAGACCCAAACTATTTTCAGGACGTTTGAAATAATGACCCAGTGTCCTAATGAAAAGCACATGAAATATGCTTGGCCCAGAACTGAGTTGCTATAACATAATTCATGGCAAAAGTCATTTTGGTTATTGTAAGGGCAAGTACTATGAGCAATGTACATGCATATTTTTTTAAAAGGTGTTTCCTTTTTTAGGTTGTTGGTCCTTTATTTTATGAAAGAATTCTAGAATTAGTATTAATGGTTTTATACCACTATTCGGGTATCGGTTTGAATAAACAGGTTTAATGAAATCAATAGAAATAGAGACTAATCCTTTGTTTATAAGTTTTTATAAATCATTTTTATGAGAACCAGAAATACTAATAAATCGATATGGCTGTAATTAGTACATTGTCATTGTAATCCACTAAACGATTCTATATTGAAATGTAAAAGGTTTGGTATGGAGCGCTTAATTAATAAAAGCTCGACACGTACACATATGTTCGGTTTCTTTTATTTCAAGTTTTATTTTTGACCCAGGTGAAGTAACAAATATTTAATAAAAAAGCCTCTTTATCTTCAACCTTACAAAAACAAATCAAAATCTCAAGCAGCCTCGATTTCTATAATTTTAGTAGCTTTTCAGTGGTTTTTTCCGCTTTGGTTTAGCTTTTTAAGTGAAGTGGATAAGAGCTGTCGTCAACAAAAGACACCCCCTTGCAAAGAAAACGGGCTCTTTTGATTTCGTCAAGTAGTTTACTGTAAAAAAATAAGACATCATGCTACAAATTAAAAAAAAAGTATAAAGTACGAAGAAAATATATATTTAATAAACATTAATTAAATTCTGTAGTATATCATTTTCTTACACTACATTTAAAATGATCGAAATAATCGTTAGTGTCCGTTTTCTTCGCAATGGGGTTTACTAACGATATTTAAGCAAGACGGGCAATGATTATACTACATTGTAGAATAAAACTTCAGGGAAACTGGGGTTTTATGTTGGAAATAAAGCAATTAAAACATTTTGTTATCATTATCATCCTTTTAATAACAATAAAATGAAACATACGCTAGACAATTGAATTAATATCTGGATTTGCACAAGCTGGTTTCTGTTAACAAGTGACAGAACCCTTTTATTCGCACTACGGTGCGCTGACAATTATGTTTTACGTTTAGTACATACATCAACAAAACCTTCCCCTATTTTTGTTTGTTCGGAAATCATAACATTCATAACACTAGTCTGAGCATGTCATCAGGTTCAATTAAAACCTATTATATTTCTGCTATGTTAAAAAGCACTTGCATTACGTTAAATATACATCTCTCTTACAGCTTTATAATTGAAAAACAAGTAAGAGGAAAACTCGTCGAATATAATAACAATAAATAGGTACTTATAAATTATACATTATTTACAGTGAATTTTTATCGCCTGTCTATCATGTTTTCGGGCGATTGTACAATTAAATAATCTTTGCTAGCGAAACATAGGATTTTGTCGACATAAAGTAATTTGCATTTGTTAATTTGTGTTGATAAGTATAAATATGTGTGCTGGCGCCGAAGGAAGTAGCAACTGCCAGTCCACGGCCGCCCCCCTACATCCTCCTGCCTCTCGATATCAGCGCGGCACGCACACGCGCCCGCCGTCCATCCATTCGTCCAGCGAATGTAGCAATTACATAAAAATACTAATTATGAATTTTCAGACATTATTTACAAACACGTTTAGATTATGTTCGATCAAAATTGGTACATTTTTCTATATATCTTTAAATACAGCGAACGCGTTTCCTGACCATTCGGTAAAACAACGAAATTTAATATGAAGCGTCAACAATGAGGTTAATTTACCTTCATAGAAACACTTTTTTGCTAATTTCATAACGGTTTTGTAAACCTATTTTAGATACATTATATAGAAAGAATACAAGTACAAAATTTCCTTCAGTATATTACATTACAAATTCTTACTTACAGGTATTTCTCTACATGTAAGATACTACTTGATTCTGTCAGTTCTTATCGTCAGAATTTGAAAAACGTGTTGATATTTTCTTCATTTACTACTGTATTGAAGAGTATATTTAAATCGTTTCCTGAAATGGAAACTGTAGAAAAATGAAATCGTAGCCTGGTTTACAGTATTACTAAAGCAGCACCCCAGCAAAGAGTTCAAACATGATCAGGGTACCAATATGCCAATGCAACTAAAGCAAAGGAACTGGTTACATCAAATGGCAATAATGATTTTTATTTCTTGTATACGTCTTTTCACGTGATCAACACTACGTCAGACTTCTCAGATTATAATGTATAAGATTTTATCTGCATTAGCTTCTGTTTTAGGTGACACATCATCAATCATGCAAATATTGAAAATCTCAGTTTCTGTTGTAAAGTCTTCATTATGTTAATGGTAATTAAAGCTCTAACTTTCGAATAGGGTTAGGTATATAGTCCTTCTGTTTACACGTATGTACCTATATGAAAAACCAAACTCTTAACAGACCTATTTTCTTAGTTGTCTTGGTGCTCGTTTAAATGACATGGCAACTATGAATAACGTTTAATATCTCTGAAATGTTTTGTTTAAACTCGAGACTTGAATATTTTTAATGATCATCAATATCAATGAAACATTGATCATTTAATATGTAGACAGTTAATGATTAATTATTATCTTAAATACATCAAAAGTAGTTCACACAGACACCATAGACTTAATCAACGTAACAACGTCCACTCAAAGAGAAGCCCGGGCGCGACCGCTAGGACCGCGCAGACCGCCCGCGGGGCGCCGCAGGGCTCGGTGCACTTAACGACGTTACGTTTACGATATTGTCTCTGTAAAATCTCACTCCATGGTCACTCGAAAAACACCAGCGAGTCGTTATACTAAATTTATAAATTTGATAAAGTTTATTCGTATTAAATATTCCTTACTTACATGTAACCATCGTAAAAAACTGCGATTATTATACGCACAAAGGTAGTTCTCAAAAAGTATGTACTAGAGGAGGTCGATGGATACACTTAGTTCTGCCGAGCAAACACCCAGAACGGGAGGCGCGTATGTCAGAAGACGACGGAGGACCGCATCACGAGCCGGGGCGACAGCGGCCGCGGGGCGCGCCGCTAAATGATGCTCTCGCGGTTGCGCTCGTTCTCCTCCATGGAGCTCAGCGAGCTGCCGCCGCAGATCTGCATCTCGATCTCCTGCAGCCTGTCATGCAAATAAAGTATAATTAGAATGGTGTCTGACGTGCTCTCTAGTCGGATAAGGAAGCGCACGACCGTCCCGCGGGACGAAGTCCTTAATTCTACCTAGAATATGTTTCTAATCTAAGTCTTAGGGGTTTTATATACAACTCAACTTTTTTCAATATAGTCTTCCACAGATAATTTTCAAAGATAGTTTTCAAACTTGACAGGCCATACTGCCAGATTATACTGATTTTCAATTTAATATTTAGTTAAAATAATTGCAAATGTCTCTGAAATAATAGTAAAATATCTGTTGAGGATGGTCACTCAACGGTGTCTCTACGTAGCTCGTTCGATTAATTAAAAAAGGGTTCAGGTTCAGTGGACTGTATATTTTATGGTTAATGGTTCTAGTTACACGATTCTAAGCAAAAGATTCTAGTTAAAGGTTCAAAACTGATTCTAAACTTAACAAGGTTCGAGGTTCGAGAATGAGCGAGGTTCGACAATGAGCGGGGTTCGAGGATGAGTTCTTCCTTGCGGTTCGTGGTTCAGTTGCCAAGAAGTTCTCTCCAATTTTGCTCCAATGTTCTTCCGAATGTTCGTCGGAATGTTCGCCCGAATGTTCGTCGGAATGTTCGTTCGGAATGTTCGTCCGAATGTTCGCTCTGAATGTTCGTTCGGAATGTTCGTCCGAATGTTCGTTCGGAATGTTCGTTCGGAATGTTCGTTCGGAATGTTCGCTCTGAATGTTCGTTCGGAATGTTCGTCCGAATGTTCGCTCTGAATGTTCGTTCGGAATGTTCGTCCGAATGTTCGCTCTGATTCACTTTTGCTCCTTTGGGTTCCTCTGGTTCACTCTTCAACTGCTCCTACTGCTACTACTGCTCTATTGCAACTACAATGACTGAGGGTGTGTTCCGGTATATATACCCCCAGGCTTTACCGTAAAGTGAGCCGTTTGCACACGGCACCAATTCGCTCTTTTTTGTGTTCGAGATCCTCTATGAATTATACTACTTTAATTTCTCTTTCTAGAACCTGCCTATCGATTTCTCTATGAAAGAGTGCATATTAAAGCTTAGGTTGCCGCCCGTCTATATGTATATGTCCTACCACTGTAACATTCTTACTTTCCCGGTGGTAGGACATTCAGTAGCTTCGGGAGGGCCCAATCCCAGTTTATTCCTGATTGGAACCCTCCCATGCTTTCGGAGAGTACCCGACCTTCAGGACCAAGGTTAGATATGAGGCCGGGTACCTCGGGGATCACAATAAAACAAACATGGTCGTTATAGGTTATGGGGACGAGCGGCAATAAAATAAAAGGTTCACATTCCATAAAACATTACAAACTAGACAAAAATCTTATGAAATAGTTACGCAATACGCTAATTCGAATCTAACAAGATTCTATTCGCGCAAAAAACGAAAGCGAGCGATTCGTCCGTAACATTCTCCCCCCGGCGTAGATCTATTCGCAGCCATCCGATGTCACCGGGAGGACGGCGAGCTTCGACGTGGGGCGCCGGAACACTCCTCCCTTTGTCCGGATATCCGCACTTCTCACGCCGCCATCTGCACCGGGGAAGGTCTCGATGACAACGCCGCGGGGCCACACGTTGCGAGGTAGCGCGGCGTCGACGACGACGACGAGGTCTCCCACTTGGAGTGGGCGCTCGCCTCCGCTAGGAGATCGTCGCGGAGCGAGCGCCGGCAGGTACTCTCGCACCCATCGTGACCAAAAGTGGTCGGCGAGAGCTTGACTGGCTCGCCAAGTTCGACGGTCGCTTTCTTCACATGGTCCGGTTGCCGGAAGTCCAGTCGAACTCCCCAACAGAAAGTGGTTGGGAGTCAGGGCTTCATCGTCTCGGGGATCGGTAGAGACGTGTGTTAGAGGCCGAGCATTAATGGTATTCTCGGCCTCAGTTAGCAGGGTCGTTAGCACCTCTTCTTTCGGCGCCTTCGTGTTCAGTGTCGCGGTGAGTGCGGTTTTGACAGACCGCACTAGTCGTTCCCACGCCCCGCCTTGGTTTGGAGCGCCGGGAGGGATGAATCGCCATTCGGTCCGGCGCTGCAGCGCGTAATCGCGCAGCGCCGGCAACCATTCTTGGTAGGCGGCCCGGAGCTCGACGTCAGCGCCGCGGAAATTGGTCCCGTTGTCACTGTATATGACTCGAGGCCATCCGCGGCGCGCTGCCATTCGTCTTAGTGCCATTATAGCAGAGTCGGTAGTGAGGCTCGCTGCTAGCTCCAGGTGGACAGCGCGGGTGGTGAGGCAGGTGAACAATGCCACCCAGCGCTTCTCGTGGCGGCGGCCGATCGTCACCGTCAGTGGGCCGAAATAGTCGACCCCACAGTTGGTGAATGCTCGCCGGTGAGGTTCGATGCGTGCGAGCGGTAGGTCGCCCATGGCCGGCGCGTGCGGGCGCGCTCGGCGACCTAGGCACGCACGGCAATCATGCGCGACTGCGCGCACAGTGGGTCGCAGATGTAAAATCCAGTATTGCTGGCGTAGATCGTTCACAATCCCCTCGTGCGATGAATGAGCGGCGTCACAGTGTGCCTGTAGTATCAGCAGGCGCACGAACGGATGTCTTCCATTTAAGATTGCCGGTTTCTTGTTCATGTTCACTGGAGCGGCGTTTATGCGTCCGTGCATTTTCAATACTCCATCTTCGAGCACGGGGTCTAAAGCAAATAACTTGCTTTTCTTCGTCACTCTCCCCCCGTGCTCTAATACCTTTATTTCTTCGGCGAAATCATCTGCTTGGCACTTCTTGTGCCATAAAAGCTCTGCTCTTTCTAGGTGCCGCGGCTGTAACGTAGCTCTTTCTTTGCGGCACCTTTCAATGAAGAGCAACACATATGCGGTGGCTCGTATAAGTCGCTTATAGTTCGAAAAGCGACTTATATCAGGCAGCGGGAACTTGTTCGTTTGCTTCGTGGTGTGCGCGCACGAGGCTGGTTCGGGTTCATTTTGTCTTGCGGGTTCTTGTGGCCAGTACTCTTCCGGGCCTCGTAAAAAGTTAGGCCCGGTATACCAGCGATCGCTAACTTTGATTTCGCGATCGCAGTCGGCGCGTGTCGCGTCGTCGGCCGGGTTCTCTTTTGTCCGCACCCATAGCCACTGTTCGGCCTTTGTTGTCTCGGCTAGCTGTAATGGCGGGCGGACATCTCCCCCCGTCACGAAATTACGGCGGGGTATGCGCAGCATCGCAACGCTACTCATTACGTTAGGCAGAAGCTCCGGTTCGTCGTCCCGCCATGGTTCGTTTCGCCCGTCAACTTTGCGGACGGTGTTCTCGAAGATCGTAGTCGCACGTTCGTCTAGGGGGCGGACTTTATTTTTCAGGGCCACCCCTAAAGAGTCAACGGCGAAATGACGCTCCACTAGGTTGTGCAAGTCGTCTTCGCTCGTTGCTGTGTGTAGGGCGGTTTCGTAGCCGCGCGTCTTGATCATGTGCGGCGTAGTTCCGTATATTGCCCATCCAAGGTCGGTGAGCACCGCCGCTGGTTCGTATGCACGCCCGGTTCGGGTCTCCTTTGAGACCATGACGTGCCAATGATCGGCTCCTATCAGTAGACGAGGCGCAGCAGTGTTGTAACATGCTTCGTCAAGCCCCGTCAAGTGACTATAGCTTTTTGTAAGCGTCTTGCTCACCGCTTGATTGTGCAGGTTCAAACCGCGCACGGTTCGCAATTTCAAGCGGTGCATCTGACCACCGTTTCGGCCACAAACGTCAACTTCTATTTGTCGGCTTCTTTGATGCTGCGTCATATCGCCTACGCCCTTTATGTAGAGCGCCGCCTCCGGTCCAGTGGCGCCTATTTCTAAGGCGAGATCGTGGTCGATAAGACTAACGGTCGATCCTTCGTCCAGCAGAGAGTAAGTTTCTATTCGTCCTTTGGGCCCGTACAAAATTACAGGGATCACCTTTAACAGCACCGTTGGTGCGTTCGTTGCAAAATTCGTCGTGTTCGTGACGAACTCTGACGCTCCTGACGCTTCCAGTTTCTGTGGATTCTGCGCGGCCTGAGGCGCCGGCGCTTGCGTTCGGTGCACCTGCGCGGGAATTCGTGGCGCCTGCGTTTGCCATTTAGGAGCCGGCGCCGGTGCTAGGTTCGGGATGTTCATGTGTAGAAGTTGATGATGCGAATGCGGGCATCCTTCTACGCTGCATCCTTTAGCTCGGCATTGGTCTCGCCGATGTTTCTTGCTCATGCATTTAAAACAGATTCTGTTTTCCTTAGCCCAACTCCATCGGGCTGCAACTGTAAGTGCCTGTAGCTTCTTACATTGCGTCGTTTCGTGGTTTCCTCCGCAGCTTAAGCACGGTTCAACTTGTTCTGCAGAGTAAACGGGGTTCAGTCGGCGTGGCGCTATGCCACCGCTCGGTTTGATAAAGCGCAGTTCCCGGCGGTTCGGTGGCGGGACTGCTGTAGTCGACGTCCCAATTGCGGCCGTCGAGTACGTATAACGTAAGGCGCGATCTGCCTCTCGCATTAAAAACTTCGTCAATACGACAACCTCCGGGTCGTTCGTGTCGATGTTCAGTTCCGCGTAATCGCAAAATCTGGATCTCAAGTGTGGGCTCAAGCGTTCCAATATCTCTCTTGTCAGTAACGGGTTGTACAAATATTTGCGCTTGTCAACACTCGCCACGACTGTGATTATGTTCTGAGCCTTCACTGCGAAAGCGTTTAGGTCCGCAGCGGACGAGCCCAGTCGTGGCAGTCTCTTCAAGTCGTCGAGCGCTCTATCGACGAGAATCTCGGGACGTCCGTAGCATTGCCGTAAGGTCTGCATCACTGGTTCGGGATCGGTTGCAGTGTGAAGCAGTGCCAAAACGGTCTCGCGGGCGGCTCCCTTTAAGCATGATCTTAACCGCGCCATGTTCTCTCCCGGTTTAAACGAATACGCCTTCGTAGATTCGTTGTATGCCGCCTGAAACGGCAGCCATTCACCGGGCACCCCGCTAAACGTCGGTAATTCATATACCTGACGTGGCGGCGGTCGCTGGCGTGATATCTTTTCAATGGCCTCAGCCAGTTGAGCAATTCCGCGATTGCCGCTGTTGCTGCGTTCGCGGGTCGGTGTCTGAGTCGACGCCCGCGGTTCGCGTCGAGGCGTCGATTCGAACAGGTTCGATGGGTTCGGTGGGTTCAATGGGTTCGGAGGGTTCAATTGGTTCGCGTTGAATGCGCATTGCGCCAGCCAAGAGTCAACCTGTTGTTCGGTCTCAGGTTGCCCTAATACGCTGCCTCTTTGCGATCCTTCGGCTTCCAAAATGTCCAATTGCGAAGCAAGTTTGTTCTGGATCATTTGCTTTTCAAGTTGCAGCTCTCGGCGGCTGACTTCTAGCATTCTATGCTCTGCCTCGTATTCGGCTTGCCGCATACGCATCGCTGTGTTGTTCGAACATCTTGATGTTGCGGACGATTGGCGGAATACTACGGTTTTATTCAAAGCGGTTCGTGAAGTCGCGTTATCGCGTCGCGACGTTGTGGGTGCTGTGACGTTAGGCTCGAGTGGGTTTTGCGCGGCGGCGACCAAGTGCCCGTAGCGATCGAAATCGCCTCGTGAAACGGTTTCGGGCACTGGCGCGTCCCTATCTCCGCCTGCAGCCGAGCGCACGTAATGGCCGAAGCCATCTCGTCCGAGGACGGGGACATGCGCTGGCGCGGCGGCATTACGTTCGCGGGCAGCCGAGCACATGTAACGGCCTAAACCGTCTCGTCCGGGGACGGGGACATGTGCTGGCGCATCGGTATGATCGCGGGCAGCCGAGCACACGTAACCGGGAACGTGTGCTGGCGCATTTAAACGACGGTCGAGATCGGTACGCCATAACAGTGGATCGTCGACGATGGTAGTCGGGCCAACTGCACTCCGGGCAAGGTCTGCCGGAGCAGAGGGTCCAGCTAGGTTCGATTGCTGCACTGCAGCAGTGACTGTTGACGTAGTTTCGGCTTGTTCGGTAGATGGTAGTGCAGATCTTGTAGTCTCCAGTTCTAGAAGTCGTTCCTGTGCGTCCGTTCGATCGGTCTGGGATCGCGTAACAACCATTTCGATGGTGTGGTTCAGATCCGGCTCGAAGGACCAAGCGATGTTGAGGATGGTCACTCAACGGTGTCTCTACGTAGCTCGTTCGATTAATTAAAAAAGGGTTCAGGTTCAGTGGACTGTATATTTTATGGTTAATGGTTCTAGTTACACGATTCTAAGCAAAAGATTCTAGTTAAAGGTTCAAAACTGATTCTAAACTTAACAAGGTTCGAGGTTCGAGAATGAGCGAGGTTCGACAATGAGCGGGGTTCGAGGATGAGTTCTTCCTTGCGGTTCGTGGTTCAGTTGCCAAGAAGTTCTCTCCAATTTTGCTCCAATGTTCTTCCGAATGTTCGTCGGAATGTTCGCCCGAATGTTCGTCGGAATGTTCGTTCGGAATGTTCGTCCGAATGTTCGCTCTGAATGTTCGTTCGGAATGTTCGTCCGAATGTTCGTTCGGAATGTTCGTTCGGAATGTTCGTTCGGAATGTTCGCTCTGAATGTTCGTTCGGAATGTTCGTCCGAATGTTCGCTCTGAATGTTCGTTCGGAATGTTCGTCCGAATGTTCGCTCTGATTCACTTTTGCTCCTTTGGGTTCCTCTGGTTCACTCTTCAACTGCTCCTACTGCTACTACTGCTCTATTGCAACTACAATGACTGAGGGTGTGTTCCGGTATATATACCCCCAGGCTTTACCGTAAAGTGAGCCGTTTGCACACGGCACCAATTCGCTCTTTTTTGTGTTCGAGATCCTCTATGAATTATACTACTTTAATTTCTCTTTCTAGAACCTGCCTATCGATTTCTCTATGAAAGAGTGCATATTAAAGCTTAGGTTGCCGCCCGTCTATATGTATATGTCCTACCACTGTAACATTCTTACTTTCCCGGTGGTAGGACATTCAGTAGCTTCGGGAGGGCCCAATCCCAGTTTATTCCTGATTGGAACCCTCCCATGCTTTCGGAGAGTACCCGACCTTCAGGACCAAGGTTAGATATGAGGCCGGGTACCTCGGGGATCACAATAAAACAAACATGGTCGTTATAGGTTATGGGGACGAGCGGCAATAAAATAAAAGGTTCACATTCCATAAAACATTACAAACTAGACAAAAATCTTATGAAATAGTTACGCAATACGCTAATTCGAATCTAACAAGATTCTATTCGCGCAAAAAACGAAAGCGAGCGATTCGTCCGTAACAATATCAATAATAATGCAGTTAAATGTATCGTAGAAGTGGCGAGTAAAAGTGGTTTGTAGCCAAGTTTTGAATATAGGAAATAAACCTTGGCTGATTTTACATCTCCTTAGTCTGAAATGATGTACTAGTGAGTTCTAAATTTAAAAACTAAACCCATAACTCCCTTGGGAGGTAAATAGGCTATAACTGCCCTTTACTCCTGTGTGTTTTAACACCCTTTCCGAGCATGTGCGATGAAACAGTAATTATCTAAGTCTATAATATGAGTTATTATCCCTATATGTATAGTATGTTTATCGTTGCCTAGTAACCACAATATAAGCCTAGAGCTTTAGGACTATTTAACTCATGCAGATTGTGTGTTATTATCTCCCAATATGTATTATTTATTTATTTAAATTTCCCCTAAACCAAGACCCTCTCACCCGCCAATGTCTATCAACTAGCGGAACGATCTCGTTGGAACTTGGTTAACCCTATTTATTTATTTAAACTTATTTGGACAAAACACAATAAAGTACAAATTGCGGACCTAACGCCCAATAGCATTTTCTCCCATTCAACCAATAGGCGAAACAGAAAAAGTAAGTCTTGTGGAAATCACAATGACCCCATTACCTTTGGTCTACTTCCCACTGCTGCTGACTGAGCTTGGCCGACATGGCCGCGTTCTCAGTCTCCACAGTGTGCAGGCGTTCCCGGAGGCGTTTGATCTCGCACTCGAGGACATCGTGAGAGTCGATCATGACGCGAGTGGTGCTGGAGCTGGCGATTGGGGGCATAATAGCGGCGGCCGCCATACTGCTGCCGCCGGCAGCACTGCTGCGCGCGCTCGACGCACACGAAGCGACGGGTGACACCACGCGGAGAGGACTTACTGAAGAACTGGTTGCAACAAAAAAAAGCATAAGACTAAGCCAAAAGACTTGCGGTACGGGTGGAGATAAGCTTTTTGGAAATAATCAGTCTTATGTCATCCAGTTTCAGCTGATTCCCGCTAGAATTAATTTAAATAACTTGGAGACACTTATAAAGTCTTAAATTGACCATCATCAACCTTGGGATCTGTCGTTATAATTCCAATATTTAATTCAACAAATTACTAAAAGTTAATTAAGCAAAAGCAAGACGAACAAATGGCAAGGCTCACCTATAAAGCTGGTCCCGGTATGAAGGCGGGTGTGAGGAGTGCATCGGAGGCGGTGCCACGGCGGCCGGTAGCTGCATCTCCTCGATGGGGACGCGACCACTCGTCTCCACGAGGCCGGGCGTCGATTGGCAGCGACCCATTGCCACTACAAAATCAACCGACTCCCCCAACATCAAATCATAAACCAGTATCATCTCGGTCATCAAGCACACGGATCGGGGAGGTACCTTTCTCGAGCGGCGCCTTCTTATACTTCTCAAGTCTCTTGACGGCGATGGCTTCAAGACGCACGCGCGCCGCCGGGTACTCCTTGAGAACGTCCCACATGTCCTTTTTGCTGAGCACGAACAGGTCCGAGTAACCCACGGAGCGTACCGATGCTGTCCGACGGTTGCCTGTCGACGTGTCATCCAACCACTCCATGCCAACCGGCGTCCGGTCCCAGGGACAGCCCTCGGAACCTGTTTCGGCTTTGACTACCCCGCCCCAAACGAGCGGCCTTAGCCCACCGCGAGCATAGCCGTAGCTCCAGCCGTAACAGATCACGAAGTTTTCATAGGAAGACCGAAAGCACCGGAGGCAAGCTCAAGAATAACATACATTTTTAGGAGATGATTCAGTTACATAGGTAAGTAGTATGGAAGAGCTGGCACAGAGTAAGCTTTATTAGAGAAACAATGAAACAACCATACTGCTTTAACAATTCAAGTCAACACATACATAGGGGGCAATCAGGATATAGATGACGATCATTCACAGTCAAATAAATGAATAATAATTCTTTTAAATAACTATATAAGCAGCCATTTCTAATACGTTCCAATTTGTGCTCTATTACGGAGATGTAGGGGTATAAAGCGATTCAGGTAAGTACAAAAACTGGTAGACAGGTATAGATTAAGTAGGTAGTTGTAATAAAATTGAAAATATGGTATCCGTAAAGGAACCAAGCATTTCTAAGAGTTCAAAAGGCTTACTTTATAGGTACAAAAAAAAGTTACTTATCGGACAGCACGGTGAAGATGTGTTTTTTTTAGATAAATATAAATATACATAATATATATATATTAGACTTATGATAACATGGGGTTACATGCACCAAGAGGTCACGCCAATGATAATTAGGTATTCAGGGAGGATGCAAAGCGATCGGGGACACTCTGCCTTCAATAAAACCAAAGGAGATAAATCTACCGACGCAAACAAAACACACGAAGCTCGCAGGCTCAGGCTATGCATATCCAGTCCTTACAGGAACGTCTAGGAGCAAGCCTTTCCATTAGAATTAAATAACAAAGCTTACCATTCAGAATGAAACTCCTAAATGAAATAGCTTAGACATTTACAAGTTGTGTACATTGCGTGTGACAAGTAGTGTCTAGTAGTAGTAAGAGCGTTTGGAAAAACAGTTAAAGATGCGACATAAATTTTAAAATAAGATGTTTATTGAAAAGCATTCCCTAATTATAAATGATGTCACATTGAACGGCGTTAACGCTGGTCACTCGTCACTCGACGTCGGCACAGGTGGACAGCGCCGACCGACCGCGCGGCTGCCGAGCGGCAGCCGGACGGCCAGCCAGCGGCGCCGAGAGGACGAGTGAGCAATGAGGAGCGCTAACGACCGGCGGACGTGATGTCCTGGAACCTGTTGATGCGTCGCGGCCGCTCCCTCGGCCTGACAGCAGCGTCTCCTCGAAACGTTTGCTTTTGAAAACTTTCAAGAAATAATAGAATAAAGTAATAAATGGCGTGGCGTCTCGGGCCCCAGATATTTACCAAGTTGTTTACCTGCCGTGCCCATGTTCAAAATTGAAATTTCTCCAAAATAAGAACCAGCCTTGAGTGTTGCCAAAACGGCCTTTCCGTTGTCGCCTACCACCTGCAGTTTCCCTCTGTTCACTATGTACATCTCTTTTCCAACTTCCCCTAAAATATTAATTATGTAGTATATAATACGTGTTTCTTTCGTATTGATATGTTGCATTCAATTTCAAGAGTTAATTGAACTTAATAGGTGTAAGTAAATATTAATACAAATAAAATATAGCTTACCCTTTCTGCAAATGAAGTCTCCGGGTGAGAACAGGACTGGCCGCAGCCTCAGGACTAACTCGCACAGGAACCCTGCTTCCGTATTTTGAAAGATTTCCACCCTGAAAACGTTGAATCGCTTAATATACTCGCTTCGTTCGTGATTCAATTCTAGAATCCTTCGCTAGCTCGGGATTCAAAATCAACTCTCGCAGCATAAAACTACTTTGCTCTCTTGTTGCACAAATAACTATTAGATAAATTTGATTGACTGTTCCACTTGGTTGCGTTTTAGACTTAGCCCCACTGCACCCCTTAAAGTTTCCAAACAACGACTTTAATTGGGACGCACCAAATTACTAAAACCATTTCAGGGTAAGCTTACATATACAACCTGCTCCCGATTTAATGTTCAATGTGATGATTGATCAGTTATTCATATTTTCGATTTTACCTTTAATTTAACCATAGGCTTAATTTACCTTTAATTTAACAATAAATACAACCTAATCTTGCAAAACGTGTAAAAAAAACAACGAGGTCAATAAGTGCAAGATTCATTAAATAGGTTTCGAAAACTGGTAACTTTTTTCAATATAAGTAAACTGTTTATTTTAGTGGTTTCTGATAGATGAGACAACACTTAATTTTTGACAAAATCGATTTCTTTCCTATCATATAACGCGAACCCATTATAGCAGGGTTCTATGGTAAGCGCCACAATACAAAGTTAATAAAAAAAAACGAAGTATAATACTTTTCTTTACGGACCAATTAGGAAGCGAGATTGGTACTTAAGCCATGTGCGTATTTAAGTAAGGTTTGTACGGACGACTAACGAACACTGTTGCATTATTCATGGGTATAAAAAGCAAATGTTTTCTTTTTAATTATACAACACGGGATATTAAGCATGAACGGCCACCTTGCATTAATGCGGGCGCAGGCGTAGAGGGCGCGTCAGCTTATTTCTTGTGTTTATCATAACATTAACGTTGTGATGACGTTTACTCGTACATATAATATGACTATAGCTTTATTTTACACCTATAAATTTAATATTGTATTGCTAACGTGTTCGTATTTTTAAGGATGATTTCCACGAAACGGCTCGGATCGGAAAGGATACGAATGGATGCGGCGATAGCTGATCGCGTCTATTAAAATTATTATTGTCTATTTATTACGGAACCGATCACGCGTCGCGACATAATTTCGGGTACGATCGCGTGTCGCGGAAAACGCCCGCTGCTGTGCGCGGCTTGATAATAACAAACATTAAATGGTGTGAGGCCCTGGAGGGGTGGCAGCCCTAAGTACAAGCCTTATACAGCTTTGTTCAGGAGTTTAAGGGGGTTATTATGACATGGCTATGCAGTTCATTTTACAATGAGCGTAAAGGACAGAACTATAACAGTTATAAAGCTCTGTCCGTTTCTCTGAGCGTAAACAGAACCGCATAATTATATCATAATAATCCCCCAGGGACTAGTTTAATTTGTAATGGATCGTCCTTGGAAATTAATTTGAATAAAATATCTAATTTAGTGCCTTGATAACGTAGGTTTCAATCAATTACATTACTTACCTACAGAAAATACTCGTAATGTTTTCATCGCACTTGCTCGTAAAGGGTGTTATAATATTACACGCTTTCGTATAGAGTAGTTATAGCCAATTTACCTCCTGTGGAAGTTATGGATTTTTATATCTACGTAATCTCAGACTAAGTTTGTTTAAAATCAGTCAAGGTTTGTATCTCTTATTTTCAAAACTTGGCTATAAACCTATTTTATTGTATACCCGTTTTATTGTGACCCGTGTGGTTGCCGGGTTAGAATAGTGCCACTTCATGTCTTCCCGTGGATGTCGTAAGAGGCGACTAAGGGAATGAGGGCTTGTAGTACTGTTAGGCGATGGGCTTGCAACCTGTTTATGCAAATTGTGGTTACAGGATTACCAATAGGTTCTTTTAGAGTTGTTGGTATTTCTGTAGCTCTGCCTACCCCACTCTGGGAATGAAGGCGTGATGTTATGTATGTATGTATTGTATACTTGCGACCCGCCCTCGCTTCGCTCCGGATTAAAGTATTATACATATAAACCTTCCTCTTCAATCATTCTTATTAAAAAAAACCGCATCAAAATCCGTTGCGTAGTTTTAAAGATTTAAGCATACATAGGGACAGACAGTGGGAAGCGACTTTGTTTTATACTATGTAGTGAAGAACTAATACGGTACAATTAACTGCATTTTATTTATATTGTTCTATTATTTCACAGACATTAGCAATTACTTAATTAAATTTAAATTTGAAAATCGGTACAATCTGGTAGTATGGCATGTTAAGTTTGAAAACTAAACGCAATTTTTAGCATTATCTGTGGAAGCGGGGATTGAAAACCCGCCACACTCAGAGAATCTAACCTATAATAAACACATTGTGCGTATCACGGGCAGGCAGTAATGCGATATCAAACTCGAGTCATTAAAAGCCCTCCGTTTCCGGTGTCGGGCTTCTAATAGACTCTCGTTAGTTATCTGCTTCTTACGGCCCTTGGTGCACAATGTCCTATTGTAATATGGCGCTTTGGCCAAGCCGGGAGATACAATGTAAGGGGAATGGTGAAATAAGAAGTCAAATATAAACATAAAGTTGGAATTTTCACAGCAAAGGACTGTCGTAACAGCGATATAATATGTTTTAATCGACATGGTTATTTTATAGCAAGTGCCACGCTTTTAAAAACTTCTTGGCCTGATTGTGCAAAATGTGGTTAAACTATTTTATCAATAAGTCATTTTAGAGTTGTTGTTATTTCTGTAGCTCTGCCTACCCCGCTCTGGAAATGAAAGATGCGAAGATGCGTGATGTAATGTGTGTATGTAATTTTATCCCGATTTTACTTTGATTATACTAAGAGTACATTTTTTTAATAGCCATATTACTCGTATCTGGGATCAAAAAAAGGAAGGAGATTAGTAATCTTCATCGTTTTCAAATTACGTAAGTTATCCATCTTACCTACAGATCTAAAAGCAGTAACTTTACATTAAGTAATTAGTTGACTACTTAACTAAAAGGCGGGTCGCTTAAAGAAAAACACCCCAGAGTTCAATTGTAAGTGTAACTAAACAACAATACTTCTTTGATTAATGGTGGCATAGTTAATAAGGGTCTTGTCAATAAGCAAATACTTTATTGCCGGTGGGTATCATTATTTACAAAAGCGAATAGAGATCCTTTGTTTATTTCAAGTCTTTATCTGCTAAGCGCTCATAAGTCCCTCGAGGTTGGTTACCACGGAGACGCTTGCAAAAGACTATGCTATTTAAAAGTAATAAAACACAGTAAACCCAGAGAATTAATAGTAGGTAGGGCTTTGTTTTACTCCGTAAAACCAAATTGCGTTTGAATACCAGAAGGCTCGGTGAACTTTATCCACCAAAGACGCGACTTGCCAAATCTAGAAAGTGTGCACACGGTAGGACCTAAAGTATATAACAGGATCCCGCTAGAGATAAAACAAGCTACTAGTGACGCATCTTTTAATAAAAAACTGAAAAAAAAAATGGCATCTAACGCCTACTACTCAGTCGATGCATTTTTCGAGAACTAGCATCTATAGTAATTAGGTTTTAGCATCCAAATGTGTCTGGTTCGCTGGCTCAGCCTTGCCTCACAAACACGCATACATGTTAGAAACCGTAACAACGCATAGCATTAAGTGATAGCTATCAGTGAAATTTAAACATAATTTGACATGTAAAATTGTATATTTTATTAATAAATTATTGAAGTGAATTGAATTAAATTGTATTTTTTTAACTCGGCCGCCATTATTGTCGAGTAAATAAGAGCGATTGTAACGTTGAGAATACGATAATATGTCAAAATCAATATGGTTTTACCAAACAGACTAGAGTATTAAAGCGCGATAGACACCAGAAAACTATTAAAACTTTGATTTTACTGTATGTACTTATTTGGGTGATATGTGCACACCATAACGATACGCAGACGAACGACGTGTATAAGATGTTATAACCTCTTAATATTCGGCATCTTAACCTCAATAAACTATTTTACAAAAGTAAAAGAGATAAATTTGCATCTATAATAGGGCAAATATACTAACTTAATATGTTATTCACGTAACAGTTAAAGGATGATTTCCACTAAACGGCACGCAAATCGGATCGGATTTTACAATGTAGTCGAAGTCATATATATGTTTACATAGTACCTTGTCACTTTCATTCACTTAGACAATTTCATACATTATATATGACATTGTCCCAGTGAATGAAAGTGATAAGGTAAGGCTTGTACTTAGTTAGGGCTGCCACCCCTCCAGTGGGCCTCATACGCTGCCACGGGACAAGATTTTGGCATAGGTTCGGGACTTTAATTCGTCTTTTCACCTATTAAGTGTTAAAGTTTTAAATAAAAGTGTTTTCACGTCAGCACCTCAAAAAGGGTAGTTTTGCTGTTTAAAGACAGTGAGCGAAATTCGATTTTGGTGCAAGCAACGATATCTAGGCTACGGGTTTAACATCGATATGCCCGGGTGGCGAGCGAAATGTAGAAGCTGTCAACTCACTTAGCTAAAAAATATAGCCAAGGGTCGGTTTATGATTAGTGCCAACAGATTAAAACAAATGTATCATCAGATTGAACAATGCGACGACTTTTCAACATGTCAGTTGATTTAAAGTCTCAACTTTTACAGAACTGCCGAAAATAATAGGCACTGATAATTAAAAACCCACTAGCACTACAAATAACACTTGATAAAGGAACAGCTGGATAAGGTATCCATCAGTTGTCCTAACTGCTTTCTAATAAGATAAATAATAATAATAATACATTATGTCAGTTCCCGTCAGTAATGCATTTGTTGAAGCGTTTTTTCCTTGATGGGAAATTTATGGACAGACAAGAAAAACTGCTTATCAGTCAAAATGGAAATGTTTTAGGAAAGTCCTGTGCAAGCAAGGATGCTACAAAAAAACACTTACGAATAAAAAGTACGGTTTTTAAAATCAAGCTGACCCTAGTAATAGCAGTGGCTAAGCTGAATTTTTATATACCCATAAAATAACGATGTTTCATTGATAAATCACTGGGTCTGCTTAAATACATCTTTCATCTCTCTCTCATCTGAACTTAAATAATCAGAAAGCATAGTTTCTTTTTGTTTATGACACTGAACGGACGTGAATTTCAACGAATATAATTTTTACAAATCTTGAGTGACTGTCTTGCTGCTTGAAGCTTAGGTCAACTCAATAAGTCCTGTCAACATACAATACGCTTACAAATGTATGTAAAGTCCAACTCTCTTGCATCAACAGTTTGCTGAAAGCCTAGGATTTATTTCAACACGGTCTCCACGTTTTAATTCCCGAGCTGACGACCCGTGCAGCTAGAGATGAGTGGCAGTTTTGACAAGCGATATCCGCCATGATTGACTCTCGAGGGGAAAAATTGCCAAGTGCTAGCGTAGATAAACAAAAGCGTGCAGTAAAAATTGTGTGTAGATCGTTCTAATTTTTCGTTTCTAATTTGACTATTTGGACCCTGGTATGGTGACCCAGGGTCGTAGTTACGAGCTGTTAAAAACTGTTACGTTCCAGGCCGCAAAAGGGATAACTCGTTCTGGTGTTTTTGGAAGATGACTGACTTTTTCAGTTCATAGTACGGCTGCTGAAATAATTATGAAGCCCTGTAAAGTCACAAACCTCTTGAGCGTGTCCAGGTGGACGTTGATCGCAATTTCCGCCTTCAGCTTGTCCGGTAGACATGAGACCGCCCTCTCCTCGTCCGAGCACTTTTGCGTGAGCCACAGGTAGTCAAACCACTTGATCACCTTTACTTGTAGGTGGGTCGGCACGCGTCGCATACGCATGTACGTCTTCACGCCGTCTAGTTTTGCTGCAATTAAATGTAATACGTATAGCATAGTCGCATCGGTGTTGCGTTAATACGGGTCAGGATTTGATTGCAACGCATGTGCGGTGGTAACTATCCACAGTAATATTATGATTGTGAAAGTAACTATGTCTATTGACGACACGCTAGTCTAGTTGGTAGTGACCCTGCTTTCGAAGCTAGGGGCCTTGGTTCAAATCCCGGTAAGGGCAGATATTTGTGTGATGAGCACGAGTATTTCTTCCTGAGTCTTGGATGTTTTCTATGTATTTAAGTATATATTTCTCAATATAAGTATATTTATCGTTGTCTAGTAGCCATAGTACAAACCTAGAGCTTAGTTCGTGAATGGGTCATACACAGATTTTGGGTTACCGTCTTTCCTGAACACACACCAGGACACACCGAAAGTTAACGTTTTTAACCCTTAGATGCATACGGTATCAAAAATGATACAATAAAATTTTTTCGTGTAAAAATCCATCATGTACATTTTATCTCGCTATTAAGGTTGAATGCCGTTACCTTTGCTCAAATACTTGCAAAAGAATCACACTCCGAGCGGCTGTCATTTCATGAAACGTCATAACTTTACATCGGACGGTTGTTTTTTGAGACAGTAACATTCTAAGTTTGAATTTTCGTGTATCTGGCGAATCTTGAGATATTTTCACCCGAAAAAATGTGCATAGCGGAGGTTAGTACTTATATTGATCGAAAATTATCTACGTTTTTGTGAGTATTGCATTGTTTTACTAAATCTTTCACTTCTTTGCCGGTATCAAAAATGATACTCCATGAGATAACGCCGTTTTTCATGGTATCAAAAATGACACTCCATGCACTAAGCTTTGTTTTCTTACTAACAAGTTCTAAAGCGGTTTATCTAGTTTGCTCTGGTGGAAACCAAAAAATGGTATTTCCGCATATTTTATCATGTATTGGACCTTACCGTAATTAATTACTTGGTATTTTGTATAAAGAAGTGTATGACAGGAAAGGGGTTAACCAAAAAGAAGTCTTAAAATTAGCCGACTTTATAGCAGACCTAGCAGAACCTCTTTGCAAGTATGGTAGTAATTCACATCCGTCTAGGGGACGCCCAAGCAGCAGCCCTAAGCATCCCCCACACCCAAAAGAAGACACGTCTCACAATCTATGCCCTCATCAGATTTGAGGTTTGACGGAATCGGCCACGTACAAATAAGGGGGACCAAAAGAATGTATTGTCTAATGCCGGGTTGCAACCTAGGTACTGAGTAGTATTAAGTGTCACAAGTGTCAAATATTTTTATGCTCAGAACAGAACTTGGATTGTTTTAAGTAATACTTTTCAATATGTAGTCTTTTCTTTGATATGTTATTTTTGATACGAATTGAGTATCAAAAATGATACCAGGCATTTGTTGTAAAAAATATTTAAAAAAATGTTTTTTTTCCATTATTTAAGTGTATTTCCCATCATGTTTATTTTTTCGGAATAAAAATATTAAATTATGATTTAATCAATAAAATTACTAAATAATAATAAAAAATATATATATATATATATTGATTTAATTATGATCTAATTTTCTGGCTAGGGCCATTCCCGCAAAAACGCCGTCAGGACTTAAACCTATCATATAAAAACATAACTTATATGCACACAAGCTCTTAGCTATTCACCACAGAAGAGACAACTTTTGTTTTTAAGAGTGTGTATGTCCCGAATAGGTCAATTTGTGTCACATTGTGATAATTATTTATTTACATAGCTATGCTGTAACGCTCCTAATGATCTCGGATATATCGAAATCGGGCCACCTTATTTAAAGGTTGATTACAATTTTCAGGTTCGGGGCTCAAACTCTGAACCGATTACGAAGAAAATTGGTATTGTGATCACGGCTTGATACCGGTATTCATTACATTTGAAATATTATCTTCCTTAATTCGCAATATTTCCTTGATATCATTCGATTGTAATTTAGGTGATAATACTATACGATAGAATACGATTATATAAATTCATTGAAGAACTATAATCACTACATAGTATAAAACAAAGTCGCTTTCTCTGTCCCTATGTCCCTTTGTATGCTTAAATCTTTAAAACTACGCAACGGATTTTGATGCGGTTTTTTTTAATAGATAGAGTGATTGAAGAGGAAGGTTTATATGTATAATACTTTAATCCGGAGCTAAGCGAGGGAGGGTCGCTAGTATTCAATAAAAAGCTCGGTACCGATATTAAAAACCGGTATTTTTGTATGAAAATAATACCGGTATTCAAGCCCAGGTGATGATAGCTTGAACCCGGAAGAAGGACAAACTCTACTAGTCTGTAACAATTAACGCAATCCATTTTAGCCCTGAATTAGCACGAATAATACCTATGTCAAAGCATTGTAACTGTATGTAACACAAGTGAATTTGGAACCACACATAATCTCCATTCATGTTATTAGATCAAGAACAAAGGGGCAAATCCCATTATGTTTATATTAATTACTACAACTGGTTTATCCCAAAAAAAACTCCTAGTTTTTATATTTTGTTAAAGATAAAATTGCCCGTTTGAAGTCACTGATTTCATGATTTTCGCATTTATATAAGTATATTAATTTATTATAATTTTCAAAGAAAATTGCGTTTTGACGTCACTACAAAATTGGTTTGTTTGAGACATGCTTCAAAACTATTAAATTCGTTAGAGTTTATTTAAAACGTTATTGATTGTTCTTTTGCCTGGTAGCACTGTGCGCTTTTGTCAGATCACGTCAAATGTCAATGTCAGTGACCTTTTCACCCACAGACTAGCCTGCGGGCGTAGCAAAGGGTACAAAACGGACGTGTATTTTCCATTCCATTATGTTAAAGATCACATTGCATTGTTTATATACAATTAAAAATGCTCTTGATTTCAATAAGCGTTACAACAAAACAAATAAATAACACAAAACTCGATATTATACATTATTATTAGCATTTTGGACTCTTATTTGCAGTACTATGGTTGATCACAGATTAGATACAACTTACCAATTAAGATCGTGACGTCATTTCATTAGAGGTCAAATAATGACAAATGGTAAATTAAGAATAACTATTTAATACTAATTTTGTAAAATAATCTGATAACAGGGAATGGTTCTACAACTCTTATTCTCGAAATGGTTTTTGAATCACCATAAATTATTAAATTATGGGATAACCCAATTGTCTCAACATTACCTTGATCCCGAAGAATCTGATAATGTCCGATACCTACATAATATCGCACTGCTAGATCAAAACAGTATCAACTCAAAAAAACTGTTAGATTTGTTTCAAGTCCTAACACATTGGTATTAAAGTTGATTTAGAAATACAGTTTTATTTTGAGTTGATGCTGTTTTGATCTAGCAGTGCGATATTACGTCCGATAATGTTGAGATAATTATTATTAATTCTAACGTTAAACACTAGAATGTTCTTCACCATTACACATTCGGGTAATTATCAGAAACGTGTCGTAGCAACCAACTCTTTTGCTAGTAGTTCAGTTATTAAATGACCTGACATTTTGGTTCTTCACGCAATTGTGCGAACCCGTAGCAGTGGAGATCAACCAACCATATAGCCTAGTTGCAAGTTTTAAATGAATTTATAACAACCTCCAAAGAAACCTCTTCGCTAAGAAAACTTTGAGAACCTGAAGACTTCCAAGTAACCTTCCTATTTCTGGCACCCTTTTAAATAGACCGCGCAAAACAATCCTGGGAAAATATCCGATATTGTGACAACGTTGTTAATATGTATAACGGAAATAGGAATTTGGGATAAACAATATTTTTGCAACGTACCTACTATTATTTTACTTTTAACTTTTTTATTTATTTATTGGTAAATATAAAAAATGCGGGTCGTGGTACATTCTGTATTGCATCAAATATCTATCGGTAGATAATTTTTTTTTTATTGTCTTCAAGTAATATGGCAAAAACATTGAGTAATTTTAGTAAGCAGCAAAAAAAGGAGGATGTTTCTCAATTCGTCGGGTTATTTTTATGTATGTTCCCCGATTATACTCAAAGACCGCAATGGAATTGGTATACTTTCAAGTTGGTCCCATTTTCAGCACGTCAAAATCTGATGATGGGATCCTGAAGAAATCGAGGGGACTCCTCAAATATTACAGGAATTCGTATAGCGACTTGAGTATTTTCAGCTACAAGTCTAGCATTTGCATTCAAAATATCATTTAGTTAAGTGGAACTGATGATGAAAACTACTGATGGCCACCGAAACTCCTCAACGGTACCTATTTCAAGAGGGGCGATAAGATAATATGTATATCTCAATTAATTAAGATAGTACTATGACGAAGCACATTCAAACGGTTCAATCATACGACTATGACTTTCCCGAGGCGTTGTTAGTTATAATTGAGATGGAGGCGGATTGATTAGGCGGATGGATTATGATCACTAGAAGGTATGAAATAAAATAAATGTTTTAAAAACCAAAAACCCTAAGTTAAAAAGCAAGAAATAACTTCTTTTAAAATTGTAGGTAATAGGTTAGTCGAACTGTAATCAGCAGGATCATTTTAAAATAAGTTATTTGTTCCTTTTTATGGACGGTTTTTTATTCATCTACTGAGTAGGACGCCAAGACTGAAGCTTTGAAGCTTTTTGATAAAACACTTTTCGCGAGGAACCTCTTTGCTCTTCGGGGAAGCGCATTCAAATTTTTAGGACCCATAATGAATAGGATTTATCCCGATTTCGCGAGCCTTCCTAAAGGTATATACAGGAGGTTGCGGTATCTTGTGTTCAAGTTATGGCATTAGTCGGAAACAACCATATTCCACATTACAAAATTGGCCACTTCTAATATACAGTGTGTCCCTGGATAAGGTGCACAAAAATAAATAAAGAAGATTTTATTTTATTTTATATATAAGATAAAAAAAAAATTGCTGTCAACCCTGTCGGAACAAAGTGAAATATCTCGCCTTATGGTCTATTGAGATGAAATAAACGGTTTTTTAATCCAAGAACATTTCCCGTGTCAAACAAAAAAAAAAAACAAACACTAGGAAACACAAGAAAGGCAACATATACTAAATGACATAATATCTTTGACCACTCTTAAAAAATATCGTGTTTTCGTAATTCTTTTTTATAATTAAAGACAATGAGTTAATAAATAATCATAGGTACCTAATTGGGTCATTCTTCTTTTTCACCGACAATTGCCTGTCCTCATTTTACCATACGTTATCAGTTAGAGTATTGATTATTAATGTTTTAGTGTTTGAATATACGTCCAAACATTTATTCATCTATTAGTACTAAATAATCTTTCACTTTCTCTATCCAGTGTTTTTTTTTATAAGTTTGTTTTTCATAGTGGTAATACAAAATTTGTCCTCCTCTGAAAACAGCCACTCTGTCAAAGTATATTCTGAAAAACCACCATAAAGAAAAAAACATTATCGCCACCGAAAAAATCATTAATTAGTCCAAATAAAAATTCACGCAACGTACTTTAAAATCAAAGAATAAAACCATTATTATCAATAGTTAAAAAACGCAAAATATAGAAAATCACGATGTATTGTCGGTAAAAAAGTAGAACGACCCAATTATAACATGAAATGAGTAATTTATTAAGTAATTGTAGAAATAACAAGAAACATTTTTTGAAAAAAAAACGTGTTTTTTTTGTTAGGCTTATTTTTTCGGTTTTTTTATTTATTTGAGTGACACAGGATATATAGGATTAAAAAACCGTTCATTTTATCTCAATACTCCTCAAACAACGCAAGATATTTCACTTTGTTCCGATAGGGTTGATAGCAATCAATGTCAATCATGTTATAATCTTATTAAATCAATTACACCAAAATAGTTTTTTTTTTGTTGAAATTGCACCTAGTTTGTTCCTAATTCGTTTGTTACACTTTATCCAGGGACGCACTACATAAAGGTAAGGAAGAAACAGTATCAACCATGTCTTGAGCATGACGATCAACTTTCGCGTTAGAAAACGTGCGAATGGCACGTTTCTGAATTCTTAGGACCCACCCTTGGTCTGCAGTAGCCCCCACGCCGTACAATATGGAATGGATGTGTCCAAAAATAGAAAATTAATATAATTAGCGTAGCGCAAAATGATGTACCGTATGATGACGATAGGAAAAGGTTACCGCGCGCCACTTGACAGTGCTGCCACTTGGCACTACAAATGATTTCAAATACTTATTAAAAAGCCAAAGATTTTTCCAAGTATTGCAAAGAAAATATGTTTTAAAAAGATACACTTTGTCTTTACATTTATAAAACGATAGTGGACTAAAAATATGACTTTTAATCACAATTATGGTGTTTTTTTCTTCTACAAACGAAGACACTGTTAACTGACCACCCATAGACTTTAATACGTTGCGATAAGATTGATGTTCGATTGTAAATGTACTGTGAGCTTCTAATAAAAATAATCGATCGTTTTTAGAATCGAAATAGTTTAAAAGTGATTCATTATGTGATTCGAATATTTTACGACGGTGGGGAGATGACTTGTTTTTCTTTCTGCTAATTGTTGTCGTTTGCAACAATTCCCCTTATTTGCACACACATCTTTCCGGTTTCTATGAACGGGCGGGGATCACTTTCCATCGGCGACCCCTCGGGCCTGGAATCTTCTACCCCTCAGTAAAACCATATTCCCTTCAACCTGTAAGTGTATTGTCAACGTTACGATAGCTTTGACTTACTTAACAGTAATGGCTGCCGAGTTAAAAAGAGGTACGATGACAGGTCAAAGGAAATATGATTTTACCCAGTGAAGTAAACTACACCACTTCTACCCACATCAAGAGGCTTGACGCCCGACATGAAGGGTATTGATTTACACAGCGCTTTCGTTCCACATTGACAAAATGATATCGTAAATTAGTTTGATACGATACGGGAGAAGACTTAATGGTATAATTTAGTCTATATATATTAAATATATTATAGTCGTTAAGCGTGAACCAAATAACCCTTTTGTTATTTTTTTTGGCTACGTACGCACTACTAAATAAACTAAGTAAACCTTAAAATTTTGCTAAAGCTAAAACGTGCCTCTTTGCATAAACTTTACACGTTCCTGCTTAACTTCAAATATCGTTTGTATCTAATTGGCTTTCGAGAGATAGACAACTTGACGACAAAATAAGATTAGACTGTTTGTTAAATCATCCTTCATCTCACATGTCTGTTCCGCACATCTAAGTTAAACTAAATGGGACGCCTCGCATGTCACAAACTGAGTTTCCGAGGGTGAATAATTGCTATTTCGAATGTACGTAAACTACTTTATACCATTTAGCTTTTATCGTGCAGACAAAAGACATTTAACCCATAAGAATAAAATTAAGTAAATCAGTTCGACGCAAACAAAGCCGCAAGCAAAAATTTTGCTCATCATCAAAGAGCGGAATTCTTCATAGCAAAAATCAAACTACTCATTTTTCATTGTAGATCCATTTATAAGATGAAAACGAGCGTTCTACCTCAGTTGAAGTAACAGGAGCATATTTGTAGTACTCGATAACGGTGTTTTGGCTGTAATCACTTTTTTCTATAAAATCAGCATATTTGCGTATCATGTCGTAGTCCGGAATTCTATCTAGTACTTTTTCAAGTTTTATTTGCACTGTCTGAGATCCACACCAATTTGCACCTGGTCAAGTATTAGAAGAGAGTCTAATAAGGATAAACAGGATGTTTGTAATTTGATTATTGCGTCACGTAAAATGTCATAACTTTATTTTATGTACAACAGATCATTTCTCAAATTATTGTGCTTAAGTAGGTACTCTTTTAGCTTCTCTTATTGCAGCCAACTCTTTTGAACTTAAGTTTGAAATTACTTCTGTAATGCATTCCAAATTTTCTGCATAATATACAGCTGCATTAAGCCATGTGCCCCACCTAGTTATAATAGGTTTTGGAGGCAATGGTACGGATGGACAAATTTGTCTGAATAAGCGTTGGTAAACTATATCTAAGTATACTTTTCTCAGCAATGATTCATCCGGAAGTGATTTTGATGTTCAGGAACAACAAATATATTTTTGGAATTTTGTTATAAACTGTGGATTGTTAATCTTTTTCCATGGAATATTGCACGAAACTAAAAATATGATTAAATCTATATAGAATGTGTCTGAACTCGTACTTTTTGAGCATTGTGACGAATAAGTTTTACTCACTAAATGACTTTCAACACAATGTTTCTTTAGCTGATGCAAGTGAACGTCACATTTAGAGCAATATATTGTGGAAGAATCTTCTTTGAAACTAAGAGAAGAATCTTTCTGTATCCATTTTTTTATTGTTTTTCTTTTAGGATTAACCATTTTAGTAGCACGGCACGGAAACCACTCATGAAAACTCAAGTGACATAAATGACATAATTATGTGACGCTGACATGATTTACTTTAATATGGAGATGCAAGTTGCTTATCAAAGAGGTCAAATGTTACAGAATAATCTTTTAAGTTGATTATGGATACCTAATGCGATATTATTCCGTAACATCGATAAGTCGATAAAACAGTTAGGTCAATCCCTCTGACAGTTTGATTTTTGCTGTGAAGAATTCCGCTCTATGCTCATCATAATTAAGACTTCTAACAATGAATGCTGCTAACTCGTTTTGTTTCCCAGTTAAGTACATTAATAGGTACTCTAGAACAAAACTTCCGATCATCATCCAACTTCCCGCTACAGATGGTATATGTGAAAAGGCACGGCTACCGTACAATTCCTGGTTTGACTAGGATAACATAGAAAACCATGAGACATATCCTACAATATCAAAATAATCGGACGTTTTCAGGTACGTCGGCAAGATTTATAGCTTTTTTTATTGCCTAGAAAGGCAAATGAGCCCACAGGCGTGACGGTAACTGGGGTCTGAGACCAAAGTACATCTGCATTCTCAAGAATGCAATCCTATGACTAAAAGCGTTGCCGACACTGAGGATTAAGGTGGAATGCCGCTAAAACCTTTTCTTTGTTTCATGAATTTCTTACGCTTTAACTAGTGGCATATAATCCTCCTGATATCGGAAGGGATAGCTGAATTAATGAATAAATGGATGACATCAGCGGGATTTCCGTACGCCAGTGGAAAATTCCGGACGTACGGCAATCCTAAGTTAGGTAAACAAAACAAGTAAGTTTTACAAAGTACTTGTGAACATTTCAAGAATTGATTGGAGTCTCTTTTAGCTAACCCACCACCCGAGTTCTAATTTGTTTTAATGTTTGCTAGCTAGGGGGTTGCCATGACATTTTGGTTTTATTAACGGCCCTAAATTATACTTACTATAAATAAATTCAGTAAAAGAGTTAATATGATATTCACTTAACTTAAGGCCGACTTTTAATTACCTATTTTAAATGTGTTGTGATGTCTATTGTTATTATCAATAATTATAATTCTAGTGAGCATCTGAATTACAAAGTTATTTCTGTAATTTTATACATTATATTACGACGATCCTGAATGGGACAGCATTTGATTTTTTATTATAGTAACTTTCTTTTTTTATCTTAACAATCTTACAATAGTTCGAAGTTTTATAACTCGAAGGTTTCCCCGAAACATTCGCACCACTTAGATTACTTAAGCCAAAATAATTAATTCTTGTTAGTTTTTAACTTTATTGTAACTTATCAGAGCTTTGTATCGATATGAAAGACACGTCACTAGCAATGGCAATACCAAGGATCCTAATACTAATAGAGATCGAAAGGGGAGATTGAGTGGCGCTGTCTCCTACACTTGTTTCTCAAAAACTTGCCATAGGATTCCTCACGAGTTGATTTTTTTAAATTTAAAAAAAGCTCTTAAACCCCAATTTATATTGGAAAGTTTGACATTAGATAATAATATATAATTATTTATTTAATTAATATTTACCTATCGACTTTTTTATTTACTAATTGTGTGGAGATATTTTATTAAACAATGTAGAAACTAAATGCTGTTTAACATCAAGTATCAGAGTTTTTGTTCCCCATCCTGCATCACCGAGGTGAAATAGTGCTGTATAAAAGCTATTTCAGCTTTATTTTCAAGTAAAGTTGGTTACTATTATATAGCTTTTACGCAGCTACGAGTATGTTCTTGACATGTTAGAGCTTCAAACATTTGCACTACAAAATCAGTAGTGCAAACGCAATAACTGTTTTATTTCAATCGGTATAATTATGGGCGTCACTTGGGTTGAAATTGAAGCTATGTATTTAACCTATGAATACAAAAAAAAACATGGAAAAAATTACAATAAAAGTTTGCATGACATGACATGTCATGTCAAAATTACAAGTATCCTTAGCATGATTGTCAAAACGAATAAATAATATTTATAATTAATAATTCATATCATTTTACCGATAAGGATCGTCATCAATCATCATATTCAAAAAATATCATATATTAATATAAAATAATAACAGTAAAAAATGCCATAGTAGGAAATAAGAAAAATGATAATAAGAATTACATGGCAACAATATTCACATAACATTACTATAAGATCAATTTCATGTACTCATCTGCTGAGTACAGGCCCCTATTTCACCAAGCTTGACAAGTGCGACAATTGTCTAAATAACGTGATTATTGTATTTTATGAAACTGCAATTGTAATAATCAGGTGACAATTGTCGAGTAGTCACGATAAGTGTTGTTTCACAAATCTCTACTTTATTAAACCACGCTGACAGGTGCGACAATAATAAAAAAAAAAACATTTTTATGTCGTGAAATGACAGTTTGAAACTCCTGACACCATTATCACGTTGTCATGACAACCGATAATATTTATAATTTTTTTAAATATGTTTTAAATGTTTAAATCAACCGAATGTTGATTGTTGACAGGCGTCCACCATTTCCGCGTAGTTAGTCCACAATTATACAACACCAATTATTATATTAGTTTGGAGTGTCCAATATAGGCTGTATGGATAGTTTCCTCAGTCTTGTCGACTGTATGCAATTATTCTCATTTTATAAAAACTGTAGCAAGAAACAAGGTTACTATTTTTTTAATTTTGATGGGTGAATATGAGACACTACCCGTGTTCGTTTTTTAAAAGTAAGTTTTCCGATCATGTTTGAGAAAATGTAATTTTATTGATACTAGCCAGTGTTTACTTTTTAAATTCAAAGTACGTGTGTTTTGGAAGCGAGCGTTTTCGAGTTTGTCCGAGTAAATATAAATACCAATTACAAAACTTAATACTTAATTAAGTACACTGATGGTTTATTATAAATTGGCTTCTTATTTTTGAACGTACGCTCAAGAACCGCTTAAATTTTAAATATATAGTTGTGGATATAAACTGACACTGGTTTTACTGATTCGATTTTTTTCCTTGAACGCAAAGGCAGTGACGTCAAAGGTGAAATTTATTCGTTCTTTATATATTCTCCTATATGCAAACTCATCTAAATCGCTTTCACTGTTACTACCACTACTTTCGCGGAGAGCCATTTTGTAACTAACAATGAAAACACTACAATTGTAACGCAAGCCTGACACAGCTCTAATCTCATGTCAATAATTACCGACAAATTTGCAAATATGTCGACTTGGAAAAATGTACAATTGTTTCACAACATAATTGTCCTTAAATTAAATTATGGACAATTGTCACGCGTTGCACACTGTAATTGTAGACAATTATGTATGTCCATAGAAATAAAATTGAGAATTTGTCTACTTGTCACCGGTCACTTGTCATATGTCCGAGACATATGTCGAATTGTCAGCAGACATATGTCATTGACAATTGTAACTTGGTGAAATAGGGGCCAGAGAGTTTTCCAACAAAAGGTTTCTCAGTCGACGCCTAAATGTTTCGTCAGATGGTTCAGATCTGAAATCTTCGGGTAGGTGCTCAAAGTAGGTCAGAACAATGACACGGGATTTTTTTCCGCAAGTGCCATGCGACGAGAAACTGTTCGTAGGCGTCCAGTAGGTCGAAGCTGTTTGCTCGTAACGGGAACCTTTCAACCTTTACAATACTTATAAAAGTATTGTAAATAATGCGCAAATATGCGTTGAATAAATCTCGACCAGAATCCCTAGGTTTTACTCCGATCCGTATACTAATAGCTCGGTTCCCGTTCAAATTTGAGCCTATTATGAACCTGAGGAACCAGAGGTCCTAGCCAAGATGCAAACGCTCCTAACGTTTTTCTTTTCTCTCGCCCAAAATGTACGGGATGACATTCTCGTGCGTTTCGATAAAGCACGTGGTCGACTGTCATCCCATACTTTTTCAGCGATAGAAAAGAAAAACGTTAGGAGCGTTTGCATCTTGGCTAGGGGCCCAGCTCGCCATACAGCTCGCTACACATCGTCACTTCTTTGAAAAAAACCGAGTATCTAATTTTTCGTGATGTACCATTTTAAACTTAAATCTAAAGAGAAATAAGTTAAAAATCATTTATGACGAAATATGAGATACGAGGTTTTTTCAAAGTAGTGACGACATGTCGGTAATGTAACTTAAAAACATGATATTTTATTTTGTGACATTTGACAAAAGCTTGTTGGCTAAAAACCAAGTCTGCAGCTGTGACCAAGCTACGCTAATCTTGACATTTAATTTCCCATAGTCCGTTGCGCTGACTACCACGGTTGTGTCATCTGCAAACAATACCACGGTTGTGTCATCTGCAAACAATATAGACAAGCCAGCAGCAATGCTTGACGAAAGGTCATATTAAAACATTTAAAATAGGGTATTTACGAGGGAAGACCCTTGAGGAATGCGTAAATTGATGATAGACTCCAGCATTTTACCGTTTGTTGGCATCACCACCACTTGTTTTCGATCCGCCAGAAACGAGGCAAACAGTTTATGGGCGTTTCTTTGGATACCATACAATTCCAGTTTGTCAACGTCAAATGCCTTCAAGAAATCGCACAATATCCCGGCCATCTTTTGCCTATCATCCAACCCAGTCACTATGCAATCGAATATCCTGCACGCTGGAGTGGTTGTTGACATTTTCTGTCTGCACGCAAATTGGGTGTAGGGCCATTCGATTCCCGATGACCCGTTAGTTGAAACGACAAGAAAAAATCATTTATTTTTGAAATACTGGGTACTATAGTGGTAGGCCTATAGTTATTGACATCACACTTGTCACCCCTACCTTTAAAAACTGAACACACTCACTCTGGTATTCTTTAAAACCTCAGGGTACGTACCCGTTTCAAACATAACGTTAATAAGGACAACAAGTATGTTACCAATAACCGGAAATACGCAAAGAATAATATCTACCGAAATGTCAAAAGCAAAGTATTATTAAGAATAAAAAAACATCGCACGAGCAAACATCACTCACTATCATAAAGAAGGATATCATTATATTGTAACCGAGCCACCACACTCATACGCAGTCAATCGCAAAGGAAAACTCCCACGTGTATTCCCATTTATACTTACCTACTCAGAAAAAGAAAATATTTATAATACATTAAAATGGCTTTTCCTATCCATTGTATGTATCTTCGAACCCTCTCGGGAAAAATAATATAACAAGCAAAATTACTTCACATTTCAATGCGTTTGATTTAGATTTATAAAGAATTTGAAAGGTTTCCAATGCGAATGCGATACAATTATAGGCATTTCAAAATTCCAAAGCTTAACTAAAACCATGCATACACGAGGGGTGATCCATAAGTTTTAATAATCGGTATAAAAATGAGAGATAAGTAAATCGATATACTTATACTCGTATTGAAGTATGCACACTTTTTGTGTTTGCGAAAACTTAATAACGTCATTCAATTGTCCTATTTTAGCAATTCAAAAATATTTTTACTTTTAGAGGTCAAATTTTGTACCTTCACCAAGTTATCATCAGCCCTTGATTTTTAGGGTTATAGTATTGCCATGTCCGCCCGTCCGTCCGTCCGCAGACTAGCTCAGAGACTCCTAAGAGTCTCTGAGCTAGTTTAATACTAATATTAAACTAGTAATTTGGCATGAATATACATTTTAGTCACGCCAACAAAGTGGTCAAATAAAATCTTTTAATAGACCTTCCCTACATTTATCGTGTTGACATCATTGGTTTTTGAGATACAGGCGGTAAGTGTTTATACCTACTAAAATCATCTAAGACGGCACCAAACGACATTAAATAGAAAATTTGTTATTAGTTGTTGATTTTTATATTTGTAGTGTTTAATGGCTTCGGAACCCTACTCTGAGCATGGTCCGACATGCTCTTGCCCGGTTTTTATATAGTTGTTTTTGAACATTACTAAGTGAGAAGTAGGAGTCGAAAGTAAGGACTATACATAACAGGGGAAACGGTTATCAGTTCTGACATATGTCTCTTATATTTGGCTCTGAAGCCAAATTCCTGCCGCAAAATCGTATTTTTTTTCTTTAGCTTATTTTTAATAGTATTACATAACTTTGAAAGAATAATGTTATTATCAACTTTGAAAGAATAAAGAATTAATGTTAATAACTCTCGTAGATTATTTGAGCTCCATTAGTAAAAGCTAATGTCACAGTTATTATTTGTAGGCCTCAATAATCCTGGAAAAGGCTGAAAAACCCTAATTTTTGGGGACAGAGCTGGAGATAAAAAAAACTACTACAAAGTTAACTTATTTATCCTCAATCATAAAGATAAAGCAAGGTTTAATTTTTAGTAACAACTTCCTCCACACCGCTCCAAATAATTACAAAACTCACTTTTATTTTGCCAACTTGTAAAAGTGTTCATAGGTACATATTTTTTTTGTAAATAGCTATCACAGAAAAATAATATTATAAATGCGAAAGTTTGTGTGTGTGTTAGTTTATTACTCTTGCACGCTGGACGAATTTGGGTGAAAGTTGGAATGGAGATACGAGTAGATTACCCTGGATTATATAATTAAGGGTTCCCGAGGGAATAACGATACAAAAAATCTACAAGTCGCGGGCACAAGCAATTTTGATATTAAAATGATTTTAGACGTTGTGAGCTAGACAAAACGTTACGGAAGCACAGCATGTCAAATTACAAATAAAACATTAAAATTGTAATAAATAGAAATAAAACACAACATACAAATCTAATTAACTAATTAAAAATTATTCAACTTTAATTGAAATCGTAACCTAAATGACATTGTGTGAAAACTAAACGAAATAAACTGTATACTTTATTGAAATAAGTAAGTTAGTTGGTAACGTAGATTAGGGAATTGGCGGCTCATGTAATGAAAGCCCCTACAAATAAATAAAGATTAAAAAATAAGCAGTTAATGCCTGTAAACATTACAATAAAGATCTTCACAAAGGTCACATCACAACAATACTTATAACATCACAATAATAATTTACTTAATGAATATAGAATCTTTAAAAGCAAGCTCTTAATGGTCTCATTCTGACAGCGAGTTCACAAGTATCCGGGGTTTACGTGCATTCAGGCTGCTCCCGTTTTGTAGCAGTTCCATCTGTTATTTTAGTATTTAAGCTAACGTTTTCTTCTCTCCCTTATACCCTCAATTTCGCTTTGTTACCGATTACCTTTGCTGTGGTGTTATCTGTTTACGCGTTTTAAGATTTCTCTAATGACTCCACCCGCTTATTTTTATTAAGTTTTTTTTTTGGTTATTAAAAGACACTGCCTACTTACATACTTATAAGAGGCTTTAAAGCAAGTTCAATATGAGTATTTTAAAACCCATAGTTGGCTAAGGTGTTTAAATTAAACGAATAACTATTAGTCCCATTTACACCTAAGGTTAAAAAAATTAAGGTTAAAAATTTCAGTTGTCATGCTCGTATATTTTTTGTTTAAATATATCTAGGTGTAGGCGGACGACCTAAAAACAAAGCAGAAAGTGTTTTCGTCTTCCAAGACTTAAACCAGACAAGAGACATTAAATAACTATTACTTGTTTTGTTTTGGTGTGTTTTCCATTAAAAAACAAAACTAACTAAAAATTAAACATTGTGATCAAGAAAATCCATACGACGACCGCTGTAAAAACCTTTAAAAGTAAAATATTTGTATATTTGGCCTCAGAAGTAAGTACGTAAAACTGTTTCCTATACAAATTTAACCTATAAAATTAAAATGTTTTTTTTTTTAAATCAGTGTATCAGAGAGAAAAGCTGAGTGTATTTAATACTCGATTTCATTATCCACCCTCTTACCTTCGGCGCGCGTAACGTAATGTAATGTAATAAACGTCTCGTTCATAATGGCTTGTTATACTAGTCCGTCCTTATTGTAGGTACCAATTATTAGTTGCTGGTGGCTGTACAAACTACAGAGTAAACTGGTTATATCGGGTTTTTTATTGACGTATTCCAATTTGCAGTGGCAAAATTCATCAAACAGTTGTGTTCAGTGCGCACACGGCTGTATTTGCAAGAGCCCTGAATTCTCGTACAAATACGATCAGCTGATGTTCTAAGCCGCAACTGCGTTTGAGTGGGCGTATTATGGCTAATATCTGCAAACTTTGAATGGTTCATCAAATTGCAACTCCCACAAAATACTCTGACGAAAATTACTCATACAATTAATTATTGTATTTTAATCTTGCGTAATTTACGAAAAAAATATTCATATTTTATGCAAATGATTTGCCAGTGACTTCTGTAATGAATAGGGTTTATAACCGACTTAAAAAAGAGGACGTTCTCAGTTCGTCGTGATATTTTATTAATAATTCTTTTTCGATTACTCACATACCGTTGGACTGATTTGAAGATATTTTTTAAACATAAGTATTGTGCCAAATGAAAATCAAAATTGACAAATGGTTTTAACGAAGCTCAAATTAAAATAAATTCGTAATTCTCGCTTGTAAAATAACGGGGAACCAATTTTTAAACGGCAGACTTTCACATTTAAAGCATCCTCACCATGTTACATACCTAATATTTACCAAACCAAATAGGAGGTAAATAAATAAATACCCTCTGTTGTTTTAAAAATCTGTGCAACAGTGACCCCACGTGCTGAAATGTTTATCTACTGATGTTTACAAACAAAGTAAAGCGTTTAAATATTTACAGTTGGTTTGATGCGAGTAACTTTTGCGACGAGCGCCGGCTTCGAGCGCTGTTCCCGCCGCTCTGCGCAGGAAACTTGACCGGAAAGACAGGGCAGCGAAAGGATCAATTTTAGTCGAATAGTTAGGCTCAAGAGGACGAAATGCGAGGGTGTTGGAGCCTTAACGGATCGATGGCGGGAGAGCATGGGAGGGGGGGAGAGGGCACGGCGCCCGACTTTCGCCGAGCTATTTATAACATTCAAGCCGCTGACCTATTTCGCGGCTGCGTTGGCGGGGAAGGTCACGGATTCTGCCTATTCCACGCTCCCGCCACGCTGGTGTCTTTTCCTTCGCGCTGCAACGCAACACTGATTAAAGTTGTTGACATTTTGGCGTTCTCACTCCATTCGTTCTACAAACATTTTAGAACTTCAAGGGTAAACCGTATTTAATGTAGCATCTTGCACACCACAGTTTATATGACGGGCATTTTAATAAAAATAGAGTAAATAAAAGCTTACCGATTTAAACCTATTTATAAACTAACAGTACTTTCGAAGGCGCTCATTGATATTACTTAGGTATTAGCAAACGTTTTATGGTTTTAATGTTAAATTTGTGCAGTGGAATAGCTTGATTGAGTGAAAGTCGTATTTGAGGCGACACTGACGCGTCTGGAAACGGGACGCATACGTTTCCCGGGCGCTCACGCTAATGTGCCTGGGGCCTTAGCAATGCATACGCTAAGTTAGCGATTTACGAAATTCGACAAAATGTATAGGATTAACGTAAGCAGATGACAGAGCGACAACCGCTTAATATGAACTCCATACGAGTACATTTCGAATCAATAGAAAACCGAAACGTTAGCAACGATTGCGTTTCGGGTCCTTGGCCGCTCGGGGCGGGGCGTCGAACCCTTGTAAGGACTCCATTATAATACAAACTATTACATCCTTGTCTTGAAAGAGATAGTATAAACAGAAAAACGTTTAATCGAAGTTCCATTTTTTTGTAATAGGTGGGTATAAACTTATGTTAGATACCTATGTTATTATAGGTATTTAAGTTTTCCGCAAAATATGGTGTAACTTTGTTAAAATTATGAAAGTTCGTAATTGGACTATAATTTGTAGGTAATTATCTCTGAACATAATATATCGTCCTATTACTGCAAATACCAACTAAGTGACTTTTTGACGAAATGCCTTTTCTTAAACCAATAGAAATATTTTTTCAATATCTACAGACTGGTAAAACCCCTGTTTTGATACGACCTCGCGTTCAAAAAACAGCTTAAGCATAAAGTAACATATCGGTAATTTTGTGGCACTCTTTACAAGCAGAATGTAGTATGTGTATGATAATATGCTGACTCATGTTTTTGCCTCCAGGTAAAAACTACTGCCGGCGTTTAGTTTTTTTTGCTTTAACATTTCATTAGGCATGACCCAATTTATTCTCAGAAAATACGTTCTATATATACTTATTTGTTTTTTGAATACATGCATATCTACTAAGTTCTATTTTTACGCCAGGTAAAATATATCAAACATCTTTAGCATGTTTTTCTAGAACTTCTTTGAATTCATTAACGACAATATCTTACTGCCATGATATTGTACAGCGCCTTAATTGGTTTTGGCTGTATACTTTACTCCGACATGAACACAAAATTCTACAGGAAGGACCAACTAAATGCGCATACGAGCTTCGCGCCGTAGCTAACTTCACTCAGTTGCTGCTTACGCGCCGATTTGACGGTTGGTTATTATTGTGTTATTAGATCGATAAACAGTTAAAAAACCTATTTAATGACGGTGTGTTATAAAAATGAATTCAAGGAGCAGAAGACTCGTTAGACTGGCAACGGGAATCAAGGATGCAGACCGTAAGTAACATTATTTTGTTCGATAATACTTACATTTTAAGTTTGAGGTTACTATTATGGAAATGTTTTGGACAGATTATGCGGCATTTAGGTACATAAGAATAACATTGAATGTAAGAGTAATGCATCATTTGAAGTAGATTTAGGCAGTGTTACAACAATGAATGTAATTTTGACAGAAGTGTGTGTTATATTGTGGAGATTTAAATACCCAAGGTCAATAACCAGCAAGCGCGGGCCCGTTGCTCGCCGGCTGGCTTTGTCGTTGTAGGTACTTTTTCGTTTACTTACTTTTACAGATTGTTTAGTTACCCACTTAAATAAATAAAATTAAATATATACTAAATCGTATTTTATAGTTATTGAATCTTTCTAAATAAGTAAATCAAGTTTTTATAACTCGATTTTTAAGTCAGCGCGAATCCTGGGTTACTTAATAATTTCGTTTTCGCAATGGTACAATCTTGTGCAGGGTCCGCCCAGATAGTTCAAATAACTGTGTTGACACTGTTGTGTTTCATAGAAGCGGGTTCAATAAATATGAATAAAGCTCTCTGAACTAGGCCTCAGAGTCGGCAACGTATTAGCATTCTTAAGATTGCCAACATCCATTAGTAACAGTGTCTTCTTGGCATCAGGTGGCATTTGTACTCATAAGTATATGAATACTCACAGGTATCAGGCAAAATCCCCTTTTCATGTCTAAGGGGGCAAGAAATAAACTTAAGACTCATTAACGGTGAACGGACACATAGGTATACCTGCGGCTCGAGACATCCATATAATTATGTGTCCGATTAAATGTCACCGGCGTGTTGTCAATCCTTTATGCATGAATGCAAGTCCCACGCTATCATCATAGTGCAGTAAAGGGCAGAACATAAATTTACAAACTTACTTGTTTTAGATGAATATCAGCTGGAATCGGAACATAATCAGGCCTCGGACCTTGACGAATCTCAGGAACGTATCGCCGAGGAGATGAAGCAAATAATAGGTAACATTTTTATTGATGACAGTGCAGCAGACTCGGATCAAGAGCAATCGCAGATTATGTTACCACTACGGAGTTTCAGAGCAGAGCGAGTCTCCAAATCATCTTCAGACTCTGAGTCGTTCTTCGGTGGCGGTGATTTTTCAGATGACGACCCTACTTACCACCCAAAGGAACAAAAAAAGTCTCCTAATAGCTGCTGTAGCAGCAATGATGACAATTTAATTACTTTGCAGGACTTGTTGGGCTCTAAAATCAATGGAAATATTCCGTCTGTCATTTCACCATAACCTGGTACGAGTTACGAAATGAATAACTACACAGACAGAGCCTTAGAGATCTCTCATGATGATGAGTTAATTACTTCTCATGATTTTTTAGGCTCTAAAGTTAATGAAAGCATGTCATCCATAACTACTTCACCACAACCATTTAATAACAACGACACAGACACAGCCTCAGAGATCGCTACTCTAATTTTATCAGACGTGTTAGATTTAGTTTGGGACCAAGTTAAGAAGATAAGCCGTTGGCGTTCTGTTAATCCGGAAGGGTGGAAAAAAAATATTGCAAAGAAAAGACGTGCGGAAGGATTATCATACACAACTAATAACCAAATAAGACCTCCGAAAATCCCAAAGACAGTTGATTGTAATAAATGCTTATTTAAATGTACACATTCGTTCAGTGAGCAAGACCGTGCCAAAATTTGCCGTATGTACTGGAATTTGGACTTTTTGGGTAAAAAAAACTTCATACTGTCCCGTGTTGCACTTCATCCACCGAAAAGAGTCGTAGTGGAGAGAAAACGTCCTGCTAGACAGTACACTACCAAGTGTTACTTTGATTCAGAAGCAGAGAAGCGACAAGTGTGCCAGAAGTTTTTTTGCTCTACTTTAGTCATCTCGCCTTCAGTAATTACCGACGCAATTAAGCACAGAGACGAACTGGGGTTTTACTCTGGTGAAGATGGACGTGGACATCACATTCCACCAAATAAAACTAGCCCTGAAAAAATACAAGAAGTAGTTGATCACATTTCTTCCTTTCCTCAAATGGAGGGTCATTACGTGAGAAAACAATCTAAACGTAAATATTTAGAAGGCACGCTTTCAATTAACAAAATGTACAGGCTTTACTTGGAATAATATGAAAAAGACGACCCTGTGTCTGAAATAACTTACCGCCGAATTTTCTCGACTCAGTTCAATTTGAGTTTCTTCGTCCCGAAAAAAGACCAGTGTCAAGTATGCAACAAGTATACTTTAGCAAAAGAAAATGAAAAAGCTAATCTAGAAGCATCTTATAATGCACATATAGAGCGGAAGACTGCTTGCGAGACTGAAAAACAAAAGCATAAATCAAGAGCAGAGACTGATAGTACCTTTTTATCTGTCTCCTTTGACTTACAAGCAATATTGCAAATACCTTGCTCAAAAGTTGGCTTGTTATATTATGTCCGAAAACTGACCTTATACAATCTGACTATATATGAAAGTGCTTTACCCAATAATGCCTTTTGTTTTAATTGGTCTGAGATTCATGGCAAAAAAGGAAGTGCAGAGATTGGTACAATTTTATACCATTATCTGTCGAATTGTATTTCTACGGACGTGACAAGTGTCTCGTTATTTTCTGATACATGCGGTGGTCAAAATCGAAACCAGAACGTTGCAGCTGTTTTACTCTGGGCTGTTAACAAAATAGATCATCTGCAAGTCATTGAACAGACTTTCCTGGAGTCTGGGCATTCCTACATGGAAGCAGACTCAATGCATAGCAGTATTGAAAGTGCTAAAAAGAACAAAGATATATTTTCTATGACGGACTGGGCAAACATTTTTAAAAGTGCTAGGTCGAAAGGTGTTTATAGGGCTGGTAATAAAAAGGTGATCAAAAAACCTTACCAAGTTAAAGAATTTAAATACCACGAATTTTATGACCTGAAACAGCTAGCTGAAGCTTTGTTGAGAAATAAAACTAAAGACTGCAATGGTAACAAAGTTTTTTGGCTAAAAATTAAGAAGATGAAATTCGTGAAGGGTGATCTGAAAATATACTTTAACTATGATGTATCTGACGTGTATTTAAATTTTGATTCCAGCGCCGCACCAAAATCTCGCAAGACATCGACACCTCAATCTGGCCCTCGATATAGTACCAGGAAAGGGAAGCAACGTGGTTTGTCGAACCCCAATTCAGTGGAACCGCCACCGACCCCAGAAAATACATTATCATGCCTTCAATTGCTCCAATTATACGAAGAGCCATTACCAATTTCAGCAGCCAAGAAGAAGGATTTAGTTGGTCTTTGCGACAAAGGGGTCATTCCCGAGGAGTACCAAGGATGGTTTCGGACACTTAATTGTAATACTAATGTAATAGACCGTGTGCCAGATGTCGCAGCATGCGAATCTACTAGTGAGGAAGATGATGATTAATGTCTGATTAATAAATTCATAACTCAGTAACTTGGGCTTTGTTTATTTTAATAATTACCGGACATTATCAAATAAATTATAGGCTTAAAAAATACAACTTATTTAAAAAATAAATAAATTGTGTTTTCCTCTAGTGTAGTTAAGGGCCTTTTATTAGATACTGCAATATTTCCTACAGGTAAAACCGCTTATGTCGTTGGCAATTTTCATTGAATTTGACCATAACTTCAAAATCAATGACTCCTTTTTCTTATTTTCTGTCTTATTAGCATAGTTTATGTAAAATAAAGCTCAATCTAGTGGAAACTCTGACTTAGATGGTGTTTCTGAGTAAATTTAAAAAAAAATGTTTTTTCTGGTAAAACCGGCTAAGTACATGACACTTTTATTCATATTGTGTTTTTACCCTCAATAAAACAAAACTTAGGAACTTTTCATGATTAATTACGAAACAAAATAAGATAAACTTTATATTTTTATAAATACAAATCATATTTCACCATGTTTACTAATAAAAAAATACATCCAAACTTTAAAATGTGATTATCTCAAAACTACTTTTTTGCAGATAGTCGGTATTTGCAGTAATAGGACGATATGTTCATTGTAATTTTTGCCGTGGATTTATTGTTTCAAAAAAATAGTAATTAAATAAACTAAACGACTTGTTGACAATTACAAGTTTTAATGGTTGCCTGTATTTTAAAGACTATTGTCGTAGCGAAATGCGTTGTATATTTCCATTAATTTACATTACTAACTACACATTAATTGATCAGAATATTACTAGTATTTCACGTGAGTTTAAGATAAGGCATATGATGGTAAGTGGGATCTGAGACACTATTCAAGCCTACAATTACAGAATTGCAATCCTAAGACTGGAAACAAACAAATTTCTCGGGAAAATCACCGTGTATTATGATAGAGCGGGGTGTATTACATCGATTTGAGCTCGGACCCTCCGCGATAAGTGACGCCGCTGTCAACTCGGCCATAAAAAGCGTTGTATGGGACCATGCTGCGCGCCATTCAAAATACCTAACAGTCGAATCCCCTCATAATAGATCACTCGAGATAAACAGTTAAGCTAAGAATAAACCTGTTAACCCTTTGAACGCCAACGACGACTAAAATAGTCATAAGCTGTCGTGCCTACAACGCCACCGTCACTTATAGTTGGCACAGGTACCTACAGTTTAAAAGAGGCGTTATTTCGTATGGATCTAGTTAAATTTTAAATACCTTTTAATACATGTTTTGCGTGCGAGTAATGCATTTGTATTTGACGTAAGGGGTTAAAAAGGTTAATAAAGATGTCGATATTACTAAATGTAGCAGGTAGCGCTGGAATAGGTAACTTATAAATACCTAAACTTCGCAATATTAGCATACTATGTCATATTAATGAAGCATAATATTATGCGGGCAGTTGTATCTACAGGGTTTAATTAACTGGGTTTATCTACGGCACAATAGTCACCTGTCCGCCGGCTTCCTGACACGTTCAGCACTATTCTATATTATCTACGTAGTTCGACGTTACAATAACAAGCGGTTATCTTGCTTGATGGAAATTTGAGGAAAAGAGATACGATCTTATTAGTGCTCTCCATAACAGACTACCCACAGCTAGTTAAGTCCGCTTATCTCGATATGCACAATGATGATGAACATACTGTACAGTCAACCAATTACAATTATAATCCACTATAGAACTGTGTCAATGTGACATCATAATTCAATTCTTGAGAAATCTCTTACCATTTGAATTGTCACGTCACTTTTTATTTTTTACGAGTATTTACTTTGACTAGGTAAGTTCCAACTATGGCCACTAGGCCTATAATTCAAATTGGTTGACTGTACATGACACGAATACGTTCTCAATATTTGGAATCTCTTTGTATATTTTTTTTTAAAGTTTTTAAATGTTGAAACTGGAAATTGGTTTTTAAATTAAAGTTATTAGCTAAGTTGTAACTAAGAAAATCAGTTAGACCAATTAAGTTATCAGATGAAACAACCGCTCATAATTTGAACGAAATTTGTAGAAATATGATATATAAATACGGGAGCAAAATATGCGTTAGCCAATATCTGAATTACTGTACGGCTTCCAACGTATTATCATTTTGTTGGGGAAGAATCATAAATTGTCTCGACGCGGCCGAGCGACCCCGCGCGCTGGAAGATGCTTCAGTGGTTCTTGAGATAAAGGCGCCGCTACAAAGGGGAAAATATTACTGCAGCCCACTGAATCCACCAGTATTATTTGACTTTTTAACGTTTTCTTTATAATATAAGTGACACTATTATTTTTCACCAAGAAGGGCAACGTAGTTGACATTTTTGTATGTATGTATATCAAATTATGTGTTTCGCTGATTAAGGCTCAACTGTTTTATTTAATATTTTTGGTTTTAACCTTCTTGTAAAAGTTATTTAGGTAAAGCGTTTACAGTTTGGTGGAGTAACCTTCTCGACTTCATTTTTATTACTGGATCGAACTTATCATTATTATTCTATTAGTCAGCATCACACACAATCTAAAGTAGTGAGATCAACGTCAAGAGTAGATAGAGAGCGATAGAATTCTAACGCGAGTAGCGTTAGTACTTTCTCGCATTAACATACCTACTTATATGGCAATATTGCATGACTTTGCCTGCGTGGCTGTACAGCGACAAGGTACAAAAGTTTGTACCTACTCTCGGTGGTGACTGAACGTTTCACGTTACACTGATAAAATACTGAAATTGAATTTCGCCTCGCGTCTAAAATTAATCCTGCACGCTGTCCGCCATTTATATCATACTAAAGTTACCACCGAGCAAATCTGTAGTGTAAATACATTAAAAATACGTAAAAAAAACACTACTGCAACGATATGGGTTGTAATTATTTGGCTATATTTGCACTGGCGAATATTCGGCATTGCTGTTGCCTTCAATGAATGGGTAGTTCTACCAGCGTTTCAACCGCTTTGACTTCGGTGTCGCATTTTTAACCATTTCCCTGTACGAGTAGGATAACCATTTTCGGTTATTTTGAAGAATTCCTGGACTCCTAGAAAATAACCGAAAATGGTTATCCTACTCGTACAGGGAAATGGTTAAAAATGCGACACCGAAGTCAAAGCGGTTGAAACGCTGGTAGAACTATCCGAATGCCATTTAACGATAATATTGACTTAAACAAAGACATGTCCAGCCTAAACAGAAGTAGCCCGGGGTCATGTCCATTTCCATCAACATAATATGCAACTTGCCAACTTTATTGGTACAACTTTATTACGCTTAGAATAAAAATTACAGCAAATTTCACTTCACACTTTTGGTCACGAGCATCTTTTAAATTCTACGCTAACAAATCCAGAGCCAAGCCAAATTTGTAAACATCATTAAAGCAGCTACTGGCTTGTGTGTTTTTATTAGCAAGCATAAGAAAATGGTTTTATATATAAACCTTCATTGGTGAGGTATTAATAAAGTAAACTGGGGTGAGTCAAAATTCACTTTTATTTCAACTCCTAAATATTTTCGGAAGTCTGAAAAGTTTCATAATCTTTACAAGTCTCTCTTAAAATTTATGACGATCTTTACTGCAAAATATACAAATTCATAATTAAAATATTTCCTAAACATAACTGTTGATTTTATTCATAAACTAGAACATCATAAACAGTAATAAGTGCAGACTGAAATAAATAAATATCAGAGGACAATCTCACACAAATTGACCTAGTCCCAAACTAAGCTCTAGGCTTACACTAGACAACGATATTTGAACGATGAACATACTTATATAGAGAAATAGAAACTTAAATACATAGAAAACTGTCATAAATTGAATGAAATGAACTTGTTGACTGTATTATGGTCAAGCTCCAGCCAGGAAGCAAAATTTGTTAAAACAAATTAGGTTAGAAGACTCTATGTTTGATTATATGTGAAAAGATAATAAAATTATAAAGTAAAAAAATTGGAAGAGAGATGAGTCTAACTAAAAATCAGTAGTAGGAGAAGGTACCAGTAAATTGTTCCTACTTAAGATACAGTTCGCTTAGCCTTATATTAAATTTATACTCGTAGTGGATATTTGTTTGTGAAACAACAGCTCCTCTGCCCAGCCTGTTTGCCCAAATACCAGAACGCAATCTAATATTTCAAATCTGGTGTTTTAGGTATAAGGTAATCATTATATTCAGAGCATTTGGCCATACCCGCGCGGTTTGCAACTTCGGTAAAATGGAATGGATAATTTCAACTGTTTGCGGCTACTAGTCGCATAAACATCACATAAGACGTTGTACATTAGCAAGATGTTTGAATCGTGATCTAATAAGTAGGACTCACCCTGAAACTCCTTTCTAGCGGTACTGACGGAGGTAACGATGTTGGCCACGTGGCCGAGCACCGTCGCGAACAGCATCAGTCCGAACAGCAGCTGCACGATCACGAACACGTACTCGCCTTTGCTGCGCGGCCGCGGCAGGTCTCCTGTAACACACACTCCATTAGACACAAGCAAGCAAAAACTACAGTAGGTATACATGTATGTGCACGGTGTGAGTGAAGCTCCTATTTCTAGGTCGTTTGGCCATCCGGGCCTGCTGCAAAGTAACATAACCTAAACCTACCTACGTATTACATTTTGTTACAGCTTTTAAAATAAGAAAGCAATTAAACAGATTCCTTTTTCAGCTAAACTGTACTTTGTTAAAAGATGAAAGTTGAGTTTGTTGTAAGGTTGTACTTAGTTGTTGTTAATTTATGTATTCAGACTAAACTGACAAATAAAATGAACAGAATTTAATTACCTATTTTATTCCTTAACTGTGGATCTGCCACCAGAATCTGCCGTTTAAGTAACCTGCCCTTTAAAGAATCTGCCATTCAGGGAAACTGGGATTTGGACTGACCGTCAATGTCCACCATTACAATTGCCTTATCTAATAAGCAAAATTGTAACCTAAAAATATGTTTCGGACTATCATAAATTTCTCAAGCATTCTTGAAAATTATGGCTTCTCTAGTGAAAAACGATGCCATAAGAGCCTCATTTTCTTTCTAGTATTAAAATAAACGTATGCATACCCATTCCTGCGTCTGCATCCGCTGCGATATTTTGTGCCAAAATGTTCTCTTTTGCATATAAAGTCCAAAGGACCATGAAAAAATTCCATAGGTTAACCAGTTGCCAGTATTACCAGTTTGAAAATACAACTGAATAAAAGGTGGGAACAACGGGCGGCAGCAGCGGCGGCGGCGGCTGCAGGCGGCGGCTGGGGGCGGCGGGCGGCGGCGAGCGGCGGATTATTGTGCGTGAATTTATTTAACAACTCGTATAGTTTCCTAAAAGGATTCTCAGAAGGACAATCTCTCTCAATTCGTTGAAATCTTTATTACAAATACCTACTTATATTATGTATAATGTAGAATTTCAACACATTGTTTGAGAAAAGCATATATGTACCGAGCCTTGTACCTAGCCGCCACATTCCACAAACGGTTCATGTGTGACGACACTTATTCATAACTAGTCTCACGTACTCGTACATTGACATTTACTTCATCAAATTGGCCTTAGGGTAATCCCGGAAGAAATGGACCAACGGAAGAGACGGACCGCAGAGAAGCATTTATTTTTAGAGCCGTATCTGGCAACTCTGTCTAAGTGTAAACAACAACAGTGCCGTATTTCTTCCGTTTATTTTCAAATAAAACTGTTGTAAAGATTTGAGCAGTGCCATTTTTCCTTTTTTGGATGCATTTACTAGACAAGTACGAAACAAATATTGGATATCGACGGTTCTGTGACTCAACCTCGTATATTTAACTTATTCCAGTATAAACTGACACGCACTAAGTATGTACTCGCGTACTTAGTGAGCGTCAGTTTACACTGGACAACATTCTTTAAACGAGGTTGAGTCACAGAACCGTCGATATGTGTTATAAGAATAAGTAAGTATCACTGCATTATTTTGTTCTAAAATAAATATTATAACCTTATTTTTTTTACAAATGGATGCCAGTAGTATGACGTCGTTTTATGCACCATATTGAGTAGTGGTGAGATGGACCATTTGAAACACATCTAAATTGCAGAATTTGATACTAAAAGATGTACAATAAGAGCAGCATGTTGTATGTTTAAAATATCCTTTTTTTTTTTAAGATTAACGCATAAAAGAAAAGGGCGGTTAGTCTGTGAACGTTGGTGTCATGAAGGCTATACCAAATATGCCAATAGGTACTTGCGAAAGATGCGGAGATACTCTAAAATAATTAATAATTAAGCGAATTTAATGATTACTACTAATGTGCAATTATTAATAGATTATATCTGTTTTTGTTAACTTAAGAAATTATTTTTGCTAGGTCCATCTCTCCCTACAGAGTGCTCTGACTTACGCTTAAAGTCACGCTCTTTTTTTTCTTATAAAACTTATAAGATTGTAATACATATTTTTAAAATGTTGATTTTGTACTACAAGTATTTTGATACGAGTAGAACACTAAAAGATCGTGTTTTTTCACCCAGTAAAAAAATAATCACACTTTCTAAAAGTGTGGTTCATCTCTCCAGGGGCCCTAGCCAAGATGCAAACGCTCCTAAAAACGTTAGGAGTCCTAACGTTTTTCTTTTCTATCGCTCAAAATGTATGGGATGACATTCTCGTTCGTTTCGATAAAGCACGTGGTCGACTGTCATCCCATACATTTTGAACGATAGATAAGAAAAACGTTAGGAGCGTTTTCATCTTGGCTAGGGCCCCTGGAATCTCTAAAAACCATACTTCATTTAAATAATATGAGAAATGAACAATATTTTAATTTGGACATGCAGTTAAATAATAAAAGATAGATAGTTTAAATCGAACAAAAGTCGACATTTATTTTGAATAAATTCGTATAAAACCAATTGTGTATTGTGTAATAGTAATAAATTTTAAAACTTTGTTGAGAAATAGGCATCCTAAATACCTATTCGTAGTTAGAAATCATTAGGTAGGTAATAATTAGGGAATTTTCATTATAAAGTAAAGTGTACCCTAGTTAAGGAAAGTTAAAAAACGATAACTTTTGTCAGTTTTGTGACGAAATTTTTATATATGGCAAATTTAGTCAGAAATCAAAAGTTAACGTTTCTTAATTTTCTTTAACTAGGGTACACTTTATAATGAAAATGCCCTTAAGTAGGCATTATCTTAAAAGTTCCATGTTTGAACTATCAGGAAATTATGAACATAATATGTTTATTTAAAATAAACTACCTATTGGATCTAATGCTAAATTATGAAATCATCATTATGAAAACCTACCCATTCAACACATTTCCCCTACAAGTTTCAGAACTTAACAAGGCCGTACGAAATTAGCGAAAATACGAAACTTAGCTTAGCACCTATACGAGTATACTAGAAGACGCCCGCGACTTCCTAAGTAGGTATAGAATTAGTTTTCCGCCACTGTGTATGTAGACAACACCATTAAATCACAATTTGATAGTGTCGTCTACATTATGTCAAATACCTCGTTTATCGCTATTCCCTTGGGAACTGTTAAATTTTCCGGGATAAAAAGTATTTTATGTACTTTCCCGAGACCTTAGTTATCTCCATACCAAATTTCATCTAAATCGGTTCAGTAGTTCCTGAGATTAGCGCGTTCAAGCAAACAAACGAATAGACTCTTCAGCTCTATATGTATTATTAGTATAGATATATTGCAGGTAGCACGGATAACAATGTAGGTAATTTGCCTTCGGATTCTGAACCCATCTTAAAGTACTTATAATATCTGTAGGGCTAGACAAGTTGCATTCGACAATCGTTAGCGATTATGTTTCGATTAAAATAAATATGAAATTGACGTAAGCCACCGAGACAGTACCACGTGACTATCTCGTGGCTTACGTCAATTCATACGTTTGTCTATCGAAACCTACTTAATCGCTAACGATTGTCGAATGCAACTTGTCTAACCCCACTGTGTAGATAAAATTATGAATGTAACTGTAGTCATGTGTTTTAGTCCCCTCGTTGTGTATCAGTTACATAAACTACTATTCCGTATGAGTTTCCGACGTTTCGAGCCCTTTCAATGTCGCATAGTAAGTACCACGGCAACATCGCAACTTAATTGTACTCGTTAACTAATTATTTAACTAATAATAATTTATTACCGCGTGAAATAATCAACTTAACCCCAGAACTTGTTAACATGTGCGGGGAACAAAATCAGCGTAGGTTAGTAGAATTAACCACGGGTGATCAGTTGATTGATAGATATTGTTATCATCTGATGGGTATTTGGTTAAAATCGTTTCCATTAATTAAACGACAAATAGATGGTTTATTCGGGTTATAAAATATGTTCTACGTACAAATGCGTGTTTTTAACATTTTAGACTATATAGTTGGTCATGACCCAGCGGTCCCAGACTCGATTCCCGGTATGGGCAAATATTTGGGTGATGAGCGCGAGTATTTGTTGCCGAGTCTTGGACGTGAATACGTTCCTTGATATATTTATTTACTTATAGTTTTACTATGTCTACGTGTACCCATTATTTACCGACGATTACGAAACGGCACATTACTAGACTAGACAGAGTTTGACATAATCTTGACTGAATTAAAAAATACGTGACATCATTGTAGATAGGTATTGTAAATACGATTATGTCAAGGTACACGAATTTTAAATCAAAAACTTTAAAATCTATGTACATACTATGCGGGTTTTTTTTTACTAATTTACTGAATAGTGAGTGCTACAGTAACCCACTGTTTGATAAATACCCATATCACAATAATACTTGTACCTAATATGCTTCATTGTAAATAAATTTAAAGTGGCGTAAGTATACTAAACCCAATAAAATCGTAGATAAGAAAAAATATGTAACAGCATTGAAGATATACCTAGAATACTGGTGACATGAGCAACTAACATGATCAAAATGTAAGGGCGTGTAGCGAGAGGTCAACAAACTAAAAGACAGTACTTTCCAAAATTTGCTGCAAATACAACGGGCACTGACTTTTCAATTCTTGATGCATAATATACAATGTATAACCCTATGCCAATGACATAAAGAAAGAAATATATATTTGTTTAACATTATTACCTACACACAAAAAAGGAAAGTTGAAACAACAAACAAAAAGAAAACTAGCGATTACATAATGTTAAAAGGGGCCCTTCTTAGCATTGTGCCGTGGCAAGCAATGACCCTGTTATTTAGTTTTTGAGTTGTTGTTCAGTCCAGTGTAACTCTAAACTTGGCAAAAATAAAAAATCGGCCATATTACAAATTTAAAAAAAAAAAAAAAAAAAGTGAACTTTATGGTACGTGCACTCAGGTGCACACTGTCTAATTGAGGGATAACATAAATTTGACATCTATCGAAACCGTCTCAAAGTAAACAATGATATGTCGCAACGACATTGTCACGATGACATTCAGAGAGTCGCGTATACCCTCATTTTAACAGTTGTTTGATTTGTAATGGAACGTTACACTTGCTTTTGAAATGGATTCTAAGAAATGGCGCTAATTTCAGATTATTTAATTATTATAGAGGACGCTACTGAGTAATCATTAAACGGGAATACAGGATGTCTTGATGTTGGTATATTGCATGACAGGTTAGCCAATTGACGAATTTTCAAGCGGGCCAACCAAATGACTGCGGGATGATTAAATACCGATTGAGCAGGCAACTATTTAAATAATTCGTGAGAAGAGGAGTACCGTTCCATACCCGTTCGTAAATTTATCCAATCATGTTGTATTTTTTGTGAATTGCAAAGTGCATCGGATAAATTTATTGTGGAAGTGTTAAAAAAAGTCTGCTACCATTATGGAAGACGATCGCTTGACAAATGTTTCTCCTGAGCCTCCCCCGTCATTATAAATACAGGAAATTCAGTTGAGTAGTTGCCGTTAGAACGATCGAGTAAATGCTAAAGTCTATCTCTAAAACTCCAAATAAATAATTCCCAAATTGTGTCTGTGAATTTCCACGACAAATGAATACAACATAAGTAGTTGTAACCCGCTTAATAATTAAAATCCATGATCTTCACGAACTAGCTCCGGTTATTCACCTTTAAAAACAATGCTTTGTCTTTTATCTCATTCAAAGCGAGCGGCCCGCCGTCGGAATGATTACGTATAAGTTTTTCCCATCTATTTTTACTCAACTCGGGTAATGAAAATTGTTTCATTCATTATCATGACTCGAGGCAACGTCGTCTCAATTTAAATCCGGAATAACAATATAGAAAATAACTTTATAAAAGTAAACCGCCCCAGTTCGGACATCCTATATGCTGGATGACGGATTGCCTCCTAGGGATGACGGCCGTAACTAGGGCACGCGATACTTATCCTTTGACATAGACTACATCATTTATAAATATACAATCTATTCTTAAAACAATACACTGATATATGGTTTCGCTACTGTTTAACAAAGCTACTAATTTTATGTGATTACTGTGATAAGATAATACATTAATTCAGATTTTATGTAACACTTTCCAGGCCTCTAACTTTTTGTAGTGTAGCAAGTTTAATCTCTTTTAGGGCTTTCATATTAATTTAAGTGCCAATTCATGCGTTATCGGACATAGTCGTGTCCTGGGTTTCATTTGTTTGGCATGATTTCGATTTCCGAAACGTTATCGACACAAATTACTTAGCTAAGTTTATTGCAATGTTGAAAATTATAAGAATATTTGTTTGTTAGAATTTTAAATACCACAATATTGACAAGGCCAAAGATTAAGAATATTTTTGTTTAGCATAACGGTCATGCTGCATAACAATCATATTTCATTAATTAAGTAGGTACTCGCCTAATCAATACGTAAATAGAAATGGAAAATGACAATCAGCGAGCGAGCAACATGGGTCGGTCTTTCTTTGTTGTCGGGAAAATGTTGCTTTATTGCTTATAGGGCTGAGATTCTAGATGGTAAAACCTTATTGTTTTTGACTTGTTTCATTATCGTCAACATTTTGATTTTCTTATTAACTTGATAGTAATGATGGCTGGGTTAAAACAATACCCATAACAAGTCAAAATATATTTCACCGAGTTTTGAACGTTTATGTTTAAAACATAATATAATGTCAAGAAAATACGTTACGGTCTCTAAGTCTTTTAAAAGAAGTGAAATTTTAATCCCATTGACGTAAATATTAATAGCCGTTTCCATAAGAAATATCACTGACAACATTGGAATCTAAGTACATTATCTGCCGATTACATGATCTACGCAAACCCCGCGGCCTGGGGTGCCATGACATAGTTATGCAGTTCAGCATACGATGAGAGAAAGTGACAGAGCGTATAACTGCTATATCTCTGTCCCATACACTCGTCAACTGAGCTGTATAGCTATTTCACGGTAACCCCCCTGACGAGGACTTTGCGCGACAGCGACTGCTACGGTGAACAACGGTTGGCGGAAATTAATGCATAGTAATCGTCGCTCGCCCCCGCCGCAACTCGTGGCACAGTGTGAACAGTAGTTCATCTTCAACAAAAGTTATATCGCGCGGAATGCATATGTGCGTGCCTCGAGCGTACGCGCCACGGGCCATCACTAGTAAACTCAACAGAACCGAGCTAGCCGGTTTAGTATCAACCGAGATCGGTTGCATATTAAGTACCGAGCGGATCGACTCAACTCTAGCGCCTGAGCACCAATGGGTATAGAAACTCTTAAAGGGCCGGAGACGATCTACTTTTCTTTTTATACTTTGCACGCCGCGCGGTTCATAATCTCTGTGCATTTGCTCATTGCGGTCGCCTCGCGTGCCCCGGGCTGCCGTGTGCACTAAGCCGGGTTGGGCTGTCATAGCTATGATGTCAGGAGTTAACCCGTGGAGCGCCATGGCATTTATATGAGTATTACAATATCATTCTTAATTCAAATTACTCTGATTTCCAAAATCAAATATCTTTACGAACACATGGTGTTCATAGGGTCCACGGCAAGAGACAACGGTGGCTGCATGGATTTCCCCTTTTTAACCTCAAACGAAAACGGAACTGTGTATCAGTCTATGGTATCGTAGCTCCCGAGTAGATGGCCTGATAAGGACGCAGTTGTCTTTCCCTCGGTTAGTATATTCAAAACGTCTCGTTAATATGTGACAAAGTTTGACACATTTTGTGAGTAGCGAATGTCAAATTTTAACGAGACGTTTTGAAAGTAGGACCCAGGGTAAGACAACTACGTCCTTATCAGGCCATCTACTCGAGGTTTAAATATTAAATAGCAAGCTAGTTTAACCGGAATGGTTCTCGCCAAGGCTTGACGTAAATCATAGGGCGAATTGCACAGGGCGAAGAGTATCCAAGAGTTTAATATATTTTTTTATTTGCGTTACCAGGGGGGTTATCATGACCTAACTATGCAGTTCTGTTTACGCTCAGAGAAAGGACAGAGCTATAACAGTTATATAGAAGCAATTTGTAGATGTCAATGTTGTGAGCCCGTTAAGGGATGCGTCCATAAAATCAAAATTGTACAATTAAAAGTTAACTCAATTGGGAGTTTATTACTGTTCATTCATACTTACTTCATATATATATATATATATATATATATATATATTAACAAGCTTATTTTTCTGTAACTAGTTAATCAAAGTAGTAGTCAATGTGATCTCTCCATGGCTGACCACGGGTGAGCTCAAATTCAGCTAGGCTGTGCTCGCGCCCTTTTCATTACCACAATCTATGTACTATCGATTTGATTTGATTTTATTTTTGATTTAAATCGGTAGGGTCGTTTAAGTTAATCTTTAGGTCTTTTTAGTTTTGCCCCTACCCATTCCAAAATCAGTAATGTAAAAGCGGAAACATAAAAAAATTGCTTTTACAAAGATGAAATCATTTTTAACCATAACTAAGGAGAGGGAATGGAATTTGCTTAAAATATTCAATTTAGTAACTGTCTTTTGGCTTTAGAAAGAACTCTGCCCGAGAAAACCTCACTTTTTACCGTTTTTGTTTTGCCGTCGCGTGCATACGAGTATCGTTCAAATCTGCTGAATGATCTGAATTCTCGCGGTTTATTTTAAAAAAAACTTTAATAGTATTGGCAAAAGTAATACCCAGAGATTAAAATAAAAACTAAATATAATTAATGAGTTTAAACGAAACAGCCTTCTCGTTTTGTTTTTAAATCTTAAAATACTGAGGAGAATAATTACAAATAAAACGTTAATGATATTAAAGAGTCCTATATTAAAAATAAGTCTTCAGTTTAGTTTTAGGTAACTATGCGCTTGAAAACACGAATATTTTCAAGTGGAGTGTATAGGCAAATTTGGCAGAAGCTCCCGTCAATCAAAGAGAAAAGCATATATGTTTACCGTCTGCTACGTTTTGTATTTTAAGGTTTTAAAAATACTATACGCGCCTAATAAAGATAAGGTAGGTAACTACCTACTCAGTCGGTGTCGACTGTACTCGTACCAGCCGATATTCCGTAAAGAAAGGAATCGTCAGGCATTCCCGCTGTACATCATAATTTGCCTAATTTTACGAGCACACAATTTTTCCCAGATCCATTCTGCGATTTATTAAAGTAAATGTACTATTTTTTTATCATTTGGTGTCATTTTTTTTCCCATGTGCTCGCGTAATCAAATTAGTTCTTTCTAATAAATAAAATAAGATCTTAAGTTTACTTTCAGCATTTTTGCATCAACGAGACGGATAAAACGCTCATCTGTATAATACCTAGTAATCACAACCCGAAGTTTGTTTCCATTTCACAAAATACCGTAACAACCTCGCTGTTGATCACTACTGCTAAATTAATCCAAAATTAAACAAATAGCCACCAACTTCAATATAAGTAGTCATCTTCATTTTAATGCAGTATGAAGGAATGGAGTATCCGAAACGATTTTATTTACGCGCACTGTTGTACAGTGTTTTTTAAATGTTCCATAAAATTATGTGAAATATTTAAATTCTGCCCTTTATTCCATTTAAGATTTTTTGAATTTTAGTTTCTATACTTTTAAATATTGATGATGATACTGACCCTTACAAAAAAGAACTAACGCGCATTTAATGTAAACAATCATATCAATAAAAATCTAAAACTGATAAAGAAAACAAAAAACCCAAACAAAACGTACAAGTAGCAATATACAAAACAACCTCGTATAATATTTTTCAATAAAGCCCGTGGAAGTGACAAAAGAACGTCGATTCTGTTATTCCCGATCCTTTATATTTCGACATTGTTATAACGAAACCCACCATTCCTGCGTTCATAAAACAAGTTCGTTGAATGGAAACGAACAAAACCTGTAAATTGACGTACTCTTCCAATATCGGAGGGTCCTGAATCGAATGCTAATTTGAATTAGACTGTTCGACGCTGTCAGTTAGTTAAACAGGTTAGGCGTAGTCGCTGCGGTAAATTCTACTTCGGCCTTTTTGTTTAAAACTCATTGTTTTTCAGCCGATCTTTGGTATAAATTAAATTTTTGCTATTGTGTGTTTTTAGGTAATTAATGGATAATCAAGATAACGACTGAAAAAACAAAATTAGGGTAAGTAAAAGTGCCACAGTTTTGAGTTATTTGGAATTTTCCTTAATTTATTTTCTGTTTTTTTTTAACTGCAGCTGTAACTTATAAATTCTCATGCCTGCCTGTTAACACAAACATTGACTCATAATAGACAAAAGACTCCTTAAAATAGCGCTACAACAAAAAAACTATCTTGAACACAGTGGAACTTTAAGTAAGCCTTTTCCCCTGTAACGAATTATCCATTAATACTTCATACCCTGTTTACACAACTACGAGAACAGGACGTCCACAATTTTGTCCATGTAGAATTTAAATTCAAACTTTCATCGGTTTGACAAACTCAACACCATAGGCAAATCGTTTGCCACTAACTTTTTCATGTTTTAACAAAGTTGAAGCTGCGGGTTGTTTGTCCGTGAACCAGTCGCCTAACTTTTACAAAATAAGGGAATACGAAAACCATTTACAGTAGATTTCCTGAATAACTACTTATGCATCCTTTACTATATTAGGTTTGGTTCTTTGATAATTAGAATTTTGAAATGATATTTTAAAAACCTACATAAGTAGAAAGAAAGAGAGATAGAAAAACATTTTTAAAATAATAGCTCATTTGAAATAACTAATATGGCAACTAGATCTAGACAATATAGTACAAACTTACGACATTTAGTTTTCTTATATAGGTACTCGTATTAATGATTTAAATTATTGATTTTAATGCACTCGTACAAGAAGTATTGTTCACTATAGTGTCATAATCAAACTTTTTACTCTCGTACAGTCAAGGTCATAAATATGTATACACTTTAGTACCGTGTCACTTTAATCGCTGTGACAATTTCATATGGCAGTTTAAACATGACGTTAATTAGACAAGGTACTAAAGTGTATACATATTTATAACCTTGACTGTACCTTACTTAGGCCACTCAGCAAGCTTCGTGGCCTAAACACGGTACTCGACTAAAAAGCTCTCTATTATAACACGATTGTGAAAAATACTAAATATAATTGGGTCATCCATATACTACAAAGTGAACAAATTAACTTATTAAAACAAGTATCTACCTATGGAATGAACAGCAAAATAAAGATATAAACAGTTATAGTATTTAGTAAAGTGGTTCTTATCTAAATTTTAACTTTTAGTTTTTTACATTGTGCTTTCGTGTAAAATGCCTGTGAAATAACTTATTCCCCTAATTATTTCATTTTTGAGCCATTACAAGCCTATTTTTAAATAATATGTCACGTTTTTAAGGTAGCACATACTACCCCTGATATGTTGTCAGTGATCCTTTGTTGTGGAAAGTGCGTCCCTGTGGGAGCGTAGATAGATATTTCGGCATTTTTCGTAATATTTCTTCAAATATCTACGACGGAATAACTTTCCCTTGGCTATAATAAAAATGTATATTTCCGTTTTGTCATTTTATCAACTAGGTCCCCGTTTACATAGACGACGTCTTGATACGATATATTTTGTTTGTTAAGAGTTACTAGAATTTCACTTGAATCAAAATCAAAATCAAAATCAAAATATATTTATTTTGCGTAAAATGTGGTACATACAATGGTCTTACAATATATTATAGGTTTCACACACTTTACCAGCAGCTGGCATGCAAAATATTATTGGAATATTAAAACTAAGAAGACATTTTTTTTTTTACAGTAATTGCCAAAGAGAAAATAATGTCACCTTTTATCAAAATAAGCAAAGTATTCGTTCACAGAGTAGAAACACTTTTGTACTAGCCATTTTTTAAGCTGGCGTTTGAAAATGTTTAATGGCAAGATTTTAATGTCTTCATGTAGCTTATTAAAAATAGAAATAGCCATACAGTATGCGTTCCCACTATACAACTTTGTCTTTTTCTTTGTTACTACCAAACGGTTTGGATACCTTGTGTTAAAATGACACGATTCTTTACCCGTTTTAAAAAGTGATGGATGGGTTTTGACAAACAAGCAAATTTCATATATATATATATACACGGTACCGTCAATAATTTTAGGTCTCTTAACAATGGCCTACAGGATGTTAGAACATCTACGTTACATATAGATCTTATACAACGTTTCTGCGCCAATAATGCTCGATTTGCTTGATTGGAGTTTCCCCATAGCAGAATGCCATACCTAATCAAGGAACCCACATATCCGTGATAAGCCTGGATGGCAACGTTTTTATTGCACACTTTTGTGAGTCACCAGAGAGCATATGAAAATGAGCTTATTTTACTACAGAGTTTGTCAATATGTTCATTCCAGGAGCATTTGTGATCTACGGTAATGCCTAGAAACGTGGTTGCGGTAGATTCTTTTATAACTTCGTCCTTATAAGCTATACTTAAAGGCCGCTTATTACCGTTTTTATTTATGAACTGCACGTATGTTGTTTTACTTAAATTAGCGTTCAGATTATTTTTGTGCAACCAAGTTATAATTTTAGATATTAAATTATTTATATCATCATTATATGTTTGAATATTGTGACACGGTACAATAACTGAGAGGTCATCGGCAAAAAGTGTGCAGTCACATGTTGTAGAATCTGGGAGATCGTTAATATACAACAGAAAAAGCAAGGGTCCCAGAATACTACCCTGTGGAACTCCAATCGCATTTACTGTGACCGATGATCTATGTGAGGTTATTATCTTTTTCGAATCAATTTTATTTATTTCCACAAACTGGGTTCTCTCACTTAAATAACTTCTAAGCCAATCATTAACTACTCCTCGCAAACCATAGAGCTCACATTTAGCTAGGAGTATATTATGAGACACGAAATCGAACGCTTTGCTCATATCGAAGAAGACGGCAACGACTGACTTACTCTTGTCAAGATATTTGAAAATGTTACTCATCATCGAAAAAGTTGCCAGTGATGTAGACTTCCCTTTTTGAAAGCCATATTGTTCTGCTTTAATTATTCTGAATTTCTGAACAAATCCCGTGATGCGTTCGTACATAGCCTTTTCAAATATCTTTGAAATTATAGGTATAAGTGATATGGGCCTATAATTTTCGACATTTTCTTTACTACCTTTTTTATGGAGACATTTGATAAGCGATATTTTCAGTGGTTCTGGGAAAATGCCATTTGTGAAGGAGAGATTTACGAGATAACTTAGTACTGATGAGATTTGTAATTTGCAAGTTTTTAGTATGTTAGTTTGTATATTATCATATCCGGTTGAGTTAGTGGGATTAAGCGAGCTTATAATTTTAGCTATCTCATGTTTATTTGTAGGGGACAAGAACATGTTTGAATGATTTGCTTTTGTAAGTGAAGTATCAGGTTGATGTTTTATGTCAGAGTGCGTTAGATTTATGAAATATTTATTAAAAATGTTTGCGATGTCAGTGGGTTCATTTACAATTTTATCATTTACTACAAGTTTCTCAATACTAGTAGTATTCGGATTACATCGGAGTCGCTTTACACATATTATTCGATTTTATTATATATTTATTATTAGCCATTTTTTGAGCATGATTAATACATCGTTTAAGTAACTAATGAAATAGAGACATTGTACTGATACGAGCATCCAGCCGATAATTCTTGAAGTCCTTATGAACCTGGCTTCTTTTATTTCCCCCCTTTTGCGGGTTGTACACAGTAAAAGCCATCCAGCACGTACGCCGCGGGTCAAGTTGGCGCACTCGACTGTACTTCATGTCCTCACAACTACATGCCACTTTGACGCTCTCGTTCTTAAGGACGTTGCTAATTTAGCTAAAATATTTTTTCTCGAAATAACGAACAATTTCTCGAAGTAGGTAAGAAGGCAAAAAGTATTTCATGACTCAACTTTTAATTCCTTTGATGTGAAATATAAACTAAATAATATTGTTTTCCTTTTTCGCGCTATCCAGATTATAATAAATCTTGCTTTGAGTTTTTAGTATATATGTACGTTGCGATACCTTGGCCACCCTCGTCCCCCGACGTGAAACCTCGCGACGGCAGACCGCACTCATTATTACACGGCACTTGCTTCTAATGTCTGAGTGTTAGCCGGCGCCGAACTCGCATGCCAGTCGCTCGGTAAAGGGTACGAGCTCAAAGTAAAACATTGCTTGGGAAAACTTGTAATGACCTAGTTCTGAGTTAGGATTCAAAATCCTTTATTATGTTCAGTCTTATGCCTATTGTTTTGCGTAAAAGACTGCTATGTGGATAATTTTCAGTAATAATAGCATCACATCACTAACGCGTGGCTTTTAGGTTGCACTTGACAGATTAGTGTTGAGACAAGTTTTCTAAGTGTGTTTTCAGATAAGATAAAACAATAAATTAATATTACCTACATGGTCTTAACATATGACGTGACGAAGTTGGTTTAATCACTGGTAAAATCATCAAAATCAATGTCATTCATATTGTCATTCATTTACTCTTGAGACGTGTCGCGAAACATAGAATTTCTCCAAATAATGGAAGTTATTATTAGAGAGCATTGAGAACTCCTACTACAAGATGACAAGATAAAATGCACCCGTTGCGATGTTTATATGTATAGTTTGCAAGACATTTAATTTGAACAAGCACTTGAACTACTTGAAGTCGAAAATGCACTTGTATCACAGAATCATTTGCTACCTCACCTTTAGAAGATTTAGTTTATATTTTACTGGAGCTTGAAATAAACGACAGAAAGTTGTTTTGCTCTAAAGTTCAAGTAAAACATTTAGACTCAGACACTCATAAAAATAAAAACATGCAAACATTGTTACATCACTAGTATGTTAGAAACTGTCAAGTGGTACCTAAATGCCACGAGTTAGCGATGTGTAATAATAGCACATGTATGAGCGCTATACTATCCACATTTCATATTCAGTAAATAGCTCAAACGAGCGTTAAGCTTGTTTGGATTATCTACAAAACGAAATGGATGCAGATTTCAGGACCCGTTTTCAAAGATTTAGAGGAGCGTGACGCTTCACAGAAGACCTGCAAACTCCTAAACTGTACACCAGTTGCCACAATGAGTATTTTGAAAATAAGCAGAACTTAATTATTTAGGAATCGTAGTTGGGAATTCAGCAAATTCCGTTTTTTTCACCATGCATTAGTAACAGAAGAGGAGTTAATGCCGCAACAAATTTTGAAACCAATTTTGGCCCGTGAAGAAATTCATTAAAGATAACTTTTTTGTAGTTTGTGGTGGAACTTCTGAGTATCCTAAGAACTAACAAAATAAGGAACACCGCGCTATTATAAAAAAAAAACTCATCGGGGTAGAGATAAACCCACAGGACATACAATTTGGTAATACAAATAAATATAGGAAATAAAAAAAGGAGGCTACGAATTTGCCATTTTTTGATTGTTCTATTTTGTTAGTTGAAATACAATTATTTCTGCAGTGTTATTAGTATTTTAAAACCATATGGACATACACAGATTTAGGTTACCGTCTTTCCTGTGGACACACCGAAAGTTAACGTTTTTAAGGCCTAATTTTCTGGCTAAGCCCATTCCCGCAAAAACGCCGTCAGGACTGCTTTAGACCTATCATACAAAAAACATAACTTATATGCACACAAGCGTTTAACTATTGACCACAGGAGAGACAACTTTTGTTTTTAAGTGTGTATGACCCAAATGCTTTATTAGATTTGAGTTGAGTAGGTTAAAATGTATTATATTTATATTTAAATATTTTTGCGGCCAATGCCCTCAATATTAAATTAGATATAGATAAATTAACGAGAGCATGGAATTGCATATGTAGTAGTATTAAGTATGTTTACAGGCATTCTATATTTGAATTTTCTATTTTCTCGTACTATCAGCATAAAAAGAGGTTTGTTATATATTGAAGAAGTAAATACCAAAATAATTTCAGTGTCAAATTGTGAATAATATTTAAGTTCATATATTTTTACGTCTGATTTTATTGTACTCTCGCAGTTATCAGAATCATTTTGTGTCAGCCCGTACGACCAAGTGTAAGTTACATAATTTTCAAAAACTAAGGCACTGAGTATTTTTTGGCCGATTTCTCGAGAGTCAAAGTAAGCAAATTACAAGAAATGATGGATTGGTTGACAGAACACAACATTTCATATAGCCCGTTGATGTACAAAACCAGTTTGTATGATTTAATTAAACAAAATAAAGAGCGGTTTCGTGAATACCACATAGATGCAATTTTAAAAGAACATGGCCACTCCGTTTTACGATTGCCACCGTATCACCCGACATTCAATCCGATCGAAAATATTTGGTCCATGGTAAAATGATATGTAGCAAAAAGAAACGTTTCTTTTAACATGCAAGGCATTATGAGTTTAGCAACTGAACGAATGAATACTATTACTGCTGAGGACTGGGAAAATATTTGTCGCCATGTCGAAAGTGAAGAAAATAAATATCGATGTCAGGAAGGGGAAATGGATCGAATTTCAAAACATCTTATTATCAATACTTGTGACAGCTCAGATGAATAACATGATAGCGATTAAAAGCAAAAAACAGAGGACTACTACTTATTCCATTTCTTAAGGGTATGTAAATTTATTAAATTAAGAGAAAATTATTCTCCTTTTGTTGCAAACGGTACAACCACTACAAATGCAATTCCATGTTCTCGATAATTCATCTATACGCAACAATCAAGTGGATTGCGGGCGCTCAGTCAATGGGATGTTAAATAACCAGGACCATAAATAATTGCTATCTTGCCTGCAATTATTGCTGTTGACAGTCGGAAAGTGTCAACCTCCGGTGGCGGGCGGCGCGACTGCTGCCCGGTATGACGTTTAATCTGTTCACTTATACCCCCAAAACGGGCTGACTGACTCATCAATATAGCCTCATACTGGACCAATAAACTTTAAAAATACTTGGCGGAACACTCATGTGCATAATTGTTCGATCTAGTCGATCAAATCAGTAACCATTCATTGAATAATAACCAATAACCGGAAAAAGTAAAATTTGGTTCGATTTAACAACGATATGTGATTAAAAATATGCCAATGAAGAATACTGTTGAGGATAAAATTTACACTGCGAATATTTTAATAAAATAGTGTATTGAATAAAATATTGCGAGGCACGAATTAAAATATGATTAATGAAATATCACTTTTCGTACCAAAACTAAGTGATTTCTGTTCGTGCCTCGCAATATTTTATTGTATGAGCATATTTACAGAATATCAACGCCAAATGCCAGTAGCACTGTTAATTTATTTTGTGGCACTGTAGCTTGGGCCTGAGGTTCTTGCCAAGATGCACGCTACTAATGTTTTTCTTTTCTACCACTCTAATAATATGGGGTGAAATTCTCGTGCGTTACGATAAAACGTGGTCAATTGTCAACCCACATATTTTGAGCGATAGAAAAGAAAAACGCAACGAGCGTTTGTATCTTCGCTAGGGCCCTGGCACATTTAGCATAACTTTCCTATTTACTGGTGGAAGTTGCTGCGATAAAAAGACGGGATTTTTGTTGCGCCTTAAATATCATATTTCATTTTTTTTAAACAATAACATAACCATTACCTTACTCACAAATAATTTAAAACAAAAATAGTTTGTTTGACAAAGACTGGACATAGTTATAAATAGACTTTTTTACCACTTGTCAGTGTTTAGTACACTCTACATTTTTTAAACCATTGAGCACGCTGATTTTTACTAACAAATGCTGTAAGACAATATGTGTCAGCCGCACCAAGATATATTAAAATACGCGATCAATTTGTAAACCACCGCGCTTACCCTAAACAATACAAATACAATACAATACATTGTTCCATCAATTAAATTACACAGACATGGTTCACGCGGTCTCCAGTAAACGAGCGTCATGTAAACGCGTTTCGAGGCTGCAAAATGTTTCAATTTCAAAATAGCTCTCCAAATTGTATTGAAACAACGGCTCAGTACCCGTCAACCATGTAGAGTAATTTAATCGATTCCTTTCAGCAGAACACTTGCACGTGTCGAATAGTGTTCGGGCAGATTGATTGCGGCGATACACTCAGCTCCGACGAGCCAGCGTGTCGCGTTTAATGGATACTTCTTGTAAAAGCTCGCAGGTATTCCCGATATACGAGCAATAAATTGCTAATATAATTTTAGCTATAAATGTTTGTAACGTAGGTCTAATATTTACTTTTAATTCTCTAAAAAAACACTTCGTATCAAACGCCTTATCATAACCTGATCCACGCGCTCGTAGGCACTATGTGGATTTTGGTACCTACGACCTTTGTGGAGCTGCGTCGGTTTTTTTGTGGGAAAAGAAGGTAGATGAGCAAGCGGGTCACCTAATGGTAAGTAATGATCACCGCGACCCATAAACACCCGCAACACCAATGTAAATATAAAAATATACGCAATATTTAATTGAGTTCGAGACATGCATGCAAAGTTCACATGTGTTTTCAGTACTTACATGTGAACTGCGATTTATGTTAAGGTCGCTGGCGAAAAAAGAGAGGGGCAAATTCATGTAATGAAAATAAATTGAAACAAATAACTACATCATTTGGTGCTTGAGTTTCTCTATTTCCCTGAAAATGTCGGTAATTGGAAATACCACGGAATAACCAACTCGAAAAACCCCTCATTAATAAGCTTGACATAATGTTAAAGCGACCACTTTGCTGCTCTGATTCAGTTATTCATTTCAGTTTGTGATGGTTTTCTTTCAGAGTCAAATGTCTTCATTTTTAAAGTTGTACATTCTAGCAAAAATCATGCTTTAATGAGTTTAATGACCCTACACGTATTAATATCCTCGTCGATATACAGGGCGTTATTGGTCCAAAAAATAGTTTAAAGTTTCCAATTATATGTTAGTTCGTTTAGGGAATCTTGGTTTGGGCCATGTGTTACAATGTTTCACGTGTATTGGTCAAATTCCATTAAATGACGTCTTGTTCCGTTGAGAATTTGGGATGGGTGCGAAGTTTTGCTTATTAGAAATTTAAAAAAACCCCTACTTAAAACAGTCAGTAAAAAACCTCTAAAAAGTAAAAATTATTAAGTAGTGGCCCTATAAGTTTACTTATAAGCAGGTATTAATATTTTGATCCAAGCGTCGTCGCGTAGGAGTAAGGGCTGATTGTTTGATAAATAGGTAGTTAACGGAACACTGACACCAACTAAACTGACACGTCGGGGACCGGTAAGTAGCTGGGGTACGAGTATTTTATATTATTTTATGTACGACGGCGACGACGCTTGGATCAAAATATTGAGTCGGGGTTTTTTTAATTTCTAATTTAATTTTTACTTTAACGCTTTTTAAACTTGTCCATCTGAGTATCTGTTTGTGGCAACGTAACTCCCAAACGGATGAATGGATTTGGACGCAAGTTTTTTAAAACAAAGCTACATTAATCAGAATGGTTTTTAGCAAATTTAATGAAAATTGGTTGGGCCCTTTTAGAGATATCAGCTCTAATAGTAAGTGTCGCCGTTAAATCGAATCCTAAAAGCTTAATATCTCAAAAACGGCTGAACCGATTTTAATAAAACATGTCTAAGAACCTCCGCTAGAAAGCATGCATTCAATTAAAAAGAAACCGGATTCAAATCGGTTCATCCATTTAAAAGCTACGGTGCCACAGACAGAAACACACACATACACACACACTTACACGACAAACTTATAACACCCAACTTTTTGCGTAGGGGGTTAAAAATAGATCACTTGGAAGAAATGCAACTGTGTCTTTTTTGTGCGTGGGTCGTTTTCAAAATAATTATGAGTAAATTTATTTAATTTACAAGATGCATTATTTATTATATATTTTAAGTAATTCTGCTAATAGATATAATAATAGCTTCCACACTCTTTAAAAGTATGTTTTGCCACTGATTGGATAAAAAAATTAGGAGTTATTAAGCTTTTAGGAAAAAAAGGGTCCGGTAAATTATGACCTTGTCAGGTAAATTATGAAAACGCGTCCAATTCAATTATTTGCTGTCCAAGCTACAACTGAGTTTTACGTTTACGTCTTCAGTGTGCATTGTGTAAAAGAAGAATATTTAATATATTTATGTATTTTCATATTTTAAATCAATTTACTTGCGTATTCTTTTACAAAAAAATAAAAAAATGTTAATATTTTACTGTTTTATAATTTATTCTTCCATAATTTTAACTTTTTCAATTCAACTAATTATAAACTTTGAAAGGAGTAAAACCATAATAATAATGTTATGTAGGTTCCTAATCTAATGTTAAGTTATTCATAACTTGGAGACATATTGAGTACAGGGCTGGGATCCTACACGGTAATAACGATATCGTTTTTGACTTGTTTCCGTATTGTCAACGTTTTGATAACTCTTATGTCATTTACAATAGTGGCGACTGTGACCTAAACGATTCTAAAACACGTCAAACACGATCAGGGCCTATATTCAGGTGCGTTAAAACGATATCGTGTTTGACTCGTTTAAGAATCGTTAATGTCACAGTCGTCATTATTGTAAATGACATAAGAGTTATCAAAACGTTGACAATACGGAAACACGTCAAATACGATATCGTTTTAACGCACCTGAATAGAGGCCCAGATCCGTTGAATAGAGGCCCAGCGCCTCTGTCACAAACTTTTAACGGTATAAAAAGAACATTAAACTCTTACGGGTTCTTTTTCCTTAATTTGGTGCTAAACCACATGTTTCTGATATCAAACAAACAAGTGGAGTGTAAAAAACGACAAAATCATTGTTTCTGAGTACTTACAAATAAAAAATAAAAATAAATTAAATGATAATTTTTAACTACTCTAAAATAAATATTTTTAAAAACTCACACCCTAATAGTTCACTGTACAAACAATTGGCCTTAGATAAGTGTAAAATGATGTCATATTTAAATTTGTTATAGCAAAATGTACAAATTACTTGGATATCGTTTAACCTGCCTGCACGTAACTTAGACAAATCTATATACATACGTAACATCACGCCTTCGGGTGGGGTAGGCAGACCTACAGAAATACCAACAACTCTAAAAAGACTTGTTTATAATTTTGTTACCACATTTTGCACATTCAGGCCAAAATAAGATGTTTACCAGTGTATTAGTGACAGCTTGCAAGCCCATCGCCTAACAGTACTACAATCCCTTATTTAAGAAAAAAAACAAGAAACAATATCACATTTTAAATAGACCCTACACGAATATCTTCAATAACATAAACTTTTTTATTTGTTACGTACATAGAGTAAATAGCTGCAAGTATATAAGTTACTACGTGAACACAGTTCTTTGATGGGTCGGAGAATCGATGATGCCGGAAACAACGCCGCTTGCGCACCGTCCATCCTGCATTTATAGGTTGACGGTGACCGAGAGCTACAGGTAAGGGGGGACGCGCGCTTGCAAATTACGTTCCGTTTTGGTACATTGTCGTGTTTTATGTTCAAGTAGTAGACGCTTACCTTTACTTTAATAACTTTTTTAATTGTTAATCAATATTATGAAACTTGCAAGGTATTTTGTGTAAGATCTGTTAAGTTAATAAATAGTTGCTGATTAATTATTACATATAAGTCAAGCCCGTTAATTATAAGATGTTATTTCAGGTATTTCTAGTTATTATTAATGTTTGTAATGCAAGAATACGTTTACGTGTATTTTGACATATACAATTTTCAAAAACTACAGTTACAAAGAGATAGTTGCGAAAGCATTAAAACCACGAAAATTAAGAAAGACCCACGTGTTGCACGATTTTGAAATCTTGGTTGATTATGCCAACTTTAGAGACAAGGTGCCAGATTAGCCAACAGAAAAAATATCAGGACCAAATCTCAATATCGTGCAATGAAAAACGAGAAATGCTATAGTGGCTTAGAAAGTATAAATTTGTTTTAAACGCGTTGATAATTGTATTGATGCTGTAATTCAGTACATTGCTACGGTATTGAGGATAAGATATCAAGTTTTAGAATAACAAATCATACCTATCTAGTTTAAGCCAAGGGTGGCAATAGCAGCAAAGTATCTAATTATATCACTCTGGTTCACCAGAATATTCAATGTATAAGGAGTAAAGACCTGCAAGTCGAGTTATTTCTTAATAGTAATAGCATTGATATTTTATGTATAACGGAACACTGGCTAACTAGTAACGAAGCTATGTTTAATTTTATCAACCACCAGGTCGGCAGTTTATTTACAAGAGATAGCTCGATACATGGCGGGTCGTTAATCATATTAAACAATAAATTAAAATTTAAAGACCGTAAGGACATTGTGTCCTTATCTGTTGAACGAATATTAGAACTCGCTGCAATAGAGTTAGAGCAATTCATAGTTGTATGTGTATATAGGCTACCATTAGGCAATTTCGAAATTTTTGAAAAGATTATGGAAACTGTTCTAATAAAATTATCTCATTCGAGAAAAAAAACAATTATATGTGGAGATTTTAATGTAAATATTTTAGAAAACAGTCCACTAACCAAAAGATTAATAAATCTTTTCAAATCTTTCGGCCTGACACATACTTTTATGGAGCCAACTAGAGTTACTAACACTAGCGCCACGTGTATTGATAACATTTTTACTGATATAATTCCTATTGGTAAGAGTGTGATCAGCAACCTGGAATCGGATCATTTGGGTCAATTAATTAAATTCAAGTCCGTATCGAATAATATTCCAAAAAAAGAAATTACTTTTGTGCCAATAACTGCAGACCGGATGGAAAGAATGAGACATAACCTAGTGCATAATTTGCCCTTTCTAACAACTGATAAGGGACCCAATGACATGTACAACAACTCATTCTTTCACACATTCATAAAACAATTTAACGCAGTATTTACATCCAAATCGGTTGTGGTTGGTGGTGCAAAGGTTTTCAGTGACTGGGCTACTGCGGACTTACATAAGCGTAGAAGAATACTGTATCAACTATATGAGGAACGGAGGTATAACGCGAGTGAGGAGTTTAAGGAACATGTCAAACAGTATTCTAAGCAATTCAAGATAGACTGCCGTATAACTAAGCGAAATTTTTTAAGTAACAAAATCTTGAATAGTTCTGATGTTATTAAAACGACCTGGAAAATAATTAATGAAGAAACAGGTCGCCGAAAAAAGAACATTAACGACTATCGTTTAAAAGTAGATGGTAAAATAATAGATTCCAATCCAGATATCGCAATTGAATTTGAAAAGTTTTTTACCGATATACCAGTGTCCACGACTAAGTGCTTGAACTCTTCGCCTGCGTCTGCCATTGTACTTTTAGAAGATAACGTGCCTGAATGCAGTATATACTTTGAATTCAAGCGCGTTACTGCCTTGGATGTAATTAAGGCATTCAACTCAATCAATATAAAGAAAACCAGTGCCCTTGGGGGAGTGTCGGTCCATGTACTCAAATCCTTAATTGAAGTCATAGCATCTGACTTAATGGTCGTATTTAATCACTGTGTTGATTGTGGTGAGTTTCCTGATCTTATGAAACATAGTAAGATAATTCCATTACTCAAAACGGGTAGTACTTTTGACCCCACAAATTTTAGACCAATATCCATACTACCCACTTTCAGTAAAATATTTGAGAAATTGATTTTATCACAGTTAGCGGAACATTTTCGGTATAATAATTTATTACACAATAAACTATTTGGTTTTACTCGGGGTCGCTCGACAACCGAAGCTGGTGTTGAGTTGATTAAAAACATTTTTAATGCCTGGGAAGGGTCACAGGATGCTTTAGGTATTTTTTGTGATTTGTCCAAGGCCTTCGATTGCGTTTACCATAACACATTGATCAGGAAACTACACCACTATGGAGTTAGAGGTACTGCGCTAAACTTAATAAAAACGTACTTATACGGGAGAATACAAAGGGTTGACGTGAATGGAGTACGATCACCTGGGTCATTGGTCTCAATGGGCGTACCACAGGGCTCAATATTGGGTCCATTTTTATTCCTCATCTACATAAATGACTTACCTTACCTTATAAAGGACAACCATGATATAGTATTGTTTGCTGATGATACGTCACTTGTGTTCAAAGTTAAACGACAACAGCAGTTTAATGTCGATGTAAACAATGCTATATCAAAAGTAGTCGATTGGTTTAGTGTTAATAATTTATTACTGAATGAAAAAAAGACGAAATGTATAAAGTTCATGACTACTAATGTGAAAAATAGTCAAACTACTGTAACTATGAAAAATGACAAACTAGTCCTAGTTAATGATACAGTGTTTCTTGGTATAACGTTAGACTCCAAGCTCCAATGGGGTCCTCATCTTGCTGGATTGGCGGGTAGACTCAGTTCAGCAGTTTTTGCAGTTAATAAGATTCGGCAATTAATAGACTTAGATACCGCTCGATTAGTTTATTTTAGTTACTTCCATAGTATTATGTCATATGGTATTTTACTGTGGGGTAGTGCTGCTGATGTAAATAGCATCTTTGTTCTGCAGAAGAGGGCTATTCGTGCTGTCTACTTGATGGGCCAGAGAGACTCGCTTAGAGATAAGTTTAAAGATATTAATATATTGACCATGCACAGTCAATACATTTATGAAAACATTATGTATGTTCATAAAAACATCGCTAAATTTAGAAAGAACTGTGACATACATAATGTTAATACCAGAAATAAATATAAGCTCGCAGTGCCCTTCACGCGGCTCCATAAAATAAAAAACTCTTTTATGGGTAATTGTATTAGGTTCTATAATAAGCTCCCAAGTAATGTTACTGAACTATCAGTAAATAAATTTAAGAGTTACGTTAAGCGTAAACTAATTTCTAAAGCATATTATAGTATTAAAGACTATATTAATGATAACAATGCTTGGGACTGAATTGCTTGTAATAAAATGTTTAGTCCTTACGACAAAAGGTTGCGAACGTCGAAAAAAAAAAAGACATCCGACAGAGTTTCTTACAGGTTTCTTCTCTGATCGGTCGCGATTTGAACCTGCAGTCAATTTAGGCTAAGTCGCTACTATGACGTTTCAAAAGAGTTTATTATTTGTAAACCTACTTGAATAAAGATTATTCTGATTCTGATTCTGAGTGTACCGCAAGGTAACGTTTTTTACCAGTACCATTTTTTTTTATTGTTCAACAAGGGACTAAAACAAGCCATAATGTCACGAGATGTTTAGCCACGCGAGCGAGCTTGCGAGCGAGGGTGGCTGTAGTTCGAGTGTCATTATGGTTGTTTAGTCTCGCGTTAAACACTCTACTTTTTACTTTGAATGCGAGTAAAAAAACGACGTTCTAAACAATATTGTTTTTTAACAACGTACGCTCGATACAGGTTATGAACATCTATTCAAAATACAAATAGAAAAAAAAAGGTCCGCGGTTTTTATGTAAAGTGATGTTTTAAATGCTTTCATATTTAGCCAACAGATTCAAACTTGGAAACCATTTTAAAAGTAATTGGACCACGCATAATAAAAGAGTTTGGCCTTAATATGATTAAATAGATTCATATTCGTAATAATTAATCGTGTTTCACGAAATTAAATCCTTTTTTAAATATATTTGCACAGTTGTCATTTTGAGGTTATTTCGACACCTAAAAATATGGTCCATACACAATCCCTGAAAATGGCGATAATCCTCCATTCACAAACATCGTAATTGGTTGATTAGGGGTTTCCAAAGTAATTAAAAAAAATCTTTAATCCCTAGAGGAAGAGCTTTAGTCCCGATTCGCAGAGATTTAAATAGCATTTTAAGAGCATGAGAAGTGAAAAAACCTAAATGACTCCAATACGAATTAACATACCAGAAAGTCAGAAAAAACTATATTCAGGACCGGATCGGTATTGAAGGGGAATTGTTATCCTTTAATATTAACGTAAAGTTCTTGGGCACACTGTATTATAAGTAATTTTATATCCGCCTTTTTTCCGTCAAATTAAATACTACAGTCGCTCTACGCTATAATTAATCTTATAACGACTCGCTTGTCAAAATCAGGCCATCTGTTAGTCCCTCTGAGGGAATAAATTGCCCGCATATGGTTTAAAAACATATTTTCGTTTTTAGGATCAAAATAAGTCAGGTTTTCCCTTACATCGTAGAATCAAATTACCTTTTTTCTATCTGTGCAAGTATTATATTATATAGAAAACTTACCCTGATTGGGAAACGAGTCGCAGGCGTATTTTATCAAACCTTGAATCAGACATGAGTCTTATTATACTACTTTTAACGCACTAGTTTTTTTTTTTAAACTTGACACTAGAGTTAGAGGGTGTTATAATAAATAACGTCCAATCACAAGCACAAAAAATTAACAAAAGAACACGGAAGGTATATTTTTCAACCGAATGTATGTATAGAATGTAATTTGGTCCTTGTAGAGGCTAACCGGATGGCCTGATTTCGACAATCAAAGACAGTGTCTCAATTAAAAAAATGCATTAATGGCGTATTTGATAAAAGTAAGAAACATGGATAATAATCTACTAATATTCTGAATGCGAAAGTTTGTGTGTTAGTTTGTTACTTTTTCACGCTGCAACGGCTGGACAGATTTTGATGAAATTTTAAGTGGAGACAGGTTTTAAACTGAATTGTAGTGTTTTTGAAAAAAATACTTCTTAATAGGTAATTGAGAGGTGGTTGTTTGCATGGTAATTTGGATATTATATGTTTAAATTATAAATAAATAAAAAACATTAAGTATTATTTTTGTAATATAAGTTATTAAAGAAGGCCAGGAAATATAATTTTGTTTTCACCATTTTCTTACCCTTAACCCACTTACTTGGGATCGGCGCAGCATGTCTTTTTCTTCCATATCTCCCTGTCACTCGTCATCTCGTCACTTACTTCCTTCCTCTCCATATCATCTCTCACACAGTCCATCCACCTTTTCAGAAAATATAAATTTGTACAGCAATTTATCTCTTTTAAAGGTTAGAGCCATGAAAGTAGACGTTTTTGGAGAAATATCCCATTTAAAGGCGATGTTTGAACTTAATGAATTTCACTAGGAATTATAGTATGCCACTAGGCATTTACTTCATCATTAATAAAAACTTTAAGAATCTTTACAAAAATAATCATTGAATTAAGTTATTACTTGCTTTGACGTTAATAAATGCCCCAGTATTTATCGTTGAGATTACTAAAAGAAACACAACGATTTTTAATAAAGCATACATTATAAGTAATGGCGGCACGTATTTAATCTGTGCATTCGCGCGGGAAACGAGCAGCGCTGGTTTCCACTGCGGTTTCGCGCTCATAAAATCCTAACTCTAAAAGACGTACGTATAACATGAGCTAAAACAAATTGAACTCTATTTGGCTATACTTAAAGTAACACATGGTATAAAAGTGATGTACAGATAGTAAAGACGGGGATACAGTATTTTCGCGACATTTTTAAACTTGTAATACATACTCGTAATTCACCAAAACACGGCTCATCGAGTTCCGTTTGAAATTCACTTTTTATTTTTACGTAGTGCTATGGAAGAGAATAATATAGAAATATCGAATTTATCAAGTCTAACAAACGTCAAACATTGTAAAAACCGATCCGCATTTGTTCTCATATTTTCGTGTCAATTTTCATATTGAATATATTTTTGTAATTGTCGTTTTGAGCTCTTAACAATATTTTCATTGGCCCCCATTAGATAGGGTGAAGTTTGATGGTTAGGTTTTAAATTAAGCTACAAGTGACGCTTGCGTACTATGACGAATCTGATGACACTTCGTTCGTCGGATCTTATGTTTAGCCTATTAGACATGATACATGATATGTGATATTATTTCTCATACAAGTCAAGCATTAGGTACCCCCCTTCTCGGGTAGTAGGGAGATTGAAGTGTTACTTCAGTAAAAGTAACACAAACTACATCGCATCCTGCTAAAAAATAACTAACTAATGTTATCTTTTCATAATCCATTCTGTAGTTTTAAAGTACGGAAATAGTAAACGTTTCTAATTTTATTTGTGGACGGAATACCTAACCATTCGTAAGAAAGCGGCGAAACAAGTAACGCATATGACTAGGGTAGCGTCAATGAGTAGAGCGGCTTCGTACGAGTAGTAAATTCGTTTTGTGAGCAATAAACAACAATTTGGCACGTCATTTGATTCTGTCAAGATGGGCCACGTCAAATCACGCAGTCTATGCGATGTCATTCCATTAAGAACCATCCTGGAGCACCCTTCAGCTTTGAGATGAAACGGCAGACAATAGACGCTCTTCTCTTGATATTATCGCACTCTATTCAATACAAGGCGGTCTTTTGAGTTATTCATTTTATAATAAAAACGGTTAAAAACATATTACCTATTCGATTTAACGTCGCCGAAGTAAAATATTTTACCGAAACGAAAAAGCCTTTTTAGCTCACGAACTCACGATGCAAAAAGAGGAGTTTTTGTAAAGTTTTAATTTGTACCCGTGAGTTATTGTTTCACAAGCTTTCAATTTAACTTGTCCTGATAAAAAGTGACGTTAGCCGACTTGTCAGGTTTTGAGGGAAAATAAATAGTATTGTGAGAAAAAGGTTCTCACTCCGTGCCACGAGGGTAGCTTATCTTATCTTATCTAGGTTAATAATTATAAACATACATTACATTATTTTTCAATAACTCATATTATACTCGTATCACTACATAGTATAAAACAAAGTCGCTTTTTCTGTCCCTATATCCCTATGTATGCTTTAATCTTTAAAACTACGCAACGGATTTTGATGCGGTTTTTTTTAATAGATAGAGTGATTGAAGAGGAAGGTTTATATGTATAATACTTTAATCCGGAGCGAAGCGAGGGCGGGTCGCTAGTAAAATATATAATATAAGAGCTAAATGTTTTTTCTAGTAAGAAATAAATATTAAGCGTGTATCAGTTTTGGTTGAAAATGGATGACAATCATCATGCTGTATCGGTTTTTAGGGTTCCGTGCCCAAAGGGTAAAAGCGGGACCCGTTACTAAGATTCCGCTGTCTGTCTGTCTGTCACCAGGCTGTATTTCATGAACCGTGATAGCTAAGCAGTTTAAATTTTCACGGATGATGTATTTCTGTTGCCGATGTAACAATACTCGTAAATACTAAAACTAAAATAAAAATAAATATTTAACTGGGGCTTCCATTCAACAAACGTGTTTTTTTTGCCATTGTGTGCACGATATTTATAACGGCAACAGCTAGACGCTTGAAGTATTCACAGAATATTTAGTTGGATATTCACTATTTAAATATTTAAATTAAAACAAAATAAATATTTAAGGGGCCCCCATACAACAAACGTGTTTTTTTTGACATTAATAACAACAACATGTAGACGCTTGAAATATTCACAGAATATAACTACATACATACATAACATCACGCCTTCATTCCCCGAGTGGGGTAGGCAGAGCTACAGAAATACCAACAACTCTAAAGACTTACTGATATTTCTGTAACCACATTTTGCACTAACAGGGTATGAGGTTTACTAGTGTATTAGTGACAGGTTGCAAGCCCATCGCCTAACAGTACTACAGGCCCTTATTCCCTTAGTCGCCTCTTACGACATCCACGGGAAGACATGGAGTGGCACTATTCTAACCCGGCAACCACACGGAAACACTATTCTAACCCGGCAACCACACGGAATATAACTTTGTAGGTATAATCACTTCGAAAATAAACAATTAAATTAAAATAAAATTTAGGGGGGCCTCACACAAGTGTGTTTTTTTGCCGTATTTTTTTAATATAGTGTATTGTCTAATGTTGTATAGATAATGGTACGGAACCCTTCATGCCCAAGTTCGTCTACCCGTGCTCGCACTTGGCCGGTTGTTGCTTATTTTACCGACCGACCAGCCTAATTAAGTAGAAAGAGAAGACATAAAAAAGCAGAACTTACGGACATAAGCATTACAAATGCCAAGGATTAAGAATATCACAAAAAACAGTGCCTCGAAACTTTATTCAACGGAAAGCGAGAAAAGTGGAAAGGAAAAGCTCTTCACAAATATTTAACAAAATGTGAGAATTCCCATCTTTTTTATGGATCCACATTGCTCATATATTTGCTAACCATTCGTTACATGTTGAAGATAACATTTACGATATTGTATTAAAATATGTATAGTATTAAATAATAAACAATTTACTATTATTTAAATAAACTAAATAAACCATTGCGTCGGTAAAATGTTCCTAACTCAGATGTTAGTGGGTATCTTTTGTCCTGCTATAAAAAGTTGAAATAGAAACGGTATTGTATCGTTTTTCAGACAACAGAGCTCAGGGCAACGTTCAATAGCTTTTAACGAACTTAACTCTCTTTATGAATAGATTTTTGTATCAGTTTTCATAGAAATAAACTTGTAACTATTTTGCGTACCGAAAACCTGAAATCCTTTTCAATCAAATAAATGGAATACAAAGATAGTTACATAAATCTGAATGCTTGTTTGCCAAGCATTCAGATTTTAAAGATAAGCTTTTTGAGCCGCCGCCTTACTATTACGATACAAAATTCCATTACAACATTGACAATTATTAAATTACAGCTCCAATTTTAAAACTATTTGAGGAAGATAAGTTTTTTTAAAAATCCACACTTATGTAATTTCGTCAAACATTATTTACATGAAAACACAACCGTACAACGAAAATGTTTCTAATGTAATTTACGATTCATGAACTGTCAGTGTACCTTGTCTAATAAAAATTAGAAACGACAAAATAGGCATACTGAGATGGTAACGACACCTTTTTCTATTTATTTAACACAGTTACCGGCAAAGCACATAAGCATTTCTCTGAATTTCACTCGCGTATTGGCGCTATATTTGTCAGTGTGCCTGAGCCGATACGTGTACACACTTCACCCCCATAGGACCTTTAGCGAAACAGCTGTTCTAATATGCACGTTTAATCACAATATTTTCCTATACCAACGTTGGACGTTGGATATTGTATTTCGGTTATAAAAACATTATTACATACATCTGGTTATCGTAATCGAACATGTATAGGATTGACGTAAACTGCCGACAGAACAGAACGGTCGCGTCAAGCGAATTCGATACATTTTGTCATCTACGCATCTACGACGATGACGACGATTTTTTGACGATTTCAATGTAGTTTATTTAACTTTGACTTAATATGCAATGTAATGATTTACTTTAACCTCGCGGGGCCCACAATACTACAAACAGGGAATAAATTTAAATCTAAATTTTTGTGAGTGGGAATTTGAATCTACGAGTACCAGCAAAGAAATTGAAAGTTCAGTTAACTTTGCTCATTCCATTTTCAAACATGAAACGAATAAAAATGAACTTACAATTCATTAAACTATAGTTTAAACTAAAAGGCCTGGATTATTTATTATCTCCTATGGCCTGAGCCTACACGATTAAAAATAAATATCATTCATTCATTCATTCAGTCTTGCCTTTGGCGCCAGGCACTCTAATCCCCATGAGTCACCTAGGCTGCCCTGCTAACACTAATCGCAGTATCTCAAACCAAACTTCTGTAGCAAATGCAACCTTATTACCAACAGGATAGGATTGCATTTGCTTTGGTAATTGAATTTGAGATAATGCTTTTTTGCTTAGGAGGGCAGTAGTACGCTACGGGGAAATCAGATCGTCTAAACCGATTTCTGCAGCAATTGGATACGCTTACCAACAACTAATCATGTACCGAGAGAGTTGGAATAGGTAATTAGTCTACCAAGCTTATCCATTCCGCAGAAAGCGGAAGCCGATCTATTTAGAGCAAACCAGATGATTAGATGCAACTTGAACGACTCAACATGACTTATATATCAAACCTGATTAAAAACCATTGCAGTGAAACTTAATTGTAATTAAAAAACCCACAACCTTCAGACGATACGTTTAGGACCTACGAAACCATAAACCGTCATACAGATGGATTAAAAGCCAAATCTTTAGATAAAGGATTAAAAAAGCCAAATGCTTGTCATGCTTTATTCACAGATCAGCATGTCCTCCTTGTCGTATTCGACAACAGCGATTTCTTTAAAGTGTGTTTTGTGTGACTTGAGTTCTTAATTACTTAGCAACTTAAACCCCGGATGACTGTATTTTTTTAATTTTGTAATTTGTTTTGACACTACTTCCCGTTTGACGTATTTGACACGAGTTCCCGTTTGAAGTATTTGACACTAGTTCCCGTGGCAGAATGCTAGGCCCGATGGCTCGCACAGAGCCAAACTTTGTTTTAAAACAATGAGCACAAAATGGTTGTACAGTACCTATTCTGAAGTGTAATTGTATAATTTCTTTACATTTTTATTTCTCACGTCTGCTGTCTACTGTCTAGGTCCTCATGGCAAGCCTTTTTAAGGTTCCACAGTCAAAGAGGAACCATTATAATTTCGCCATGTATATCGGTCTGTCTGCCTGTCTGTCCACCGTTTAAGACGCGAGACTCGAGATACTACAAAGCTGTAATTTGGCATAGTTAGACAAAACTATTACTAGACCCCGAATTTTCGTAGCAATGACGTCACAATAGGGTAGTTTTTTTAGTAAATAGAACGGTGTTCATTAATAAAATTTGTTAATTAATAACTATTATAACTGAATAATTTTTATTAACTATGCATTCACGACAAAAAAATGTATAACCGCAAATCATTTATTAATTCTGTACAAAACAGGACGATTATATATGAAAAGTTAAGATTTGTATTGAAAAAAAGACGGATTTGCCGCTTTGCGTAACATTAACAATCTTAACGCAGGTCCAGAAATACAAATTAATCCAAGCAACCGTAACAAATCCTGCTTTGATAACCGCAAGCTTTTCAAATATGCACCAATGACATCTGTTGAAGTGGAAAGAAGCTTTTCCTTTTTGAAGTGGGTCTATTCTGCTAGAAGACGTAGCTTAACAGCTAGTCATTTAGATCAACTCTTGATCTGTTATGTAGAGTCAGTTAACGAAAGGACAACGTTGATAACTTAATCAATTGACTTATGGGTAATATATACCTAATAATGACGTTTTTATTCCATAGAACACCAATAGACTATGGTGCCGTATTAATTGACACCGTTCCATTTACTCCCCAAATTACCCTATTATGACGTCAATGCCACAAAGATCCGGGGTCTAACTATTACCTAGGCCCGGAAAGTAGGGGATTGCCTGACGTTGTGATTACCGGGCCGAGTCAGGCAACCCCGTTTCTACCGAGGTTTATACAATGCTTTTTTCAAACAATGTGAGCAAACGATACAAATATGTATTATTAATAAATTGAGGGAGAAACTGTTTTAAGAATCTTTTTTTTGGAAACCACGAGGATTTAGATAATCATACCAATGAACCACTGCCCGGTGCCACCCGAAGCCCCTCGGGGTCACCAACGCCACAACCATCTTTTTTCAAACTTGCTGTATACGATTTTTTTATGGTCCCTTTAATGCCCGAGGTAGCATTTGTACAGAAAATTTCGCAGTGTACAGGAATGAGTTTAAATACGTTTATTTTACTCCTAGGAAGTAATTAATGCTTTGCGCGTCTTTCCTTTTCAAAAGAAAAGCTATCCTCACCGAACATGATTGAGAAAAAAACATATTTTTGTTATTTTTGAGCAAGTAAGGTGTTTTTAATTAACTACTACTTTTAAGAGCTTTTTATGAGTTTACACCAATTTTATTATACGATTTCCATGGGGTATTATTTTAGGTATATAAGTAGTGCATGAAAATATTATCTTAATAATTAGAAGAAAAGCACGAAGATAAATATTATATTATCACTTACCTATCGTCGTGAGCGCCAGCGTGCACCAGTAAAAACTCTGAAGATACTGTTTCACCACATCAGCTGTTTCAGTGTCATGATACACCCAGTTTTTGCTTCCGAATCCATTATTTTTATATATTATATGGTACAAGCACCCATTCCAATGAAATATCACTAGTAAATAATGAATTAAACTGGTTGATCGAAATAAATTAGGATAGTTCGTGTGTCGTTCGGTGCGGTCCATAAAGGCCCAGAACCGGTAGATTTTGACCAAGCGGAAGGAGCGCAAGATGGAGTTGAAGCCGATGGAGAGGTAGAGAAAATCCAGAGGCAGAAGACAGAGGCAGTCAATGTAGAAGGTGGTAGAATTCATGTAGTGCATGCGCAGCTTGGCTGCGTCGGTCTGGAGAACGCCATCTTCGAGGTAGCCGGTGCGGAAGTGGAACAAGATATCAGCCAGGTACAGGAAATCCGAGAAGTAGTCCAGGCAGAACCACACTATCAGTGTCTCCCCTGCAACAAGCAAGCGCGTCAGTACACTTCAGATCTATGAGCCTATTACAAGTATTGTCGCGTTTATTGGTGGGTTTAAACTGGATAAAATTTGACAGTGTAAAAGTGGCGATGCTCTATTCACAGTATTCACATTTGCTTATCCAGAGTTACAAACACGACCATTAAATGCCCGCTTGTCATAAAAATGGACTTCCACTCTAGTGGAGACTAGAATAAAAAGATCAATCACTTTGTTGACGTCGGCAATTTGTCATCTAATTGGTTGTTTTCCGTTCGCCTCCGCTTTTCGCTTCACTTGACAGTAAAGGTGGTTGTTTCATAAAATGCAATATGGTATGAATATGGGTTAAAACAAAGTGAAAGAGGCACTGTTTTACGTGGATGTTTCCTTCACTGGCTTTAATTAAAGAAACAGTACCAAAGAACTCTGTCATAATGACGCACATCAAATTACAAGAACAAAATTACTAAACCGTTGCCTTTCATCGGCAGATTCCACAAAGGGTTAAAAGCTTTACCTCTTCTTGCTTTTACTCTGGAAAATAACTGACTAACGAGTAGAATCAACATATTTAGCATACAAGATAAATTTTATGTACTTTCTCACGATTTTATTACTATTGGGCACTTTTAGGAAAAATATAAATATACAGTTAATCTTAAGTTCAGTTTACTTGTCTAAATGTATAGAACTAAATTTAAAAATTTAAAATTTAAAGTGGCCTTATGTAAAATTTATTTTATTTTATAATGTCAGTAAATTTGCCATTGCCATGCTCTTTGACACTACGGTAGTATGGAGTAACTCAACACTACGGCGCTTTGAAACAAAGGATCGTTGCTGAGGAGAAGCGCGTCGTAAAAAACTATGGCAGTTTGCTTTTTTTTCGAATCATCAAATATAGATGTAGTCAAAAGGAACATTACAAATAACACTACTACTAAAAAACTACTTAAAATATCTGCTGAAGAATGTAGCACGACCGAATATATTATCTTGTTTTCTAAATTATTTTGGTTTTTACAATACGGCTGCCTTACTACTTTACTTTTGTGAATAACAGCTTTAAGATACCATGTCCGTAATCTACCACTAGTCAAAAATATTCTTTGTATTGAGTCTATGCCCACTAGACCGATTCGTCACCGACTGTCACTTACTTTAGCAGAGGTGATACGGTAGTAGTATAATACGGTCATGGTATGGAACGGTGTAATGGGCAGAGACCACAATTAGGCCGCCATTACCTACTGTCAAGTGAATAAAAGCTATCGCAACGTTGACAATGCGATAACACGTCAAAGTAGAAAAGAGGCCCAGATTCTCAAAACTTCAGTGGGGCTAGACAAGGTGTATTCGACACTCGCTAACGATTATGTTTCGATTGAAAAATATTGGAATTGACGTAAGTGTCACGTTACTATCTCGGTGGCTTACGTCAATTCCATACATTTATCAATCGAAACATAATCGCTAACGATTGTCGAATGCAACTTGTCTAGCACCACAGATTCGAAATCTTGGCTCAAAATTATAAATGCAGGAATCCCTTACTTATGAATGTTGGGATTCCAGTATATTGAGAATTCGGTATTTTGAGAGTCTGGTATATTCGGCATAATAAATCGATAAAAAAGTACAATAGTAAAACGATACGTGACAAAAACTTCCATGATATTAAGTGATGCCTTCCTACATGAGATTTCAAATTTCGACTTCAAAATCGACATTTTCTATGTACAAAATGCGTCCAATTGTAACAAATGTACACGAGGTTTGAATTAAAAAGGACGGGCAGTACTGAGGGTGTACAGGATAGCTGTGTAAGTATCGACATCAGACGCAGCAGGGCTCCCACTATTACGTGAACGTTATCAAATTATCCTGACGCTTTATTAAACCTTTTAAAATGTTAAACAGCGCAATTACTTGCTCATTCATTACCATGAAATAAACATGTTCGCTGAAAACTTCGAGTCTATGCAAGTACTTATTGCATGAACGTATTTTATTTGTTCTTCTTACCTTTTAAAGGGTCTAGCGTGTATAGAAAGGGATTTAGTCTTGATGCGGTCCTTGTGGAGAGTTTTGCCGTGTCGATGACTTTCTAACTTATAATAATAAAATGTTATTGCTGTTATTGATGTGTGATATTTGTTTATTTATTGATATTAATATCTTACATGGTTTACAGATCTGTATCTTAGAGACTTTTTTTTTTACGAATTCATTGTCATGGCACTAACAAACCCTGGACAGTGTACTCAGTTTGAGCTAGATTATACAAAAAATAAGTAACATCATAACCACAAGGTAAAGTAAAGTAAAGTAAGGTATCACCCCTGTTTAATCTTGTTTATGCATCACTGAGATCGCTGAGAATGCCCGAGAGTTCTGAGACTGGGTCACGTCACGTGGTTAAGAACTTCCATTCTGTATAAGTTCGTCAAGCTGTATGAAATTATTATTACATGTAAACCATTTCATGTTAGTTTTAATAATATTTTATAATAATTTACTTAAACGCCAATCGGTTCAACACGGTTCTAAACACTAATATTATACAAATATTATGATTGAAAATGCGATAATCTGGCTACGCCAATAGACGTTGCTGCAATGAATGTTTGGGTGAGTTAATAAAAATAATAATAATAAAATTCAGGGGACAATCTCACAAAAATTGACCTAGTCCCAAACTAAGCTCTGGGCTTGTACTATGGGTGCTAGACAACGATAAACATACTTATATAGAGAAATACATACTTAAATATATGGAAAACATCCAAGACTCAAGAACAAATATTCGTGCTCATCACACAAATATCTGCCCTTACCGGGATTTGAACCCAATGCCGCTGGCTTCGGAGTCAGGGTCACTCCCAACTAGGCCACCGTATCGTCAACGACATGCTACTCGTAATGTATACAAGAATATTTTAAAATGAATACTTAAACAGTATGCGATCTTTAATAAATCCGATTTTCCTTTTAGAAAATACAAACACGAAATAATTCGGTCGCAATATTTATTATTTTACCTACTCGCACTGATTTTTTTTTGTACGATGTAGTACAAATGAAAATTACTTGATCCCAACAAGGTAATATTTAAAAATGAAACAAATAGGCAACTACTTTTGTGTTCTATGTTCATACACCCCTCTTTTTTATAAACGTGCAATAAACCTATTTTATGTCATAATGACAGATACGGACAGAGCATATTTGTATGCACACTTTAGCTATTACGCGTTTATGAATAAGAAGGACGCTATGAGTTATCTTTATATAAAAAGTATAGGATCGATATAAGCTTCCGGACAGTCGCGTTGAGTCGATATGTCGAGTCCATACGTTATTTACAGTTTTCGAGATTCGTTCACGTTAGCGTTACGCGTCGAGTCTATGGCCCGCGGTTATGTTTCAGAGTATCAGAGTCAAGTCAGTGTCCAATTCTAATGACAAGTTTTTTTACTCATTTGGTTTCGTCTTTGCGGGTCAACGCTCCTCCCGGTCGATACGATGTCGGTACCAAAATACTGCACAGCGTGGAGATCCGCGCATCGCTCCGTCTGGATATAGTAGGGTAGTGGTAGTGTTGGAAAAAGCGATAAATTGCTACTGCGCGAGTGGAAAAAAAAACAAGCTTTGCCAGACTCGTTTACACTCATAAAGGTTTTTCAACCGACTTCAAAAAAAAAGAAGGTTCGATGTCCCAAAGTTAGAACTTTTTGACAATCTGAAAACGATCCAGCATTTTATAAAAGTAGTTTATTTCGTGTCGGAATCACGTGGCTTTTTGTAACTATACTATAAATTAATGCAATACAACATGGATAGCTACCGTTTATTTCCTGGAAGGCGAATCTATAGACGATGACCCATAGGTTGTAGAGGAAGGCGAGGGAGACAACCATGGACCAGTAGTAGCACAGGCGGCCTGCGGGGTCGAACACGAAGGACCAGTGCGGGCCGGTGCGCAAGCGGCCGCTGGTGTACGTCGAGCGCCGGCGTAGCCCGATTCTGCTGCCACTAGACAAAACATAAGCATTATGAAGTGCCCATACCAGTCAAGTTCCAATCACTGAAAGAAAGAAAGAAATATAGAGTTCACTAGCCGATGACGAAAAAGTTCATAAAATGACGAGCGCGTCCTTTTTTTTACCTGCTCCTCTTTCATTAAAAAACTAACAAAATTTATGTAGTTGTATTGGACGGAAATGAAAAGCTGTGCTAGTTTTCTAGGCATTTTTGAAACAATATTGTTACCGATGGTTTTATGCCACTATAATTTGTCTCTCGCTTTAATATAGCACTAAAATGTTAAGTGAGACAAATCCGTATATACTCGTCATAGATATTTATGTAACCAGTACATAATGTAGCTTCTAAAGGTACGGTTAAGGACTTTTATTGTTATGCCACTATGGAACCCTGTCATAATGACAGCGTTAATCATTAACTTTAGCTTTCATTCAGGTGGTTTGGCGCTGTCATTATGACAGGGTTCCGTAGTGGCATAACAATTAAAGTTCTTGACTATACTAGTGCCGATGTTACGAGTAGAGCGCGAGCCATTGAAATATAATATAATAAGTACAGAAGAGTAACTGTTGCTCAAAGCGTGCTCCACTCAATTAGTGCTCACGGGGCCGAGGCTAATACTTAGTGCTGAAATGGCTATCACTTGACTTTTTCCTTCACCGTGGAAAACAGTTGCTATTTGTCAGACGAAAATAATTAAATATAAATGGTTGCCATTTGTAGATTGTTGCGTAATAATGCCAACTTGCACTGTTAATTAGTGTAGAAGCCATTCGGGTCCAAAAAAAGATGACATTTATTTCTATTAGTATGCCGATGTTATGCAATATATCTTTGAAAAATGTGAATTACAAGCAATTACTTAGAATGAATAGGAAATTAAATTGCATGTCATCTTTAGTGTTAGTTTACAATATAAAACAAATACGTAATATCTCTTTAAGTTTTCCATAAAACGAAGAATCTGGCTTGGGTGGATGCAATTCGTCGCGAATTGCGTAGTGAAAATTGGATGCCTATCAAACATTGCAGGATTTGCAGCATCCCTTTTCATGAATCGGATCTCGAAAATTGGAAAGGCATTCTTTTACAGACATCAATCCCAAATTGTACAGTACGTTGTCAACATTCATTAACAATAAGATTAATAATATTTTAATTAATATCAGACGTCGAGGAGTTTATGACACATCTATTAGGTACCTGAGCCTGTTTAACTTATGAGCGGTATGCATATGCATGCTAAGGTGTTATCTTATCCTCGCAACAAAAACTACGATAACCTCTGTAATTAAGCTACAAGTATTATCACAACAAAGTAACCTCGTTTAATCGTGTGTAAGTATGATTTATTTAATTACCTTTAGTTAGTAATTCTTTAACGTTTCGGCACAGAATAAGGTTTTGGACGTTGCATTATGTCGACAGTTCCTTTAAGACGATGGACGTAAAGTGACGTCCGAATTATCGAGGAGTTAGTAAATAAGTCAAATCATCAGTAAGTTTGTCAAAACGCTACTACACTTTTTTTTCACGACCAACCATCGCTGTCGGACGACGAAAAATGTATCTGATTGGCCTGCTATCATCCAAAGCCCAGGCAGTTTTCTCCGGAATCCTTCCACGAGCGTATAACGATAAACTAATTTTACAGTCCCTCCTTGACAGGTACGACGACACACAAACTCTTGTTTGAGCCTATATCGACCAAATGTTTAATTTAAAACTAAATGGTCCCGCTTCATCTAACCTTCAAACCTTTATGGACAAGTTCGTCACTGCCGCAAATGCGCAAAGGGCGCTCAATGACTTAACGGACTATTTACTGCCCCATATCATTAATTATTTTGTGAAGATTCAATATAGAATATTGCAGAACACGCAGCCCATTGCTAGCGTTGGTGGCTCATCGCGTGACAAACCCGTCAAACCGTGCCACTACTACGCGTGACGTTAGTGGCAGAAACACTGTCTGTGTGGCTGTTTTGCAATGATGTGTTTAAATGAGGAGAGTCACACTCCGCCGCCCAGAGGCGTTTTCTGTGCCTCGAGAGGAAGTTGGAAGCATCGAATATCATTCGTGGATTCACTCCAAAACTTTTATCTTTTTTTTCCAATTATTTTAAGGACCGAAGGCAATATGTGCAAGTGGCAGATTTAAGATCACGGAATTTTTATACTCGCTCTGGTGTAAGTCAGGGGAGTAATCTTGGCCCAACGCAATTTTTGGCAATGATAGATGATCTTAAAAATTGTATTAAAGGTACTCGCTCATTGTTGTTTGCAGACGACCTCAAACTACTGCACCCCGTCAATAGCATTTCTGACTGCAAACCGCTCCAGCAGGCGGTTGACTCAGTAGCGCAGTGGAGCGCAGTCAATAAATTAGAGCTTAACGTACTCAAGTGTAAGGTCATCACGTTCACTCGTTCAAACAATCCGGTTTACGCCACGTACAACTTGTCGAACATCCCCCTTACTCGCGTTAATACAACTCAGGACTTAGGCCTCTCCTTAGATACCCGTATGGACATGCGCGAGCTAATAAAATGCTAGGTTTCATTATAAGGACCGCGTTTCAGTTTCGTGATCCTAAAATAGCCATAATTTTATATAACGCGTACGTTCGGTCGAAACTCGAGTATAACGCTATAGTGTGGGATCCACGTGAAGAAAAGTATGTTTCCATGATAGAGCGAGTCCAGAAAAAATTCGCTAGGTACCTCTATAAACTGAAATATGGATCCTACCCATATCTCTTCCCGTCTTTGTTTGTTTAGAGACTCTTGAGCTGAGACGAAAGATCAAATTGCTCACCCATTATTGTCTGCTCTTACGACATAAAGTAGACAATCCTACCATCTTGGAAACGCTCAATTTGTTCGTGCCTGACCACTACACGACTGCTGTGGGCCGAAGTGGGCGGCGAGTCCGTAACCTTTTTTCCATCCCTAGAGCGCGCACTCTGCAAGCTGGTAACGCTCCTACCATCAGAGCCGTTGCGTTAATAAACGAGTTCCTCGCACAGTTCCAGGATGCTGACGTGTTCGCCGGCAATTGGCCAGCTCTAAAAAATGCTTTACAACGCTATATTAACGTTTGGTATTGTAGAATTACGTAATTTCTATGTTTTTTCTCTTTATTTACCTATTTGTACCTTTTGTGTCTTATATTTTTGTTACAATTTTGTTTACGTATCTTGTTGGGCATTTGGGTTTACCTGTAAGTTCACAAGAATAGACTATAATAAATGAATAAATAAATAAATAAATAAATAATTCGTGAATACGTCAGTAAGGGTTATTGGCATGTTCAGAACAATAGTGACCCAATTTATAAATTTTACATTTCGAATTAAGTCTCTATAATAATAAATTATGACTTGAAGTTTGAAAGCTAAAATTTTGAATTGGGTCACTATTGAACATGCGAATTATATCGGAGGTAACGCGATTTTTAGATGTTTCTGACGTAGCCTACTATACCACACCATGCTGTCATCCGTGAAGACAAGACGACCACGAAGGTACGCATGGTTCTGGATTCCAGTAGTAAAACAGGCACGGGTCTTTCCCTTAACTTTGCAATTTGCAAGTTTTACATCCGAGTCGCAACCTACAGGATAATTTATTTTCCATCCTATTAAAATTTAGATTTTTTTTAAATCGCGCTATCGGATTGGTTGACTGGTAGAGAATGCCTTAAGGCATTAAGATCGCCACTTGTACCTACTTTGTGTATCGTGCAATAAAGTTTAAATAAATATAATAATTGTCGTCAGATGTTTTTTTGTAAAAAAAAACACAAATTGGAGTTCTTGAATCCGATAGGCAATTTCAGTGAGTCTTATTTAGATTCAATCCGCAACACCCTATATCCACCTACGAATTCAATCGAGTCTTCTCTGGCGTGAAATCAAGCACATATCACGCACTATGCGTGCTTCATCAATTGATAGGTGATGAAAAGCACAAGTTTCCTAAGGCGGCGGCCATTGCAGCCACCTCAACCAATATGGAAGACTTCTGTTTTAGTCTGATGGCAGGTGACTACTACCACCACCGCACAACTACTAGTCTGTCACCGATGACGCATCCAAGGAACTTAATGCTTTTTTCAAAAGCGGTCAATTCGATCTCGTAAAATGGAGTTGCAATTCCGAAGCAGTTTTGCGCGAAATTCCTGCATCATACCGTGCAACTGTGGATCTGTAAATTGACCGGGGGGTATCCCAAAAGGTCTTGGTAGACCCAAAAGGTATTGGAACAAGTCGAGTGATTTCTTTCATTTCAAGGTCACCGCTTCCGACACCACGTGTAATAAAGGCGCTATTTTGTCGGCAGTCGCGCGTTTGTGGGACAAGATAGGGTTGGTGGCTCCTGTCACACTATATGCTAAGGAGCTTTGCCTTTTGAAGTGTGATTGGGATGATTTGCGTTCACGTCACACGTACGGTGGGAACAATAATTCGGTTCTGAATTACTAAAGCTTAATTAAACAAAACAATTAATTACCGCGACATCTCGGGGTAGTGCAGGGCTGCACGGTAAACCTCTTGGGATTTGCCGATGCGTCGGAGTGCGGATTTGGAAGACCCATCTATTTGTGGGTTCAAAATGGATCGGAGGTGACTGTCCGTCTCGTGTGCTCGAAGTCTGAAGTCACACCACTCAAGACTGTTTTGGTTGCGAGGCTTGAGCTATGCGCCGCAGCAGTTCCCTTGTCCAAATTTATGCGAAAGGTTCTGGACAACTTTAAACCACGCTATAAAATAAACAAGGTATATGCCTTTATGGACTCCAAAGTGGTTCTCTGTTGGATCAATGCCTCCCGCATCGCTGGCAAACGTGTTGCTAACCGTGTCGTAAAAATAATTGATAACATTCCGTCCAGCTGCTTTTATCATGTTGCTAAGTGTTGCATGTGCAAATCAAAAACGTTTTCAGTAGCTGATTGTTCGGTACATCCTATTGAGGTTCAGTTCGAGACCGTGATACTGACTGAGGAATAATTGGATGTGAACTCAACACCTAAGGGCTTGCCGCAAGGATACCGAGATGTGTATCCAATTAATCGGCGGTCTAAAGACGACTATGCGGTCCTTTACGACTCTGATTGGATATCGGAGACTCAAACTTCAGCATGTTGCATAACGTGCTTGTTACCTTAGCTGATGAGCACATTGTCATAAATTACAGTTTTATTTTACTTTAAGTGGTTACAGAATCAACTAATCTTTTTACAGTTGTTGTTATTTCTGTAGCTCTGCCTACCCCGCTCTGGGAATGGAGGCGTGATGTCATGTATGTATATTACGTTATAAACACTCCGTTATCTTTAGATAGTAAAATAAAACTTAAAATGGATATGTGCCCAGCTTACCATTCTAAAAGGTAGAACGTGCATGGGGACTAAAAAACTCTTTCCAGTTGGGTAAAGTCGGGTGAGATAGAAATACAAACCCGAAGGACATTTAACGTGCTATTGTGCTATTGCAGTAGGTACAGTCGACGTCAATCATATTGTTTTACATATTTATATTTCTGCTACATTGAAATAATGTAAACAAATGTAAACTATATATATTTGACGGTGTTTTAGTCAGATGATATAAGTAATATCAGACTACATATTTATATCAAAGGAAAAATAGTTTTAAATTAAGCTAAAGTTAAATTAATTTGCTAATTTTTACTTGATAAGTTGAGTTAGGTTAGAGATGCGTTGTTAACTGAACCCTCCCTCCTTTGGCGCGAGTGCGCGTGTGCGCGCGGCTGGGGGGCACCCAGTGGTAGCATAGCAATCAGCCCACGGTGCTCCCGCTACCAGCCCCTTGGAGGTTAACACCGGAGAGGTTTTAGACGGTATGCTTCCACCTCAGCTCTCACAGGAGACTGAGGTGGTCGAGAGTCCGTCATACCCCCCCCCCTATTTTATCTGCCCCTGGCCGGGGGGGACGACGCGTAATGACATTTCCTCTCCGTTAAAAAAAAAAAAAAGGTTAGAGATGCGTCAGGGCGAAAAGCTTACTCTACTCTAAGCTACTCGTATTCAACAAAGTGACGTAAACTTGCGTTGTAACCGATTAAGCTGTTTTTTTATAAATACAACGGCAAATAATCCCATTTTTTTACATTTACCCTGGAGTGTTTTTCCAATTAATAAATATGAAATGTCTTCAAGTATGAAGATTGTTCTTACTGTAGAACATAAACCTTAAAACTGCTATTTATTCATTCTTTTTTATTTGATATCCACCGGATAATGCCTGTGTTTGTAACCATGTGTTTTGTTTAAATAAATTTATTCTTATTCTTATTCTCAGGGACCGTTTCGACTTTAGTGTTTGTGAGTTAGGAAAGCTAGAACAGCATTTAAACATATACGAGTTTATGATAGGTTACTAATGTTCTAAACTATTACGCTAAACCATAACATAATAATGATTACTCGTGAACGATTCAGGTTTTGAATCTGGATGTATTTTGCAGCTTAAATGAGCGTTGCTTGTTAGAGTAAAGTTACTTCTATCGTCGCTTATTACATAACCTATCGAATAGCATTATTAATTATGCATAGTAGTTAACGGCAAACATTAACGGGCAAATTCAATTATTCAGGCGACTATCCGCATCGCTTGGCTCCGGTCGACCGGTCTCGGGAGCTCGGTCGCGGCGAGTAAGTACTCGGGCGGTAGCTCAGCGGAGGCTACCGGCGAGAGTTGCTCGGAGTTGAGCCAGAATTAGCTCAAGCAGTTTCCGATAAACTTGTAATCCGCCCAGGCCTGGGATTCTACACGGTAATAACGATATCGTCTTTGATGTGTTTCCATCTTGTCAACATTTTGATAACTCTTATGTAATTTATAATGGCGACCGAGTCATAAACGAATTTAAAACACGTCAAACGAGATATCGTTATAACGCAGTAGAATAGAGACCCAGTTCAATCGTTCTACTGAGAAATACTTAATTTTAAGACGAACTGAAATGGTCTTATGGATGACTTAAAAATGTATCAGGTGCAATCAAAGAGTGCAAAACACCTACTATTATACTTAGGTAGGTAAGTACATATAAATCTTAAGGCACTTTTAGGATTCAAGTCTCAACATTTATTAGTGTTCGTTGTCTAGTGCCACCACGACTCGAAAGCTGGCTTAGCATAAAAATTATAGTCGGCGTCGTTACAGTGAGGTAGAGCGAATAGCGAGGTATGACGCGTAACGTACTGCTTTTGTGGCGCTACAGTGTGGCGTCAGGTGATTGTGCGACTGGTGCGGTGCTTGAGGGACACGCGGCGTGCCGTATTAGCCCGCCAGCAGAAGCTATATGGTAGTACCTGTCGGTGCCGTTACAGTGCGGCAACAGGTGGTTTTGCGACTGGTGCGGCGCGGGCGTGGGCGGCGCGTGCGGCGTGTGCGGCGTGCTGCGCCAGCCTGCCAGCAACGGCGCCTCTCCACTCGCGCCCATTAGTTTTAACCTGCACACGGAGGACCTTAACCATTGAGTTAAACCAAGCCCCTATTTTACCAACCTAACAGCGAAAGATGACAGGTGATAACGTGTATACTTTGCAAAGTGACGAGTTTCTCTGGGCTTTTAAATGTCTACTCAATGTAAGAACATCGCATTATCACTTATCAAGTGTCATTGCCAAGTTCGCGAAATAAGGACTAGGACAATATTAAACTAATATAAGGGACACAGAAGGTAATAACACTTCTTTTCTTGGATGCATGTATCATCTACCTCATCTGCACACAGACCATAATTACTCGTAAGTCCTTTATTAATGCGTTCAGAACCCGTTGGCAGTGACCGGCATATCAACAATTTTTCATCGAAATTTTCCTATCTCTGGTATTAGGAGATAGCTGTAAAATAATGCTCTTATGACATCCTAAGTCTATGATAAAGTTACGAGTTTCTTTGGAACGCCTTCGGAAACCAGCACAATTTAAATATCAATTGAAATTAAAATTCAGTCAATATGAAACGTGAGCTCGCTATGTTTTTTACTATACAGCGCACTCCCAATTCTCAGGATTATATTAGTTATGGTTTTGTTTGCCTTCTACTCCTGAACCCATCTTAGAGTACTTATAATATGTGTGTAAATAAAAGAATGTACGCTCGTGTGACCTTATTATGCTGTTATGAAACTCGCCATGTATTTGATACATGAACCAGGTACTATATTGTGCAACCACATAAAATAGAAAAAACCCTTGTAACAATCTCGCCCAAATAATAAATTGTTCATACAAAAATAAACTTTACACAATATTACGTTGTTTAAAGCTTCCGATTGTACCCGATGTTTCTGCTAAAGTAGGGTACATAATTATACCTCAGTGATAATAATTTGACCTTTAAAGGTCTGAGCGAGGCATGAGAGGAGCGCGCTCAATCAATCATGCAACTGGTATGCTATCGTCGATGATCGATATGGCAGTTCAGCTATCTTAGAACGATTTATAGCGAAAAGGAGCTTTTTACATTATTTCTCTTAAATAATATTTGGATGTGCATATAAACTTATCCCCTTATTCATAAACGTACAATAAACCTACTTTAATTAAAGTATGCTTTGTCACTGTCTGTCAAATTTAAATGTTGTAATGATAAAGCATACTTTATGCACACTTTAGCTATTGCACGTAAAAGGAAAAAGAAGATTATGAACAATGTACTGAAAAGTCTCGTTATCCTAAAGTCTGTGGATTAAAATGCTACGCAATGGACGTTACTCTTACCTACTACCGAGAAAACAGAGGGAATATGTTAATGAGATGTAATAAACAAGATCGTAGGAAGTCTGTAACGATGTGATTGTCTATTCGTTGACAGTGGTACCTTTACAGCGCAAAAAAAGTGTACAAGTGTCTATTTTAACCAGCATTATGTTTTCCTTCCACGTCCTCGCCACGTAGGTACGAGTACACAGATACTGTTCGAAATCCAATCGACTTAGCTACACGCGGATGGTTGGTAAAATGGTTTTTAAATGAAATATCGCAAGGACCGTAGATAGAGGCTAGACGTTCGCCGCGAGCTGTCGTACCGTGAAATGAGATATAAACGAGCGGCACAAAAATGTGTAACACTTTATTGTACAAAAGATAAACCAAAACAATACAATGAATAATAATAAAAGATGTACAAAGGCGAACTTATCCCTTTAAGGGATCTCTTCCAGTTCCAGCTACCCTTTGAGAGATTGAGAAAAGTGAAAGGTTGTGCATCGAGTAAGCAGGTGTAATGTATGTAGTGCACCAAAATAACAAAACTAACCAAAATACCAAAAAATAAAAACAAAATACATTCAAAAACATGATCGGGAAACTGCAGCTGAATCGTTTCTTCTTAGCGTTTGGCCACGTGTGGGTAAACACGTAGAAATAATTGACGATAACAACTGATATTCAATCTTACACAAGCGCTTAAGTTATAGGAGACCATTTTGGTCAGATTCATTATTGTGTTCGGTTCGCCAGTAGATATACCTGAGGACCCCGAGATGATACATTTTACATATAGCGCAGTTGCTGGGTTAGTGTCGGTATTAAAATATCGCCGCGGCCCAAGAATGCTGCGTCGCTGTGCATTGATTCAAACTTCGTTCGCTAACAAAGAATATTTTATGCCGACATCTGAGCATCTGGGCGCAAGGAAGGTGTTATCCGAGTATATAGAATACGGCCCATTGATGTGACTGACCCCTTTTCACTTTGTCATTTAACTCAAAGATTACTTTCTCTCCAACTCCAACGCTCCAGCCTAACCTAACCTAAGGCTAATTATCGACGATCAAGTATTGACCCGTAGATTTTCCAGTTCAAAACAAAAAAGAAACGGTTTATACATATTGGGATATCGTTAGCTTTATCTGCATCAAATAGTGAAGCTAAAACTTCAATAGAGTTGAAAAATGCCTAAAGTGAGCAGAAGCAAAATGAAATCATTTAAGGCTCGATACAGTCCGACCCGGCCGCGCGGGGAGGCAGGTGAAGGGTGATTCAACTACTTAAATGCTAGCATACTGGTTTTATTTGCTGAACACACAAACAGGTTTCATTTCAATCAAAACTATTTATAGAAAAATAAATTTACTATTGTATGGGTACAATTTAAGGGTTCCTCTTTATGTAAACTGCCCAAGATGGAATAATTTAGATCTGTAGGTATTTTATGTATGTGGGCATTTAAATATGTGTGGTTTCCTTATAATTTTAAAATCATATTTTACGATAATATTTTTCTCGGGAGGCAAAACAGATAGTCTGATTCCGACAATCGACTGTCGCCGTATCGATGATGGGTAATTTAATTTATAGTATGTTACTTTAGTTAAACAAATAGTGCATGTAAGTCATACATACTCTTAAAAAAAAGTTGTCAGTAGGGTATTATTGGGGATTCTGGATCATTTGTCCTCGCTGCGCTCGGATGATCCAGAATCCCCAATAATGATCCAGGATCCCCAATAGTTTCCATCGATCAGGGATCTAGTCGGATGATCCAGGATCCCCAATAGTTTCCATCGATCAGGGATCTAGTCGGATGATCCAGGATCCTCAATAGTTTCCATCGATCAGTGATTCAGAATTCCATAAACTCAACAGGTAAACGAATGACCTGACAATCCTTCAATGGTAAATTTGCATATTCTCGCCTCATAAATTTCTATAACAAAATATTTTGTATAGAGAAGCAAAACCGGAGTGCCGTATAATTCAATTTTATATTACTTATATTTTTGTTTACGGCACTCCGGTTTATTTTTCATAAATTTATTACTTTGTTTATTCATCTTTGTTTATTCATCTTTGTCCCTGTTAACACTTTCCACACAACCATTGCTGTACTAATGTTATAGGATAGTCCCGCTAACAGTTTTCTGGAGTGGCCAATTCCATACTAATTGTTTAAGGACAAGGCGGTCTTTCGATACGTTCCAAAGGGGCGCCTCCTCTGTACTGATATTTACTCAACCAAGATAATACTAGAACGCTGATCTATATATGCGACCGATCGTAAAAACTTTGATAGCGTGATTCAGGTCTTTTTCAATTATTACTGTCAAATCAAAATAAAAACTGCAAACTTTTTTTGATTTCAAGCTATCTTCAGTTGTTATTAAAAACCACATTATTAAAAGTGTTGATTAAAGTGAAATACATTAATTATTCCAATATTTGTGTATTATTCAAGTAATGAGAGATTGTTACGACATCTATTTAAAAAGGTAGGTACTTAACATCTGCTAGTCTGACGATAAAGTGACTCACGCGCTTCTCAATGTTATTGTTAGCGTAAGATGGCGCTATTTGACAATGCTATTTGAATGGAATAATACAGTGAAATGAATCTGCGGTCTTTAATAAAGTAAAAATTTCGTAGGTGAACTGAAACTTTAATAAATAAATCGACTGAAACTATTAAGTTTATCTCAACACTGTAATCGTTCGCGATGTACATCAAAGTTCGAACATTGTTACGACATCTATTTAGGTAAATCAAGTGTCAACTTTATTGCTGATTGACAAGAAACTCCGCGCTGTGTTTACTAATCAAGAACTTCGTTAATCAATGTTAAGATGGCGCTATTAATACAAATAATCGATATGAAACTAGCACGATGTTTTTACTGTTTACTAAGAACTTCGTTAATCAATGTTAAGATTGTGTGCATGAATGCAATAAAGTAAAATAATTTCGAACCTTGAGAGCCATTACATAGCATGCTGTATGACATGTAAATAATAGGAAGCGTAAGTAATTTATGTTCATGCTTCACATGATTCGAACAAATATATGTGTTTTTCTTTCTTCTTTATAGCTAAAGCCGATTCACAAATTCTGAGAGTTAAACAAGTTATTTAAACAATAAGTATAGTAAGTCGTTGCTGTCTTCAAGCCAACCAGTGCCTGTTTTATATTTCCTTATTTTTTTTTTTTTTTTTTAATAATAAATATCAGGGGGACAATCTCATACAAATTGACCTAGTCCCAAACTAAGATCTAGGCTTGTACTATGGGTACTAGACAACGATATAAATACTTATATAGAGAAATAAATACTTAAATACATAGAAAACATCCAAGACTCAGGAACAAATACTCGTGCTCATCACACAAATATCTGCCCATACCGGGAATCGAACCCGGGACCGCTAGCTTCGTAGGCAGGGTCCCTACCAACTCGGCTAACGCATCATATCGTCTTCATAGTTAGGCTACATTCGGTACATAGAAACGCATTAAAGTACATGCAGCTACCAAATACGAATAAGGTTTCAGGTTAACGCAGCAAGCTGGCGCCGCGCCTTATAGGTGTAAAGGATTGGGAGTGATTCACAATAATTATATTTTATTTTCTAATAGACGAACGTCTGTAATGCAGAATTAAGGTTTGATTTTGTTTGGACAATCTCATTTGAAATAAAATTATATTACTAATAATTTTAATTGGTAACATCTAAATGCAGCCTTAGTTTATAGGGTTATAAATGGAGCTTCCATTTATTTGAGCATTCAATTGGTAGTGGCAGTGCAGTGAGTGAGACAAGTAATTAAAAAGAAGCAGCAAGTATGTACGTAATATTTTTTATTTTTTATTATTTATGTTGATTGTGTTTGGTTAGTGATGCTTATTCAAATACTTTTAATAAAAATAGGTCGGCAGTGTTCAATCCGTTCGATTCCGATGAGGAGATTAGCTGTGCCCAGCAACAGACTGCATCTACCGCTTCTACGAGTGCAGCGAAAGTTAAGACGGTAAAGGCGAAGCAGAGAAGAACTAAGAAGGCGGCGGAACTGCACGGCTGTGATTCAGACCTGGACAGCGTCGCGAATGCATCAGCTGCTCAACCGAAAAAGAGACGAGTCGCTGTGTTTCTTGATTCCGAGGTAAGATGCCTATCTTGGGCGATTGTTTATCAAAAATACTTCGAGGATACGATAGCTTAGTTGGTAGTGACCCTGCCTACGAAGCTAGCGGTCCCGGGTTCGATTCCCGGTATGGGCAGATATTTGTGTGATGAGCGCAAGTATTTGTTCTCAACTATTGGCTAGGTCAATTTGTGTAAGATTGATTTTATTATTATGATGATTTCATTAAAACTGTTTTTACCCAACTTTAAGCCGATTTCAGTTGGACTGACCTAGGTCATGATAACAGTTTGTCGCTGGATTTTTTTAATAATTTAAGTGATTTTCTTAATTGTATTTATAAAGGTGAATAATATAAGGTTGCTAAATAATTTCAGGGTGACGAAGAGGAACCGATCAGGGCCGCTCCGCTACGTAATTTTTTGACAAGAAGGACGGGCTCCGGGTACACGCTGCAACGAGATCCCAGCCGGCGCGGGGAGTACTACGTCGAACTCCGAGTCTTCACCACGCGGGAGCTTGAGCCGGTAGCGACGGAAGCAACCAGGTGGAAACATGCCTTTTTCACATATAAAGGGGCTGTAAATAATAATAGCCCAGTTTTCAAAGCGGTCAGACAAGTTGCTCAGGCTGCTAAAGAAGAGTATAAAGGCGTGCAGCCTGTGTTGTACCCGTCAAATACTTTTTAACTAATTTTAGTTATGTGTTTATTGTAATCTGCTACTTTACAGTCGGTTTAAAGGCAAATTTAAAACTTTTGCGGTTTTCAACAAATGTAATTATTACAAAACAAAGCACGTCTTACATAGAACAAAAATAGTATAAGATGTTCTTTTGCGATGTATGTAATGTTTCCGTTCCAAAATTAGCAGCACATAAAAAGACTAATATCCACAAGTCTAATAGTTTGTTAAGTACGCGGCTTGAAAACGTTTATATAATAGCTAATGCTTTTCGGAGTAGAATTGTTAGTTATAAAGTCAATCCCTCAAATACGAATATTACCCCAGATTCATTTTTATGTGAAAACTCTGATATAGCACAACAACTTATTAAAGATTCATTACAAAAGCATGTCTCACTCAAAGTTAATTTGGAACTTTTCGTAAAGTATTGTTTGCCAAAAAATAGTGAAAGTTCCATTAAGTCATTTAACACTAAATACGATATAGTTTTGCAGAGTACAGACGTTTTATCATTATATAAATCACTTGCTGATGTACTAATTACTAAATGTGCGGAATTTGAGCTCTCGGAATCAGGATGGACAATCGAATCAGTTAGTCACTTAGAGATAAACATAGTAAAATACAATCCTTTGAGAGCTGGATCGTTTATACCATTACCAAAACATATTGCTAATACAAAAGCTTGTTTGAATATAAATAATGAGGATAATCACTGTTTTATATGGTCTATAATGGCTCACTTGTATCCTAGCAAGGTTAACTCAAACAGAGTCTCATCTTATCCCAAATACCAAAATGTTTTAAACACTTCCGGCATGGCATTTCCACCAAGCATCTCTGATATAAGGTGGTTCGAAGCCAACAATACTGATATTAGTTTTAACATCTATGGTTTAACAAAAAATGGTAGTGTTATGGGCCCTTTATATAAAACCGCTAATCGTAAATTACAGCACATCAACTTGTTATTAATAACTAAAAATAGTAAGGCACACTTTTGCCTAATAAAAAACTTTGAGAAACTTGTTCGCAAACAAATAACTAAACATAAATCTAAGATACATTTGTGTGAAGATTGTTTTTTATATTTTTCAACAGAGGAAAAATTAATTCAGCATAGTTGTGCAGGGGTACAAACTGTTTTACCAGAGGCAAATACACAACTTTTTTTTTCTAATTTTGAAAGAACTCAGGAGGTGCCTATTGTGATCTATGGTGACTTCGAAAGCTTATTACGAGAGTATTCAGATAAAAGTAAATCTATGTACGTGGAAAATATTCAATTGCATGAGGCATCTTGCTTTGCATATTACATTTGTTGTAGAAGCGAGCCTTATTTAAACGACTATGTTTCTTATCGCGGTCCCAACTGTTCGAAAAAGTTTGTGGAGTCTATATGTAATGATGTGCAGCGATTGTACTCAATATTATCTGTCAGCAAACCTATGATTCCGCTTACGCTAGAGGAACAGCTATCATTTGAAACTAGCACTGCTTGTCATATTTGTAAAGACAAGTTTTCATCTAGTGATAACATTGTAAAGGATCATGATCACTTCACAGGTCGATATAGAGGGCCCGCTCACAATAGTTGTAATTTAAATTCAAAACCTTGCCCATTTATACCAATAATTTTTCATAACCTTTCCGGATATGACTGCCATTTGTTTATTAATGAACTCACAAACGTATGCGGTCGAATAAACCTTATCCCAAAAAATAAAGAAAAGTATATTTCGTTTACGAAGTTCATTCCAATAGACCAGCAAAATGTAGCTCAATTAAAATTTATTGATTCTTTCAACTTTTTGAGTTCAAGTTTAGACAATTTAGTAAATACAATGAAAAAAGATGATTTCCAACATTTAAAATCATTTTTTGGAGATGGGGCCAAGTTTGATATAGTGCGAAGAAAGGGTGTCTATTGTTATGATTATATAAACTCTTGGCAACGTTATGAAGAAACCCAGTTGCCTCAGGCTTCCAATTTTTTTAGTAAACTCTCATCAGAATCTGTATCTTCTGAGGATTATAATCATGCCTTACATGTTTGGGAAACTTTTGCTATTAAAAACTTAGGAGAATATACAGATTTATACTTGAAATGTGATGTGCTTCTTCTATGTGACGTTTTTGAAAAATTTCGAAGCATGAGCCTTAAATACTACAATCTTGATCCCTGTTATTACGTATCGTCACCATCATTAAGTTGGGATGCTATGTTATTATACACAAAAGTAAAATTGGATCTACTCTCCGATATAGATATGTATCAAATGCTGGAAAACGGAATAAGAGGAGGTCTTGCTCAATGTTCACATAGATACGCAAAGGCGAATAATAAATATCTTCCAGATTTTAACATTAACGAGCCGAATAGCTTTTTAGCCTATTTAGACTGTGTAAATTTATATGGATATGCAATGATGCAGCATCTGCCAACAGGAAATTTCAGGTATCTTAACGATGATGAATTAGCAAACTTTAACGTTGAAAAACAGTCACGCGATTCTGATACCGGTTTTATACTTGAAGTCGACCTTCACTATCCTGTTGAACTTCATGAGTCTCATTCAGATATGCCATTTGCAGCTGAAAAATTTGCTCCTAGAGGAAGCAAAAATAAAAAATTAATTGCTAGCCTCTACGACAAACATAGATACATTATTCACTACATGCATTTAAAAGAATGTTTGAAAAATGGTCTTGTTTTGTTAAAAACATATAAAGTTTTAGCTTTCGATCAAAGTAACTTTTTAGAACCATACATATCTTTAAATACCACCTTGAGACAAAATGCTAGCTCAGATTATGAAAGGGATTTTTTCAAAAAGCAAAACAATTCAATATTTGGCAAAACGATTGAAAATAAAAGAAAACAGGTTGATGTAAAACTTGTTAATATCTGGAAAGATCATTCAAATAACACAAATAAATTTTGCGGCGCGGAAAAATACATAAGTGCTCCCAACTTCAAAAACTTGGCAGTTATATCTGATTCATTAGTAGCAATTCAGTTGCAACAGACAAAAATCGTTTTAGATCGACCCATATACGTGGGTTTCTCTATTCTAGAAATAGCCAAAAGTCATTTGTATCGCTTTCATTATGATGTGATGAAACGTGTTTATAAAAATAAAATTCATCTTTGTTATACGGACACTGATAGTCTTTTGTATTTAATTCATACAGAAGATTTCTATGAAGATATCAAAACACACATAAAGTATTTTGATACTAGCAATTTTGATGCTAGCAACATATTTAATATGCCCTTAGTGAACTGTAAAATTCCAGGATATTTTAAAGACGAAATGGGGGGTGAGATCGTGAAGGAATTTGTAGGTTTGAGAGCAAAACTATATTGCATAGATACCCAAATTTCAACAATCAGGAAAGCAAAGGGAATAAAAAAGTGTGTTACAAAAAAACTTAATATTAATAAATACAAAAATGCTTTATTTCAAAATGAATGTTTTAGAGATAATATGTGTGTAATAAAATCAAAAAATCATAAAATTTTCACGCAAAAAATCAATAAGCTAGTTCTTACAAGGGATGATGATAAAAGGTGTGTATTAGAAGATAATGTTTCGACTTTGCCTTGGGGACATTACAAATTAGCATTTTAATGTGGCAGCACTGTAAAGTAATAGAAATTTAATGCAAACGTGTGAATTGTAACATTTATATTATTTTTATAAAAACAATAAATGATGAATGTATGCCTATTGTTTTTCTTTCATTTACCTCCGCCAGCTAATTAATCACGTGCTTAGTAATAAACCCGCCTAACTCAAAACTATTAATCTTTCCATATTTCAAGACGCACTCTTGATTTAAAATAAGTTGGCTTTTTTATTTTGAGTTACGCTGGTTTTACACCTATTGCAATCGTATTATCATGACTCGATCGCTTCTACTGTCAAGTCAATAAGAGCTATCACAACGTTGATAATACGTTAGCAACAGGGAAACAATCAGACAATATAGAGTGAGGAGCCATTAATAAAAATTATTAAATGGGACAACCTCACACAAATTTACCCCAGTCCCAACTAAGCTCTAGGATTGTGTTAGGGTACTAGACAACGATAAACATGCTTATATAAAGAAATAAATACTTAAATGCATAGAAAACACCCCAGACTCAGAAACAAATACTCATGCATGCATTACACAGATATTTGCTCTGAGCGGGAATCGAACTCGGGACCGCTAGCTTCGTAGGCAGGGTCTCTACCAACTAAGCCAGCCACGTCACCAATAGAGTGGCTGAAATATTGATTAACTTTAAGAATTTAATTAAACAAAGTTGCTATTCTTTTATTTCGTTATAATTGAGATTCAGACAAGGAATTTGATACTGTTGCAGAGAAACAAGTCATAACATGTTAAAACGAGTTGTCCCTGCTTGTTTAACTTTGGCTCGGCGCGTAGGAATGTGGCTACGTAAAGAGTTGCTGACGCGGCGTGCGCGCAATTCGACTTTATCTTCTTAGTGTATGACCCAAGTTAAATAATAAAAAAATAATGTCGGTTTGTAGTTCCGCTACAATACTGTTGCAGAGGAAACAAATCATGACATGTTATAACGTGTTATCTCTGTTTATTTAACTTTGGTTGCACGTAAAATAAGTTCCACATTCTATATGAACATCATTTATTAAAATAAGGTTGATAATAATATTAAACTTAATAAGGTGAAAGTACAACAATAATAATTAAATAGCAGGCAGACTTCTTATAAACCATTGTCTTTACTAATTTACACTTAATGAGACAAAAAATAACATATTTATAACGCCAAATTATTTATAAATAAACATAAATTAAAGAAATTTATGATAAAATTAAAACAACGCTACATTAATTACATTATGGAAGAAAAATAATAATAATTACTATTTTTCTTCCTTAATTCAAACTTCGTTGACAATAACTTATATTAATTGGCTCTACAAAGTAAGTAAATAACAATATAATTGGCATAAATTGATTTTATAATTCAGAACTATAATATAAAATAAACATGGAGATATAATAGAAATAAGTCACAATTATACATATATAACTAACACCGAAATTAATCACTTTCAAGTTTTTTCATAATTTTTTTTAACACATTTTCTGTGCTGTCCAACACTTCATCATACGGATCACACACGAGATATTGCGCACTAACTGAACGATCACTGTAACACTCGTCCATTGTCTCAATGTTTATTTTAATTAAATATCGTCCATTGCGAATGTTATTTTTAATTACAAATGATGATCCTTTTCTACTACGATCCTTTTTATTAATACCCGATTTGGTATTTAATGCTTTCAACTCCCTTTTGTCCCGCGGAGCGTCAGGCTCTCGCGTTACGGTTGCGTTACACATGTTTTCTCTACGGGCTAAAAGCTCTTGCCGCTTTTTTTCCACTTTTTCCATGTAACCGTCAACGTCTTGAGCATAATAAAAAGGATGATCCTCCGGCACATCGTGGAAAACGGGGCTGACATCATATATGCTGCCAAAATCAAGTCGATCATTCTGCGTGCTGTCTTCCATAATTATCTGAAATATAAAAGTGTCATAAGTTTTTATTTAATAAAAATGGCAATAAATCCAACATAACTGGATGAAGCAATAAAAAATAGATTTACTTACCTATATATTTTAAATACGCAGGACCCACGTTAGAAGCGAGACAAATGTCGACTGCGACTGACGCTCGAGTAGCAGCAATTTAGATCTCGGTGTATAATATTCTTCGCCTAATATAAGACAGGAATGTGTAATTAGAGAAATGATAAAGACTTACAAAGATAATTCATTGATTTAGGATGATTATATTATTACAAGTATTTATTTGATATTATATTAAATTACTGAACAGAAGGCGAAATGAAATTTATTAAACAGCCTGTGTCAATAGAAATCAGCAAAATAAGTGATGGATCACATTGCACTAATTATAATAACAGACATAGTATGCTTCTTCCCAACTCTATACGATGTATTATATGTGGACCATCAAATTGTGGAAAAACAAATATAATTTTAACTTTATTGCTTCATGAAAATGGGTTAAAATTTCGAAATGTCTACATTTACTCTAAAACAACTTTTCAACCTAAATATAGATTTTTAGAGGAAGTTCTTAAAAGAATACCCGAAATTAAACTGTTTATGATCCACGATGAAAAAGAGGTAATCTCTCCTCATGAGGCGATGCCCAATTCAATATTTATCTTTGATGACGTAGCTTGCGAAAACCAGACTAATATTCGTAATTACTTTTGTATGGGCAGACATAAAGGAATAGACTGTTTTTATTTAACGCAGACTTACTCTAAAGTGCCAAAGCAATTAATACGAGACAATGTTAATTTTTTGATAATTTTTAAACAAGACGATATCAATTTAAAACATATTTATCGTGAGCACGTAAATTCTGACATTAGTTGGGAAAAATTCAAATCGCTTGCCGCAAATATATGGAAAGATTCACATGCGTGTCTTATAATTAACAAAGATTGTAAATTAAATAATGGTCGATATAGAAAGTCATTCGATGTTTTTGTAAAATTTGAATAAATATAAATGATGACTAAAATAAAATCACTTTACTTATAACAATAAGAAACATCGGGGGTCTTTTTAGACCGCGTTATTGATTTGCCATGGAGACAGACATAAAAACACAATTAATTAAATCTGTAAAGAATATTAAAAATAAGTTAAAGAAGATGCAGCAAGAGGAGGATGATTTAGAATTAAAAAATAAGAAGATTTTGAAACCATTAACCGATCCGCTAGAAACCATGATGTTTCTTCATAATTCTCCTAAGCAAATAACATCTTATAATGAAAATAAGCATAATAACAAAAATATATTATCAAATGATGTAAACGCGGATTGTATCAAAAAGGATAAAATAAATATTCCCAACATACTTGAAATAAAAACTCCTACGAAAATGGAAAATAATGTGGCAAAAGTAAAAAGCTTTGAGGATGTCGATTCTTATTTGCAAGTCCCAAATAAACCTTTTAATGTTGCCTTTGGAGTAAGACATGACGGTGAAACACTTATGATAGGAAATTCACCTGCAACGCTTAAATCTTATGGGGAGAATTCTCCTAATAAAATATCTACGATTAATGTAAATGATAAAAGTTATGAACTAACGCCGGGTTTAAAAGAGCTTTTATTTCAAAGTAAACCGAATTGCGACAAAATAAATGAAAAGGATAAAATAACCTATAAAGATATTTTGGTGCACACTAATGTCCATAAGAGAGGTTTTAGTCCTCAAGGTCAGATACAAGGTAATTCAGGAATGAAATACTGTCAAATTATTAAACCCCTATTTCAAGAATCCAGCACGGCAAAGCAAGGTGGTAATCTGCCTTCCTTAAAAAAATATAATTCAAATACGGATTTTGTATATTGGGATGATCCTAATGAGTTGATTGAACGTTTAAAAATTTTAATTGCTTCTAAAGATGCTGGCAACACTAACCATGATAACGAAATAATTTCGATTATAGAAGAACTAAAAGAAGCAGACATCATTAAGGAATAAAAAGACTTCAGAACCAACTGTTGATTCAGTCTCATTGTGTTGGTTGAACATGAATGTAGATAAGTTTGGACACCATGTGTTAAAAAAGCATAAAATGAATAATTTTAATGAACCTCCCTTGGCTTTCATAAACGTTACCGATTGTTTTGATGCAAAAAATAAGATAATTAAACATATTGGAAAGCCTGTCGATCCAGAGGACTGCGCCACAAAACAGTATGTTGACAATACTGCAGATAAATTGTTTAATAAAATAAAATTAATTAATCAAACATTAGCTCAGCTAGAGACAGAAGTAAATAGCCTGCAACAAAGTATTGAAACAGTTTCATTTAAGAACAAATACAAGAAATGAGTAAAGCAATCGTAGTAAACGAAATACATAAACAAGCGCGGAAAAACTTTCCTCGAAGACATGTAGTGATGAAAGATATAGATGATTTATGGCAAGCTGATCTTATTGATATGCAATCTGTTTCAAACAATAATTTACAGTTTAAATATATTTTAGCCATTATTGATACTTTTTCTAAGTATGCGTGGGTATATCCATTAAAAAAAAAGAGTAAGGAATATATAACTCAAGCTTTTTGTGATTTGTTCCAAAAAAATCGAATACCCAAAAACTTGCAAACTGATTTAGGAACTGAATTCTATAATAAAAAAATAAAATCATTACTTGAGTTACATAAAATAAACCATTACTCTACATACTCTACTAAAAAAGCATCTATAGTGGAAAGATTCATAAGGACTTTTAAGAATAAATTGTACAAGCAATTTAGTTTAAAAGGAAACTATAAATGGATAGGAAACACACTTTCGGAAGCAATTAATGAATATAATAATACGATACATAGAACAATAGCTCTTAAACCAATTGAAGTCAGTGAAAATAATAAGGATGCTGTATTACAGAAATATAAAAAGCTTTTATCAAAGAGGAGTTCAACAAAGGAAAAAAATAAATTTGCAGTCGGAGATTCCGTTCGTATAAGCAAATATAAAGGAACATTTGAAAAAGGATATACTCCCAATTGGTCAACTGAAATATTTACTATTACGAAAGTACAAAACACAAACCCAATAACGTTTATCATAGAAGATGCTAGACATCGACCCATCTTAGGATCATTTTATGCTCACGAATTGCAAAAACATTTATCTTGTAGAAAAAGTATTGAAGAAAAATGGTCGAAAATTATATGTAAAATGGTTAGGTCTACCTTCGCAAGAAAATAGTTGGATTGATAAAACAGAAATCTTATAAGCAGCAAACATCATAGTTTAAGCGCATTTTAATTGCGCACTTGAAACTGGACAGAGTATTTCATCGAAACAAAAAATAACTTATTTATTAATAATTTATTTACAATTCAACAAAAATGGTAGGGTCAAAACCTAAATCGAATGGAAAAAACAAGAAAAAAATTGTGTTCACTCCCTCACAGAAAGCCAAGTCTGGCGCTGGTTTTAAAAACACTTTCAAAAATATTGTTTCTCTTACAAAAAAACATATTAAAAAGTTAAAACCTACATGTAAAAAAGCGGCTATTGAGTTAGCAGTTGCTGTTGCACGAGAATTGACGAGGGATTCAGATACTTCAGTAAACATTCCCCGGGTGATACCTGTGCCAAAAGTTGGAGGAGTTTTGCCCCTAATACCCATTTTTGCCGGATTGTCTGCTGCAGGTGGTTTAGCAGGTGGCGCAGCTGGTATTGCTAGAGCGGTAGAAGCTATTAAGTCTGCTAAACAACGTTTTCAAGAACTCAAGAGGCACAATCAAAAAATGGAAGAATTAAATTTAGGAAGAGGGTTGCATCTCAAAGAGCACAAGAATGGATTAGGAATTTATTTTAAAAATAAAAAAAACTAATGCAGAGGCTACCTAAACGAGCGTTAACTAACATCGACATTCTCGAATATTGCAAAGAAATTCCCAATTTTCGAGGAGTTTTCATGCGAGATCAGTTGCCAAAACGTCCATTAAAAAAAGAATGCGGAATTATTAATCTTGATAGTTCCCGGAATTCTGGCACTCATTGGGTAGCCTATGCAAAATTTAATAATTATATCGAATATTTCGACAGTTATGGTAATTTAAAACCACCTGAAGAATTTTTAAAATATGTTGGCTTAAATATTTTTTATAATTACGTTAACAAGCAAAAAACTCATCCTTTCATTTGCGGCCACTTGTGTATAGACTTTTTAAACTCATTTTGGGATCTTCATAAATAGCTTACACTTTCAAAAAACATTTTAGTCAATAACAATGTCTATTACATTCACAATCACTGGAAATGAATCCATTCTTCGATCAGAATTAAATACTCATTTAATATTAGAAGACGATTACGAGTGCGGCTTACTGTATTTTTCAACATTTAATTCAATACCTAATATTACTGACAGCAACAATGTATTCGCTTACGGTAAACAGAAGGATATTAAAATTCCTTGCGGCGCATATGACCTGTCTGATTTATATGAATATTTAAAAAGTAATATGAACAATTGTCAGTTTAAAATCGTTCCTAACAACAATACTTCTAAATGTTCAATTTTTTGCAGCGAACCGATTAATTTTAAGGTAAAAAATAGTGTAGGTGCATTATTAGGGTTCTCAGAGATGTTGGATCCAAATAAATGGCATGAATCAGTCAACCCTGTATGCATTATTGCTGCGTCTGTGATACGGATCGAATGTGATCTTGTCCAAGGTTCCTATACGAACGGTTTGCCTACACATATAATTCATGAATTCGTGCTTAACAGTCCGCCCGGATATCAAGTAATTGAAGTACCTAAAAATATAATATATTTTCCTCTAAAGAAGAAACATATTTCGTCAATTACGGTGAAAATATTAGATATACAGGGAAATCTAATTAATTTTAATAACGAAAATATTAATATAAGTCTTCACTTGCGAAAGTCAAAATGATAATTTTTAACGATGATATCTGTAACAAAATACAAAGACAAAGTCGTTCTAACTCCACTGTCAAGCGCAACGTCAGACGAACTAGACGCAAAAAGGTTGTAGCAATAACAAAAAGTAATAAAGAGTTTCTTCGCGCTCTTGGATTAAAAATATGAGCATCCTCCATATAACCGACGATCCGCAATTCGACAATTCAATTGAAAGTTATGAAATCCATACTTATAACCCATACAATAACAGTTTTAATGAAAATGATGAAATACGAATACCTATCCATCAGCAAGATATATACGTATTACCTTCAGCTAGCGCGTTATACATAGAAGGATATTTTTCTATAACAGCTAAAGACGTGAGTGGTGTAAAAAAAGTGAAAAATGTTAAGTTGACAAATAACGCTATATCATTTCTTTTTCAAGATATTAGATATGAAATGAATGGGATTGAAATAGATCGAATTAGAAATGTTGGAATCACTACTACAATGAAATCTTTAGTCTCAATGAATGGTGGAGAAAGTAAAGCTGCTGCAATGTGGGGTTGGAACGTGGACGGATTTGATGATCACAGTGGAAGATTTAGTATTCTTTTACCACTTAATAAACTATTAGGTTTTGCGGAGGATTACAAGAAAATAGTTATTAATAGTAAACATGAACTAATACTAAATAGAAGTAGTACAAATCTTAATGGTGTTGTAACCGAAAAAGATGATTCAGTGGAAGTTAAGGTAAATAAAGTTCAATGGCGCATGCCGCATGTTAAAGTTTCAGATCATCAAAGGCTTGCATTGCTTAAACATTTAGAAAAAGATAAACCTATGCAAATAGCGTTTAGAAATTGGGATTTATATGAATATCCATTATTACCAAAAACAACCAAACATACATGGTCTATAAAAACCACTTCGCAACTAGAAAAGCCTCGATATGTAATTTTTGGATTGCAAACTAATAGAAAAAATAACAAATTAAACGATAGCGCTGTATTTGATCACTGTAATCTTAAAAATGTGACTTTATTTTTAAATTCATACTATTATCCATACGATAGTCTTAACTTGAAATTTGATGAGTACAAATACAGTATATTATACGATATGTATGCGAGATTTCGTCAGTCGTATTATAACCTTCCTATAGATCCGCTGCTTGATCTTATACAATTTAAGGAAAAAGCTCCATTATATGTGATTGATTGTTCGAGGCAAAATGAGCATTTAAAAACTGGACCTGTTGACGTTCGTTTAGAAATCGAAACAGAAAAGGATTTGCCGGATAACACTAGTGCTTACTGTTTGATTATTAACGATCGTTTGGTGGAGTACAGACCTTTGAGTAATATTGTTAGAAAGTTGACATGATGTCGACAGCAATAGTTGATGTGCAGGGGTTTAAAACGGACAACAATTCATTCATTGTCAAAGAAGTTGCAATAGCTGTTAATGAACAATTACTACACCTACTTATTCTACCACCTTGCCCACTGCACAATCTCTCTCCAACCGAACGTAAACAAGTATCGTGGATACAGAGAAACAGAAAAATTAATTGGAATGATGGATTTATACCTTACGAAAAATATTTAATGTATATCCAAGAGTTTCTGATTGATAAGACGATTTTATGTAAGGGTCTGGAAAAAGTTACCTGGCTTAAAACTATTTTAGATCATAATGATGTTATTAACCTGGAAGATATGAACTGTCCTAAATTGTTAAGTTTGTACGAAGAATATAGATTGTCAAGTGATGTGTTTAACTGTATATATCATCCAACTGTATGCGCGCTAAGAAATGTAACTTGTTTAAGAAAATGGTGTTTAAATAAACATGTTTTATAAATTCTTTTTATTTATTATCTTATAAAGGTAATTAACCCTGAGTTCTCAAATCAAATAGTATTTACTTATTGAATTACGACAACGTCAATTACTAATGTCAATTTTAATAAAATTTAATCAAACCAAAAGTAAGGTTAAGAAGGATAATGGGGCTACATACGAGTATATCATGAAAATGGCTGAAAGAGAGCAAACATGGAGAATTTATTTTAAATCGTGCTATCAAAGTTTTTACGATCGCTCGCATATATAGATCAGCGTTCTAGTATCGAAAGACCACCTTGTCCTTAAACAATTAGTATGGAATTGGCCACTCCAGAAAACTGTTAGCGGGACTATCCTATAACATTAGTACAGCAATGGTTGTGTGGAAAGTGTTAACAGGAACAAAGATGAATAAACAAAGATGACTAAACAAAGAAATAAATTTATGAAAAATAAACCGGAGTGCCGTAAACAAAAATATAAGTAATATAAAATTGAATTATACGGCACTCCGGTTTTGCTTCTATTTACAAAATATTTTGTTATAGACATTTTTGTATCTACATTTCGACAGTATCAGTCGAATGAACGAGGCGAGGATATGCAAATTTACCATTGAAGGATTGACAGGTCATTCGTTAGGTCACTACCTGTTGAGTTTATGGAATTCTGAATCACTGATCGATGGAAACTATTGGGGATCCTGGATCATTATTGGGGATTCTGGATCATCCGAGCGCAGCGAGGACAAATGATCCAGAATCCCCAATAATACCCTACTGTTGTCTCTCCTGGGGTCAATAGTTAAGAGCTTGTGTGCATATAAATCGTTAACTTTAGATGTGTCCACTAGAAAGACGGTAACCTAAATCTGTGTATGACCCATGTAAAACATTAACGTCAACATGCCCGTATCTATAGTCGGAAGTACCATCTGACTACGCAGACATGCAGTCGGGGTTTAAGGCTTGCTTTTTATTAGACTTGCTGTGGCGTGGTCAACAGTAATTAAGCACCTAAGTAAACTTTTATTGAGCAACAATAAATTGTTTGTAATATCAATTGCAATTGACTTCTTTAGAGCAACGCATCTGCAAAGAAAAGACCGTGTTATAGCTGGTTTTAGTTGCTCTTTTGCTTTTAAAGCGTCAAAACACGAGTTTAACGTTTACCATTTACCGAAAACCAAAATAATGGGCCGATTTCCTATTATGATGCCCGAAGGTGTTACGTGCGCGATATTTATCAGGTTATCGCTTGTGACAATTTGACAGATGCTCAGAGCTATAACTAGTGATAAAGCCGCTAAATATATTCAGTACTAGCGACCCGCCAGCGGCTTCGCCCGCTGCAATTTATGTTTTTGTATTATTATTTTTTTGTATATATTTTTTTAAAGTATTCTATGTTACTTCTAGTACCTCCCAGAATATGTGTACAAAGTTTCATGATGATTCGTCAAGTAGTTTTTGCGTGAAAGCGTAACAAACATCCACGCTTTCACATTTATAATATTAAATAGTAAGGATTACCAGTAGACTAAGCCTTGAAAGCTCATATGAATAGGTGGTTAAAGTTCAAGCCGGGCCGTAACGTTGTACTCCTAGCGGGTCAAGAGCATCACTACCGCGCCGTTCCTACATAAACAAACGAGGTTTACACGACCTTCATTGCCTTCACATCAATCAATAGAGTATGATGAGGATGAGGTTGTTTACCTTCTTGTAATTTGCCACATTTATGGAAAAATACCATAATAATGTTTGATAAGTGCTGAGTCAAAGGAAAGACGTGAATACAGAATATCGTAAGGCTTTGGTAGCATTTTGTACGTAGGTGGTGATTAAATCTGTCGCTTTACAAAGACGTATTATATATATATATATATATATATATTATATATATATATATAATAACGTATGTATGTCTCTAAAAACTTTACTGTACAAACAAATGAGATAACAACTATAAAATATAGCAGGCATGTACAAAGGCGAACTTATCCCTTTAAGGGATCTCTACCAGCTAACCTGAGCGATTATAAAATAATAATTTTAATTAAAACGAATAGCCAAATAAGTACAACACTAAAGAAAATTATGGTATATAATACCCAAATTAAACTTGCTATAAGTACAATTAATTTATACTCACCCAGTAGATTCAGATAAAACAATAAATAAACAAAATAGATTTAATCAGGAAAAAGTTTTAAAGCCAAGTGTCAAGCCACAACTTTACGTCATACGAGTATGTGTGTATACATCGTATTCTATATTATGTTTAGGTCGACTTGACCCGTAATGAAAAGGGGTTATTATATAAATCGTTTATTGGGTTACTTCAGAAGACTTATACCATTTTCAGTAAACAGGACATAAGATTATATTACTATCTTATGCCCTTGATAATGCATGGCGTTGTTTTGGACGTCAACACAAGGGTGAGCGTGAAGGACGCGCTTAAACGTGCCGTAATGGACGCGTCGCAGCTCAATGTAAACGTTGCCTCAGCGTATTTAGAAGTTTTCGGCGCGGTCGATCATTTCATAATATTAAATACCTATCATTATAAACGGGACATCAAACAACGACGGAATCCGATGAGTATGAAATCACGCTACATTTAATTAATTAATGGCTATACGTCATTTATACCTACTACGAACGAGTAAATGAGGATAAGGCAACATTTCATTATTCTAGCGATGAATGCACATTTAACTCTACAGTGCACGAGTGGTACTGTTTTTATGTTTCGTTCATCTTTTATCTCTTGTTCTTACAATTTAGAGCACCGAATCTATGAAATTCTTGAACCATTTCACATTGTATTAAGCTCATCTTGCTTTGATATCGTAATTATATTGTAGACGTTATAGTATCTCTTACTGTTAAATGCATAAGAGCTGTCATGACGTCAACAAGAACGTATAATACCGAAGCGAGTGGGTTATACCAAAGAAGAGTAGAGTGGAGACCGAAGTCTCTAGATATATTTTTATAATTATTTACCACTCTTACCTAACTCATTATCTTGTCCAATTCTGATTCGAGAATGTTATTTAATTGAACTGACCAAGTCTGTCCTGTCTGTCATCGTACACGTTTGATTCATGGGGCAATGAATGCATGATTTCAATATCATCGTCGGGTAGCTTAAGCCAAAGGATGCGCTGCAAAAATGACCTGATAATATCGTGGAAAAACAAATTGTATATTGAAGTACGTATCTTTTCCATAATTATTTTAAGGGAAAAATGGACACAGCTGATATACAGAGATTCAGTTTTAATCCGATATCCGTCAATTTCCGCCGCCTCGCTGCGAGTATCGACAAATAGATCCCGTAATTAAGTCTTTTATTACGCTCACGCGAGCTATTATATGGCCTTGTTGCTTATTTATTGAACACATTTTAACACCGGCTCTTCATAAATAAAATTGACATTATGAGAGAAACGCTTTGTGATGTATTTATATTTATTTTTAGCTTTTCCTGGAGCAATTTGTACAAATGACTTGTTTGCGGCTGACAGCTTATTGACATATTATACTAAATTTTATCTACATAAAATATTTTTTATTCATTTTAATGGAACGAGAAACCAGGTTGCCTGGTTACTTTTGTCAGAATTCATTTGAAAAAACTCTTTCATCGATTTGGTAATTGTGAATCCGGGTTAAATGTAAAAGGTGACGAAAACTACGGCTAAACTTAAAATTAAAACTGGTTTCATAAAGAAATAAGCATATCAAATCAATGTCTGGCTTTAGCTCGTTTGGGGTGTTTACCGAGATAAAAAAAATAACAATAAATATAGGGAAAAATCTCTGGGTACTATAGTACCCGGCCGATGAGAAGTCAATCCTGACAGCTGTCATCGCAGTACAATTTATATCCTATTCTTAGGTCTGAAGTTATAATTTGTACTGGAATGACAGGTGTCAGGATTTACTTCATAACGGTCGGGATAACTAAGAAAATACTTATATGGATAAATGAAGAAATGTATGAACTTTATAGAGATTAAAGGTTACATACAAACGTATTAATTTATTAGTATATTAACCTCCTATTATGTGCATAAATCATTTAAATTTAAAAGATTTATTTATTTACGATTAACCCGCGTCCTATCACCAGCGCCGTCATCGCAGTGGTGGATCTTTGAGATACTTACCCTATGCTGTCAGATCTGAATCTCAATATCGTTACTAAATCCGGAGCGAAGCGAGGGCGGGTCACTAGTTTTTCTATAAAGCTTTATTTAAGATATAATTGGATGAATCTTGGAAGTCTAAAGTGTGAAGGTTGAGTCTTATAATGTGATGGTCTTACTGTAAACAGTAATTTTATTACGACGCTTACGACGGGGCATTCGAAGCTCTTCGCGCGGAAGTAAATATTTAATTTACGGCAAAATACTATATAGTTTTCACAAAATGCACCCCTGTTTGGAGACCCCTAAGGCTGAATGATAGTGAAGGCATACCTGGCTTTGTGCGAGCGGCGCGAGCGCGAGGAGAGGTCCAGCTCGCTGGCGGCCGAGCAAGCGCCGGGCTGTAGCGAGCCGCGCGAGGCGCCCAGCCGCCGCGAGCCCAGCCGGCATGTCATCATCTCTGCAACAACACCTGGGTAAGACACCACTCACAGTTTAGTCAAGTTCGCGACTTCGCCGATATCTCCATCCTTCCCATCCTTACATCTGGCACCTAAACATGATCTTTAACTGACACTAAGAAGTTGAAATTTAGGGCAATGCAGCGTATGATCATGGGTAGCCGAAAAATAGAAAGGATACGAAACAAAAATAAAATCAAATAAAAATGCTAACGCTGGCCTTTTAAAAAAAAGTACTTTATTAAGGCTTTAATTTAAACAAAACTTAATTGATTCCTTTGTGTAACGTGATTTACCCATACAGGGCCTCTATTCAACTGCGTTATAACGATATCGTTTTTGACCTGTTTCCGTATTGTCAACGTTTTGATAACTCTTATGTCATTTACAATAATGGCGACTGTGAAATAAACGATTCTTAAACGTGTCAAACACGATATCGTTTTAACGCACCTGAATAGAGGCCCAGTTTGTAGGTATGACTAATTTTCGTTACACAAGGGAAGCGATCGTGAATTTTAATAATAAGAATAATAATAAATATCAGAGGACAATGTCACACAAATTGACCTAGTCCCAAGCTAAGCTCTAGACTTGTACTATGGATACTAGACAACGATAAATATACTTAAATAGAGGAATACATACTTAAATATATATAGAAAACATCCAAGACTCAGGAACAAATATTCGCGCTCATCACACAAATATCTGCCCTTACCGGGATTTGAACCCAGGACCGCTGGCTTCGGAGGCAGAGTCACTCCCAACTAGGCCAACGTGTCGTCAAACAAAAAACCTTAAGAACCACCTTAACCTTTTTTCATTAAGCCTTTAACTATCTACATTTTTTTTAAAAACATTTTAACTACGAGTACATAGTCCAAAAAGAGCGTGTCACGGGGACATCTAGGAGTAGTAATGCTTTTTCTGCAGAGAGCATTGTAGATTTCTTGGAGGCAAAATAGCTGAAGTCTCGGCTAAAACTATGATGACCTCGTTATCTCCTATAGGTAGATAGGTACCCTCCAAGACTTTGTAAGGTGAATATTGGCACAGGTTTTGGGAGTACGTTCATTTAAACTTTTTTGGATAAACTTAAGTCCTATTAGGAGTGAGGTGTTGAAAAGTTCTAAAAACCCAGATTGAATGCTCTTCAAGATATTCTGCAGGTTTATTACCTACATACTTTAATAAGGGATTCTAACTAGAATACACTTATAAATAATATGGTGAATTTGCACTATTTAAAGCATACTAAAACGAGAATAAATGTTGCAACACATTACTAACTACTTAATAAAGTGGGCTTCATTACTATATAAATAGTTATAAAACCATAATTTGTCGCGTTACAGAGCGAAAATTAAAGACGCGGGTTATTTTCTCGAGTGAATAAAATTATTCATTTTTGTTAACTCGAATCCTAAAAAGTAATGAATGTTACTTATTCTATGGAAGTGAGACTTCGAATAATTTTGACAGTGGGACTGGTCAAGTCATAATTTTAACAAGACGCAATACAGATAGTTAATCTTTATTCGCCTTTGCTACTTGGGCATAGACTTAAACATAAGCGGAGGCGGGTTATGTAGCGGAAGAGGCGAGCGAGTCCAGGGCCTCTATTCAGGTGTGTTAAAACGATATCGTATTTGACACGTTTAAGAATCGTTTATGTCACAGTCGCCATTATTGTAAATGACATAAGAGTTATCAAAACGTTGACAATAAGGAAACAGGTCAAAAACGATATCGTTATTACCTTGTAGAATCCCAGCCCAGCTGCGCTCCGCGGAGGTACACTTACATATTATAACATTCGCTTCGCCTCCTACAACGTGCGACAACCCGCGACTCGTTGAACTAAGATAAGAGATAATATAAGATACGTTTATTGACTTAATAAGCACGAGAATATATAAGCAAATGTCCCATGGACCCCAAAAAAGACTGAGCCTGTATCTTGGGGCCCAGTAAGCCGGTTAACGCACAGAAAAGGTAATTTAAATTAACTTAAAAGTAACAATAGTAGGCTGATGCATAAATTATTACAATTACATCTTTATGATACGAAAAATAGCTTTGACATAATATGACAAAAAATATAAAACAATATTTTATATTTAAAAAACATTGACTATAAGAAAGATTTTCTCATAGTTGACAAAAAAAAGCTGAAGCCCCGAGCATATATTTCTCTCTTCTCTATCTAGTAAGTAACGTTAACGTATCGTCATCGGGAAAATGGGAACCTATAGCGTTTGATATCGGCGCTGTCTGGTACTTAAAACTAAAATGATTTAGTGACGTGAGATTATTTAATGCGTCCGTGCTACGTATAGGGGCAGAACAGGTTCGAGCGCGAGCCGTTGTGCACCGGCGACCCGCCATGCAGATTGTACGGTTGCGTCAATGCACGAAACATTAAGCAGTCGGACGGGACAGTTGGCGAACCGAAAACACTCGCGTAACAACCAAAAGTTCATTTGTAATTTACCTAACATATTAATTCATGCAACTAATTAAGACGCTACGGTATTCGCAACAATCACATTCTTGAAAAAAAAACATCAAGCATATTTGTTTTATAGATGTGCCGCAACAACGAACAGAGCCAAAATTCAAACATGCAAACATTATAAAACCGACAAATACAAAAAGTGCGTCAATATTTTTCGGTATAAAATTTAAAAGTTTAACAATTTGTTGGTTTATTTCATACCAGTAAAAATTATAAAATGAAACTTTTTGGATACATACTCGTATTAAGATAAATTTTGAAAATCGTATTTCACTAAAACGTTGAGAAAATGTCCAACTCATGGCATAAAATTGACCTGAGCTCCTGCTCCGTGGGAAAATATCAGTTTCATCTAATAATCATGATGGTGCATAATCATTAATCAGTAGGTATTATCGACTGACAACAGTTTTGTACATAAACGAAATTTGGTGACTAAGTAAAAAACGCTCTTTTTGCTGCAGACTTCAGATTTATAATTATAAAAATAAACAAAACTTATAATTTTGTTTTTAGAGTTCAATTAATTTATTTAAAACTGATGTATAAATTATAACTAGTTATTATTTAATTGAAGTTATTAATGCAAAAACTAAAATAACTTCGCGAAAATTTTACATGACTTTTCAGTGTTGCAAACCGCACAATCACTAAAGAAATAATAACACTAGTCACAGTCAGCAAAAACAAAGGATTGATACATAATAAACTTTGAATTCACCTAACTGTTGCCGATTAGAGGCGCTATCCGCCGCCACCCGCGCGTTGTAGTGCATCACCGAGGAGCGAACGCGATCGCCACGTCTGAACGGTGCAGCCATGTCGCCCACACTGAGCGTGTCGAGACGATTCCGACGCGGGCAGAGAGGGAAACAAATGTATTGATACTAGGGCATGCAATCCCGGTATTAGTTTGTGTGTAATACTGCATACAAACTTATATGACCTAAATGATACCAAATTCTACCTTGTTCACACGCTGCAGGATTACTCACAAAAATATTACAAAAAGAGGCCGTGAAGAGGCCGTATACGAAATTTTGCCGATTTTGCTTCTTTTCGTGACTACCTATACAGTTAAAATACCGCTTTTCTATAAGTTTTAATGCACATCATGAAATATCATTTCAGTCATGATCGAATAAATGAGTTACGAATGAAGGAGCTACTTTTCATTTTTGTCGAGTATTGTAATGCGAGATTTATTAGACATTGATTATTATTTTTTCATTTTTTGGATGATTTTTATGATAATGGATTGATTTTGAACTGAAGTTGTTATAATTTTATGAACGAGAGTTTGTAGAAGCCGAAATCAAAAACATTGTTTTGCCCGTTTTCTATAAAATTTTACCAAGTTTATTATTTTTTTACATAAAAAATATATGTAGGTGGTATAAAAAGACGACTTTTACCTTTTAGTCGTCATAACGATACGTGTATATGCGATATCCTAAACCTCTTACTGCAAAATTTTACCAAACAATCACCGGTTTCAGATCGATTAATCATAATAAAATTACAAAAACAAAAAAAAAAGCTCATACATTCGTTGAAAATTGAGCTTTAGAGGTTTAAGCTTTAGAGAATTTATCATTATATGCTTGTATGTCACACTTTAACTCAAGGCATTAACATTTTAAATGCATCTAGATTCAACTGGCCCTAATATGGTGTTTTCTTGTATAGCCGTTTTCCTTCTGGATCATAAAATTCGACATTAATCTCGCTACATCCCTATATCCAGCACAAATACCCGTAAAAGGGATCAGAGACGTATTACAATCTGTTTAAACCTATCGCGTTTCAGGAAGGATAAAACACAGAGCTAAAACCTCCTGCCATGTTATTCTCTTAATCACATTTGTTTTACTACAAATTAACTTTAGTTTTATAAATTAACTTCCGTCAAAGCGTACCAACAACAATGGTCCTGCATCCTACATTCGATAGCTTGGAACGTGAATGTAACTGTTCGATGAGAATAAGCGGAAAGGAACAAAAGTATAGAAATGTATTAAGCATGTCACGACTCACCGTGAACAGCGGAAACACAAGCGAATATGCCGAGCAAAGCGGCGGCGGAGGACGGATCGCGGCAATTTATCGAAAATGAGCTTGCAAGGTTTAGGTTTACATTTTAAAAATAGTTTAGTTTCTTACTTCTTACTCCTGAGGGACTTATTAAAATATTTTATATTAACTGATTACTGGTTCAAGCGTCGTGGCCACGACCTGGGCCCGTAGCATGGTCGCCTTTATCGATGTGGATAACACATCTGTCACTCTCGCCCTGACATACTGGTCAGAAAGTAACAGTGTTCACATTTATCCACATCGATAAAGGCGACCATGCTCTGGGCCCTGTTGTATGTAGTTGTATACAAAGTAATATGGAGCTTACGTCCAATTTCAAACAGACAAGTAGAATGTCGAACAGTGTATACAGGGCTGGGTTCTACACGGTAATAAATTTCGAATTTCTTACCAGGTAGAATTAGCATCATCTTGAATTATGATTGCATAATCTGTATTAAGTTTTGCTTATCTTTATATATATTATATTATACATTTATATTATATATGTATGTTTTTTTTGGGCAAAATATGTATTTATATTATTATAGCTTATTGATATGTAACTGTATGTGTATTAGTTAGACCTTATGTTGCACCGCCACTACAATCTCTGCTTTGCCCAAAGGTTAACTGGTCGAGAATGCCTTACGGCATTACGTTCCCCTTTTGTATATTAAGTGCTTTTGTGCAATAAATACATAAATAATAACGATATCGTCTTTGACTTGTTTCCGTATTGTCAAAGTTTTGATAACTCTTGTCATTTACAATAATAGCGACTGTGATATAAACGATTCTAAAACACGTCCAACGCGATATCGTTATAACGCAGTAGAATAGGGCCTTGATGTGTTACAAGTTCAAACATAAGCTGAGATTCTATACGGTTAAAACGATATTGATTTTGACGTGTTTCCGTATTGTCAACGTTTTGATAACTCTAATGTACTCGACAGCAATGACGGCCGAGTTAAAAATAATGCTAAAGCACGTCAAACGTTTTAGAATCGTTTGTGTCACAGTCGCCATTATTGTTAAAAACATAAGTTTTTCACCTTATAGGTACCCCACCAGAAATTTTTATAGCTGAAATTGTCTGAAAATAAAACGTGAAGTAAATAACTATAGAAAACTACATTTTGTTAAAGAAACTTTTTCAATAAAAAACTATAAACTAAACTTGCGACATCACCTTGGTTTTAAAAAATACACTTAGAAAATTGATTACTTAGTGAGTTTCAAATAAAAAATGTCCACTCCTCGTGCTTTTGAAATAATCAACTGGTTAGGAGGCATGCACTATTTGCATGCATCAAAGAAAGACCCAACTTGAAGACGAAGCGAGAATGTGGGTGGCCATGCCTAAATAACGACAAATGACTCAAGAGCACATTACAGTGCATTCATTATTCACAGTCCTCAATAAAATGTATAACCCTTCATTTTATGCACATTGCAAAGGCAAGATATGTAGGCAATCGCTTGTTGAATATTAGTTTCAAAGTTCTATCCGAATCGCTTTCAAAGTAATATTCCGCAAGGTATTTCTGTTAATGTCGCACATTTTCTCATACGTTGCAAGGAAATACTAAGTTTGAGAATATCTTATTCATTACTAATACTCCTAAGCTGAAAATTACAAATCAACTCACTAGTACGAGTACGCTCGTGAGTGTTAAATGTGGCGATTATGGTGGTCGTGTATCGTATTTTCTTTCATTCCATACATCCATAAATGTATGTGACGTAGTTGTATTCTAATGTCGAATAGTATTAAGGGTTAATTATGATAAATAAAATATGTAATAACGACATCAGCAGTAAAATACAATTATTTCAATAATTTCATTTCACTTTGTTAATACATAGTTACTTAGGACATGTTTGTATGCCAGTTATGGTTTAACATGTGATTATTTATTAATACATTTTCTAACAACTTTTTTGTGAGCATGTTTAAAAGCAAATACATATATTGAATTTGAATTTGAATTTTAAATCGCGAAACGTCAAATCGTGGTACATTTTCTAATTGAAAATATTGTTATTCATATTACGTAAGGCTGACACCAACTTAGATGTTGGTATTTTAACTTGATATTCCTGTCTATTATTTAAGTTTGAGTTTAACTTATGCACAATGCCGACCGGAGCTCTCTAATGTCCGTTCCCAATAAGCCGCAGGATGTGTTGTTCTGTTCAGCTTAAAGCTCGAAACATGTTGCATGTAACACGTGATCAACTTCAACGCGATGTGATCATTCAAATTTATCTGCGGTTTGACTATTGGGGATAAATTAAATGTATAGTTTAGTACTAAAACGCTCTATTGCGAAATGTATTTAAAAGTAGATAGCAATTAAGTAAAGTTATTTTGTGTAGTATACCGGGTGTTGCCTGTAATAGGAGCAATAAATTTAGGGATCGTTTCCACACCACAAACGTAACAACATTTATTCTACAACTTTTGCAAATAACTTATTGTTAACTAAATATTAATAAATTTAGTTTTTCGAAGCAAACAATGTTTTGCGAAAACTACGAAGTTTGTAGGCTGACAGCAGATGTCAACTAGACTATTGGATAGAGTACATTGAAAATGCTATTTAGTTTGTTCGAAAAAAACCCAAATAATTAATTACATTTTTTTTTAAAGTTGTAGGACAAATGTTGCTACGTTTATAGAGTAGAAAAGATCCCTTAATTTATTGCTTCTATTACAGGCAACCCCCGGTATTTACAAATTATGCCATACTTAAGGCGCAATTTTTGTAAATTTCACTTATATAAGTTTGAATCACTGGTTTAACAAATGAGGCTAGTGTATTTTATTGCGACTTAAAAGTATTAAAACAATTATCATCGTGACATGTCTCATACCATTATGTCAGCAAGAAATATTCGGGGCGCAACAACTCTTAAAAATATTGCATTTTCAGAGAGTCGTTGCCGCCCGTCCTCCCGCCACGGAGTCGCAACTTTTGACTACACTTGGTCATTCTCGCTTTATAACACTTGCAAACGCTTCTTTTACATAAACAGAAGGTTTCGAATAGATGTGGTTTTTAAGTAACAACTTCGTAATAGATTACCTTTCTTGTCTGGACAACCAGCCGTAGGTATGAACAGTGAACAACTTGAATGGTTGAGCCCTTATAGAACCCTGTCTTACTGACAAGTCACGAATAAGAAGTTAAGTCAAAACTGACACATTATATCTTTATAAACATTTTCAAATCTTTCCGAACCGGCCTCACCAAAAACAATGAATAAATACTGGGCTGGAATTCTACACGGTAATAACGATATCGTATTTGACGTGTTTTCGTATTGTCAACATTTTCAAAACTCTTATGTCATTTACAATAATGGCGACTGTGACATAAACGATTCTAAAACACGTCAAACACGATATCGTTATAACGCGGTTGAATAGAGGCCCTGAGCAGTTTAAATCCCTTTGCTATCACTTGTTTATCATTAATTACTACTGGGCCTCTATTCAGGTGGGTTAAAACGATATCGTATTTGACACGTTTAAGAATCGTTTATGTCACAGTCGCCATTATTGTAAATGACATAAGAGTTGACAATACGGAAACAGGTCAAAAACGATATCGTTATTACCTTGTAGAATCCCAGCCCAGATTGCTTAAAAATGATTATTGGTACTCTAGCAAAAGGCATGAGTATTTCCTTTCAGCCTTCCTTTGAATGACAACAATAAGTTGAAAGTGGACCACGCCATGATGCTTTGAACGGAATAAAAATCTGTTCCATCAATACTTTGATCACGGTCCTCTGGCCTCGCCGACGTTTATTTATTTCTAGAGTATTCTTGGAATTACGGTTAAGTACTTGTTAAGCAAATGAAAGAATATTATTTATCAACTCAATGTAAAGCCATGTTAGATATTTGTTAGTAAATACAGATGATTCGAAGGTATGACGCGCTTCATTAGATAATTTAAGTATTATTACCTACACAATCATGGCACGTAAAATGAAGCGGTGGGGCTCATTTTGATAGAAAGTATAAACACAATACCGCTCGACAAATGCTTTGCCAAGAGAACACACACACGAGTTAACTGACTAAACGAGACAATTACCTTTATAGCTTCGCAAAAAGTGATTGGAAGAAATAGGTCGCTCTTCGTAGTGAAGTTAGCAACAAATTAAATTTATAGAGAAAACTTCTGTTTAAGGAGGTGCGTGCCACTTCATACATTCAGGGCCTCTATTCAGGTGCGTTAAAACGATATCGTGTTTGACACGTTTAAGAATCGTTCATGTCGCAGTCGCCATTATTGTAAATGACATAAGAGTTATCAAAACGTTGACAATACGGAAACAGGTCAAAAACGATATCGTTATTACCTTGTAGAATTCCAGCCCAGAGCGAACGACCCAATAGTAGGGACTATTGTTCGTAGCAGATTTCCACTACATAGCTAAGAAATGTTGCTACAGGCTACGGCGTAGCGCTCGTACTCGTAGCATTGCATCCTCCTAACTATTTCTTGCCAAGCTATACGTTCACGCTCTTTTTATATCTTACGGATTATTTTTACTATCACAGGAATCAATGGAGGCTCAACAACAAACGTCCAAGGTAGTAAGAGTACGCAGTTTCCCTGAATGGCAGATTAATTAAACGGCAGATTCTGGTAATAGCAAATTCTTAAAGCGACAGAAGTACAGTTACGTAATATAATGTATACGTAAATATGTAATTGAATTCTGATTATATTTTAAATACATAAATTACATATTATATCTTTTTAGAGATGTTCGTGTTTCTGTAGCTCTGCCTACCCCACTCTGGGAATGAAGGCATGATGTTATGTATGTATGTATAAATTAACATAACTAAGTACAAACTTACAACAAACTCAACTTTCTTCTTTTAGCAAAGTACAGTTTATCTAAAAAATAAATGTGTTTAATTACTTTTACACTTTAAAAGCTATAATATTTATTTATTTATTTATTTATTATCCACACTTACAACTATTTTTACAGGGCTTTTCCTAAGACAATAGTGTAACTACTTTTTGGTATGGTACCTATCAACTAATCTCTATTATTACACCTATAACATAATATAAATAATGCAGCCTTTGTGAATTCATTCAGAAAACAAGAAAACAGAAAATATAACATGCAGCAGGCCAAAAGGGCCAAACAACCTAGAAATAAAAGCCCCGCGGCAGCGGAGCTTTGTCGACACTGTCTAATTTCAAATTAATAAGAGAATTCCAATCTATGTATTTTGTAGGTAACTGTACAATATCTGCCGTTTTAAGAATCTGCCATTAACATAATCTGGTGTTTAAGTAATCTGCCATTTCAAGAATCCGCCATTCAGGGCAAAAACTCAAGAGTACTGTCGCTAACTTCTTTTACCAGGACATTTATCCACAAGTTACAACAATAGCACAGAATATCCATAGATTCTCAAATTGTTAATATAGTTGAATAAAATGCCCACTTCGATCACCAAACGGGATCGCCAGCCAATTATTTTATTGTTTGTTGTACGGTCAACAACTTCCAATTGTCGAGCTATTATGAAACCCTGACGCAGAAAGCCAATGACAAATTTTGGCGTAAACTAAGTTTACTTGTCGTGACTTGACGCTGTCATTTTGACAAAGTTTTATCATATCATAGGCTTTATGGCAGGTAGCGCAACGTTACAAATAGTAGTATACCTTTGGTACTTAATGGTTATCTTTCGTTCAAATTATTGTTTACCAACTGTTTGAGGATTATTATAAATAGGACTTTACTTCACTATAGGTTTTATTTGCCTAGGTGATATTTATAAAAATTCTAATAAGTTGACGGTTTTACAAAAAAGACATTTCTAGCCTTTTCTAGATATGGAAATTTGGCAAATGCAACCGTTGATGGTAAACAAAACTTCGGACTTGCTTTAGGTTACGATCGCAGTTGTTGACCGCACCCGGGAGATTAGCTGACGTTGATGGACTCGATAACAAAACTGTGTTGATATATCACTACATAGTATAAAACAAAGTCACTTTTTCTGTCCCTATATCCCTATGTATGCTTAAATCTTTAAAACTACGCAACGGATTTTGATGCGGTTTTTTTGATAGATAGAGTGATTGAGGAGGAAGGTTTACATGTATAATACTTTAATCCGGAGCGAAGCGAGGGCGGGTCGCTAGTTAATTAATATTTCTTACAATTAGAATAATTAAAATCATATTCAAATGGACCACGTCGATGGGTTTCTTGGATCGGTCCAAAAGCTGGACAGTTTAATTTGTGAGTTAAATACGAGCCAGTAATTTACGCGCGCCGCATTGCGGGGCGGGCCGACCGCGCCGGGCGCCCGCTCACGATTCAGAACCATGCTCAATAAAACAGGTTAAAATAATTATGAAACGTGGTAACTACGTAACTTCCTTTTTAAACAAGATTCGTTGCATATTGTGAAGTACTTGATGACATCATATGAGTTCCGAACGTCATGTTAACATCAATCGGACAAACTCAGCTGCGAATAGCTAACTCAGGACCAAGTTTTACACCATTTTTTATTTCAAAGTTAGGTACCTCCCACTTTGGTCAAGATTAATACCAAATTAAAAATACACGCAATAAAATGTTTATAATATTCTGACGGGACCACTTAGACTGGCTGGATATTAACTCGTCATGGAAGTAAAATTTAATGAGAGTTATCTAACTAGTATTGTAAACGGCGTTGCCCTCTCAGACAATGCCTTCCTCAACTGTCTAAGGCCTTCTGAGGGCTATTCATGATTCAATTGACTGCGGTTGCCCTTATCAAGTTTACTGGTATTAAGATCCGAAACCCGATTAATTGAAACCGAAGCTAGTATTGTAATCCGCAACAATATTAAGATCGCTCGTGTTCAACAAAAGGCATCCGCATTGTATCTAAATGCGCTCTGTGAAATGCAAATTGCAGCAAAATTGATACATTTGGAGGATTGAAATAATGCCCGAATATGCAATAACTGTAATCGACTTCATCTACGTAGAACTCATTTATTAATTTCATCGTGAACTATAAAAAAGTCTGGGAACAAAGATATCTTTATAGTTCCCAAGATATTTTCTATGTTTGAACTCTACCTACAAGTAAGATTTGACAAAAGGATTGGCGACTGTTTTTTTTTTGGCTACGTCCTTGGTTTTATCATAATCCATAAAAGATACATCTGTATCTTCGAAAGAGTATCTACTCTTTCGCATTAATAACATAAGTACGAATAGTCAGACAAGTTTGTGCAGAACCCACCTAGCGAACTACGGCCCGGCTCGAGGGGCACGAGTCCTGGACCACAGCTGAGCTGACATTTGTACTTTTATTTTGACACACTAGTAATCATCTCACTTTTAAAACATTAAATAGTTATTTTGTTTTTCAATGCCCCTGAGCGAACACACTCCGTGCGGCGCGAGCGTGGTTATATTAGTAAATTATTAAACAGAAAGTGGTTCGGTTATGAATTTCTAAAAACTTAACTTAAAGGATTAATGAAAAGAAAAATCACGACCGCGTCCTTTGGATACCTAACTCTCGATACACAAAAGAATCAATTCAGTTTGGTTTTAATTATAGCCCTTATATATGTATTGTTTTTAAAACGTCTTGTTTATAATGTAGATACTCAATTATTTTAGTTAATGGTATGTTTTTAATAACAGCCTTCTATTTTATTATTTTTATTTCATATTTTGAATTTATTTGAGAGCTACAACTTTAAAAAAACTTAATTTTGTTGCATTGCGTTTTAACAATGAAACCACTAACAATTACCTATTTTATCGGGCAAAAAGCCTTAAAAAGTCTAGTTAGTCATTTTTGCTACCATTTTTGCTACCATTTTGCTAGCATTTTGCCTAGCAGGGTAATTTGAGCATTTTGCGTAGCACAAGCTACGCTTTTCGTAGCAGGTGCTACGCCTGTATCATTTTCCCATGTATAGACTAACTATACAATAAATTATTTGCGTTGTTACACTTCTATATCAGATAAATTCGTAGTTAACAAGAACAATTTCTTTAACCATTGAATAAAGTTCAGGGTGCCAAGCTCGAGTATTTTGCCCTCTACGCTGTTCGTAGCAGCTGCTACGCCGGTGTAATGCCGGGGCTTCTATTCAGGGCCTCTATTCAGGTGCGTTAAAACGATATCGTGTTTGACACGTTTAAGAATCGTTTATGTCACAGTCGCCATTATTGTAAATGACATAAGAGTTATCAAAACGTTGACAATACGGAAACAGGTCAAAAACGATATCGTTATAACACAGTTGAATAGAGGCCCTGGTGCGTTAAAACGATATCGTGTTTGACACGTTTAAGAATCGTTTATGTCACAGTCGCCATTATTGTAAATGACATAAGAGTTATCAAAACGTTGACAATACGGAAACAGGTCAAAAATGATAATTATCGTTATTACCTTGTAGAATTCCAGCCCAGGGCCTCTATTCAACTGCGTTATAACGATATCGTTTTTGACCTGTTTCCGTATTGTCAACGTTTTGATAACTCTTATGTCATTTACAATAATGGCGAATGTGACATAAACGATTCTAAAACGTGTCAAACACGATATCGTTTTTGACCTGTTTCCGTATTGTCAACGTGTTATTGATTAACAATAGCGAAGCAAATATTAAAATTTGTGCACCTATTAAAAAATTACCCTGTATATTCAGCAATCTGATTCAATCAGAAAGTAACTAACTGTTAAAATAACCAATGTAAATATTGAAAGTGCCGTTCTCAGATGAGTTCTCATCTAAAACTAAAAGCGATTTCTATTTTAACAGTCAATATGAATGAAGGTCACCGATCAATTCCACTTAGTCAAGCCAGCTTAATTTATGCAGACAAGGTCTAGAGCAGGCAGGTCACATCTCCAAATAAAGCTGGCAGAAAGCTTAACTCAGAATAACTTGTGATATTGAAACTGACTATTGGCACTGTGAGTATATTTTAGTTTTCTTCGACGTGTGATCCGCATTCAAGCAGAAAAAGGAATTATAATAATACAACTTCAACATTCGGCTATTGCTTATGCTTTAGAAGTTAGTTTTGAACCGTAGACTTTTAAATAGTCTTTGTTAAGAAGATAATAGATAAGATGTTGTGGATAAACGTGCGACATTTTCTCTTAACCTTATTTTACTCGGTATTTTCCGTTGATATGCCAATCATAGGCAAGGTGAATAGGAACTTATCCATCCAAATACCATGTAATGATTATTACTTGTCATGTTATACCTACATGTTTGGTTTGTTGTGGCAATGTTCTTGATGTTTGTTCTATTTATGTGTATCCGCTGCGCCGTTTTACCAATGTTTTTAAACATCGAACATGTTTTTCGAACAGAAAAGGGGTGTGGATAAAATGTTTTTTGTTTACAAACACACTTACAAACATGTTTCCCGTCACGGATGGAAAACATTTCCCGCGTTCGTCTGCGGGGGAGGGGGTCATATTTTACCTTTGGAAGTTTTGAGTTCGAGTGAAGAACTGTCAAATAGGGCATTAATTATTAATTATAGGAACTCATTTTGATAACTTTGAATATAAATAAACTGTACGAGTATTGGGATGACAGCTGTCAAAAGAAAAGTAAAATGTCATGAGTGACTAACAATACATTGTTCACTCCAAAGTCGCAATGGACCTAAACTAAATGGTTGTACCTAAACATGTTTTGTAACATTATTTGCTAACATGTTTTGTTGGTTTTTTTGGCGCAGCGGACACGCCTTTAGTCTGCCAAGCGAAGGCTCGGTGAAAGCTGGAGATACTTTTCTGTATCCAGAGCTGGAGGAACGTAATGGCGTGCCCATAGACCCGAAAACGTTTATGTGATTGATCGACGAAGTATGCATACTGATATGTGGATTCTTTTCGTAAGTAAAATATTTTTATGGTATATTTAATTGGTGACATCAACAGTAGTAACCTTACTAATATAGTATCATAAATCATAATTACATAATCATAAATTCAATAATATAACTTATCCCTGCCCCGTGACTTTTCTATTTGACAGCTTTCAGATTTAAACCGTCTCCATTTCTTTAAAAAACCGATAACTTAGTTTAAACTACAATGCAATAAAACTGTAGTTTCTAATACCGTAGAATCCAAACAACGCCCAAGAACTTAGGTATAAAGTTACAAAAATTTGCTCGAGTTGCGAAAGTTTCCTGATTCAATTAGCAGATACGGCAGCCGGCCAAACTAAAACCGCTCAACACACCAGGACCATTATACTTAGGTATCCACCTTCGGGCAGCTGCTTGAAAATCTCGTTTGAACTTACAGATCGAGATACGGTGGTACTGGTAAACTGTTTTCTGCGGTATAAGTTCTGGAGCCCGCAACCGCTGGGACGGAAAACTTGCTTTAAGACATATTTTTATAGACACGGGCCGCCATTCTACTGCGTTATAACGATATCGCGTTTGACGTGTTTTAGAATCGTGTATGTCACAGTCGCCATTATTGTAAATGATATAAGAATTATCAAAACGTCGACAATACGGAAACACGACAAAGACGTTATCGTATCGTAGAATCCCAGCTCAGGGCCGAGATTCTACACGATAAAAACGAAATCGCCTTTGTAGTATTTCCGTAATGTCAACGTTTTGATAAATCTTATGTCAATGATAATAATGGGGGCTGAGTCATAAACGATTCTAAAACAAGTCGAGCACGATATCGTTATAACGCAGTAGAATAGAGGCCCAGATTAAATGTTTCGAACCCAATTAACGGGTTTGCTATAAAATGTAAACAAGCAAAGTTTTATACTTTTATACTTTATACATTTTTAGCGAAGATGCAAATTACTATTATTTGCCGAAGCCGGCCAAGTGACCAGCCAGCTATAATTGCAAGCAGCTACAATCACTTATCCAAACGGTTTACAACCATAAAATGCCGCTTGTATTCAAGTAACAGTGGTAGTCGGTAGAGCTAGATTTGAGACCTCTGGCACCCCGTCAAATTGGTGTCAGTGAACGATCAAGTCATAAAAGACTGTTGTAGCAGGAAAATAAGACTGGTTGGCGAGATCGGCGAGGCAAGGCGATCCCATTAATCAGGAGCAAAGCTTAGATTTTTGTAATTGATTTTCAGGTTAGTTGGAAGTATATTTTCATCTGTTAGGTAAAAAAACGGTTCTTTGTTTGCTTTAAATATTTTAAAAAGCCTGACTAAAAATATTTAAATGTTTTAAGTTTGACAGAAAATTATAACAAGTGATTAAAAATAATGCAGGTTTTGCAGCGAGACATCCACAGGCTTCGGTCATGAGTGCTGTGTCTGAGGGAGACTATCTGCACTGGCAGTGGGTGCATGTGAGAGCTGCCACTGCTGGGACCGTTTGAGTTATATGTATAAGCTGCAAACACACAGACAGATTAGCCCTCTTGCAAATGTTACATAATAGGTACCTTACCTTACCTAATATGTAACATTTGCAAGTTTCATAGTTCTTAATGTGTCCGTTAGTTTTTTGTTATATTAAGAGTACGATTTTAATACAAAAATCTGTCATGAAAATATGAAAATATAACATGATAACAGTTATAATACGACTAAGACACGCATATGCATTTATATATATATCAACTAATTGAATATTAAATCGGACTAAAAGCTCTTTTAGTTGATAATAAATAATATTAACAATTGTTAAAAATCCACACATGACCCGTTTTTTCAAAATTGCTTATTTTGACTAAAATCGGATGTCTAGAAACAAATTCTTGACATCCGATCCGGGTCTTTTGATGACCTCGTAAAATGATTTTTGACAGGCCATTCTGTTATTGGCGAGAAATCGCTGGAAATACTTTTGTGGTACCTAACTATCAATCTACTTGATATTTTACTGACTGAAAAGGAAGACAATTTATTTGAACGACCGCAAAATATTGTATATACTTCCTAGCCTTGACACTAGTGATTAACTCCGAAACACGAAATCTGATATTCCAGAAGCTCTTTTTTTGGGGCCTTATTCACTTTGTCTCTACACGTATCTTTATCGTATCGATTACATGTCGGTCGCCATGACTGTCAAAGCTATCATAACGGTGACAACACTGTACAAATAAATTCAATGGAGAATGAGAACACGGTCGGTCGAGCGAAACAGATCATTTCTCTGAGGTGAAATTTCACCGTCTGCTGCTTACATTATGTAACATATCCGGCATGATACATTCATTGACTGGACCCTTCCAGCAAATTACCCACAAACGAATTATAACTATCATGATATTTACAATATTATTATATTATATTCAATATTATTATATTTATATTACAAATTTATTCAGAAGCACGTTTGATTCTTCAAATAGTCCCTTGATCTTTGACATTGTCAAAACCATTATTATGTAAGTATCTATAGTAGGTACCGTCAAACTGGGGGATTTGAGACGAAACAGACATTCAAACCGTGATGAAAGTTTATTTTTACACGACGTTACATGTTGATTTTCATACACAAACAATTTTCCGACCATTTAAATTTTAGTTTTTTTAATGATTACCTGTCGTTTCATTACATAATTTTAACGATAAGCACAAAATAGTAGCGAATCCCAGCTCACCCCGCGTTATATTTAGTTTTAGTTAAGTACTTATGTTTTTAGATTTTTTCTGATTTCTTTTTGTTCATGACTTTGAGTAAATGTAACACATTGAGCTTTATACGAATACACAAACCCACACAACCATATTGCTATGTATACATACGTAAACAAACGACACATGCATGCGTGTTTTATTATTATAATTATTAATCCCGCAATATAACACCTTAAATAAAATTCCTCTTCTTTTTACAATATCGCGAAATGTATCTTAATTAAACTGGCGAGCTAGCGTTTCCATAATCTGCGGATTAACACCGGCATTCTGCGCCGATATTTTTCTTCGCGTTCGAGACGGAGCGGCTAAGCGTCGAGCGAACCGGCAGTGATTAATCGATAACTTAGATCACTTGCCGGACACCGGGCCCACCGGCCCGTCGTCACGTCCCCCGTACTTATATAATCTATACATTGTATCCGATCGTTCCCTATATTGCTGCTTTGTCCAACTTTTGGTCAGAAGTAATAATTATACATACATACATACATAACATCACGCCTTCATTCCCAGAGTGGGGTAGGCAGAGCTACAGAAATACCAACAACTCTAATAAGACCTGTAACCACGTTTCGCACAAGCAGGCTAAGATGTTGACCAGTGTATTAGTGACAGGTTACAAGCCCATCGCCTAAAAGGTACTACAAGCCTTTAATCCCTTAGTCGCCTCTAACGACATCCACGGGAAGACATGGAGTGGCACTATTCTAACCCGGCAACCACACGGTAACAATCAAGCACAAAAAAAGTAAACTTCATACTATTTATCAAAGTTTCAACATTTTTAGAGTTCTGTAGTTAACAAGGAGCCCTTATGTTTTGCCATTCATAGAACTCGAAAAGTGTCATTTTTGCTAGAGGCAACGAATTGAAAAGGAAAGCTATCACGACTTCGTAGACTTAATTAGTTCCTGAGATACAGGCGACTAAGATTTGAGATATATTTTGTGTTTATAGTAGGTAACGAAATCGAAACCCAACATGCTATACCCGGTTTTTTTATGTATACATACTTATATCTGGAAAATATACTTGTTCTGCGAGGCGTTGGAACAATAATATTTTTTGAAATTGTACATCAATGTTAATGTTGTCATTACAAAATGTTAAGCCACGAATGATAAAGATACGACGTATTCAGTCTATTTGATTCAAACACACACAATCGAAAATTTACAAAGCATCTGAAATTGCTGGCAAGTAACTACGATGCCGTAAACCACTATTTGCGTCGTCGAAAGTCAGAGTATTGACAGCGGAAACGTTTTGGTCGGATTTAGTAAGCAAAAGCCTTCACAGTTCAATAACTGTGCCTCCAATGAATGCGGGCTGCAACAGTTTGATTTGCTTAATTGTCCTCATTCAACCACAATTCGTGTTTCCTATTTGATTTCTCCGAGTCGTTATCATTCTTAGGATTCCGTAGTCAAACTAGAACCCCTTATAGTTTTGGCATGTCTGTCACTTTCTCTCAGGAAATTTTAAAATCACAGAGTAAAAAATATATTTTAGGGTGCACACACATGACATTCATAGATTTCGGTCTGCCGCCACAAACATGAACAAATTGAATTATAGCGTAACGAAGTTAAAAATGCCTATCACGGCGAAGTGGGATTTATTGCATTTTTTGCCTGTTAAAGTTCGTCATGATAGCACAGTTTGCATTAAAATTATTTGTGTTATGCGGTAAAGATAAAGATTTAAAAAAGGTGGGGAAACTGCCTATACACCTGGGTCGATTTTATAAATTAACCTTTGCCTGCGATTTGTTTGCATTTCACTTATTAATTGATAATTTTTGTGATAAAACGAAACCCCAGCTTAGTTGATAATCCCTTAAAATATAATATTCATCGCGGCCTACGCTCCACTTCAAAAATAAAATCTCCAGCTTAAATCGCTATTCGATTTACTTTGTTGTATTTTGCAACGCTTACACCTGCAACTCGGCAGGGCCTCTATTCAACTGCGTTATAACGATATCGTTTTTGACCTATTTCCGTATTGTCAACGTTTTGATAACTCTTATCGGTTTAAAGATATTTATTTTCTCAAAGAATTACATAAATTCACTTAAATGAGAAAACTTAAATACTAAAATTATACAATTGCGAGCGCATTACAATAACAATTTTTGTAGTCGCTGGTATAAATAAATATTAACTTAACGGGTAGAACAACAAATACCTAGGTGGGAACGCGCGGCTCGAGCGCACTATTTAGCGATAACAGAAAACACGGATATGCCATGCATAGAAGTGGCTTATAACTAGTACGTTCATATATAACTCCGTATCAAAAAAATAAATAAAAATAATGTAGATGGAATAAATTACATTTTAAAGAACAGTTATCTTAAATAATATTATACTTATGTCATTTACAATAATGGCGACTGTGACATAAACGATTCTTAAACGTGTCAAACACGATATCGTTTTAACGCACCTGAATAGAGGCCCTGGCCAACCCTATTGCTGTGCATGATAAAGGGCATTAAAAACCAAGTTTGGCCTAGCGTGCAAAATCAGTTTATGATAGGAGAAATCCTAAAAAAAAAATTTAGGGGTTCAATTAAGCAAATATTGATGTCTACAGCCGAACTGTAACTTATAGACTTAAAGTTAAGACTAGACAAATAAATGTAATGGCAACAAGATCTACACGTAGCGGCGGCGCAACTTATATACTTCAGTAAACGACACCGCTCGGAAGAGACCGGCGCCACGGGACGCATGGCTCGACACGTACGCCCGACGAAGTGCTTTGCGTTTTATATTAATTTATCAATTCGTTTCTCCCTGGGTGACGGTAAAGTTCTGTAGAAGAAACCGGTCACGACAGAACAAATTTATTTTTTAATACAAACTTTTCTTACCTGGGACCCAGTTATTATTCATTTTGATGCAGGGATCGTTACCGGTATTCTGACTACCGGTTTTAAATGAGGTATAACCGGTTATAATTGCATTTCGCTATTTATACCGGTAAAGCTATCGTTAAGTATATTATCGGTTTATCCAATTGAGAATAATACCTCTTTTTGATACTTTACCTCTAAAAACCGTTAGCAGTAATCCCTGTCAGTGTCAATTTTCTCGTTTATTCGTATATGTAAATGTTTTCGGTGCTCTTATAAAAAACTTAGACTCGCCTTAGAGAAGTCTGAAATTGCAGTTAATTACAGTCTAATTCACATCACACTTATCAGGTGGAATAAATAGCGGTATTGAATACAGGTATTTAATACTGTAAATAGTGCATACATAGCGATAAAAACAAAAGCGGAATGACAACAATACCTCTAATTTGAATATACCTAAGTATTATTTTTTAGCGGTAATAATTTGATAATGTAAATACAGGTATTGAATAAAATTGGTTTTACAATCCCTGTTTTGATGTGTATTTATTTAATCAGAAATCCGCCGGTAAAATATATATTCTGTAAGAATATCAATCGACTCCCGACACCGGTCAAAATATTTTAAATTTAAAACGGACGGACAGACACCATTATTTTAATTAATGAATGCTCCATTGCATGGTATTTAAGTACAATGTCAAGTTAAGAAAACGGGGTCCGTACTTTTGACCAAATCATCATTTGACAAACTATATCATTTTACAAACTTACATTTCGCAAAACCGTGTTGTGTACGGCTTGTTTAGCTCACTTTCCCGAAATGTGCACTTTCTCTAAACGTGCACTTTTTAAAAAGGATCTCTCGGATAGTACGCTGCCTCTAAAAATGCATTTCCCAATGGGTACACTTTCTTAAAAAGTGCATTTTCTAATATAGAACACATTCTCAGAAGGTGCACTTTCTCAAATTATCTCTTCCATAATCAATAATTTTAAAAAGAATCATCAGTATTATACAAGAGTTAAGTCCTCAGGCACTAACAATTACGAAAACAAAAAAAAATATTTAGAAAAAGATTATTATAATAAAGTTAACATTTTTTAACACAAATTATGCACAAAGTCTGAGCAATATGTAGAATTAAAATTTAAACTTAAAATCGCTTCTAAAAAATAACAATTTTGGACTTATTCATGGGAGGCCACCATGACATGACTCATGGATCTTCATCTCAAAAAATTCGTGTGGACTTTGTGATAAATATGGAAATAGTGCATCTTTTGCGAAAGTGCCCCAATTGGGAAAGTGTACCTTTTGGAAAAGTGAACTTTTTAAAATAGTGCACCTTTCGAGAAAGTGCCGCACTTCGGAAAATGTACCTTAAGGTACATTTAGCAGAAAGTGCACTTTTAGATAAAGTGTCAATTTCGGGAAGTGAGCTGAACAACCCGAACCCACCGTGTTTGTGCTTAAACCATATACATGTTGGCTTGGCACTTGGCCTTAATATGATAGGTTAGGTTAAACTTTAGACCACTAATAAAATTAAAATAATGCGGCGGGAAGTATTTTTTTATATTTGTTAAATGATGATTTGGTAAAACATTAGGAAACCTAAGAAAACATAATTAGGCATGACCTTTTTGCTGTACAAAATATATTAAACTAAAGATTATTTGTGTAGCGATTAGACTAACTTTGACTCATGACCCTAGAACATAAGAACAACTACTAATGAAATAGATACCTACTCCGTTACTCTTAATATGTCCGAGTCATTGACATTCTTTCCGCCGTATCATGCCGAACTTGGAAACATTTTAGAGACCATTTTTACTCTTTCCTTTTTTATCGTTGTCTAAGAGGAATCGTCACTCAGGAGCGATTTAACCGTCATCAACTGACTCTGAGTGCGGCCATTCGTGTTTCTCATGATGTGGGAATCACCACAAACTGCTTTTGACGTTTTCTTATTTTTTTAACTCGGCCGCCGTTACAGTCATTTGAATAAGAGCTATAAAAACATTGACAGTACGTTAACATGTCAAAAACAAAATATAGTTTACCCGAGAAGAATAGAACCCCTGGCATAGGTACTGTAAGATGCGAGTGCAAGCCTGACAGGGCTGGGATTCTACACGGTAATAACGATATCGTATTTGACGTGTTTCCGTATTGTCAACGTTTTCATAACTCTTATGTCATTTACAATAATGGCGACTGCGACATAAACGATTCTAAAACACGTCAAACACGATATGTTTATAACGCAGTTGAATAGAGGCCCTGTTGTGAGTATATCGTCTGATGACAAACAAAACATATTTTATATTTTTATTCAATATAATAACAATTTAGAATACTGTACTGAAATTTTAAGTTTAAATAGTGAAATTCCGAAAACCCATTGCATTTACATCTAATAGATGTAAAGCAACATAGATGTGATGAAGTACACTCAAATGGTTTACATATGACTATGACTTTCCCGCGGCGTTGCTTGTTTCTTATTAATTGAGATGTGGGACGACACAATATCGAACAATTACATTACATACCCGAGTGAAAGCATTGTATTGTGAAAACGAAACAAACAAACGTATTCGCATCTTTAATATTAGTAAGGATAGGTATGTCCACTACGCAACCCTAAATATTAAGGGAAAAGTAATAGTAGATTGTTCAACAAGGGACTAAAATAAGCCATAATGACACGAGATGTTTAGCCACGCGAACGAGCTTGCGAGTGAGGGTGGCTGTAGTTCGAGTGTCATTATGGTTGTTAAGTCTCGCGTTAAACACTCTATTTTTCACTTTGAATGCGAGGAAAAAACGACGTTCTAAACAATATTGTTTTTTAACAACGTACGCTCAAAACAAGTTATGAACATCTATTCAAAATACAAATAGGAAAAAAAAAGTTCCGCGGTTTTTTTGTAGAGTGATGTTTTAAATGCTTGCATATTTAGCCAACAGATTCAACCTTGGAAACCATTTTAAAAGTAATTGTACCACGCATAATAAAAGAGTTCGGCCTTAATATGATTAAATAGATTCATATTCGTAATAATTAATCGTGTTTCACGAAATTAAATCCTATTTTTTATATATTTGCACAGTTGTCATTTTGAGGTTATTTCGACACCCATAGTCCATACACAATCACTGAAAATGGCGATAATCCTCCATCCACAAACACCGTGATTGGTTGTTTATGGGTTTCCAAACTAAATTAAAAAAAAAACAATAATCCCTAGAGATTAATAAGGAGCTTTAGTCCCGATTCGCAGAGATTTATAGTAGCATTTTAAGAGCATGAGAAGTGAAAAGTAATTAACCATCACTGCAAGTCCACCAGAGATACGATAACGCTTCTTGATATTTCGTTAACCTCTTTGCCTGATAGAATCTTTTAAGATATTAAATCCAACATAAATGGAATATCTTACAGTTTCATTGTCGAAAAGCTCTTTAATGATAGCAGAAGGCTTAAATGGACCCCAAACTTTGGCGAAAGCTCGCCTTAAGCCTTTGGTTGTGTAATATGTAGGTACGCCTTTGAGGGAAGTTTTGTCTCAAGAATTTCATACCTGAGCTATACTTTGGAAAGCAAATTATTTTTTAACTTCTCTCGCTCTAAAATGACTCATAAAAGCCATGTATTGGCTGACTAAAGTGATGCATTTAATCCCTAGGGACTCAAGTGACATTTTACTCCCTAGGGACTTAAGTAGTTTTTCTTTTTATTTTCCTTATAAAAGCCTTGGAAAACCACAAATAGCCAGATACATGTTGCCGTTTGATGATGTCGCCCTTGTCGTCGGCGTGCGCGGTGGAGCCGTTGAAGGGCAGGCAGGATTCGTTTCAATATGTCGTCAATGGACTTTTTGTTATGTTATCTATAGACGGAGTACATATTATTATTAACTCCAAAATCCCCGCTAGGAACAGCAGTACGACGGCACGCTTCAACTCAAATCGAAACACGTCAAAATATGTTGCCTGTCCGTGGTACCATTATGCTGATGTTAGACGCAATATCAAAGACACGTTCGGCCTAAAACGTGTTACGTTTCACAAGCACAGGTTTCTCCCAAAAAGATTTAGATCCGTATCGTATTTCAGACAAGTACGTGTGTCGCAATTTAACAAATTTACTTGGAATTTGTGGAACATCTCAACAGCAACCGTTCCGATAGTAGCCTAGAACCTTCGAATATGTTCTGACACAGTAAGGTATGACTAAAATACACGTAAAATCTAGTAGGTAAGTGGGTCAAGACTTCGTTGCCATTAAAAACACTACAAATATGGGAGTATGTATTTATTCCGAAGTTCAGTTCAGTATTTCTGAGGAACCCTCCTGTACCACGAACTATTGGATGAGCCACTAAAGAACCCTAAAGTCGGAACCGGAAAGTCGAAGATCAATTTTAACGTGCATTCTTTCTCTCATTTGATAAGATTTGTTCTTGATTCGTCAAGTTAATGTTAATGTCACTTTATTTGTTATATTTCATACAATATCATTTTAATGAAATAAGAAGATGGCTTGTAACAATGGTACGGACGAATAAATGTATTCTATCGTGGAAAAAAGGTACTGTTGCATTCTGGATACATTTATTTTTATTGTGTACCTCCTCTACACGTAATGTGGGGATGTACTTTTTTCTCGTCTAACCCATAGTGGTAGGGTGTCGGTGGATAGGTCTTTCATAAATTGGTTTGGGAAAAAAAAATCGAAAGGATTTTTAGGGATCCATTTATAAAATATTAAACTTTAAAGTGCTAATTTTTGTTAGTCTCAGTCTTTCAAGTTTTTTCAGTGGGTCAGTGTAACTGAAGTCGGCGTCTCGCAATAATTTTCGCCATTTTTAAAACAAGTTATTTCTTGCTTTTTTCAGACGGTTTTTTTATTTTTCAAAAGCTTTTTAATACATACATACATACATACATACTATCACGCCTTCATTCTCATAGTGTGGTAGGCAGAGCAACAGAAACTCCAACAACTACAAAAAGAGTTGTTGGTAATTCTGTAACCACATTTTGCACAAACAGGCTATAAGATGTTTAATAGTGTATTTTATGTTTAATATAAAGTATAAATAAGCTCCAAGTGCGTACTGCTCTCTCACTTGCTCTCATTTGCTCATTTGCTAGTCTAACCAACTTTACCCGTGGCCAACAGACTTTTGAAGACCTTTTGCACTGTACCACGGCTTTTTTTACGTCGAGTTTTAAATAGCAATTTCATATGCACCGTAATGACGGCTATAAGTTGTAGACTTCGTTTACCTACTTTGAACCTCTAAGCAATCTTGACCCCATATTCGCTCAAAATTAAATCAAGAAGGTTGTAAGTATCCGTTTTTGATTCCGCCGCAGTGCCGCTATATTTTTAATACAACTTTATCCAACAGCTCATTCAAAGGTTCAAGTTCCTTTGTCATGAAGTTGACAATTAGTTCGTTTTATAATGACGTTCTGGGTTACTACGTGACATTCAACGTCGGGGCCATTTGCAACGTTAAAAGATGGCGGACGTGTGATTTGTTTTAGACTTTAATTTTTGGGTAATTAGGTGTTCAAAGTTCTTTTCTGATAGTGATTTGTACTTTTTATGCCTTTGTGTCGCACAGTGATTGAAGACTTGGACTTATTTCGTGTATCTGGCATCTTTCTTCTCGTTTCAAGTGGACTCGCAGTGGTGCAGAGGTTAAAACTATCTTGACCTCTGACCTACAAATCACCGTACAACGTTGCCCCCAATCTTCCTAGAGAAGATTGGATTGTGTTTTATTGCTATATTGATTTATAATTATATATACTTACTTGACACTGGCGAAATCACTTCACGTGGAAACGCCATATCCCCGCGGTAGTAGCTGTTCAAGTCGCCGCGGGGGCAAAGAAAGAAGAAGAAGACATTCAACGTCATAATTATGACGTATGACGTATGACGCTTGTATAAGGGAGATCTGTACGCTTAGCACAAGTTGTATTTTCTCGCTTGTCGCTCAGTGCGTCTCTATCGTTACATACTAGATAGAAAGAGAGATCCGAACGACAAACAAGTCGCGGACCACTTGTGCTAGCCCTCCAGGGCCTCTATTCTACCGCGTTAAAACGATAACGTGTTTGACGTAATTTAGCATTGTTTTTAACTCGGCCGCCATTATTATCAATGACATAAAGAGTTATCAAAACTATGACAATACAGAATCAGGTCAAAGACAATATCGTAATTATGCAACGACTCGAAATGTATGCAATTGACTTAAGTGATTGACGCGAACTGTCATCAGCTTACGTTAATATAACGCATTTTGTCGATTTTAAAAAATCGCTAACTGAGCTTTATGCATCTTAGCTAGGCCCCCTGTTGAGTACCTTTAGATGTTTCTATATTCGATGATACATAATTATTATCTTATAATTCCCTAACCTTACATGTTAGAGTAACATTCCAGCGGAAATACGATTAATGTGTGTTCCTGCAACTAAACAGATCGGATATTACTAGGAGTGAGGTAATTAATCTATTAGCACGTAGCTGCATCTGGCGTTAATAAGGAGACGTTTAAACCTAAATATTCACCAAAGTAATAAAAAGGGATAAAAACGACGAGAGATTAAATGTTACCGGAAATTGTTCCCGATATTTCAGATTAGTAATTTTTGATCAAAGAAGGAAAGGGAAATGCCACAAAAACAAATGTACAAAAAAGGTCAAATTCTCAAGTGTCACCAAAAGTCTGTGCACAGTATGATGGCGCCTGTGTCAGCTCACGTTAACACGTCGTACACTTGATTCTTTAACTCTTCATAAATACATTTGTCCAAACCTAGCGACGCCATTCAGGAATTTAAATAAATAATCGCCTACTTCTAAATACCTCGCTTGTGAGTACGGTAAGTGAATGAAATTTCTTAATACGGCTGTCACAGGTTGTACTGGGCCTCTATTCAGGTGCGTTAAAACGATATCGTGTTTGACACGTTTAAGAATCGTTTATGTCACAGTCGCCATTATTATAAGTGACATAAGAGTTATCAAAACGTTGACAATACGGAAACAGGTCAAAAACGATATCGTTATTACCTTGTAGAATTCCAGCCCTGATGTGATGTCCATGAAGGTGCCAAGTTTGGCACTAGATTGTTTACTATTCATGTTACATGCGAGTACATTTGTTCTGATTTTTCATCTACTCGTGCTGTAAGACCTGTCTGAAAGTTAATTTAACTAGGGTGGTTCTTAGTAAGTTTAGTGACAATCGATTGGCCCGTTTAAGATTTATCAGCTCCGAGAATTATTTCATGTCAGTAATTAATCATTTAATTCCGCGGCTATGCTACTCGTACTACCTGTGCCTACAGTTATTTGCATAATAAACAATAATTAATGTTAAGCTGGTTAGTAAAACACCAACTTGTTTGACTTTTATTTACCTTTTGATTGTTTTATTATTTTTTAGCGGTAGGTATAACTTTCCCAGGCCCAGTCAGGGAATCGAGTAGAGCTAGACAAATTATTATAATTATATCTGTGAGAGTTTAACTGCGTACCGTACCGCACTAACTCTGAACTGTGATAACCGCTAGTATTAACGGTATGATTCCGTTCAGACTATCAATTATGATTATTAATGAAGCACTTAGCGAAAGGGCATTTAAGTTGTCGTCTGGAACGCGGTCGGAGACGGAAAGTGTTGAGTACATGAGCTTGTGATATATGGCATTATTAGTTATAGATTGGATACTGAATGATATACAAAACATAACAAGGTATCTCGTCAAAGGGTAGAGTTTTTTTAATGTCAAATTTTCACAGAGGCAAATTTAAAAAAAACACGCATCCGGTATGATCTTAGAGCATTTTTATACTACGTCTTTTTGCTACTCTTATGGTGGTTTGGAACTGCGATCATTTTCAAAAACGAATACCCACGACCGAATACAAACGTTTGGCATTGTGAATTTGTGACAATTGTTATTTCAACGAATGCCTAAAATAAGAAACTGTTTATTAATACTTGTTATCTTCTAGTAAATTAATACTTTCTAAATTAATTTAAAGAACCAGGCAAAGCAAGCCGGACCATGCTTAGAGTAGGATTCCGATGCCGTCACTACAATAATAAAAAATAGGTATCTCAATAAACAACACCTAATAACGATTTTTTTTTACTTTAAGTTATTAGGTGCTATCTTAAATGATTTTCAGTAAATAAAATACTTTAAATAACAAATGATCTGTTCAAGAACCAATCAAGTCTAGTTAGTTGTGACAGTCCTTTTCAATTCGTTGCAAAAAAATATTAAGTTAAATTATGTAGATCTTTTATTTGACGTAAGGCGTTGAAAAGGTTAAGTATCAATTTCACCAAACGATATTAACCACTTAACAGACGATTAGAGCGTTAACAGTTGTCAAAATGTATGAACTAACAGTCGATTAACATTGATTTTAAATTTAACATCGTTTGGTGAAAGTGGTGCTAAATATTGGTTGGTGCCAACTCTTTCATGCTTGACGTTATGTCACTAGTAATAATTTGAAAATTGAATCAAGCATTATGATACCTAGGTATCATCAAGCATTGGTGTGATACTGTAAAAAATAAACTTTTAAAGTATGGGAGGTGCCATTTACAATTTTGTAGTACTAACAGTCTCCGAGTTAAACCGCGGACAGTCGGACATGGGTTCCTTGTTGACTACGAACCCTAAAAATGACCTACATTTTGCAAGCACCGTTTACATAATGTGTAAACAGAACTTTTAAATAAACAAAAGGAACTCTATTCTAATCGGTAAAATTATATTGCTTTTTATACGTTGTCGTATCAATTTTATCGTTGACGACGTTACTGTCTAGAAAATAAGAACTGTCAAATAGTTAACAATACTATAACACGTCAAAAGCAATTTGGTTTTACCGATTAGAATAGAACCCCTTTATAAATTTCTTATATCCCTATAAAGCATATATGGAAATTTGTTTGTACGGTCGCACTCAGAAGTAGCTGTACATTTTTTTACTATCTTGTCACATTGACTGATGTACTAAATTCAAACACCTCTTAATGCGACAAGGTACTAAAATGTACAACTACTTACGAGTTCGACTGTACATTTCCTGGGCGCGTTCGTAAGCTCCCCGTTAACCCGCACGTCTGGTGACTGTACGGGTTTAATTTGGCGGCATAGTTTCATTAACAGGATTCCAACTCTCGTATCCTAGGGAAATTAATGAGTTGTGTTCTAGCGAGAAATAAGGAAGGGGCGGGCGGCGCGGCCCCGGTCGACGCTGTGTGGGCTGGCTTAATACTTGATTAATATACTCTTATAGAATTAGAGATACTCGTCTGAAAAAGCGTTACTTAGGCCTGATTGTGGTACCCTTGTCAATCGCCAATGCTCTGGAATATTCGATTACCAGGGCCTCTATTCTACTGTGTCATAACGATATCGCGTTTGATGTGTTTTAGAATCGTTTATGTAACAGTCGCCATTATTGTAAATGACATAAGAGCTATCACTTCAAATACGATATCGTTATTACCATGTACAATCCCAGCTTTGATCGTAACTGTGATTTGCGAGAGCTGTTTATTGTTCGCTTTCCTCAACTTGCAAAAGCTACGAATTGGTAATAAAATACGGTGGATAAAATAAGTAGACTTTGTATGTAAATGCTGCAAATGAACCACAGTCATATTATTTTTTTATTATTAGCTTTTCTAGGTAAAAGAAAATGTTAAAGCTAAATTTTACAAAACCCTCGCTCTTCACTATCTAAAATGTAAGTTTCCTTTTCAATTTTCGGTTTCGTCGTCTAGTCCATCCCACGTGTACGAGTATGCTGTTTCGGTGGGTCCAGCTATAAACTAGCGCTGGGGCTGCAGCGTCTACCCTGAACTGGTCACCCGTTTAGTGTCTTTAGGTATAAGTAGTTATAACGAAGTAGTTAAGTTATTTGCACTTTGATTTGAAGTAGGGAACATGCATTTTTATTTTCTTACCCTTTCTGGAAAGTGCTATGAAAGAAAGGAATAACTGTATACGCGAAATAATTGTCGTGTAATTTTTTCATAAGATATGATCCTTTTAAACGTCTTAGTTCAGACCCCCTGCAAAAACACTATACTAAATCGACGACAGGAATGACGTCACAGCTGTGTTGTTCCATATTTAAAATATAAGGACCTTCTAAAGAAATTTGCATTTATTCCGTAAATTACTATGTTTAAGTCAATATCTTTGAATAAAACATTAAAAACATTAAATATTACGTTAATAAATTGAGGATGTCGAAAAAAACAATCTAAACAATAAAAAAATATTTAAAATTATATTATATATAAAATCTTAATAAATGGGTCATAACTTAGTGTAATGAGTTTTATATGCTGTTTTTTACATTTTCTCCTAAATCGTATCAATGAAACTCAATTATTATTTTCATGCATGTTCTCTATAATGTATAAGAACTAAGAACTAAACATACGAATTTTTAACTTCTTTATTTTCATATAATTTAACTTTTGACATATTTAGGTCTGTACTAAATTATATAATTCAATTTGTAAAATTAAGGAACTGTGTTGGTAATACTAAAATTCCCAGTAAATGGTTATTTGTAATAAGACTTTTTGGTTTTCTAAATGACGGGTTCATGAATTATACATACATACATACATAACGTCACGCCTTCATTCCCAGAGTGGGGTAGGCAGAGCTACAGAATACCAACAACTCTAAACTTGTTGATAATTATGTAACCAGTTTGCACAATCAGGCTAAAATGTTTACCAGTGTATTACTTAGTGACAGGTTGCAAGCCCATCGCCTAACAGTACTACAAGCCCTTATTCCCTTAGTCGCCTCTCACGACATCCACGGGAAGACATGGAGTGGCACTATTCTAACCCGGCAACCACACGGGGGTTCATAAATTATGATATAAGATATTGCAGCTGTGTCTGTGACACCCACTTCGCGCACGCACGCGGGCCCGGTGGTTGCCGAGGCTGGATGATCCCTATGATTTATCATTTTAAATACTAACTGCTACAACTAGGTGAGCAATCATCAAATAATAACTAAAAGTTGTATTCGTGAAAATCAGAGAAACAAATTTACAGTCAAACTCATAAGTAGCTGTATATTTTAGTTCCTTGTCGCAGTAACGTATTGAGATAAGTGTTGTTTGAATTTAATACATCTATAGCTGCGACAAGGGCCTAATAATATGTACGGTTACTTCTGACTTCGACCTTTGGTGTCTTAGATAAGCTGTCACAGTGATCAATCTAAGTCGGCTTACAGTGCAAGAGGTCTTGTCAAGTTTTTAGGGTTCATGTGGAGTCTGTCAGACACATGAGATGACAGCGAGAGAGAAGCAGAAACCCGAATTTTGATTTTAGAGCTATCGCACTGTAGGTACGGGTGCCAGCAAACATCTTGACTAATGACCTTGAAGGCGCAGAAGTGACTTGAAGGGCTCTTTATTGTATCGAGCGCGCGGTTGGTAGATTGCCTCCCGCGCCGCGTCATCGCTCCGGATTAAGTTTTCCCCACCGCGCAACCAAGGTTCAAGAAGTTTGCCAGCATCTGTAAAGTGATGACTGGTGACTGACCTATGAGACTGTGCCGGCTGGCACCGAGGCACAGCGCGGGCGGCGAGCCGGGGGCACGCAGCGCGCCCAGCGCGCCGGCGCCGGTACCGCCGCCCAGCGTGCCCTCCTCCAGCGCACCTGCGCAACATACTACTGTCACCATCACTTGACGTACCACCACGAACTTTAATTCTTGAGCCATTACATAACCTATTATGAAGCAAATTACATCGGAATTAGGTATTAGTTGGCTTTCTCCGTCAGGGTTCTGGCTCAGGAATTAAGTCCGTGACCGTACTAAGAACGAAATGAAGTTTACCTTTAGTAGGCACAGCGCAGCGGGACGATTTTTGAGAAATCGAACGCTCGAAAGTGGAAAATACATCGCATTTGCAGGATCGTCACAACCAATGCCGAAAATCATAAATTATAATTTACCGTTTCCCGTTCATTTACAAATTAAATGTTTCGAGTGTTCGACTCTGAAAAATCAACTCGCAAGTAGCATATTTATTTAGGTATAGCGTAATTATTTTTAAGTATTCTAACAGAAAACACTGAAGTGATATTACACAATACATCTACGACGACGCCCGATTAAGGGTTGACTCAATAATAATAACACCAACGAACGGTTGTTGTAATCATTTTGACGCCATTGTGGGATTTATCTTCATGCGCACCCCAAATCCCGTATTCCACGGTCAGCCTATACGTACCTAATTGTTTTTTTTACATTTAAATAACAACGGTCAAATTCGCACATGTTTTCCTTACTGACGCCTATAACACTGAAAGATATCTTATTATTTACCAAACACGGGCGGGACTATGGGAGTCTCGGACCTTTGGCAGCGTATCTACAGGCAACCAAAGCCAACACGTAGGGGCCCTAAAGACAACTTCAATTTAGTGATGGGACAACAACCGGCGATTGTCCGTGAGTGCTATGGAAGTATGAAAGCATCCTCCCCCGCACAACTACCGGTTCGTGAAGGACTATTTAAGAAGAATCAAATGGGAACATTAATCACAGGTTACATTCATTCAATGATAAGGATTAGTGTGAACAAGGCTATTGATGAAACTATGGCGTCTGCCTGGCCAATCTTATTCTTATTTTTATTTTATTTTATTTTTATTATTGAATTTCATTTCTAATTTAGACTTCGTCGAAGGCAGTAACATTTATTAAATAACGGCTAATTATTATAATCTGAAACAAAACGAAGTACCTATATTTGGTAGCTTAGTCTTATTTTATATACATACATACCTAAGTTAGGTAATTCTATGTATATTACGCCATAGTACAACTCTAGAGATTAGTTTGGGTCCAGAGTAGAATTTTTATTTATGTACTTAAGAACTTTAATGTAGTAATATCGATATTACAGTATCGACTGGACTTACATAGTCTGTCTACTCTTAGTTCTATAATACGTCTAGCAGGAGAACCTAATCTACGTGGTGGACTCCCTTTTAAAGGAACTTATTACATATTTTTAAAACAAAAAAAAACTGGGTAATTACTTATGGGTTAATTAAAAATAGCCTATTAAAATGTTTGGTGACAAGCCACCCCCCTTGGTCGTGGTTGTTAACACGCTTAAGATAGGTAATGTCGGCCATAAAGCAATCGACATTGTTAATATTAAATTATATATATATATATATATATATATATATATATATTGTTATGTACTTGGTATCCAAAACCGTAAACGTTTACCGTACCTACCTGTTTATTTATTTAAAGGCATACGGATCAATCTGTGACTGTAAATAGTGCCAAAGAGAACTGCGTAACTTGAAATTCAAGCTGATTTTCAGCTAAATCCATTGGCTTATGTATTTCACATGGTTTCAATAAGCTCAATCCTGCGGTTTGTCCGATGCAACTCGGTCAAAGCACAGGATTATAAAAAAAAATCGTTTTTATTTTTGTGATCGCGTTAAAACCTTTCGAACGAAAGAAAACCTTAAATGAATTACAGAGAGCCCCAAGTAAAATGTTAACAGCATTAATGTATTTTGCTCGATAAAACTATTGTTTTTGACATCTTACTGTATTGTATTGTTTTTGTACTCGGTCGCCATTACTGGCAAGCAAATAAGAGATACCGTAACGTTGACAAAGCGATAACATATCAAAAGCACGATGTGTTCACACGGTAAAATAGAGGCCCTTCAAATTTCAAGCATGAAAATGACGGTGACATTTTCAATAAGGAGGTTCTAAGTATGCTCAACATTTTTGTTGGGTGACCTTATCCTATCCACGACGTCTCGCCCACTACTTGAACAAAAACGCCCAATTACACACTTTATCTTCACATCTTACCTCGCTCGTTTATAAATGAACAAAACCATACTTAAGTTCACCTTAAAAAGAGCATTGAATTTTAGATAGCTCCTCTACTAAATGTACATGTAGGTGAAAAACTTAAGTAAAGGACCTGTTGTATGTAGTTGTCACACATATTTGTGGACCGTTTGACATCCTATATTTGAAATTTGACGTATACATTACAAGCTCCTTATTACTTTCGTACACAGCTCTATACAACGGATCCTGTACTTAAGTTTTAAGTAAAAGCAAATAAACGCTGTCTTTTAAAATGTCAATAAAAACAAAAGCTTCTTAATATGCCACCATGACATAAAAATATGTAGAAATATGTTGGTCCTTTTAGCTATCTTACCTATAACGGGTAAATGGTAAAGGCTCTATAGTATAGATATATATACATAGTCGTATGTAAATATACCGAGTGCTTCGGATGCTTAAGGGAACTGTTTACGTATTTTATTTAATGCTCTGTAATAACATCGCCTACTTTAGACTACATGACGTTGAAAATAACTGATATCTTTTGGTTTTAATTTGAAATCTTTCCAATATCTCAATTTGGCTGAAAATTGTAACACCCCATAGCTGAATGCTCCATTAGCCTTTTTTATTTTAGGTTTTTTTTTAGTTTACTTGAGAAAGAACCTACATGTTCGAACACTCATATAAGCTTTCCGTCCTGTTCTAACTTTTCAAAAAGCATCTATAGCAGTATTTTTGATTGTAAACATATTCGTTACTGAATCCCTCAATCTGCAGGGCACATGCTCATCATTTCCTTGCCCTTATCGTAATTATCTGTGGTCAGCATAGCAAGTCTTTTTCTTCCACACATCTCTATTAACCGTCATCTCAGCGTTCACTCCCTTCTTTCTCATATCACTCTTCACACAACCCTCTTATTTTTAGGCCTAGGTAGGTACTGTAATGCAATGAGATTATAGTACTAGAATATTAAACTTATTGCATGCTAAGTGTTGCATTTGCTTTTAGGTGTTTAAATTTAAGTAAGGAAATTCGATGGAACGCAGTTTGATTGTTTTTACGAAAATAACGGAGAGTCGCCCACGGGCTGGCGTAGTGTCAATACGTGAAGTGAATAAAAGTAATAAATAAAGAATAACAGAAAGCCCCACTTGTTTCCTTTATAGTACCGTAAAACTACACAACTATAGTCCTAGCCTGCAACAATGGTCCAAATTTCGTCCATACATTATCCTTAAAATATGATAGCTCACTGCTATTATTTTTGGGTATATAATTATTTGTTTAGCTTAAAATAATTTGCTTTAAAGTCTAATCATATATACCTATCATATTTTAAGGATAATGTAAGGACGAAAATTGGACCATTGTTGCAGGCTAGGACTATAGTTGTGTAGTTTTACGGTACCTACATATTCAAATTATAAAAGTCAGCCTTTCAATAACGTCGCTGTTCAATAATGGGTATCATTTAAATGGTTGGCAGAACATTGACGTTTTGTTCAGAGAATATTTTTTTATTTGTTAGGCATAAAATAAACGCAACCATCTTGCTGAATAATTTGAGCGCTCTCAACTTGTCGCTCTTTCGCGAGCCAGTCGTGATAGTTTTCCTTTAAAATTCGTTATATTTAAGTTTTTTTTCTGATTTATAGTATTGGTAGTTTTGGCTGTACACTTGAATCTAACTAAAAATACATCCCCACGTTACGTTCCCCTACACGTAACGTGGAGATGTATTTTTAGTTAGACTCCCCACACCCCCACAAGGGTATGTGTGAAGACCATTGACTAGGTCACAAATTATTGCTCAAAGCAATATAATAGGTTAGGTTAGGTTAGGTTAGGCTAGAATCGTGGCGTGGCATCAAGGCGCGAAGTCAACAACTAGGCGGACTAGGAGCTCTGCCAAGCGGAATTCCGTCGACGTCACTTCGTCGTTAACTTCATATGAATTTGTTTTCCAGACATAACATCTAGTTGTGTTTATTACATATGTAATAAACGCAACTAACAGGTAACAATATTGGGAATGACAACTTCATATCTAATAAATTCGACAAAATAACGTTATCCCAAACAAATGTTACACTAAAAAATTCTTCGACCAAACAGTATTATGCAAAAAAAAACAATCAAACAGTTTTCGATATTTTAATCATTCGATCATTCGACAAAACGTTGAAATGTAAAAAAAAATACAGCGAAAAAAATGTGCTTTTAAAAATTCGACCACCCAATACAGACCTCAAAAAATATATTGTTTTACCCCTTCAAAAACAGGCCCCGTGTCCCTGACCAAATTATTTAAATGGAAAAAAGCCTGATGATCAAATATAATAATCAAGAACCATTAAAATCACTTCCTTTATTGTTTAAGTCCTGTAATTGTAAAATAAATGCTTACCTTGCTTAGTTTGACGCATTGTGACTGTAAGCTATTATCTACATATGTCGAGAAAGCGGCTCTACCAATTTAAACTCCATCAAAGCCGTTATCGAACGCGATCCGGATACCATTAAAGTAAGAAGTATAGCACTGAATAGGTAATAGTAAAAGATAGTGCTAACTAGGTAAATATATTTTATTTGACGAGCATTTTGTAGTGAAAATGGAATTTATACTCCTGTAGCGGAATATCACACCGCAAATTTAATTACAGCTTCATCTCGGGGAATTTACCCGACCGAGGTGAATTCATAATATATTCTCGTTATTCCCGAAGCAGGTAAGTAGTCTTTGAAATCACTTTGACGGCACTTAAAACTTCCTGACTTACTTTGTTGTGGTTGAATGGCGGGTTCGAAGCCAATCGGGCGCTCGATGCGAAACGAGCGAATAAGATAATTACTGCGTCAGTTGCTTTTTATTATAACTGCAATATCTGCAATGCATTCACATTTCATTATTCATTGTTTACTTTTTATTTGACTTTCTGGGTTTATGCCAACTGTTTCCGCCACTTTGTTACTTTAAAAAATCTCTAGGTGGTAATACACTCCCTAGTCACGAGTACAATTATATCGATTTGCCCTATCTGGTGTCCCAGGCACAGCCCTCTATGTTCTACATTTACCCAACTTGTCCTATACATTAAATAATTTGTCTAAACTACCCCTGCATCTTTTTTAAGGTCTACCTTTACTCCGGCTGGCTTTTACTTGAGAATTAGTCGATTTCTAACCTTGGTCATGCCTGGGGTAGCTGTTAAAGTACCTCTGACTAAATCAAATTATTAATAAGTTTCAGTACTTTCGGCTTCTGGACAGCGTTCAACTATCACACTCGCACTCGCGACTGACAGTAGGTATACATATTGATAATGACATTAATGACTCGTGTTTTGTATATATAAAACAAAGATTGCTACTAAATAAGAATTTTATAATTAATGTACTTCCTTGTACTATGCACTTTGATGGTTATTAAATATTTGTAACTAGAGGACGCATACGTGTAAAATTAGTTTTCCTATACTCCTATTTTAACACCTTAGGGGATGAATTTCCTGAGAGGGAGCAGGATAGCCTAAGAAAAATTGCCCCCAGCGTTTTTGGGTCGAAACTATAATCAAACGATGCCAAAGACAATGACAATGTTCCTTCTGGACTAGGTCGATGAAACTTTTGTATGATGTAGAATATAAATTGATTCATATTTGAAAAAAAAATGGTGTGTACCATGAGCCGAACTTGTTATACAGGGTGTTTTTTTTTTAATTATTGTTTTTTTTTACACGAATTTAAAGGGTTAGGAGAGTCATATTTTTTAAAATATAGCTTTTAGTGTCATTATTATTTGTACAAAATTTGAAATTCGTCACTTTCATAGTTTAGGAAAAAATAAATAAAACAGTTTTGGGGTTAATTGGGTGTTTCTCACCCCCAGGGGGTAACAGAGGGATGAAACTTTGTGCAGGATATTACCTCCTCAAAAGGCATCGTTTGATTATAGTTTCGACCCAAAAACGCTGGGGGCAATTTTTCTTAGGCTATCCTGCTATACCCTTTCTTCTTAGCGCACCCCTGTAGGATATCCAAGGAATATTCCCTCCGAATTTTAAGTCCCTAGGTCGAGCGGTTTCGGATGAGCGTTGTCCGTAGGTCATTCAGTCACGTTACTTTTTGGCTGGGTTTCTACACGGTAATAACGATATCGTATTTGACCCGTTTCAGTATTGTCAACGTTTTGATAGCTCTTATGTCATTTACAATAATAGCGACTGTGACATAAGCGATTCCAAAACACGTTAAAGGCGATATCGTTTTAACGCAGTGGAATTGAGACCCTGTAACGATTGCGGACATAGTCATTTCACTGTGAGCACTGCTTAAAAATTTAAATGTCAAGTTATAAAAACCAGTGATGTGTTTCGTATGACGAACCATATAATACTTACTCGTAAGTTAATGGATAATGGAAATAAGTATTAGAAGGAAAACTCGGGACCGTCCCCGGGGTACCCCACGGTACTTCAACTACAAAATAGGAGATTGGAACAGGAATAACATTTACCTTTATCTTTATTTAGTCTATATTTATTAACGAAAGTCCTATATTAGCAGCTTTTTACTAGGTAAGTTAATAAAGTTTACAGGATAACGTAAATTAATGATGTGGCCATTTTACGTTTATGTTTCAATGTTTTACGAGATCATTTTTTTTATGAGATATGAGATGTTTTTTGTCTGATGTATTAAATTAATGTTTGTTACATTAATAATTAATTAATGTGGTCTAGTTAACTCTTGTTTTGACATGTCCTGCGCTATCCAAAAACTATGACACACTTTTCATGCAGATCATAATCGAGTATGTTATTAACTAGTAAAACTAACATCCGTCTCCTGTTACCAGATTTCAAGTAAGATGCCGGCATTAAGTCACAACTTAGGACTTCGAGAGACACTTGCGGCCCAAAGTGTGAATACGCCTAATGCCAAAAGTTTTCTAAATTGATTAACTTAAATTCCAAGTAATCTTACTTGATTACTCAAAGTGTGCTGGGTTGGATAAAGCTTTCATGAAAGTACTGCGTTCGGTGACCAAGTTTCGAAGATATAATTAGATAAACCAGAGAACCCTCGTAACCCACTTTGTGAATTACGGCAATCCGTCATGCGGCAGTGCGCGGCCTGGTCAGGAGATCATAAATATTCGTCGGGAAATCAAAGCTCTTGAGCAGACAACGGGAATTATGGAAATCAATCACCTGCTCAGCATAATGCGCTCTAACAGAGTGGGTCGAGTTTATTGACAAAGACCACTCAATATTACCAAATCGAAACGGAAAGGTCGCCAACAAATATAACCTCTTTAAACAATAACCAATTTTAAAATACTATTTTAATTATCTATGTTTTTCCTAGCAGTGCTTTGTTAATTGTTCATTGGTTGATATTTTATGAATAACGGCATTACCTATAAGATTATGTTTTGCTAGAAGCAAAAAAAAGATTTATGATGAACCATAATGATGATAGCTGCTCTATCAATAAAATAAGGAATATTATGGTATTTTCTCATTCATTAATTACATCAGGATGAACTGTATCTACCCATGACCCTAAAGTCGACCGGTACGCATGTTAACGGCTTCTAGTACCATACGCTCATTAATTTACGGAACACAAAGAATGCTAAAATGCTTTATTTTTGATATAATGAAAACAATGAAAATAGATAGAACTGAAAACTGTAAGGGAGAGAGCTCTAGAAACAACAATAAAATTTGCCAAGTATTTTTAGATTGGTGGTCAAATTTGATGTCATATTTTTTGTAGGCAATATTTGGCCCTCACTGAATGTTTTATACATTATTAGAATAAAGGGCTTGTAGTACTGTTAGGCGATGGGCTTGCAACCTGCCACTAATACACTGGTAAACAACTTAGCCTACTTGTGCAAAATGTGGTTACAGAATTATCAACAAGTCTTTTTAGAGTTGTTTTTTATTTCTGTAGCTCTGCCTACCCCACTCTGGGAGTAAAGGCGTGATGTTATGTATGTATGTATGTAGTATAATTTTGTGTACTGATTATTTATTTATTTATTTATTTAGTTTATTTGGGACATCAACAGCGATACAGTGAAATATTTACTTAAGAAATGGATACATTTGAGTAAGCCAATAACAGATGACCACAAGAAATACAAAAATATAAGTGGAGTTATAACTAAGTAGGTATACATTTGCTGAAGCAAGTACAATATTATCCTTATCAATAACACTAATGAGAACTAAACAAGAGAAAGTTATTATATTTACTTAAATGAATGTGTGTGTGTGTGTGTGTGTGCGTGTGTGTGTCTGTGTGTGTGTATGTGTGTGTGTGTGTATGTGTGTGTGTGTGTGTGTGGGTGTGATGCGGCTCAAGATTAACAACATTACTAGGGATCCGTAAGTAGTTGACGAACACAGTTTACAAAAACAGACTTACTGCAGTTGAAAATATCAATGCTATGAAATCGCGTATTGTACTCTCTGAGGAGACGCACAAGTGGTGAGTTTTGAGCGTACTTTATTAAGGGAATAAGGGCTTGTAGTACTGCTAGACGATGGGCTTGCAACCTGTCACTAATACACAAGTAAACTTATTGGCCTGATTGTGCAAAAAGTGGTTACAGAATTATAAACAAGAGTCTATTAGAGTTGTTGGTATTTCTGTAGTTCTGCCTACCCCACTCTGGGAATGAAGGCGTGATGAGTATGTGTATGTTATGTTCTGTATTTTTGCCACATTCAAATTACGAATTTGAACCAACATACTCCTATAGGCACAATTTTTCTCTTAAAAAGGGGCAAGCCTTACTCGTAACTCCAGAGAAAGAGGAACGGGGCCAATTGGATCTTCATTTCATAATTATACATTCAGGTTTCCTTAGAATGTTTTCCCCTCGTCCGTTAAATTAGCGACTCGGCAAAGTTTACGAACCATCACACAATATGAACGCTAATTATAATGAACCTTAACTAGCGTTCACATTATAACCAAAAATATCTCCTAAAATAATATAATATGGTTTGTCGCACTGAAAGAAGAACAGTATGCAAAACCAAATAAACCTGAACGTTCACTTCTTTGCGCCATACTCCATGAGCCTAACTTTCGAAATGATAATTGTTACTTACTGTTCCAAAAACAGTAAAAACTTGCGGCCATATTTACTGTCTTGACAGTAAATTGAAATGTGTACATCATTGGTATTATTGTTTATTAATTAAATAGCAAACCCTGAATGTTTTATTTTATGCTGTTCTTCAAGCACATGATGATGTTTCTCGTGATCAGTATATGGTTTTTTTCTACAATGTGTAATAGCAGAAAATATTTTTTTCAGTGGCGCTCGTGCCTCGTTGACGCACTTACCCCACCTGACCTTAAATGGTTAAGAATACAATAGATACCTACCAACACAATTTACTTAGTCACTCTTTAAAGCAAAGTCACAACGGCAGAGCAAAACAGGATAGGCAATCGCCTAAAAACGTTGAATTCATTTGTTTTTTTTTGTTATTGCTGTTGCAGCCTCACGCTTAATTTTTGTTCGACGTTAAACTGTGAGGCATTCAATTCAATTAGTATCTAAATAGAGACTGCAGAAAACAAGTACATAATATGAAAGTTCGGGGATCCTTGTATAGGGACAAATTTATGACTTTTGTTTTTAAATTATTTGTAACAGCCGGTTACGATTTAGAAGATACAGCCCTGAAATGGGAAGGGACAGCGTAGGCTTATCATAGATATTTCAAAACTGCGCCAGTGTCCACGTACATCGCCCTCGGGCCACTTTAGTTACATATCATATAATACAAGTGAGAGTATCAGAATCGTACCCAAATTGGTTTTACGCTGTTAGCTACTAGTTTAATATGCCTATGTCAACTCATTTAACTATTAGAATTTGATAATAATAGTAGCGAGATATTTAAATTTGCTTCCGACAAAGTTCGTAACTAGTGCACTGTTACTGAACAACAACTTTGCGCGACAATTCCGCGGCCGTTTGACTGCTAGATTCTACCCATTGCGTGAAACACACAGCGTGCACAATAGGTGAATTCTTACTTTAACTTGATTAAAAATTGTAAAAATTCAAACCATGGTAACAAAACAGCCGAGAGGGAGTTATGCTAGCGTACCGAGAGTTCGATAATTTAAAGCTTCCGTCAAAACAGGTCGTATACATAATTTGTAATTAGCCTACGCATGTATTAAATTATTTGTAGAACCTCTTAATTTTTAAGTTATTTGTATTCGGTTTAATTCGGTGATTGTAACAAAACCTAACGCTCCACCCCACTAGAATAAACGTAGATTACACAAAACGTCCATAATACTAAATTAAATCCGTCCGTTCGTCTGTCCTATATTAAGATGTCCGAACATCTCTCTGGTGAACCGTGAATAGATAGCCGGTGGATTTCCTAACATAACCTAACCTTCTCTGACCCTGATTTTATTCATGAGATGTTTAAAAGGGTATTACGATATGAAGGACAACCTACTTGAAAAATCAAAAACCTATTAGAATTTGGTAATAGCAAATAGTAATCATGTAAAAACGGGATTTGGGTCATACACACTCTTAAAAACAAAAGTTGTCTTTCCCGTGGTCAATAGTTAAAAGCTTGTGTGCATAGAAGTTTTGTTTTTATATATGATAGGTCTAAAGCAGTCATGACGCCGTCTACGCGGGAATGGGCTTAGCCAGAAAATTAGGTCTTAAAAACGTTAACTTCCGTCGTGTCCACAAGAAAGACGCTAACCTAAATCTGTGTATGACTCATTTAACATTTTGATTTAGTTGAGTTTAATTTACCGTCTGATATTTGACCAAGTCTAAAAAAAACATGACAGGTGAGGGATTGAGCAATATTACAATTCAATATATTTATAGTTAAAATCAGAATACCTAACACATGAAAGGCAATATGGTGTAACCCACTAGAATAGAGGACCCGCACTGGATATAGCCCAGTATTTAGTGTTTTCTATAAATATTTAATTTTATATTTCTCTACATAAGTATGTTTATCGTTGTCTAGTACCCATAGTACAAGCCTAGAGCTTAGTTTGGGACTAGGTCAATTTGTGTGACATTGTCCTGTGATATATTATTATTATTATTTAACTAGTACAGTTACAAACCACTTACACTGATTAGTATGATATAATAATAATTAATAATCAAAGTAAACTGACTGATAATTACGCCTTCTGATTGGCTCAAATGGATTTAGGTAGGTACACTTGATTTCAACTGCAAAGAAGTTAGAAAAAATACCTATATTTCAGTGAAATTTACTTTTATGCCGCATTAACTTTTCTGTTATATAAATAATACATGAAGATATGCTTTATCCGATATAATTAATACTTAACTGTAAATAAAGTTAAAATTAATTCGAACATTCGGTAAAGATCTCGGGAAACAGATGAATGCGAGTAGTACAAAACCCGCCGCCGTTGTGGAGATCCTTGGGGAAGGGCTTTGTCCCGCAGAGGACATCACTCCGCTAATATGCAATGAGCCTACGTACACCTACGTTTATAGCGATTAAGCACAAGCTTTTACAAAGCTTTGTACTATGTTTTTTTAGTTAGAAACCTCAACAAGTAGAATTGATCAGCGATATAGCCTAGCCTTGGCCAATCGTGGAAGAGGACACTGTCTGTAATGTGTTCAGTAAAGAAAGGCCGTATAAACACATCTTCACGCTCTTTAACAGTATCGTCCTAACGTGTCTGAGGAGGCGCTAGTAAACTTTAACTTGTAAAAGTGTACTTACAGAATAAGGTCTGCTATTTATTATTACTAATTATAGGTTATTGAAAGTGTATTTACCTGTAAACGAGGTCGTGGTGTGGCCGGTTACTGCGAGGCGGGCGCGCGCGCCGCCCGCATGCTATCAGCTGGCCACCGACCTGCCGGCCATCGCTGGAGGTCCCTGCTCACCGCGCTGCACCTGGACATACCACTACAATAAACAACGAAGTTCACACTTTTAAATATATTCGCTGTATTCGCTTGGCTTGTAGATCAAGGACAAGTCTATTGTTACAATTGCTATGTATCTTTTACCGCCTGGCCACAAACAAATGCATTGGGGTGTAACAAGCATGCTAAGAGTCGCGCGGCAGCACAATAAGGCAATTTCTATAGATGCATTTGTTTTCGCCGTCCGTCGCGTTCGACGTCGAGTGTCATAGCCCAGCCAGTGGCAAGTGTTCTCTTACAATACGTAAGTAAATAAATAAACACATAAATAAATATAAGTAGGACAATCTTACACAAGTTTACCTAGTCCCAAGCTAAGCTGTGAACTTTTACTATGGGTTCTAGACAACGATAGTACTTACTTGATGTATTTATTATAGAGAAATAAACAGGTAAGTACTAACAAACAAGGATAACCACTGCAACTCAGAACAAACCCTAGTGTTCGGGTACACTAAATAAAATTGAATAAAATATTTTGGCGAATTTCATAACTACAAATTTAAAACATCTAATTCTTCTGATAACTCCGATTTCTTACTATTCCGAATTTATGTTTAACGAAGCACCACTATGACGATTATTTCATATCTGAATTATCTAACGTCCGACTTATTACTTCCCCGATTATCATACCCTCTGACAAAATGAACATCGTTTTTTTTTACTTTTCGCCTATGACGAATCCCAAGTTAATGTAAGGAATAGGGTGCTCAAAAATTATTTTTTTAACGTGTTTTTATAACGAAACTAGTATTCATTTGTTTAACTTCAACAAAAAACTATATATTTTTGGCTCTAGAAGTAAAGTCTACCATTCAACGTAACGCTTCTCCCCGCTACGCTCGTCGTGACTTCATTGTGAATTGTGGCCCGAGCCAGGACCAAATCTGTATTAGGCATATTCATAATCCAGATTGGTTTTAAAATACCATTATGTCATTTCGGTGTTGTAAATTCAGAATGAAATTATTAGATTTTAATAAAATAAATATTTGCCCTTACCGGGAATTGAACCCGGGACCGCAGTTCTATCTTCGTACCTAGGCTCTATCTATAATTCACGCAGTTAGCGGCTGACTCTCACCCGCAAATTGACTACTCGACGGTGATACTCTTAAACATTTCGATGACGAACTCATCTATGAATATTTAACCGGCGAGCTTATGTTGTCTTGTGTGCTGTAGGGAATAAGAAAAGTTAAGTAAGTACCGATTTTGTGGGTGATTCTGGCGCATACGCATAGTCGAGTGATTAGTTGACTTTATAAGTTGACGTTTCCCTATAACTATAGGGAAATGTCGACTATACTGAGGCCCTAGCCAAGATGCGTATCCTAACTAGCGTTTCTATTCGTTTTTTATTTAAACCAATCGCGTCTCTAGACATCACGTGACTTTTCGTATGACGTGTTCTACCAGTGACGAGATTGGTTCAAAAACAAAACGAATAGAAACGCTAGTTAGCGTACGCATCTTGGCTACGGCCTCTGACCTTACTGTTGCTCGATATTAATGCCGCCAATTTCACGAATCGCAAGGGAATCGAGCCAAAATATATTAGTCCCCATTAAACACCGCGCAGCGCAGTCCAGATCTGAGGGTTTGTTGCATTAAACGAAAGCTATCATCTGTAGAAATCTGGCAAAATCTATGACACTGCCATCTGTAGGCGAACGCACGAAAGGTTACATCAATCCCTTGTTTTCTGCAGTCGCTAACGTTCGCATAATGTAACTCATCTAGACCCACACTGTGACACACAGACATTGATCAACGGGGTATTGATCTGATTTAAAAGGAGTTCTATGCGTCATGGTCAAGGGGAGACTGAAGAAATCTAAAGGTATTTGCGGACTATGGGACACTACCGTTCATAATATGTTCACTGTGCACATTTTTGTAGTAAGTAGGAATTTCATTTAGTAAAAGTTTGTATATTTTTAAGTTTATCATTAAACTTGACAGAACCAATCATACGTTCGAGTAAACTTTCGGCATTCGAGATTTATACATATACGAGATACAACGATTAATTATTTAAAGGTCATAGATAAAATTTACTTAGCGGTGGTTGTAGGTTATTATTATCACTTTAGAATAACCAATTTACTGTGCAAGGTCTTTAAAAGTTTATTGGGTTGGGTTTGGGTAAAGTCGGTTAGACTCTCATAAAAGCGAAAGAGAGCGAGTTCGTCAGAAGTATTAACCCGAAGAACCTCGTGAGAGCTGTCGCACTGTGCAAGTATAAGTAGTGAGAATGTTTCGAGATGGTCCGGTGTACTTAAGACATTTTGAAAATTCGCACCATTATTCGATGATTTTTCGCATGCTTCATTGAGTAAGACGAGTAACAAAAGTATATCAACAAAATATCTATAACTCATATGATATGAATCCACTTTATATAATTTCTCTTGATAAGATAAAAAAAAAAAAAAAAAAAAAAAAAAAAAAAAAAAAAAAAAAAAAAAAAAGGCATTCAGTTAGTGTACGTAACAAAAAAATAATATAACAACGAAAAACGTAACGCTAAAACAATGTAATTCGGTTCTGGTCTGCCGACCTAAAATAGGCTAGAGGCGATTGGTAAGTAAGACAAAATTCATTTTTAACACAGTTGCTCAAAAAGTGGTACTTTTCGTAGCTGTATATCGTGCGGAAAGTTGGATATTACGCACTGGTGCGTTATAGTTTTCCACTATTTTTCAATATAATTTTGTTTCAACTTCCAAGCCGTGCGCCCAACCAAAATGGCTGAATCTGAATTAGTATTACGTATGATTAGATAGTTGCGTATTAAGGTGAATTCACATTACATCATGCCGAAACCGGGCCCAGCCCAGCACGGCGTAATATGAATCCACCTTTATGCATTACCGCTGGTTAAAAGAGAATTATACTTTTTGATTTTTAAATATAGGTAATTAAATTACTGTGACTTTTTTTTATTTGGCTGAATGATCACAACCGTTGCCATTTTATAAAGTCTGTGTCAATTAAAAGTAAAATTGTCTCTTGTAATAGTTTTATTTACTGATTTATTTTGTTTCATTGATATTTTTTCGCAAATGTTTTAAAAAACGTCGTTTGATACACGTGCGGAACTGTCATTTTAACTCGTCCCGAGTCTTGTCCCTCGCTTGCAGCTCGGGCCAAGATAGTTCGGGACTCGTGTAAAATGACATACTTTCCGCACTTGTATCAAAATATGTGTTTTTTTGTTTTTTTGCTTAAATTGTTATGTATTATAAAAAATGTATGTTATGTATGTTATAGAAAATAAAATTACTACAAATAAGGTTATACCAGACCATATTATAAATAATGAACGTTATATTAAATAAAATTGTAGTTTTTGTTGTTATATCTAACGTTTGTTATTTCTTAAACACAGGCTTTTTAAAAATGAAATTATATCCAACGTTGTTATACTAAATGTTATGACTTATGAGACCCACCCGGAAGAAAGCCTACGTGTATAAAAATATGATTAATGTTAATGACTATCGGAAGGACGATGACATCTAAATAAAAATAAGGAAGAAAATTAAATGATAAATATTATTGGTCTATTCTTTATCAGCAACTTATCATCTATCCTATTAATATCTAGTCATCGACATTTTACGAGTTTCTTTGTAACACGAATAAAAAAATTAGGTAAAACGTATAGTATAAAGGATGAATTTTTAAATTTTAATATTATTGTTTTTCTATATCTGTTAAATGTCAATTGGTTTTTTGAACGCCGGTTTCTTTTTTTAATTTATGCTAATTTTTCATTATAATTACTTGTTTTAATTTGTTTCCTTGCCAGTTTCATATTTTCATTATTGTTTACGTGATGTCATTCAAATAGGGGCCACTGAAATCAGCGTCGTGGGTCGTGGTTCGCCACGCCACGGCATCATGCTGAGTGGCACCTTATTTGGCATATTATTATTTGATACAATTTTATATTTTAGTTACTTTCTGTTTTGTTTTATTTTCTGTGTATCGTGTGAAATTTTGACAGTAAATTAATTTCTATTTATATTTTTCTTTCTGCCAAAATACACCAATCCATTATAGATGCGAGAGCGATTTAAAAAGAATGTAGGTACCTACGTAGATGATAGAAGTAGATGTGCGGTATAGTTAGGTACATTATTATTATTTTAAATAGCTGTGTCTGTGACGCGCAGCGCATTACAAAATCGTGTGATCACTTATTTTATGAAATCATTTGTTTTTTTTTCTTTTATTTTACCCCCACACCAGTTTTTTTTATGTTAAGGAGAAGGCACACGAGTGCTCAGGCCGCCTGATGGTATACGGATCCTAGATATTGACGTTCGAAATTGTATTTGTTATATTGCAGTGTGTTTTTGTCAAATAAATGTTATGAATTTGAATTTGAATTTGAAACCTATCACTATCGTCCGATCCTTGCTGTGCTCCACACACGCCATTCATTCCAACCGCCTCTGCTTCTGTCGGTGAAAGGGACTCATTCCCTAAATGTTATTGATGTCCAGATCAAACAGGAACATGCTGCTTTGCGTTACCTATCAGTTATCACAGGCCATTGTCAGTGTATTCTCGAAAATTCTGTACGTATTCCAAAAATGTTTCCAATGCGTCATTCGCAGCAGTCGTGTAAATCGACGCCGCCCGAATATTGTATTCTCGCACTTCATTTTCACATTTGAACCGTATTGGTTTCCACAGGTTTTTATTTACGAATCTAAAAACCAAGTGAAACACGAGAACCATTTTTAAATAGTGAATATTTCCAGATACGTTAACTCGAACAACCTAAATAGTTCCTGAAATCAGGAACGTTCTGCTCGTAGGTTTAAGTGCTATTGATTACTTTAATTGTTAAGCCATAACTTAATTAAATTGTTAAATTGGTTAAATCACGAGAAATAATTAAAGTCAAAATTAATCATTAGCTTTCTGCGAACGTCACAATTACACATAACACAATTTAAGTGGTTAAACGTGGCACGGGTTGCAATCTCTGTTTAATTTTATACCTAATACCTATATGTTACGTCGTGTAAAACGACGACGTGGGAGGGAATTAACCGGTCTAGGTAGGTAATGTTGCATTATTAGCGGGCTCACAGGCGATGCTCCTATTAAAGCGTAGTTCAGTGATGCTAAGCCATCTCACCGTTCACGTTACAGTGAAATGCAGTCTATTAGCTGTGAAAATACGGGCCAACCTTCAGTTTTGTGTAAAAACTGAATACACTCTGGATTTTATAACTACATATAGATTTATTCAAGCTTTTTATATTTGATACATTGGCAAGTGCCAATTACCTACAGTCAATAGAGAACATGCATAAAAAACGGAATGGAGTTTCATTGATACGATTGAAGAGAAAATGTAAAAAAAACCGGCCATGTGCATGTCAGACCACGCACAGTGTAGGGTTCCGTAGCTGGGATGAACGTTCATGGTTAAAATTCATTTTTTTTGTTAAAATCTCAAAAACTACACAGCGTATCGTGTTCAAAACAATTTTGGTTGGAAGTATTTCGTATGTTCTACTACAGTAATTTTTATTAGAATGTTCTATTTAACACTTCAAAAGCTACCCACCCGGACACAATTTTTACGACTTTAGAAACGTATATCTCGCCAACTGTTCACTTACGTAAAAAAGTAACTTAAAAACCTCCGTATCATTTTGGAAGCCCTATCTAAAAATACCCCACACGCTGATTTAGCTCAAAAAATTTTTTACCCCTAAATATTTTTATTTTTTTTAATTTTACTACATCATTGTATAGCGATTCATAGAATACATCTATGCTCCAAATTTCATTTATATAGTGCCAATAGGCTCTGAGTAAAATGGCTGTGACATACAGACGGATAGACGGACATGACGAAATTATAAGGGTTCCGTTTTTGCCATTCGGCTCCGGAACCCTAAAAAGCATGTAAAACGCAATACACTTACTTTGTACCCTTTTATCAAGATTTTATATCAGAATCAAAACATGTTAGAAATTTAACACTTCTTTTAAGGGTTAGATTGTTTTTTTTGACATCCTCATTTTATTTACGGGATATTTTAATTCAATGATATTTGCTTGAACATAGTAATTTCTGAAATAACTGCTAATTTCTTACTAAGTTCCGTATATTTCAACATGGAATAACAGCTGTGTCATCATTCCTGTCGTCTATTTTTTATGGAGTGTTTTTGCAGAGGGTCTGAACTATGACTTTTAAAAGCTTCATATCTTATGAAAAAATAACACTATAACTGTGTCGCATTTACAGTTATTGTTATCTTTCATAGTACTTTCCAGAGAGCGTAAGAAGAAAAAATGTGCAAGTTCCCTATTTTTTCTTGTTGACCAAGTAGTAACCAAACATCACTCGATCACAAATCACGGTATTCCGAAAGAACTACTTAATTTAAGTTACCTCTGTAAGTGATAGACATTACTTTAAATACAAACGCAATCATTTCCACTAAAAAACAACATTTTTGGTCTAAAATCGTAACTTCACGTCCCGATCACGATTATCAAAACGAAATTTCAGTTTCGCATTTCATTGTGGGGATAGGGTAAAGTCATGTAAAGTTAATGAATTCATGAATTGTACAATCAAGGTCATAAATATGTATACACTTTAGAACCTTGTCACTTTAATCGCTGTGGCAATGTCATATGGCAGTTCAAACATGACGTTAAATAGACAAGGTACTAAATTGAATACATATTTATGATCTTGACTGTACAGTTTTATTTGTTTGGTGGTTTTGTTATAAAACATTTATAGCGGTATTAACGTACTTAGGAACGTACTAAGTACCTACTCTCCACTTCTCAGAACTTTTTACAGCCACGTCATAGCCCGATCACTTTTAGCGCTCAAAAGAGGAAATTAAATGTGAACATAAACTCCTTTACTTACCTATAAACATGGAATAACCGTGGGGTAATTATGCTATGCTTTGTCACTATCTGTCGGATGCAATTGTCACAATTACAGATAAGGACAAAGCATGGCATAAGCTACCCCACTGTTATTCCACGTTTATTAGTTATTTGTGCAACAAGAGAGCAAAGTTGTTTTTTGCTGAGTGTTCATTTTGAATCCCGAGCAAGCGAGGAGTTCAAAGACACGAGATGCAAACAAGGTTGGTCTTGTGTTGCACATACAATTTTTCACGTTAGCAGCGAGAAAATATAACCTTTATCAACACACATATCATAAACCCTCTATGATGCGTTCAAAAACCACAAATTACAACTAGCACAAAGATGTCTTGTTAGAACAAATTTCTTATTCGTGAAGATGTTATTATTGCTTTATAATAACATCAAATTCAATATCAATATTACATTAAAATTTCGAAAATCTTTGAAAAACAAAGCAATTTTATTTGACCTCGATTCTAATATCACTCGAGATGACATTTTATTTGTAATAAAATGTCAATTGCATACAATTTTGTCAAAGATATGATAGTAGAGGCCGACTCTAGTTTGTCTCTGAATTTAAAAAAAAACTACGATTGCCGCCATTTTTGACATTCTATTTGTCTTGTCGCAAAAAATAGTTTAGTTTGTTTTATTTTTTTTATAATAATATATAATTATGTAGATAAAGTAGTGTATGTACAGTGTGTATGAGGCATTAACACACTCGTGTGATATTATTATTATATCACATAAACTATTATAAGGTGAAAAAAACAAGGTCAAAATAAAACCACAACCTCCAGCCGCCCGTGGGCCGCACCACGGCCACCTTTGCATTGTGAACAAAAATTAAAAAGTTACTTTTTAACACAGTTGCTCAAAAAGTGGTACTTTTCGTAGCTGTATATCGTGCGGAAAGTTGAATATTACGCACTAGTGCGTTATAGTTTTCCATTTTTTTTAAATATAATTTTGTTTCAACTTCCAAGCCGTGCATCCAACCAAAGAGTTTGCATGTTCAACCACTTTTTGATTACGTCATTTAGATTTTTATTGAGACTATACATAGGTAATATAATTTAAAATATTAAAATTAAATACATAAGTACACACATACACACATAAAATGTATCTAGGTAATATTAAAAAAAAAACAGCTCTCATTAAGATGGCTGAATCTGAATTAGTATTACGAATGATTAGATTGTGCATCAGCGGTAATGCTGGTGAATTCACATTACACCATGCCGAAACCGGGCCTAGCCCAGTACGGCGTAATGTGAATCCACCTTTATGCAATACCGCCGATTAATAGAGATTATTCTTTCTTTGCCCCCGCGGCGACTTGAACAGCTACTACCGCGGGGATATGGTGTTTCCACGTGAAGTGATTTCGCCAGTGTCAAGTAAGTATGTATAATTATAAATCGATATAGCAATAAAACACAATCCAATCTTCTCTAGGAAGATTGGGGGCAACGTTGTACGGTGATTTGTAGATCAGAGGTCAAGATAGTTTAAACCTCTGCACCACTGCGAGTCCACTTGAAACGAGAAGAAAGATGCCAGATACACGAAATAAGTCCAAGTCTTCAATCACTGTGCGACACAAAGGCATAAAAAGTACAAATCACTATCAGAAAAGAACTTTGAACACCTAATTACCCAAAAATTAAAGTCTAAAACAAATCACACGTCCGCCATCTTTTAACGTTGCAAATGGCCCCTCAATAGAGATTATACTTTTTGATTTTAAAATATAGGTAAGTAATTAAATTACTGTGACTTTTTTTATTTGGCTGAATGGTCACAACCGTTGCCATTTCATAAAGTCTGTGTCAATTAAAAGTAAAATTGACTCTTGTAATAGTTTTATTAACTGATTTTATTTTGTTCCATTGATATTTTTTCGCAAATGTGTTAAAAAACGTCGTTTGATACACGTGCGGAACTGTCATTTTAACTCGTCCCTAGTCTTGTCCCTCGCTTGCAGCTCGGGCCAAGATACTTCGGGACTCGTGTAAAATGACATACTTTCCGCACTTGTATCAAAATGTACTATTGTCTCACGCTCGCAGAAAAATCGAGTTTTGCTCACTGTATGTAAACAGCAAACCCACCCTTTTTGAATTGCTGAGGTGAAAAAATTATAAGTAAGGGGGTAAGAATATAAAATTACTCCTACATCTATGTATAGGTATGGCTTTGCAGTAAATAAAGAAAAGATAAATGTACAGACTCTGTTACTGTTAATGATGTAAGTTATTGATGTATTTATATTTCATACATATTTAAATAGTAGGTACCTATATTAGACAGAAGTGCTTGGTCAACATTTCCTACCACTCGGACCCGTTATTACAATAGACGAGTAGGTACCTATTCAACGAACTAAACGCAAAGAATCTTTTTGGTTCTAATATAATGTCTGTGGTGGTTGGTCTTGGACATTTGGAGAGATGGAAAAGTAGAGTGTTTAACTCGTCGATGCCAATCATACGTAACGAATTGTCCGTGTTGGGAGCCTAACATGGTCGTTTTTGTCGACGTGGATAAAAGTGGATAACACATGTCACTTTCTGACCAGTATGTCGTGTGTTGAGTGACGGAAGCGTTTTCCACGTTTATCCACATCGATTAACACGACCATGTTAGGCCCCCAGGCGGAGCTAGGCTTGATGAAAATCGGTTTGACCGATTAAGAGTTATCAGCACAGAAAGCAGGAGTCGTAGTTATTTTGGGTGTTTTATCTATTTAATCAATATTTTCTAAATCCAGACAAATGCAAATACGGTACCTAATAGTAAATATTGTTTAATCGGCGCCTATAGGAAGTGTTGATTCAATGAACTATTCGATTCCAACGATGATTCTCCTGCAACGAATTGACCATTGCACATGACAGAAATAACTTACAGAAATAAATTGTAGAAGTCGATTAGCGCTTTTCCTTCGGGAATGTTCAATTTTCCGGGATCAAAACTAAAGTATGTCCTTCCCCGGGACCCGAAATATCTCCATACCGAATTTCATTTAAATCGGTTCAGTAGTTTAAGCGTGAAGAGGTAACAGGAGCGGAGGTCGGTAAAGTCAATCCGGGTTTTTACCCGACTACGGCGAAGCAAAAAGGAGGGTTATGATTTTGACCGGTATGTATGTATGTATGTTCATCTGTTCGGTCATAACTTCTTAACCACTTATCAAATAACAAAATTATAGTTGGAAGCTTTTTGATGGTCCGCTGGTTATAGGCTATGTGACGTCACATTAAATTGAATATAGCGCTCACTAGAGGACATAAAGTCATGAACTATAAAAATTAAAAATAAAAAAGGGCATGATTAGCACATTTAAAATAATTCTATAAAAACAAGGTTTTTTTTATAGAATTATTTTTTATTCGTCAACGTAGTCTCCTCCAAGAGCGATAGGTATAGTTCCGCCAACGTTTTTCTAACTTTTCTATCCCATGCGTGTAGAACGATTTGTCTTTGGCTTTAAAATAAGCCTCCGTTGCTGCGATAACTTCACTATTTGAGTCAAAATTTCTTACCCTGGAGCATTTTTTTGAGGTCTGCAAACAGCCAGTAATCGCTGGGGGCCAAGTCTGGTGAAATAGGGGGATGAGGAAGCAATTCTAGGCCCAGTTCATAAATTTTGGCCGTCGTTCTCACGGAATTGTGACAAGGCGCGTTGTCCTGGTGAAACACCACTTTAATTTTTGTTCATTTGAGGCCTTTTATCCGCAGTTTCGTACTTCAATCGCTTCAATAAGCACATGTATTAGTCACTATTTATATTTTGCCCCTTTTCAAGGTAGTCGATGAAAAGTAATCCATGCGCATCCCAAAATATAGACGCCATAACCTTACCGGCCGAGTCTTTGGCCGCTTCGGGCGGCTTCCACCAGCTGCTCTCCACTCCGCTGACTGCCGATTGGATTCCGGAGTAAAATGGTGCATCCATGTTTCATCCATTATCACATACCGACGTACAAAATCCTTTTTATTACGATCTATCGTCGTCTAGCATCGCTCTGAATCATTGATACCTACGTTGTTCCTTTTGATCAGTTGTAAGCAACCGCGGCACCCACTTGGAAAAAAAGCATTTTCATGGCCAAATTTTTATGTAAAATTGCAAAAACACTCCCAGCTGAAATCTTCACTATCTCGGCTACCTCGCGCACTTTTATCTTCCGATTTTCGATTACGATTTTCAGGACTTGATTAATATTTTGTTGAGTCACTGCTTCATTTGGACGACCTGAGCGTTCCCCATCATTTCGGCATACCACCGACAAATGGTTGCTTTAGAGGGAGCTGATCCCGCATAACATTTTATAAGCCATTGCTGTGCTTCAACGTTATTTTTTTCCATTAAAAAACAATGTTTTATCAACACGTGAAACTCGTTTAATTTTATTGTATCGAAATTACAAGCGCAGCGTCACTTGAATGTCTGTAAAATCAATATCTTAATGTTCAATATAAAAAACCATATCTTTTATTAAAGGCCAGTACTTTTTAAAAATCAATATAGTCGCTATATTGCATGTACTGATTTAACCCACGCCATTCTACGCTTATCGACTCGGTCAATTCTTAGCAATACTGTATTATCATTGCTGGCCATTAAATCGTTAACCTGTTAATCGTGTCGTAAGTTAACATTTCGGGTAACGGATTAACTGTGAAGTTAACATTAAAAAATGTTAACGGACTCGTTAACTGCCGTTAAATTTCCCCAAATCCATTAATCGTTACCTAATCACCACATAGTATAAAACAAAGTCGCTTTTTCTGTCCCTATATCCCTAGGTATGCTTAAATCTTTAAAACTACGCAACGGATTTTGATGCGGTTTTTTTAATAGATAGTGATTGAAGAGGAATGTTTATATGTATAATACTTTAATCCTGAGCGAGGCGAGGGCGGGTCGCTAGTATTTACTAAAAAGATACTACACGCACCGCGCTGCGCCGCGTAAAACACGTTCGGCCTCGCTTTCAGACGAAAGCTTAAACATATTAATGTTCATGAAGGGGAAATCCATATTACGGCCGATGACTAAATTACACACTTCCATTAAACCTACATACATGTCTTTTTTCGGTCCTAACCTGTAAAATTCCAGTAACGCAACAATTTAAAAAATGCAATTTATATTGCGTGTTAACGGATTAACGATTAACGTTACCTTGCGTTAAATTTTCCGAAATGCAACGCTTTACCGTTTAACGAAGTTAACTTTTATAGTAACGGATTAGCGATTATCGGAATTAATTAATTTTATTAACGGTTCCCAGCTATGTGTACTATAATAATAATAATGATAAAACATACAGCATTCGAATACGTCATAAGATTCCAAATCTTTAATTAACATTTTTTTCAATTTGATCAATTGAAATGTTAATCTTTTCAACGCTATGTTAAATACGAAAGTAATCATCCACACGCCATTCACAGCTCAACACCAGTGCTAATGTCATATTTACCTCACAGTCAGGTCTATTTTGCAGTGTGAACCAAGACGCATATATCAGTCGTTGGCGTTGAACGTGCGGTGGTGATCTGGTGATATACGAGTCGTTGGCGTAGAAAAGGTTAAACACCTACCTAGTGGAAAACGAAAATATACTCATTCCGATAACGACGAGCTCAACGTCGAATCGTACGCAACAGCCAATCATAATTATGTAAGTATTTGCAGAATTTAAGGCTCAGTACTTTTATCTTTTACTTTATACATTCGTGTTTGCGTCGTAAAAATTCATGAGTACCATATTTCATTGGTTATGACAGACAGACGAATCGACTGACAAACACACCATTAAACGTATAATGGTTCCGTTTTTTCATTCGGACGTACAGAACCCAAAAAAGAAAAAGGCTAACGAAATTAAATATTTACCAGTTAATTTGTCCGTCTTCCTGTTGATTTATTTGTCTCGAATAAATAATGCAGGTCCGTCAGTTCAATCAGCTCCATTGTAATTATAAGTGGAAGGCGAAACGACGCAACATAGTAGTGGTAGCAGGGTCCTACGTCGCTACCACCATCTTATCCATCAAGCAACAGTGTTCGCATTGTTGTGTTCCGGGGGGGGGTAAGACAACCGGTGAAATTACTAGCATAGAGGCATTACATCTTAGTCCTCAGGGTTGGCAACACATTTGAGGTCTTAGGATTATAGTCTTGAGAATTCAAATGTCTATGGGTCTCAGATTCCACTTACCATCAGGTGGCCTGAGTGCTCGGGTGCCTTCTCCTTAACATAAAAAAAAAATACAATAGATTATTTATTTTGTGTAATGTGATAATTATACCTTACTGATAAAGCATTTATAAGTTCGATTTCCAAGGCCTCTATTCAACTGCGTTATAACGATATCGTGTTTGACGTGTTTTAGAATCGTTTGTGTCACATTCGCCATTATTGTAAATGACATAAGAGTTATGAAAACGTTGACAATACGGAAACAGGTCAAATACGATATCGTTATTACGATTGATTCCTTTTTCGGCACATTCCTTTTTGGACATATTCCGTTTTCGGCATAGGTATTCTTGTTTCGGCACATTTTAGTAAATAAATTATACTATGAAATACTTGTGACTTTGCTTGCGTAATAAAATAAAATAATATTTATCAGTAAAATATTATATTTTAATCAATAAAAATAAAAGATAAAAATTAAACAGTACCTACACTGATTACTTAAAATAATTGGGCAACTAACTAATGATAACCAACTAGGTATCTAAATTCATATGCTTCATGGACTCGTCTTTTATAAAAGTTGTCGGGAACGTTCGTAGTTATCTCTATGACAAGCAAAGCGAGCGAGCGAGATAACAGGAACTTACATCAAAATACGATGTCTAAACATTATTTACTACATCTGTAAAATATTACTTCAAGCAATATTTATTCGATGAGGTATTTGTAGTATTCACCATTGGAAAATATTTTATTGTATTTCTTTCTTGCATGCTACTTATATACTTATGTCTTGAAAATAAAAATAACCATACCTAGAATTGATTTCATTTGTTGTATATAATGATTTATGCCGAAAACGGAATGTGCCGAAACAAGAATATGCCGAAAACGGAATATGTCCAAAAAGGAATGTGCCGAAAAAGGAATCAATCGTTATTACCGTGTAGAATCCCAGTCATTTGTTGCGATAAAACTTTGAATACGGTCTTACCAAAGGTACTAATATTAAGGTACCGATATACAATGATAAATTAATTTTACAGCTCTTTTCCTCCCATTACAGCAGAGCTAGCAACACTGCTTTCGTCAGGCCAGGCTTTTCCCAAGTGGCCGGACAAATATTTTCTACCTCATGGTTTTTGTTAATAAATAACTTCATGTGTAGTTTTCACGCATTTTATTGGAAATAAATAAAATACACTGTAAATTATAAAGAAAAATGAAATTATTCGAAAAGTGTCACTTTCGTACAAAATACCAACTGCAGCAATTTTCCAGCCTTAAGTCAAACAGTAGGTATCATTTTAGAATATTATAATAAGCCGCCAGATTAATCTATACTGTATTATAATTTAAGAGCGCTTTACTGTTGCACAAATGAATACCAAATATATAGCATATATGACACAGTTTAATAACCTTTAACCTTCGTGTAGTCAACTTGACGGAATCAGATGGCCATTGTACTCCGTTAAGTTGCTCACTCATCGTTAAATTATTGTTTAAGTTATGTTATGTCATATTCTCTATAAATTGTGTATTCATTTGTACAACAATAAAGCGCTCTTAGATTTTAAGATAATACCTAATTCACAATAATCACATATTTGTAATGAGGGCGCCACTGGACGCTCGGCGCCTTATTAGGTATAATTGACCCTGATCGTAAGGGTCTCATCATGTAATCAATTATTGTTTTATATGTTCCCCGGCACATGTTGTAGCTTTTATTTTTATCTTCTCTAAAGTGAACTTCGTTTCAAGCTTGGTCGGGTCAGCATTCCTTCAGGGTACCTATTCATTGAGTTGTGTTGTGATAATTTTATGATTTAGTGATCCTAAAAATAGATAAAATAATATGAATAACGCGAAGCTTCAAAAATATATCTACTTACTCTCATAGTCAGAGCCCCAGTACATTTGTACCTACTTCTTTTTGTTGGAGCAAATTCATCATTACTGTTTTTCTTATGTTTCGTGTAATAGAACTTAGACTTGGGAGATTAAAAAATCCACCTTTTCTATGTATGAACTGCATGTACATTTCCATTCATTGCGCAATAAATATCGAAATGTAATTGAATTAAACTTATTAGGAATCGATGCCAAATGAAGTTGAGAGATAAAATAGACACTTAGACTTAGCTGACGAACCTTGACACTGGCAGAATTGTTCCACTGGACAGTAGCCATAAATCATTTTTTTTATCTTGAACTTGACTTGGCTTAGATAATGATAGTGTAATAAATACTAAAGTACTTATTCTTTATAGAGTGGGCAGTATGAACCCAGAATGTATATCTAACCATGACCGGGGATGCTCGAGTAACTATGTGGCTTAGCTTCCTTGCGTTATATTTGTTGTACAAAAGTTTTAAAGGGAGATTCTCTGTCAATTCGTCGATTTTTATTTACAAATACTTCTAATTATGCATTTGTATTATTTCTTCGCATTTATTGAAAAAACATTATATATGCCTCGGCGGAAATAGGATTTCCCGACTCGTACCTACTTTAGCCACCTCGTCAGGCAATCCCATAATTTCCGCGCCAAGACAATAACATCATTATTTATACAAACAATAATGGTTAATTGTAAAAGAAATAGATGGAAAATAAAGTTCAGTGACTTAGGTATATAACACATTATTGTATGCTAATATTTTATTTTTCGCTACTCATATTCACCCACATTAACCATATCGTTTCGTTTGACTTAAATGTGACGTAAGCGACACCCGGCAGTCGTCTATAGTCGTAATTAATTAGTTCATAGTGTTACATATAATGTGCATTTAATTAGAATATAACAATTAAATTATCTATGGGCTATAAATGAAACACAAAATGTATGAAAACTATTTTATGGAAAATGGAGATGGCATTAGGTACGTTGGGAAAGTATCGAAAAGTTGTACTTTATCTAGAATGCCAACACGCACGAACGGCAAATGTGCTAACGTAAGAATTCTCGGCAAACTCTCAATCAGACGTAGAAATGTGCTATCTATAAGGGTTATTGGCATCTCGCAATGTGCCGTTCTCAAGAATTCTCGCAAGACTGTGAAACAGGGAGTCTACAGGAAGTAGACGCGGCGTTAGGAACTTGCGTTTTAACAATACTTACTCTGCCTTTATAGAGGGTGTCCGTAAGTAGCGCGACAAACTTCAGGGGGAGATAGGTTTGTTCAGAACTTAAGATAAATTCAGCAGCATTGCAAAAAGAAATCGAATAAAGTAAAATTCTCAACAGTGTCTTTTTAATAGTTCAAATCTATTTAATTTGTAATTTTCTAAGTCCTCACCGTTTTGATTTGCGCTGCAACCTGTACAATGCCAGACTCTTTATTAAAAAGACGACTGGCCACAAACTCTTCGAATGCCGCCAAATAAGAATTCAAAATACTAAATTTAATTACAAAAAAATGGGATTTCTCGAAAATGGTGAGGCTACTAAAGTGATTTTTAGAATTCCGTAGTCAAATTGAGAACCCTTATAGTTTCGCCATGTCCGTCCGTCCGTCCGTCCATCCGCATCCTACCTCAGAGACTCTTAGAACTAGAAAGCTGTAATTTGGGATTAATATACATATTAGTCACGCCAACAAAGTAGTAAAATAAAATTTTGAAAAATAATGTTTTTAGTGTACCTACACGTAACTTGGGATGTATTTTTTTCTCTTCTACCCCATAGTGTGGGGTATCGTTGCATAGGTCTTTCAAATATTACGGGCTTGTTAAAACAACTTCTGGAGAAAAAAAACCCATTTTGGAAATATTAAGCTTTAAAGCGCTAATTTTTGTTAGAGTCAAGTGTGGGGGACAAACCAGCCAAAACTACAAATACTAAAAATCTGAAAACAATCTTGAATGAAAGCGAATATAACGAATTTAAAAGGAAAACTATCACGACTAAGTAGACAGGCGATTGAAGTGTTTATACCTACTAAAATAATCTAAGACTGCACCAAATGACTTTAAATAGAAAAGTAGTCATTACTTGTTGTTTTTTATGTTTGTAGTGCTTAACGGCTTCGGAACCCTACACTGAGCATGGTCCGACATGTTCTTGCCCGATTTTTATATTTCGTTGGTGACCTGACCGCCTATCTCCCCCGAAGTTTGTTGTACTTACTGGACATCATGTATGTAGTTCTCACCCCTTTGCAAAATTCAAAGTTTTATAATGTTTCAAGCTTTATATAGACATAAGGGTCCGCCCTCCAGCCATTTCAAAAAAAAACCGCTCATGTGCGAGTCGGACTCACGCAATCGCACGTATGTAAACATTACTGATAACTATGGACTTTACTGTAACGCAAAGAAAAATTGGATTGAGGGACAAACTTTGATTTTGCCGTTGAGAAACTGTTGTCTCCATACATCGACATAGGTCGCGATTAGTTTACCAACTGCAAATAATTTTGGAATCTCAACAACGTATTCAAAGATATTTAGATTGTTTCCTTTACTTGTTTCTGGGCAAATTCAGCTCAGATAGAGATATTATATTTAGAGCTCAGAAAAGATGCAAAGTGTGGCATTCACTATCTTGACTCTTGTAAACCGCATTTCCAGAAATTACGCATATTTACTTCCAAGCTTATACATAATATGAAATAGTATTTTTTACAAGATCTAATCAACACTTATTTCAAAATTATAATAGTCTTCGTCTTAGAAATAAAATCAACGCAACGTCTTCTAAGACCGCTTTATTTCGGAAGAGCATACTCGGGATGACTCCCAGAATCTACAATAAAGTACCAAAGGATGTAGTACCTAAATATGGAAACTTTGGCTGATGTTAAACACAAATTACATGATTTTCTAGTACAAAAAGCTTATTACGTAGTAAATGAATACTTGTGTGACTACAATTAGTTGACGAAATCCGAGCATGTGCATGCTACAACTTCGTTAACTGCATCTACAATTTGTATGCCTCGCGGCGCAATATGGTGACACTTCCTAATATTTAAGACCTTATGTACCTACCTGTGTTACACAAATAAACGACCTTTATCTTTAAAAAAAAAGATCATCCTTCTTGCTAAATTTCATGATTCTAGGTCTATGGGAAGTACTCTTATAGGTCTTGACTCCCATGCGAAGTGTTAGAAAATAAGTCTCAAATGGCCAAATCTTTGGATTGCGTTGAAATGGAAACTTGATTATTTTACAGCTTCAAGGGACCGCAGACAAGTATTTGATGTTAATTTTAACTTGATTCCTCCACGCGTTCCCAAGATAAAGGGTCTTGACTGACTGACAACAAAGTGATGAAAGTTTTTTTTTTTTACATTTGTTGGCATATTTGCAGCCGTAGTGCACAATGATGTTTCATAGAAACACGAATGCCAATCATTTATATTTATAACTCTTTGAATGATATAATTTGAAATGAAAGTGAAGGCGACCGAACAACAAAGAGGACTTTTATCGCCATCTAGCGCCCATCCTAATGAAATTTTTACTTACAAAACGTCGATTTCGACGATGACAATCCTCAGGAAGAGCTGCTAAGCTAGAGGGTCACTAGCCGGGCCTCCCCCAACGGGGTCCAACCCAGCTGGCTAGACCTCGCGAGCAGCGTAAAATCCGGATTCACTTCACCACCCCTCCCCAAAATCATTTTCCCTGTGTCTGCCTGTTACCTCTTCAGGCTTAAACTACTGAACCGATTTATTATAATGGAGACATTTGAGTCGCGGGGAAAGACACGGGATTATTTTTATCCCAGAAAATTGTACAGTTCCCGAGGGAGCAGCGATAAACTACTTCTATGCGGACGGAGTCGCGGGCAACAGCTACTTAAATAATAAAAAAAGATGTGATGCCGTATTTTTGTTTTATAGTAGAGTGAAGGTTGAAGATCCCCAAGTCACCTCCATGGCCTGTTATTTAAACATGTAATATATTACGTAAATATGTTTCAAAGTTTAATTTAATAAGCACCCCACCACCCCCACATTTGGTGGGGGTGCTTAGTTTAGCGTTGTTTAGTTCCCCGTAAAAATAAAGTAAGTAACAATGTCAAAAAAAATGATTTCAAAAGGAAGGATGCGCCCCATCGAACATTTGACATAAATAAACAGTCTTCATACAAATAATTATTAGCGCCATCTGTCACAACTCATACGAACTAGGTGCGATGCGGTGAACGATACCGGTGTACGATGTAACTTTGTATTTGCGTTTATGAATATTTTTCTTCACGGTCTTTGCAGTAATATACTAAGTACGTTTGGTTTGTTATACTCTACAGATTCCATTTACACGTTTTCGTAATAAAATACACAATTACTTTTTTCTTAATGATAAGGGGAAGGCACACTAGCAAACAGGCCACCCGATGGTAAGTAGAATCTGAGACCCATACTTAGACATTTGAATTCTCAAGACTATAATCCTAAGACCTCAAATGCGTTGCCAAGCCTGAGGGCTAAGATGGAATGCCTCTATGCTAGTAATTCCACCGGTTGTCTTATACCTACACCGGAACACAACAATGCGAACACTGTTGCTTGGCGGGTGGTTAATGGATGAGATGGTGGTAGCGATCCGGACAGACCTGCACAGGATCCTACAACCACTAACAAAAAATATATATCTAAATACGATTAAAACAAGCCCTCCTACAAGGTTACATCGCGCGTCGCCTGTCGCTAAATAAAATTGAGCCGTCATGAACGTCATTTTGGACTTGGTACTAAAATTGTGGTAATTTTAGGGTTTACCTAATTAATTGTTTGACATGCAATGAAAATAATGTAAGGTTATTTACCGATGATACGATATTCCGCGTTTCTTTTTAATTCTCTTTCATATCATAGTTTTAACGTCCTTTAACCACACGAGCGAAATAACCAAAAAGTCTCCGCGAACGACTGAAAGTAGGGTATTATTGGGGATTCTGGATCATTTGTCCTCGCTGCGCTCGGATGATCCAGAATCCCCAATAATGATCCAGGATCCCCAATAGTTTCCATCGATCAGGGATCTAGTCGGATGATCCAGGATCCCCAATAGTTTCCATCGATCAGGGATCTAGTCGGATGATCCAGGATCCTCAATAGTTTCCATCGATCAGTGATTCAGAATTCCATAAACTCAACAGGTAAACGAATGACCTGACAATCCTTCAATGGTAAATTTGCATATTCTCGCCTCATAAATTTCTATAACAAAATATTTTGTATAGAGAAGCAAAACCGGAGTGCCGTATAATTCAATTTTATATTACTTATATTTTTGTTTACGGCACTCCGGTTTATTTTTCATAAATTTATTACTTTGTTTATTCATCTTTGTTTATTCATCTTTGTCCCTGTTAACACTTTCCACACAACCATTGCTGTACTAATGTTATAGGATAGTCCCGCTAACAGTTTTCTGGAGTGGCCAATTCCATACTAATTGTTTAAGGACAAGGCGGTCTTTCGATACGTTCCAAAGGGGCGCCTCCTCTGTACTGATATTTACTCAACCAAGATAATACTAGAACGCTGATCTATATATGCGACCGATCGTAAAAACTTTGATAGCGTGATTCAGGTCTTTTTCAATTATTACTGTCAAATCAAAATAAAAACTGCAAACTTTTTTTGATTTCAAGCTATCTTCAGTTGTTATTAAAAACCACATTATTAAAAGTGTTGATTAAAGTGAAATACATTAATTATTCCAATATTTGTGTATTATTCAAGTAATGAGAGATTGTTACGACATCTATTTAAAAAGGTAGGTACTTAACATCTGCTAGTCTGACGATAAAGTGACTCACGCGCTTCTCAATGTTATTGTTAGCGTAAGATGGCGCTATTTGACAATGCTATTTGAATGGAATAATACAGTGAAATGAATCTGCGGTCTTTAATAAAGTAAAAATTTCGTAGGTGAACTGAAACTTTAATAAATAAATCGACTGAAACTATTAAGTTTATCTCAACACTGTAATCGTTCGCGATGTACATCAAAGTTCGAACATTGTTACGACATCTATTTAGGTAAATCAAGTGTCAACTTTATTGCTGATTGACAAGAAACTCCGCGCTGTGTTTACTAATCAAGAACTTCGTTAATCAATGTTAAGATGGCGCTATTAATACAAATAATCGATATGAAACTAGCACGATGTTTTTACTGTTTACTAAGAACTTCGTTAATCAATGTTAAGATTGTGTGCATGAATGCAATAAAGTAAAATAATTTCGAACCTTGAGAGCCATTACATAGCATGCTGTATGACATGTAAATAATAGGAAGCGTAAGTAATTTATGTTCATGCTTCACATGATTCGAACAAATATATGTGTTTTTCTTTCTTCTTTATAGCTAAAGCCGATTCACAAATTCTGAGAGTTAAACAAGTTATTTAAACAATAAGTATAGTAAGTCGTTGCTGTCTTCAAGCCAACCAGTGCCTGTTTTATATTTCCTTATTTTTTTTTTTTTTTTTTAATAATAAATATCAGGGGGACAATCTCATACAAATTGACCTAGTCCCAAACTAAGATCTAGGCTTGTACTATGGGTACTAGACAACGATATAAATACTTATATAGAGAAATAAATACTTAAATACATAGAAAACATCCAAGACTCAGGAACAAATACTCGTGCTCATCACACAAATATCTGCCCATACCGGGAATCGAACCCGGGACCGCTAGCTTCGTAGGCAGGGTCCCTACCAACTCGGCTAACGCATCATATCGTCTTCATAGTTAGGCTACATTCGGTACATAGAAACGCATTAAAGTACATGCAGCTACCAAATACGAATAAGGTTTCAGGTTAACGCAGCAAGCTGGCGCCGCGCCTTATAGGTGTAAAGGATTGGGAGTGATTCACAATAATTATATTTTATTTTCTAATAGACGAACGTCTGTAATGCAGAATTAAGGTTTGATTTTGTTTGGACAATCTCATTTGAAATAAAATTATATTACTAATAATTTTAATTGGTAACATCTAAATGCAGCCTTAGTTTATAGGGTTATAAATGGAGCTTCCATTTATTTGAGCATTCAATTGGTAGTGGCAGTGCAGTGAGTGAGACAAGTAATTAAAAAGAAGCAGCAAGTATGTACGTAATATTTTTTATTTTTTATTATTTATGTTGATTGTGTTTGGTTAGTGATGCTTATTCAAATACTTTTAATAAAAATAGGTCGGCAGTGTTCAATCCGTTCGATTCCGATGAGGAGATTAGCTGTGCCCAGCAACAGACTGCATCTACCGCTTCTACGAGTGCAGCGAAAGTTAAGACGGTAAAGGCGAAGCAGAGAAGAACTAAGAAGGCGGCGGAACTGCACGGCTGTGATTCAGACCTGGACAGCGTCGCGAATGCATCAGCTGCTCAACCGAAAAAGAGACGAGTCGCTGTGTTTCTTGATTCCGAGGTAAGATGCCTATCTTGGGCGATTGTTTATCAAAAATACTTCGAGGATACGATAGCTTAGTTGGTAGTGACCCTGCCTACGAAGCTAGCGGTCCCGGGTTCGATTCCCGGTATGGGCAGATATTTGTGTGATGAGCGCAAGTATTTGTTCTCAACTATTGGCTAGGTCAATTTGTGTAAGATTGATTTTATTATTATGATGATTTCATTAAAACTGTTTTTACCCAACTTTAAGCCGATTTCAGTTGGACTGACCTAGGTCATGATAACAGTTTGTCGCTGGATTTTTTTAATAATTTAAGTGATTTTCTTAATTGTATTTATAAAGGTGAATAATATAAGGTTGCTAAATAATTTCAGGGTGACGAAGAGGAACCGATCAGGGCCGCTCCGCTACGTAATTTTTTGACAAGAAGGACGGGCTCCGGGTACACGCTGCAACGAGATCCCAGCCGGCGCGGGGAGTACTACGTCGAACTCCGAGTCTTCACCACGCGGGAGCTTGAGCCGGTAGCGACGGAAGCAACCAGGTGGAAACATGCCTTTTTCACATATAAAGGGGCTGTAAATAATAATAGCCCAGTTTTCAAAGCGGTCAGACAAGTTGCTCAGGCTGCTAAAGAAGAGTATAAAGGCGTGCAGCCTGTGTTGTACCCGTCAAATACTTTTTAACTAATTTTAGTTATGTGTTTATTGTAATCTGCTACTTTACAGTCGGTTTAAAGGCAAATTTAAAACTTTTGCGGTTTTCAACAAATGTAATTATTACAAAACAAAGCACGTCTTACATAGAACAAAAATAGTATAAGATGTTCTTTTGCGATGTATGTAATGTTTCCGTTCCAAAATTAGCAGCACATAAAAAGACTAATATCCACAAGTCTAATAGTTTGTTAAGTACGCGGCTTGAAAACGTTTATATAATAGCTAATGCTTTTCGGAGTAGAATTGTTAGTTATAAAGTCAATCCCTCAAATACGAATATTACCCCAGATTCATTTTTATGTGAAAACTCTGATATAGCACAACAACTTATTAAAGATTCATTACAAAAGCATGTCTCACTCAAAGTTAATTTGGAACTTTTCGTAAAGTATTGTTTGCCAAAAAATAGTGAAAGTTCCATTAAGTCATTTAACACTAAATACGATATAGTTTTGCAGAGTACAGACGTTTTATCATTATATAAATCACTTGCTGATGTACTAATTACTAAATGTGCGGAATTTGAGCTCTCGGAATCAGGATGGACAATCGAATCAGTTAGTCACTTAGAGATAAACATAGTAAAATACAATCCTTTGAGAGCTGGATCGTTTATACCATTACCAAAACATATTGCTAATACAAAAGCTTGTTTGAATATAAATAATGAGGATAATCACTGTTTTATATGGTCTATAATGGCTCACTTGTATCCTAGCAAGGTTAACTCAAACAGAGTCTCATCTTATCCCAAATACCAAAATGTTTTAAACACTTCCGGCATGGCATTTCCACCAAGCATCTCTGATATAAGGTGGTTCGAAGCCAACAATACTGATATTAGTTTTAACATCTATGGTTTAACAAAAAATGGTAGTGTTATGGGCCCTTTATATAAAACCGCTAATCGTAAATTACAGCACATCAACTTGTTATTAATAACTAAAAATAGTAAGGCACACTTTTGCCTAATAAAAAACTTTGAGAAACTTGTTCGCAAACAAATAACTAAACATAAATCTAAGATACATTTGTGTGAAGATTGTTTTTTATATTTTTCAACAGAGGAAAAATTAATTCAGCATAGTTGTGCAGGGGTACAAACTGTTTTACCAGAGGCAAATACACAACTTTTTTTTTCTAATTTTGAAAGAACTCAGGAGGTGCCTATTGTGATCTATGGTGACTTCGAAAGCTTATTACGAGAGTATTCAGATAAAAGTAAATCTATGTACGTGGAAAATATTCAATTGCATGAGGCATCTTGCTTTGCATATTACATTTGTTGTAGAAGCGAGCCTTATTTAAACGACTATGTTTCTTATCGCGGTCCCAACTGTTCGAAAAAGTTTGTGGAGTCTATATGTAATGATGTGCAGCGATTGTACTCAATATTATCTGTCAGCAAACCTATGATTCCGCTTACGCTAGAGGAACAGCTATCATTTGAAACTAGCACTGCTTGTCATATTTGTAAAGACAAGTTTTCATCTAGTGATAACATTGTAAAGGATCATGATCACTTCACAGGTCGATATAGAGGGCCCGCTCACAATAGTTGTAATTTAAATTCAAAACCTTGCCCATTTATACCAATAATTTTTCATAACCTTTCCGGATATGACTGCCATTTGTTTATTAATGAACTCACAAACGTATGCGGTCGAATAAACCTTATCCCAAAAAATAAAGAAAAGTATATTTCGTTTACGAAGTTCATTCCAATAGACCAGCAAAATGTAGCTCAATTAAAATTTATTGATTCTTTCAACTTTTTGAGTTCAAGTTTAGACAATTTAGTAAATACAATGAAAAAAGATGATTTCCAACATTTAAAATCATTTTTTGGAGATGGGGCCAAGTTTGATATAGTGCGAAGAAAGGGTGTCTATTGTTATGATTATATAAACTCTTGGCAACGTTATGAAGAAACCCAGTTGCCTCAGGCTTCCAATTTTTTTAGTAAACTCTCATCAGAATCTGTATCTTCTGAGGATTATAATCATGCCTTACATGTTTGGGAAACTTTTGCTATTAAAAACTTAGGAGAATATACAGATTTATACTTGAAATGTGATGTGCTTCTTCTATGTGACGTTTTTGAAAAATTTCGAAGCATGAGCCTTAAATACTACAATCTTGATCCCTGTTATTACGTATCGTCACCATCATTAAGTTGGGATGCTATGTTATTATACACAAAAGTAAAATTGGATCTACTCTCCGATATAGATATGTATCAAATGCTGGAAAACGGAATAAGAGGAGGTCTTGCTCAATGTTCACATAGATACGCAAAGGCGAATAATAAATATCTTCCAGATTTTAACATTAACGAGCCGAATAGCTTTTTAGCCTATTTAGACTGTGTAAATTTATATGGATATGCAATGATGCAGCATCTGCCAACAGGAAATTTCAGGTATCTTAACGATGATGAATTAGCAAACTTTAACGTTGAAAAACAGTCACGCGATTCTGATACCGGTTTTATACTTGAAGTCGACCTTCACTATCCTGTTGAACTTCATGAGTCTCATTCAGATATGCCATTTGCAGCTGAAAAATTTGCTCCTAGAGGAAGCAAAAATAAAAAATTAATTGCTAGCCTCTACGACAAACATAGATACATTATTCACTACATGCATTTAAAAGAATGTTTGAAAAATGGTCTTGTTTTGTTAAAAACATATAAAGTTTTAGCTTTCGATCAAAGTAACTTTTTAGAACCATACATATCTTTAAATACCACCTTGAGACAAAATGCTAGCTCAGATTATGAAAGGGATTTTTTCAAAAAGCAAAACAATTCAATATTTGGCAAAACGATTGAAAATAAAAGAAAACAGGTTGATGTAAAACTTGTTAATATCTGGAAAGATCATTCAAATAACACAAATAAATTTTGCGGCGCGGAAAAATACATAAGTGCTCCCAACTTCAAAAACTTGGCAGTTATATCTGATTCATTAGTAGCAATTCAGTTGCAACAGACAAAAATCGTTTTAGATCGACCCATATACGTGGGTTTCTCTATTCTAGAAATAGCCAAAAGTCATTTGTATCGCTTTCATTATGATGTGATGAAACGTGTTTATAAAAATAAAATTCATCTTTGTTATACGGACACTGATAGTCTTTTGTATTTAATTCATACAGAAGATTTCTATGAAGATATCAAAACACACATAAAGTATTTTGATACTAGCAATTTTGATGCTAGCAACATATTTAATATGCCCTTAGTGAACTGTAAAATTCCAGGATATTTTAAAGACGAAATGGGGGGTGAGATCGTGAAGGAATTTGTAGGTTTGAGAGCAAAACTATATTGCATAGATACCCAAATTTCAACAATCAGGAAAGCAAAGGGAATAAAAAAGTGTGTTACAAAAAAACTTAATATTAATAAATACAAAAATGCTTTATTTCAAAATGAATGTTTTAGAGATAATATGTGTGTAATAAAATCAAAAAATCATAAAATTTTCACGCAAAAAATCAATAAGCTAGTTCTTACAAGGGATGATGATAAAAGGTGTGTATTAGAAGATAATGTTTCGACTTTGCCTTGGGGACATTACAAATTAGCATTTTAATGTGGCAGCACTGTAAAGTAATAGAAATTTAATGCAAACGTGTGAATTGTAACATTTATATTATTTTTATAAAAACAATAAATGATGAATGTATGCCTATTGTTTTTCTTTCATTTACCTCCGCCAGCTAATTAATCACGTGCTTAGTAATAAACCCGCCTAACTCAAAACTATTAATCTTTCCATATTTCAAGACGCACTCTTGATTTAAAATAAGTTGGCTTTTTTATTTTGAGTTACGCTGGTTTTACACCTATTGCAATCGTATTATCATGACTCGATCGCTTCTACTGTCAAGTCAATAAGAGCTATCACAACGTTGATAATACGTTAGCAACAGGGAAACAATCAGACAATATAGAGTGAGGAGCCATTAATAAAAATTATTAAATGGGACAACCTCACACAAATTTACCCCAGTCCCAACTAAGCTCTAGGATTGTGTTAGGGTACTAGACAACGATAAACATGCTTATATAAAGAAATAAATACTTAAATGCATAGAAAACACCCCAGACTCAGAAACAAATACTCATGCATGCATTACACAGATATTTGCTCTGAGCGGGAATCGAACCCGGGACCGCTAGCTTCGTAGGCAGGGTCTCTACCAACTAAGCCAGCCACGTCACCAATAGAGTGGCTGAAATATTGATTAACTTTAAGAATTTAATTAAACAAAGTTGCTATTCTTTTATTTCGTTATAATTGAGATTCAGACAAGGAATTTGATACTGTTGCAGAGAAACAAGTCATAACATGTTAAAACGAGTTGTCCCTGCTTGTTTAACTTTGGCTCGGCGCGTAGGAATGTGGCTACGTAAAGAGTTGCTGACGCGGCGTGCGCGCAATTCGACTTTATCTTCTTAGTGTATGACCCAAGTTAAATAATAAAAAAATAATGTCGGTTTGTAGTTCCGCTACAATACTGTTGCAGAGGAAACAAATCATGACATGTTATAACGTGTTATCTCTGTTTATTTAACTTTGGTTGCACGTAAAATAAGTTCCACATTCTATATGAACATCATTTATTAAAATAAGGTTGATAATAATATTAAACTTAATAAGGTGAAAGTACAACAATAATAATTAAATAGCAGGCAGACTTCTTATAAACCATTGTCTTTACTAATTTACACTTAATGAGACAAAAAATAACATATTTATAACGCCAAATTATTTATAAATAAACATAAATTAAAGAAATTTATGATAAAATTAAAACAACGCTACATTAATTACATTACGGAAGAAAAATAATAATAATTACTATTTTTCTTCCTTAATTCAAACTTCGTTGACAATAACTTATATTAATTGGCTCTACAAAGTAAGTAAATAACAATATAATTGGCATAAATTGATTTTATAATTCAGAACTATAATATAAAATAAACATGGAGATATAATAGAAATAAGTCACAATTATACATATATAACTAACACCGAAATTAATCACTTTCAAGTTTTTTCATAATTTTTTTTAACACATTTTCTGTGCTGTCCAACACTTCATCATACGGATCACACACGAGATATTGCGCACTAACTGAACGATCACTGTAACACTCGTCCATTGTCTCAATGTTTATTTTAATTAAATATCGTCCATTGCGAATGTTATTTTTAATTACAAATGATGATCCTTTTCTACTACGATCCTTTTTATTAATACCCGATTTGGTATTTAATGCTTTCAACTCCCTTTTGTCCCGCGGAGCGTCAGGCTCTCGCGTTACGGTTGCGTTACACATGTTTTCTCTACGGGCTAAAAGCTCTTGCCGCTTTTTTTCCACTTTTTCCATGTAACCGTCAACGTCTTGAGCATAATAAAAAGGATGATCCTCCGGCACATCGTGGAAAACGGGGCTGACATCATATATGCTGCCAAAATCAAGTCGATCATTCTGCGTGCTGTCTTCCATAATTATCTGAAATATAAAAGTGTCATAAGTTTTTATTTAATAAAAATGGCAATAAATCCAACATAACTGGATGAAGCAATAAAAAATAGATTTACTTACCTATATATTTTAAATACGCAGGACCCACGTTAGAAGCGAGACAAATGTCGACTGCGACTGACGCTCGAGTAGCAGCAATTTAGATCTCGGTGTATAATATTCTTCGCCTAATATAAGACAGGAATGTGTAATTAGAGAAATGATAAAGACTTACAAAGATAATTCATTGATTTAGGATGATTATATTATTACAAGTATTTATTTGATATTATATTAAATTACTGAACAGAAGGCGAAATGAAATTTATTAAACAGCCTGTGTCAATAGAAATCAGCAAAATAAGTGATGGATCACATTGCACTAATTATAATAACAGACATAGTATGCTTCTTCCCAACTCTATACGATGTATTATATGTGGACCATCAAATTGTGGAAAAACAAATATAATTTTAACTTTATTGCTTCATGAAAATGGGTTAAAATTTCGAAATGTCTACATTTACTCTAAAACAACTTTTCAACCTAAATATAGATTTTTAGAGGAAGTTCTTAAAAGAATACCCGAAATTAAACTGTTTATGATCCACGATGAAAAAGAGGTAATCTCTCCTCATGAGGCGATGCCCAATTCAATATTTATCTTTGATGACGTAGCTTGCGAAAACCAGACTAATATTCGTAATTACTTTTGTATGGGCAGACATAAAGGAATAGACTGTTTTTATTTAACGCAGACTTACTCTAAAGTGCCAAAGCAATTAATACGAGACAATGTTAATTTTTTGATAATTTTTAAACAAGACGATATCAATTTAAAACATATTTATCGTGAGCACGTAAATTCTGACATTAGTTGGGAAAAATTCAAATCGCTTGCCGCAAATATATGGAAAGATTCACATGCGTGTCTTATAATTAACAAAGATTGTAAATTAAATAATGGTCGATATAGAAAGTCATTCGATGTTTTTGTAAAATTTGAATAAATATAAATGATGACTAAAATAAAATCACTTTACTTATAACAATAAGAAACATCGGGGGTCTTTTTAGACCGCGTTATTGATTTGCCATGGAGACAGACATAAAAACACAATTAATTAAATCTGTAAAGAATATTAAAAATAAGTTAAAGAAGATGCAGCAAGAGGAGGATGATTTAGAATTAAAAAATAAGAAGATTTTGAAACCATTAACCGATCCGCTAGAAAC